>CM066330.1:244261781-244861781 GCA_033807585.1 Hydrophis major
CCTCAAAGACTACGTGACCGCACCCCTTAAATGGAACCTGGGGGGAAGGGGTGTTGTGAATCAATAAATACTTAATAAAGATCATTAAGAGCTTGAAGCAAAGTGCAGGGTTCTGGCCCTGCACTTCTGATTGGTCGATAATAGTGACATCGGATTGGTCCATTCAGGAGAATCTGATTGGCTATTAACAAGCCTCTCCCATTGGTTAATGGAGCTAGCGCTCCCTGTGTTTTCATTGGTTAAATAAGTTAAAAGTTGCTTATATAAAGGGGCCCATCGTGGCCATTGAGCTGAGCTGTTTCACATGTAAATAAAGAGTTTGAAGTTCACTGTTTCACTGGCTCATCTCTATCCTTGCACCCATGCACAGACCTTTACATGAACAATGATATCTGCTAAACAAATCAAGTTGTATTTATTTCATTGATTAAATTTCTATGCCATCCATCTTTCTGACAAAACTCTGGGTAGCTTACAACACAATAAAAAGTTTAAAAGTGGGAAAATAAATTAAATTTAGAAGAGAAATGAATAGAAAAGTTAAAAACTGAAATAAGGCCTCATTATGGGGTGAGAATCTTCTCTATCCCATAATTCAACATAGTAGGCCACTGTCAGAATTCCAGGCCAAGTAGCCGAGCCAAGTTTTTAGGTTCTTTCAGAAGGCCAGGAGTCTAAGGTGGATGTTACCTCTAGTGGAGAATAAGCCAGAGTGCACAGTAGAAACAGCTTCCAGAGTAATTCCAGATTAACAACTGAAATTGTCCCAGAATTTCTGGCTTCCCCTCTCTGTGAATGGTTGGGATTGAGAATTATGAGGGGGCCCTGGTTTTGGGAATTGAAAGTAGCTGGAGGGCAGGCCAAGTATTAAGGTGGTGATGTGCATGGAGAGATATGGTGGGAGACAGAGAACAGGCTATTCTCAGGAAACATGGAATGTGTCTTTCTTGTCTCTATGAGGTCTGACATCAGACAGAGCCTCACTCATAGTTACCTTTTAGACTCCAATAGGAACAACAGGTTCACAAAAATATACCATGAGATTCATATTTTTATTGGTAACTTCTACAGCTGCTTACCAGGTTGCCTCCTGCATTTATCTACCTTTGTTCTCATGGAAGATGGCAGCTCTATTGTCCAGTAAACATAGAGGTAAGAGAGGGTAACCTCATAGTCAAAGAGAGCCATGCTTGTGATGGGGAAACAGAATGGAAGACAGAAGGGGAAGAGGCTTCTATCTTGTTTCCCCATATCTATTTTTGGAGAAGCAAGGTGCAGGAATGGGACTCTTTCTCTTCTTAGTTACCTATCCATTTTTCCCCTCACATTAGGATCCACATTTACGGAGGTGGAAATGAGCAATCTGTAGAAAAGGGAAATAACATATCTCCTTATTTCTTGTCACCATAGAAGTCACCTTGAGTGAAGGCAACAAATTTTGACAGCTGGCCAAAGTTTCTTGGAAGAATACTTTCTGACTTTTTTATTCATTCCTGGAATGTGGGAAAGACCTTCCACTCAGAGAAAAATACATCTATCCCATTGCTTCTCTCAGACAGAGGTCAAATTGTTTTCCAAGCATTTAAACCATTGTAAAGAGCTCAATAATGCTCCAATACGATTACATTTTCTAGTACAAATAGTTGAAGAAAATAGACACCTTGCTAAATGGAAAGAAAAGAGGCTTCAAGTGACGAGATTCAGCCTTGAGTTTAAATCTCTACTGTGTATCTGTTCAGAATATTTGTGTCCTTTTAAATATGGGGCTTAAAAGGCTTTTGTGTAAGGACAAGGTCTTTGCTCAGAATAATGTGAAGATTCTGAACCAATGAAAACATGCAGAAAGAGGATGGGTGGTAGAAGGGGAATTTACATAATGTTCATCCTCTTATAAAGCAGATTATGTAGCTTGTTAGAGAGGAATATAACACCTGCTAGACATTTGCTATGTATATTTCAGCTGGAAAAAAGTTCTTCCTTTCATAAAAAAAATATTGTGTTAATATTGGCTCAGTTAGATCTTCAATATCAAAAAATGCTACTTAGGTAAGAAGCTACTGGCTAAAAAGCAGTGGCTTCTTCTTGAAATATTGATTTTTATTCTCCAATTTGGGATGTACAGATTGGTAAAGGTTAAATTAACTTGCCGGTTGATATATACTTGAACAAAAGAAAATTGCATAGTGATGTTTGATACTCTTACAGTGTCATGGAAAAACAGAATGTCAGCATACTAAGAAAATGTATAGTTGTTTCAGGTTGGTATTAATGTTTTTGCACCACCTCTCTGGGAATATTTTAATTGCTAACTACCTGATACAAGAATCTGAGAGTTTCTTCATGCCAAAGATGTATATGTCCAATGCTTCTGTTGTGAATGAATAATACCAATGAAGTTATCTTGAGCTTGAAGTCAAGTGCAGGGTTCTGGCCTCGCACTTCTGATTGGCTGTTGATGGCAGGATCGGATTGGTCCGTTCAGGAGCATCTGATTGGCCATTAACAGGCCATTCCCATTGGGTAACGGAGCTAGCGCTCCAGGATTGCTATTGGTTGAATAGTAAATAAGATGCCTATATAAGGAAGGCTATAGCAGCCCTCCAGTTGGAGCTGTCACAATATGTAAATAAAGAGTTTGAAGTTCACTGTTTCTACTGGCTCATCTCCATCATTCACACCCATGCTCCAGACTTAACACTGGCGACGAGGATGGGATTGGATGACATCAGAGCCAACTAAGACAACTAAGTACGTGGCTGAAGTGCACAACGGCGGAACCATGTCCGGCGGCGTAGTACCACCCGCTCCATTCGATCCAGTTCAAGAGGACTGGGAGTCCTACATGGACTGTTTTCAAATGTTTTTGGAAACGAATAATCTGAAGGATGCCACAACCGGGAAGAAACGGGTGGCATTTCTTACGCACTGCGGCCCGATGGTATTCAAAATGGCTAAGACATTAGCGAAACTGGCTGAAGTGAAGGCCATGAACTGGGACATCCTCGAACCGCTACTAAGGGCCCACTATGCACCGACCGTTCCAACGCTCGTAAGATGACACAAGTTCTATCAAAGAAACTAGCGGAAAGGATAAAGCGTCGCCGATTTCATTGCAGACCTCCGGAACTTGGGAGGCCTTTGCGATTTCACTGACCTAGAGGAGGCCTTGAGAGACCGAGTAGTCCTCGGGTTAGACGCTCTAAACGTACACAGCAAAATAATGGCAAAGGGCGACATCACCCTTAAAGACACCATAGCTGAAGCTACAGCAGCGGAGGCGACCAAGAAGTCGGCTGCCCAACTATGCAGAAATCGCGCTCCAGCACACCAACCAACTGGCGAAGTTTCACCTAATGCATAAGGGCAGCTACAGATGGCCCACCATGAGGAGCTCTCTTCGTCGTCAGACAGCGACGAAGAAGAGGTCCATCGCCTGTGGTCCGATCAGGACCATTACCCGAAGTCCCAGCAACCGTGCGCTGGCTGCGAGGCCAACCATTACCGCTCCGTTTGCAAATTCTGCGACGCGCTCTGCCACGAGTGCGGAAAATGAGGCCACATTGGACGGGTCTGCAGAAGCCTCCTCAGACCCAGCCAGACCTTGAAGGGCACCAATCTCCGCCAATCGACAGGGAATCGCCCTGTAAGGCGAGAACCAGCAAACCACTCCTACGGAAACCGACCCGTGAATCGCCTAGTGAGACGGGAAGAGGCCCACCAAACACTCACTATCGGCCATGCCTCTTCACTAGACGCTAAGAAAATTTGGGTCAACGTGAACATTGAAAATCAGCCTTGCCAAATGAAAGTTGACTCGGGATCATCTCTTTCAATGGTCTCATGGAAGACCCTCAAGCAACTCATCCCCACTATCCGGCACCAAGACCTTCAATTCCAACGGCTTGTGTTAAAGGACTACCAGAGCAACCGGATTTCAGTCGTAGGATCCAGTCGAGTCCGGGTTGCATTCAAGAACCGTACGGCTTACTTACCCCTGATGGTGATCGATAAGGACCGACCTAGCATGTTAGGCCTGCAGTGGTTCGCACCACTTGGCATTGAAGTGGCAGGCATTAACCGAATCGGCGGCAGTGACTGGGAGGAAGACCTTGCCCATGAATTCAGGGATGTCTTCGAGGAAAAGCTAGGTGAGTACAAGGGGACCCCGATATCCTTTAGCCTTAATCCAAAGATAGCTCCCATCCGCCTTAAGCCTCGTCGAGTTCCATTCGCTCTAAAACCGAAAATCGATGAGCAGCTTGATAAGTTGATTGCCCAGGGAGTTTTAAAGCCAACCGACCACTCCCCATGGGAAACGCCGATTGTGACACCAATTAAGCCGGACGGCTCCATGAGAATTTGTGGGGACTGCCGAGCCACCCTAAACCACGCCCTGCAGCAAAACCCATATCAGGTGCCGGTGGTGCAACATCTCCTCCATTCCCTGGGGGGCGGAAAAGTCTTCACTAAACTAGACTTAACTCAGTCTTATAAGCAACTGCCGGTTGACGAAAAAACAGCACAGGCACAGACTATCGTAACACACCGAGGTGCCTTTAAATGTATGCGGCTTCAATTCGGAGTCAGTGTAGCCCCAGAGATCTTTCAGAGCCTAATGGAGAGACTATTGCAGGGGATCAAGGGCGTTGTCCCCTATTTTGACGATGTGCTCATTGCTGCCCCCACTCCAAAAATCTTACGGGAGCGTTTAAGACTGGTATTACTAAAATTCCAGGAAGCAGGCCTGAAAGTAAAAAAAAAATAAGTGCAAACTGTATGTTAAGCCTGGTTTCCCCAACCAGGGATAGGGAGACAAGCTAAACAGAATGTGCAGCGTTAGTCAGATAGGCACACAGATAAATGAGTGAGCTAAGCTTGTATGTTTATTAACATACAGTAAAAATAAGATACGCTTGTGCTATCAAAAATATAGTTTATTCCATTATGAGTTCATAGCATAGTCAAAATAACAGTCCAATAGTCATGTATCATTTAGTCAGTCCATTCAGGGATATTCAGTTAGCAAAGTCCGTGCAGAATATCCTATGTCAGTTCACTTACAAATCAGTCCTTTGTTTATCTCTCCTGTTCGAGTAATGCAGTCTTGATTCCAAGCAGTAATCAGGGATCATCAAAGCCAGAGAGAGAGCAAGCTGTCATCTTGCTTCTTTTTAAAGTGCTTTCACAACCACTCCCCTAATTACATTCCCATATTTAAAGTTGCAGACACTTTAACTTATAAACCATGATAACATATTATTATTTACCTAAACCGGTTAGGGTAAACAATGTTATCCCTAACACTGTATACAGATTGTGTTGAATTCTTAGGGTACTTAATTGACAGTCAGGGTATTCACCCTGCTGACAGCAAATTGAGAGCAATAAAAAACGCTCCCAGACCCCAGAACAAGACCGACCTCCAGGCATTCTTAGGCCTCATCAATTTCTATAATGTATTCTTGCTGCACAAGGCGACTGTCGCTGAACCTTTACATCGTCTATTAGATAAAAAAGCAATTTGGGTATGGGGTCACAAAGAAGAGCAGGCGTTCCGTAATGTGAAAAAACTACTGACTTCGGACACCGTACTAATGCAGTACAATGAGACTTTGCCGATAAACATTACATGTGATGCATTGCCTTTTGGAGTGGGCACCATTTTGAGCCATGTATTACCTAACGGTAACGAAGCCCCTGTTGCTTACTTCTCAAAAACTCTCTCGAAAACCGAGCGGAATTACAGCCAGATCGATAAAGAAGCCCTGGCAATCATATCAGCAGTTAAAAGATTCCATGAGTACATGTACGGCTGGGTTTTTACCATTGTAACTGACCACAAACCATTGCTGGGGATCATCGCTGGGGACAAGCCAACTCCCTACATACTGTCTCCCAGGATGACCCGCTGGTCAGAATTCTTGGCTGCCTACAATTATCAGCTACAATATCATTCCTGTAAAGCCATTCCCCACGCTGATGCACTGATCCCGAAACTATCAATGATCCTGTACCAACGATGACAGCGCTGCAGATTGAGACACTCCACACGCCGCCATTAACTGCCTGTGACATCGCGAGAGAAACAAAGTACGACCCCATCTTAGCACGAGTCCTCACATGGGTGGAACGCGGATGGCCATTGGACCAAGTACCAGATAACTTTGCACCATTCAAAAGTCGTCAAACAGAGTTATTCTCGCAGAAGGGCTGTGTCATCTGGGGCGATAGAGTCGTTATCCCAGAATGACTCCAACAGATATTGCTAAGAACCTTGTACGATGGCCACCCTGGCATCGTGCGCATGAAGGGCCTCGCATGAAGCTACGCGTGGTGGCCAGGCATCGACAGACAAATCGAATAGTGGGTTAAAACTTGCAAGAGATGCCAAGAAGTAAGCAACGCTCCACCAAAGGCAACCCCAACCAAATGGGAGACGCCGCAGGGACCCTGGTCCCGCATCCATCTTGACTTTGCTGGGCCGACCAAAGGCCACACATTTTTGCTAACCGTCGACGCCTACTCAAATTGGCTCGAGATTCACCGAATGAGCAACACGACCACTGAAGCGGTCATCAAAAGACTGGAAAGACTGTTTGCAACCGACATATTACCAGACGTTCTGGTATCCGACAATGGGCCCCAATTTACCGCACTATCTTTTGAGCAGTACCTGGATGACTGCAGTATCCGACATGCGCTCACTTCACCTGTGCACCCTGCGGGCAACGGTAGGGCTGAGCGCATGGTACAATTCGTCAAAAGGACTCTCCAAAAGATAGACTACGACAACATCGATGAGAAAATCAACCGGATCCTTTTCCTACAGCACATCACACCTCACAGTGTCACCAACAAAAATCCCACTGAGCTGCTAATGGGACAGAAGCTCCGCTCCCACCTCGATAGGTTACACCCAGCCTACGAACCGGAAAAGCCACTCGGATCCAGCGGCCGATGCCATACCTTCCAGGTAGGCGATTTAGTATTTGCTAAAAACTTATCGGGTGATCCGCTGTGGGTAGAAGCGACCGTAATCCACGTAACCGGCCCAAGATCATACCTCGTTCAGTGCCCTGACGATAGACTTTGGAAGCGCCACATAGATCAACTACGATTGCGGCTACCATCACGCACTTCCGAACTCCCTTATGACCAAACTGAGGGGGGGGGAGATACAGAGGAAAACGAATTGCAATTAGAAGAAAATCTTTTTGAAGAGACTGATAATGGAACTGAAATGCAGGAACAGGAACCAGGGACTGGAGTGAGTTCACCTCAGGGAGTGGCCAGTGATATTGGTGATGACAGGAACACGAACTCAGAACCAGAGGCACCCCTACCGCTAAACATCGATCTACCTCAGCAGAAGTGCAGTCAACCACCAGGTACTTTGTGAAAATCGAAAAGACTAATAAAATAGCCGTCCTACCTTAAGGACTATGTAACCGTGCCCCATGGGCAGAAGCTGGGGGAAAGGGGTGTTGTGAATGAATAATACCAATAAAGTTATCTTGAGCTTGAAGTCAAGTGCAGGGTTCTGGCCCCACACTTCTGATTGGCTGTTAATGGCAGGATCGGATTGGTCCATTCAGGAGCATCTGATTGGCCATTAACAGGCCATTCCCATTGGTTAACAGAGCTAGCGCTCCAGGATTGCTATTGGTTGAATAGTTTATAAGTTGCCTATATAAGGAAGGCTATAGCAGCCCTCCAGTTGGAGCTGTCACAATATGTAAATAAAGAGTTTGAAGTTCACTGTTTCTACTGGCTCATCTCCATCATTCGCACCCATGCTCCAGACTTAACAGCTTCCTTCTCAATTATTTATCTACTCACATCTGTATCCATGCAAAGACCTAAATTCATAGTGCATTTGAATGGGCAAGCCAAAGTCATCACACCAGAATGATAATAGATTATATCTAATAGTCTGTAGAGATTTTCAGTCATCCAGGTCATGGTTCTCCCAAAAGTTCTTTTTCAAGAGGCAACTGGACTTTTTTGTATTTTTTTTGAAGACATTTCACTTCTCATCCAAGAAGCTTTTTCAGCTCTGAAGAACAGCTGAAGAAGCAGAGCTGAAGAAGCTTATTGGATGAGAAGCAAAATGTCTTCAAAAGAAAAAAAAACCAAGAAAGTCCAGTTGCCACCTGATAAAGCACCTTTGGGATTACACCTATTGATGACCCCCTCCCTTTTTTTTTTCAGAATCAACATCATAAAGCATCAGATTCTCTCCATAACCATATTCCTCTTAAATCTGTCTGTTCTGGAAGATTGGCAAAATCCTCCCCCAAAATCCTCCCCCAAAAAAGAATTATATAATCCAGGTAAAGTGATTTACTCCCTATCTCACTTAGTTTAAAAGGGGAATGATATTCTTGTGATTTCTGTTCCACTGAATGCAAACATTGGAACGATAAATTGGAGCATGAATTCTGTTGTTCTAGCCCAAGCTAAATCCTGTTACTTTTCCTGCGTATGTGAATAAGCTATTTCAGCTGGCTGATATTCTCTCCTGCAATATGTCATAATTTGTGGCAGATCCCAGGAGGATCTGTTGGCATGCAGATACAGACAGCATTCTTGTGTCAGTGATAGAGGGCTAATTATACTGGGTCCTCTCCCAGATTTACACGTGCTAACTGTCAGCACTCATTCTTCTATCTCAGCAGGGAGATGCTGGGCATTTGAGATTCGAAAAGCATGTAATGTTTAAATAATCTAATTGACAAAATGTTTTTCCCCACCCACTTTAAATGGAATCATAGAACAGGGAGAATTAACGATTAATATAAAGAGGTCACAACAGGAGATGCTATGGGGTTACAGCACTTAGGGAATGCACCAACAGCGTGCATGGGGGAAAAATCAACAATGGAGCTATTTGAGATGACAACCAAGCAAAGAAGTCCTAAACAAAGCTGTTCAGAGTGTTGTCCAAAATGTCAAGATGGTAGCCATGATGCTACAACTGAAGCTATTATTATTTTTTATGTGCTGTACCACCATCTATCAACTGGAAGGAACTAGAAGATGGGCTTTGTGTGCTGTAGCGCCCATCTTCAGAATATTCTTCCCTTGGAGATTAGAATGGCCTCAACCCTGTTGGCTTTTCACAAAATTTTAAAAAACCTACTCTATATTCAGACCTGGGACTCAGAATGTACACTGCTAAAAAAAATAAAGGGAACACAAAAATAAAACATCCTAGATCTGAATGAATGAAATATTCTTATTAAATACTTTGTTCATTACATAGTTGAATGTGCTGACAACAAAATCACACAAAAATTATCAATGGAAATCAAATTTAGCAACCTATGGAGGTCTGGATTTGGAGTTACACTCAAAATTAAAGTGGAAAAGAACCCTACAGGCTGATCCAACTTTGATGTAATGTCCTTAAAACAAGTCAAAATGAGGCTCAGTAGTGTGTGTGGCCTCCATGTGCCTGTATGACCTCCCTACAATGCCCAGGCATGCTCCTGATGAGGTGGTGGATGGTCTCCTGAGGGCTCTCCTCCCACACCTGGACTAAAGCATCCTCCAACTCCTGGACAGTCTGTGGTGCAACGTGGCATTGGTGGATGGAGCAAGGCATGATGTCCCAGATGTGTTCAATTGGATTCAGGTCTGGGGAATGGGCGGGCCAGTCCATAGCATCAATGCCTTCGTCTTGCAGGAACTCCTGACACACTTCAGCCACATGAGGTTTAGCACTGTCTTGCATTAGGAGGAACCGGGCCAACTGCACCAGCGTATGGTCTCACAAGGGGTCTGAGGATCTAATCTTGGTACCTAATGGCAGCCAGGCTACCTCTGGCAAGCACATGGAGGGCTGTGCAATCCCCTAATGAAATGCCATCCCACATCATTACTGACCCACTGCCAAACCGGTCATCCTGGAGGATATTGCAGGCAGCAGAACATTCTCCATGGCATCTCCAGACCCTGTCATATCTGTCACATGTGCTCAGTGTGAACCTGCTTTCATCTGTGAAGAGCACAGGGTGACAGTGACAAATTTGCCAATCTTGGTGTTCTCTGGCAAATGCCAAATGTCCTGCACGGTGTTGGACTGTAAGCACAACCCCCACCTGTGGACGTCGGGCCCTCATACCACCCTCATGGAGTCTGTTTCTGACCGTTTGAGCAGCCACATGCACATTTGTGGCCCGCTGGAGGTCATATTGCAGGGCTCCAGCAGTGCTCCTCCTGTCCCTCCTTGCACAAAGGCTGAGCTAGTGGTCCTGATGCTGGGTTGTTGCCCTCCTATGGCCTCCTCCATGTCTCCTGATGTACTGTCTCCTAGTAGCGCCTCCATGCTCTGGACACTACGCTGATAGACACAGCAAACCTTCTTGCCACAGCTCGCATTGATGTGCCATCCTGGATGAGCTGCACTACCTGAGCCACTTGTGTGGGTTGTAGACTCCGTCTCATGCTACCACTAGAGTGAAAGCACTGCCAACATTCAAAAGTGACAAAACCATCAGCCAGAAAGCATAGGAACTGAGAAGTGATCTGTGGTCACCACCTGCAGAACCACTCCTTTATTGGGGATGTCTTGCTAACTGCCTATGCTTTCCACCTGTTGTCTATTCCATTTGCACAACAGCATGTGAAATTGATTGTCAATCAGTGCTGCTACCTAAGTGGACAGTTTGATTTCACAGAAGTGTGATTGACTTGGAGTTACATTGTGTTGTTTAAGTGTTCCCTTTATTTTTTTGAGCACTGTATTAAGGCCCCATTATTTGATTTTATTATTATCCGACCATTCCAGGTTCACTCAGCCTTCCAGCCTTCGGAGATCAGTAAAACAAGAACCCAGATTGTTGGGAGCAATCTGCTGACTCTGTAAACTGCTTAGAGTAGGCTGAAAAGCACTGTGAAGTGGTATATAAGTCTAAGAACTAGTGTTAATTGATTAATCATCATGGCTGCTGCTTGCATTTATTTATTTTGTAATTTTTTTTTTTATTGTTTAATGTATTTTTAAAAAAATGTTGTCTAATTTTAGAATTGTAAGCTGCCCAGATTCATTTGGTTGAGTTGCATGGCTATAGACAATGAATGAATCAATCAATCAATCAACAATCAATCAATTGTAGGGACAGGGGACTGCACCCTGTAGTGCAATATAAGTTTTACAATCATTGCCAATACTGTGACTCTATCAGTAACCCAGACTGCCAATCTCTTGCTAAACACTCATAAATCCCAGTCACGGGTATAGCCCCTGCAAAAACAGCTGGAAAACTAATTTCTTGCCACTTTTGCTTTTAACTTATAGAAATCATGCCAAACAAAATTCACAAGGGATTAATTGAAATTGGCATCTCTGCAGACAGAGTTGGGTGAAATTAGCCCATCCTTATAGTTGCAGGCAGAGAAGGGAAAAAAAAAAAACATAGAAAGTGGGGACAGAATGCTTTTTGTTTTTGCAGGGCTGCCAAAGTATTCAGTCTGTACCAGGAATGAAAAGAAAGAATCAAACATGTTATTTTTTTTCTTGTCCCTATTTGAATGACAAGATTCCCTAGGGAAGGTTAGTTTAGTTCCAAGGATTGTGAGCCATTTGATCAATATGTTTCCCCAAGGTAATATAGCTGGTGCCTCACAAGTTGGAAATCAGCATGGCGGTCTTAAGAAGTTCCAGACAGATTCTACATGCACTTCTTTACATGTTCCAAAACACCTTTTCCCCTGATTCTGAAGCACAGTGTGCACAGTTTCATTGTTCACAGATGAATATATAAATGGATGCAGCAGAATGTGCTGGTGTTCTTTTTTTTTTGGGGGGGGGGGTTGATTTGCAATAATTCATTCATCCATCCAAGGTCCCATCAGATGCTTAACCATCAAGTGATAAAGGAACATATATGTGAATCCATCCCTATTTCTTCCTAATTTATTGATCTGTTGGACACAAAGCTGGAGGAATTCTAACATGCATGCATCTCTCATAATCAGATTTTATTCCCTTTTTATTAGAAATGTTATTTTCAGTGCTTTAACTATAGCAGCTGTTCTTATTTTAAATGACATGAAGTGGTATAGACCTTGAAAAGTCAGAACTGTGCAAACCATGATATTCCCTGATTTGGACTCTAGAAAATACTGTGAAGAGTCAAGAAAACATGCAGATGGATCATCAAACAAATCAACCAGGAGTTTTTATTTGAGAAACAAATGGCCAGATTCAACTTCTGGAGAAGGCTCTAATGCTAGGAAAGATGGAAGGAAAGCAAAAAAGGAGGATCCATAACAAAGTAGTTGGATGCAGATGTGATGGACACAGGACCAGGATTGGAACAAATCATCATGGAAGAAATCTATATGTTGCTAAGAGTTGGCACTGACATGATGGTATGTAATCCATAATGAGGTTATTCTAAAGAGGGGTGTCAAACTCAAGGACTGTGGGTTGGCTCTGGCCCATGGGGTGCTTAGATCTGGCCTGTGGGGCCACCCTGGAAAAAGCAAAGTAAAAGCTTACAGTGCCTCTGCCCACGAAAATGGAACTTGGGGGGACCATGTGTGGCCCTTCCCTGGTCCCATTTTCAGCCATGATGGCCTGCTGCAGTACCCTGCCAGCAAAAATGGAGCTCAGGGGGCATCATGGCTGCAAATGGGCTGGGGGGCATGCACGGCCCCCAGATTCCATTTTCACTGGCAGAGGGCTGGCAAAACAAACTAAAAACAAAACAAAAGGAGAAATGTTTCTCCTTTTGCATTTGAGCTTGCAAGAAGGGACAGGAAAGGAGAAATGAAAAGAGGAAAGACAAAGAAAAAGAAGGGAAGATGAGAAGAGAGCAAGGAAGGAAAATAAGGAAAGAGGGGAAAGGAGAAGAAAGGAGAATGAAGAGGAAAGAGGAAAGGAAAAAGAAGAAAAGGAAAGAAGGAAGGAAGGAGATTATAATGAGAGTGAGGTAGGGTCTGAGGGAAGCTGTATCTTAGCACTTGGCCACCACAGGGCCCCCCAACACAAGTGATGTTGAGCTGGCCATGCCCACTATGGCCACACTCACCATGGCCACACTCCCCCTGGCCCCGCTGAGGTCAAACACAACCCTGATGTGGCCCTCAATGAAATTGAGTTTGACACTCTCTGTTCTAAAACATTTCCTTCCAGTGGATATTAGTATAGTTCCAACTGCTATGATTCAGAGCTTAACTAAATCTGTCGTCGCCAGGCTTCCTAATGTTTAGCATTTATGTACATCAACAAAATCCATTAAAATTGGTTCCCCCTTTTCCATTTAATAAAGAAATAAATTAAATCCCAAACCAAATAAAGATAAAACTGAAATGTAAGGTTGAAAACAAAAGCAGGATATTGTAATACCATGAGATGTACTTCAGATCTTAGAAAAGCTAAGATGGAATCAGTCTGAAAGCACTCGAATGTTGCTAATAGAAAAGTTGTTTCACAGCTGTCAGAAAAAAGTATGTAGGGCTCCAAATGAGAGCATTCCAAAAAGGAACTGAAGTGGGAGAAACAGCATAACATGGTGAAGGGAAGCAATGATTATCATGAAAAGTTATATATTTATTCAATTTATATCTTGCCATTAAGTCAGGAACTCCAAACACCATAGAGAATGCCTTTCCTCATATGAACAACTATGTAAGTTGTTCAGAGACAGTGATTAGTTCAGAGTTACCTAGTGAATATATATATGAACCTCTGTCTCTGCATCCTTAGCCCAATATCTTAACTATTGCACTAGACTGGATCTCTTATTGTTTTCCCCTTAATATTTATAAACATAGATTTAAAAAAAACATTAAAACAATTATCAACGAAGACAGGATGTTATAGAAAAATATGTCATAATGAGCATGGAAAGATGCATAAATAATCTTGAACTTAATCCAAACCCTACATTGAAGCATGTACATAAAATGAATCAAAGTACATTTTAAACAACAAAAATATTTGGAACCCAAGATACATGAGACACTTTGTAAGGGGGATGGATGGCATAGAAATTAATTAATTAATTAAACAAACAAACAAATAAATAAAGTTTATGTAGTATATAGTAACCACAGGTAAGTTCAGTAAACTTTGTGAGATCTTTTTGCAAGTCTGACTTAAAAACATCATGTTGGCTAAATATTTGAAAGCAGGCTGAGAAGTGAAATTAAATAAAAATGGGTGACAAGTGAAACATGAGGACATCCATTTTAAAATTACATCAACGGATGTATCCTGCGGTTGACTATATTGCTAGTCGCACATTCAATTGCATTATTCATATTTCCTGCTTTACTTAAAATGTTAAATATATCCCTTGCCATTTTTGCTCTAGTCTTTCTTCTTTCATCTAATTAAAATTTATAGCAGAAAATAAAGACCATCTAAGCATCCACAGATATAAATGAAGGAAGATGTTGCCTTTTACTTCTGTATCTGTTTGAAAATGAAGGCTTACAACGCTTCTTGTGGGGTTTGTTCCAGGTATCTCAACGTCTTATGTTCTGGGCAGGACATGAGAAGCAAATAGCATTAGTCACACTTATTATAAGGTCTGCAAACACTATTTCCTGCCTCAGATCAAATCAGATGACTCATCTTGAAATATCTGAAGCCTTGGCAGCTCTGCTGAGAAGCCACTTTCAAGCCTGAGGCCTCTGTAAAATTATTTCATTATGAACATAGAACTTTTTTTTTTATGAAATCATACCTCGGATGTACCTCAGCCAGTATTGTCTAATGACAGGCAAGGAAACTTTGGAACGGGCACCATATTTATGAGCTTTTTCACAGAAGTCTATTTTTGTTCTTTTAAATCATTGGCTTGTTATATTTGTGCATCATGCTGATAGAAAAGTTTGAAGACCACATACTGTACTGCTTTCCTTGTGCTGTAGAGTTCAGTTACTTCAAAAACTCTATTCATCCTGGAACAAATGAAGATTTTAGATTTGGATCGGAATGAGCAAGAAATACAAATGTGAGAAGATACATTCCAAACAAAAGACTGGACCAATGGAAAGGCCGATTACAATTTCAAGAGTTGAGCTCAATACAAGTTGTGGTGTGGAACATTTTCAGAAGGATCCTATTGAAACTACAATGCTGTTAACATTTCAGAAAACTCTCTATACACACTACTCAGCTTCTGGCATTGTAGTTTATAATATTTCTGCATGATCAAGATTTTCCAAAATGGTTTAAATAAAAGGAAGGTGCCCAAGATATATGCTACAAGGCTTCCTAAACCTGGGTAAATTACCCAAATTGAGTAAAAATGTCAGAAATGGTGTAGAGTCTCCTGCTTGGTAGGGAGTTGGACTAGATGACCTACAAGGTCCCTTCCAACTCTGTTAATCTGTTATATGTTATCCATTTTAACCTATGTTAATGAATGTTAATGAATTTACATAGTTGGAAGTTTCCCTTACATCTCGATAGTTCTAGACTAATACCATTACTATATTATGTTAGTTATGTGCAATGAAAGGTGCTTAGAATTGGAGTTCAACAACAATCCAATAATTGGGTCTTTTTACTATTTTGACTTTCCATTTACAGGTGAAACTCAAAAAGTTAGAATATCATGCAAAAGTTCATTTATTTTAGTAATACAACTTAAAAGGTGAAACTAATATATGAGATAGACTCATTACATGCAAGGCAAGATAGTTCAAGCCGTGATTTGTCATAATTGTGATGATTATGGCTTACAGCTCAAATCCACAATCTCAGAAAATTAGAATACTACATGAAATCAATAAAACAAGGATTGTACATTGAACAATATCGAACCTCTGAAAAGTATAAGCATGCATATGTACTCAGTACTTGGTTTGGGCCCCAACACAGACTGTGGAATCTTCACACTGGACTTCAAGCATCTTGCAGTGTGTGCCTCTCCATTCTTCCTCCAGACTCTGGGTCCTTGGTTTCCAAAAGAGATGCAAAAGTTGCTCTCATCAGAAAAGAGGACTTTGGACCACTGAGCAAGAGACCAGGTCTGTTTTTCTTTAGCCCAGGTAAGACGCTTCTGATGTTGTTTGTTGTTCAGGAGCTGCTTGACATTTGAAGCCCATGTCCAGGATCCGTCTGTGTGTGGTGGCTCTTGACTCCAGCCTCAGTCCACTCCTGAAAGTCCCCAACTTTCCTGACAATCTTCTCCAGGCTGCGGTCATCCCTGCAGCTTGTGCACTTTTTTCTTCCACACTTTTCCCTTCCACATAACTTTTTATTAATGTGCTTTGATACAGCACTTTGGGAATATCCAACTTCTTTTGCAATTAACCTTCCCTCCTTATGGAGGTTGTCAGTGATGGTTTTCTGCACAACTGTCAGGTCAGCAGTCATTCCCATGATTGTGCTTCCTACTGAACCAGACTGAGAAACCATTTAAAGGCTCAGGAACCCTTTGCAGGGTTTATGGCTTAATTAGTTGATTAGACACTTTGACACTTTGAGCCTAGAATATTGAACCTTTTCACCCCTTTCCTAAGAGGTCTCTAGGGGGCGTGCATAAGCGCACCAATGTGCCTACCATCCCCGTCTTATTGTTTCTTTTATTTTTCTTATATATACCCATTTCATGTATTCATAACTATGTATACACTTATACTTATTATCTTGTAAACAATTGACAAATCAAATAAATAAATAAATAAATATTCTAATTTTCTGAGATTGTGGATTTGGGGTTTTCATGAGCCATAATCATCTCAATTATGGCAAATCACGGCTTGAACGATCTTGCTTTGCACGTAATGAGTCTATCTCATATATTAGGTTCACCTTTTAAGTTGCCTTACTGAAATAAATGAACTTTTACATGATATTCTATTTTTTTGAGTTTCACCTGTATATAGTTTTAATCTTCTATATAAGCCACCTTGAATTGCTTGATGATCAGGAAGCCTTGGAAACCAAATATAGGACAACCCAAACATCTAGAGAATTAGGTAAATAGAACAGGTTAGACATGAATAGTTTGTCTGGTATGCTTTAATCAAATGGGAAATAAAAAAGGGAAAATAAATTTCATCTTATTCATCTAATTATCACAGCTTTCCACATCCTTTTTATTCTCTGTCTGGCTTTATGTAAGAAACATCACTGACTTTGGTAAATCTAATTTTTAAGATTTCCTGACATAGTACAAGACTTTGTTAAAAGCACATGGCCTCAATGAAAAAGCCATCATTCATAGTAACCTGTCTTTAAAATGCTGGCTCTCAAATTTCCCTGAAAAGGGAAACTGTATATTTTTTACTTGAAGTTCTGAAGGGCGAAAAAGGATCTCATCATTTTTTTATTTTCTTAAATAATTCATGAAATTTGGTGAATCAGCAGGTAATTAGTTCTTTACAGCCAGGCTATTTGAATATTTCTCCCACATAGATAGTGATTTCTTAAGTAGTATTTTTTATTAAAGATTACAATTATGCAAATGAAAACTAACAAAAACTATGAAAAATAAAAGAAAGATAGAAAATGAAGAGAGAGGAAGGAAGGAAGGAAGGAAGGAGAGAAGGAAGGAGAAAAGAATATAAAGAGAAAATATAAGAGTATAGCAAAAGAAATATACAAAAATAAGTAATCCCCCCCCCCCCTTTGTCACAACTATAAATATTTTTAACAATGTACAACCCTCTCTTAACATGTAACCAACAAGCTTTTAATCCAATGTTTCATCTCTTATCTATAAATAAATCCTTAAAACCATTGCATTTAGTCTTGGTCAGCCCATTAAGGATTCCTAGAAATAACCATACTTATTTTAGCTTTGATCAAATAAATCTACTTTATATGTATATTTTCCTTTTAGTTTAAAGATCTTGAGGTTCTGCCCAGATAGTGATGACTTATATTTCTGCATATAAAAAGAGTGTTTATCAACTTTGAAAATTTTAGATGTATGGACTAAAACTCTCATAATTGCCTAACAATCTGACTGAAGAATTCTAGAAACTAAAGTGCGTACATCTTAAAGTTGTGAAGGATGAGAAGCAATGCTTTAAAAGTTTGTTTGTATATAAAAAGGTTGCATGTATTTTAAAGACCACTGAGACACAATAATATCACCCTACATTTTTGACACATATTTTAGGGTTTGTTCCTTTTTTTCTTTCCTCATCCCTTCCTCATCTGTTGTAAATGAGGAACACATTTATTTATTTCTTTTTTTAAAGATTCACAAAAAGTCCACAAATTATAATCACAATCAGCAACAGTAACAAAATAGATAATGTTCAAATTTTTCTTATGGTATAGACTGTTAATCTATGTATATCTGGGAAAAGTACTAAAATTGGACAGAAAGGAGGAATATAAGTCAAATAAACTATAAAAACAAAATGATAACAGGCACTGTCTTAACAACATGTCTTTAGCCATCTGATATCACCAATGCGTGTGTGTGTGTGTGTTCTAAAAATACGAGTTCCAGGAATACTTGTAAGAGAAGAAACAGCCATCTTGCGATCTTCTGAACTAAAATTATATTTATTATACTTAAAGCTTTTGACAGCCCCTGCTCACATTGTGAGAGTATTAACCTACTATAAGAAATCTATGCCTTTATATATCATTAATCAATTCACACACACACACACACACACACACACACTATGTATGTGTGTGTGTGTGTGTGTGTGTGTGTATACGTATGGTATTCAGCTTTGTTCAGGTATTTTCCCACATCATTATAGTTGTGTTTTTAAAGTTGTAGCGATGTTTCAGCAGAATCTCTTCTGCCATCATCAGGCATGTGTATTGGGTTCGTCTGTGTGTCAGGCTTTCACAGCTATTTCTGTTTTAAATTTGGTGCTAGCCTTGTGCTGTGTTAGAATGTTTTTTTCCACAAAAACACACTGAGACATAATAGAGACCTAGAAGATGAACAGACCTATGGAACAGCTGTCCTGCCCCACATAAGAGGTACTACAGACAAAATCAGTTAGATATTACACAGGCATCACATCAAGACTGCCTTCAAAACAGACAGAAAAATAGCAGCCATCCTAAGAAACCCCAAAGATAAAATTGACCTGGAAAACCAAGGCATATATGAAGTCCCCTGTGCATCATGCCCTGCCACAAACATCAGACAGACCAATAGAAGAATTAGTACTTGCCTGGATGAACACAAAAATGCAGAAAAAAAAGCTGGAACACATTCCCTCACTAGTCCAACACATGAAAGCCACAGGTCATAGCATCGACTTCAATGGCACCAAAACCCTAGCCACTATAGAAAACCCCAGCTACAGAATTATCAGAGGAGCCATAGAGATTGAAAAAAGACCTGAAAGCATGAATGATGAGATGACTCCACCAGACTGTCAATTATCTGGAAGCCTGCACTCACAAACAAAAAAATATCAACACCACAAGCCAAGCAAACACTGGGGCACAAACAACCCTCTGCCCGATACCTCCAGCCCAAACACACCCCAACCAGCCACCCAGATGAAACCTAGCTTCCTAATAAATGATAGCCAGCCATTCACCCGAAGCCAAGCTGCACTAAAAGCCCCCAATACACGAAGCACAAAGTTGCCAGCCAATCAAGACAAAAAAAAAATTCTACAAAACAGACAGAAGATATTAGAAACACCAATCAAGCAGAACAGCAAACTCCAGGACCAATAAACACAGACCAAGACTCCCAACCAATCAGGATGAAGAAAAAACTGTTCTAACACAGCACAAGGCTAGCACCAAATTTAAAACAGAAACAGCTACACACACACACGTATACACACAGAGAGAGAAACAGACACATTTGGGGCATGACAATAGCCACAAAGATTCTTTTCAAGACTCTGAATGCACAGCTGTTAATACTGGATCTGATGCTCTGTTGTTCTCATTCTTCAAAACACATTCCCATAATCAGTTCTGAATGACCTCCTGAGCTGACTTTTGCTCAATTCACCAATGTCTCACTAGTACTCTTTCAAGTACCCTTTACTGAAACACAATGAAAGGGTTAGAATTCTGAAGGATATTCCTCCTGTATACAGACCATTTGGGATTATATTGGGGAAAAGTTCAGTCTCACTGGAAAAGATCCAGATGCAACAAAGATTGACTTTATCCCTTGCTCTGAAATTGTTGGACAAATGATAAGCAGCTGTCTTGTGCAAAAGCAAAAATGCAGGTCTGATATGGCACTATTCTATCAAATATTTCCAGATAATTATTTTATTTAATGCAGTTGGTCCTGACATTGAAATGTCCATTAAAATGTATCAATATAGTGTAGAGTTATTTATATTAATTAATTATTAAATTTATGCATGTCTCCAGTCTGCTTAAATTTTGGGAATTAGTATTCGAAATCTTAATAATCCATGCTGGTTTTTATCTTTTTTTAAAACGTCTTATAATGTCCTAAATCTGGAATGGTAAACTAGTTGTCTTTTTAAAAGCTGTGCAACATGCTTAGTCTGGTGGAAGTCCCATTTCAGAAACAGCTGAAGAATACAGAATTTTCCTACTTCCTCCAAAATGATCACCATTTATATTCTGTACCAGGAATTGTCTTGTCCTTTGAGAATAGCATTTCTCTTGCCTCTCTTAATTTCTAAGACTTTTACTTCATTCCAAGCTGTCATTGCCACTGAATGAAGGACCTGAAATATAGATCTTATCAATACTGGTAATATCCGCAGAGTTAATGAACTCTGACTTGTTCACAAGCTCCTTAAAGATCGGTGGTGTACAATCTATCCCTAAATTACTTAAAAATCTAATCTTTTTATAATCTAAGCATAGTATTTCTTTTCACACTAATGTCACCCTCTTTTCCCCCTCCTCTTTCCACCATACTTATTATAAATGATTTCATCCGTGCTGAGCAGGCATCTACCTTGACAGTGCTGGATGCGTCAGCAAAAGCAAGGTGAAAAATCCTGATTCTGCACTGTAGTATACAGAAGCAGTCAAGCACTTTTCATAAAATATGTATTCACTGATCCCCACCGATACTATCCACCCCACATGCTCTAGTCTTCTGCTATTGATAGTCAGTTGTGTGTCAGCCCTGGAAATCACTTTTTACTTGGAAGCTTCGAGGCTGCCACATTCAGTGCCTAGGAATTTGGAAGGGGGATTTCATAGTGGGGTAGAAGACTAGACACGACAACATTCTTTCTCAGAGAGTCAAGGATGTGTTGCTCTGCACCTGAAGTGGAGTGACTGTGGGGTGGGAATAATTGGGCTGAATATTTGATTGGGCTACGTGATGAACTGATGGGTGCAGGGGATGGATCTTTGATTTCTCTTTTGGAAAGGGAAAACCCAGAACTCTCAGATTCGGGTTTTCCCAGATATGCCAATATGACAATTCTAATAAAATGGAACTTTGAGGACCTGTTTGTCTCAGAGTTTATTGGATTGGAGTTGATTAGTTGGAACGCTGACATTGTGTTGGCTCTACTGACAAAGCATGGGTTTGGACTCTACAATCTTATTTATAAAATGTCCACATTTAGGATAAGTATTAGCTTCTTGATAATCAATGATGCGTACCAAGCTTACAGGTACTGCTTAAACATATATTGTAGGGAGTGTAAAGCTACAAATAAAGAGCCAGTTTGGTGTAATGGATAAAAACACTGGGTTAAAAACCAGGAGACTCAGTTCTAGTTGAATTATTGCATTCCCAACCACAATATTAACAAATAGGAAGGACCCTAAAGGGGCACAAAGGATAATAATGAGAATTAAGCAAATCTTCATAAAGGTGCCTTGCTTTATGAAGTATTGTGGCCCCCTTGCTACTAAGAGCAGAGCAAAGTAAAGCAACTCCCTTGCAACACCCCCTCTAACAATTCTAACTAAGAAAGTTACAGAAGGAATGACCTCCAGGGACAGAAGGAAGAACTTCTACCGAGATATTGGTCAGAGAAAAGAAATCTTGGGCCAGGCAAAAATGTAATTTGAGAAAGTATCTCAGACAAGACCCTAATTTTCATGAAGATAAAGGAATGGGGGGAGGGAGCACATTTGGATTTGAAATATTCTGTTACGATAACTTTATAATAAAAATGTATTGGCTGGTCTGTTTTTGGTTTTCTAGCCTGCCTTATCTCAAGGGCTGACAAAGCCTTAGGCATAAGCCAATCAGATGACTTTGGGCTCTTTCAAGCCTAGGAAGAAGACAATTGCAAACCACTTCTGAAAAAACTGTCAAGTAAACTGCATGGACTTGCCTACCTTTTTGCCAGGAGTCAAAAATGACAAAAAGCTGTGTGTATACATATACACACTCAATCCTGCAAAGAATTTTTTTCTGTGTCAACAATTTTCTTCTGGCTTGCACTTTTTGTGGCATATGCTAGTATGCTTCTAATACCTCTGCTAATTAATAGAGATAATAGTTCCAATAAGCCATATCATTACTGCAACTGGTATTGATGAAGCCAAATAGGTGAATGACCCATTACAAGCCAATGTGTACAAAACATGGTGATCAGCACCAGTCAAGCACATCAAATTATTGAGTCAAACTTAATGGTTTGTGTTCAAGATAATATCAAGCCAGAGCCCTTCAGAAAGGCAAGTGAAGAAATCAAAATATAGTTTTCAAATGGAGGAGTAGCTTGTTATGGATTAAACCATCGCAGCGATACAACCAGCTTCATCTTACAACAGGCTTGTAATCCTGCAATTCTTATTGGCCCATGAATAGCGAGTCACGATTGGTCAGGCTTGGCCAGTCTGATTGGCTATTCACGGAAGCCCCTGATTGGACGCTTGTGAAAGCGATAGACTCAGTTCATTGGTTGTTTAACGGCAGCAAGCTCTATAAAAGAGCTGCTGCTGTCCAGGGTTTTTTACTCCAGTCTTTCTTGATAAATAAAGAGTTGAAGTCACAGTCCGATGTCTCGTCTCCATTCTTACGCCCATGCCCAGGATACAACACTGGCAATGAGGATGGGATGCAGAGATGATAGAGCTGACTAGGACATCGTGAACAAAGAAAGAGCACGTGGTGAAAGAGCGCACGAAACAGACGGCAAGATGACTAGCGGCGCCATACCACCCACTCCATTCGACCCAGCAACCAAAGACTGGGACTCGTATATAGACTGTTTCCAGATGTTCCTGGAGACCAACAATTTAAAAGAGGCCATGGCTAGCAAGAAACGAGCAGTATTCCTGACTCATTGTGGCCCCGCCGTTTTCAAGATGGCTAAAGCACTAGCAAAACCATGAAGACCATGGATTGGGACACCCTTGCTCCAATCCTCAGGACCCATTACGCACCCACCGTACCTATACTAATACGAAGACACAAATTTTACCAGAGGGACCAATGAAAGGATGAGAGCATTGGTAATTTCATAGCTGACCTCTGGAACCTAGGAGGCCTTTGTAGCTTTGCAAACTTAGAGGAAGCCCTAAGAAACCCAATAATTCTGGGATTAAATGCACCACACGTGCAGAGTAAGCTGATGGCGAAAGGCGACATCAGCCTTACAGATGCCATTGCTGACGCTACTGCAGCAGAAGCAACCAGGAAATCAGCCGCTTGAATACGCCGAGCAAACTCACCGCTTTGCCAACTCGCCGACGAGCAACTAATTGCCACTGAGAAGCACACTACCGCTACCCACCACGAAGACCTCGAATCATCCTCAGACAGTGATGAAGAGGAGGTCAACTGGCTCCGCTCGGAATGAGAGCAAAGGAACCAGCGACGTCTGCGCCAATGTGCGGGTTGCGGGGCAAACCACCTACGATCGGACTGCAAATTCCTCGATGCACTTTGCCATAACTGCAGAAAGAAAGGCCACATCGTGAAGGTCTGCAGAAGCAGATGAGAATCCAGTCCCAACTGAAGGGAGAACAACCTCCGTCGGGAGATAAGCAAACCTCCTGAAAACCGGGACCATCTGAACCACCAGTGGAACAACCACTACTACTACAGAAACCAAGCACCAGCCTTTTCAACAAGACAAGAAGAGGCCCACCAAAACATGACCATCGGCCATGCTTCGTCGCTCGATGCAAAGAAAATACAAGTGAAGGTCACTATTGAGAATTGACCATGTGTGATGGAAGTCGATTCGGGATCGTCCCTGTCGATGGTATCATGGAAAACCCTCAAGCAACTGATACCTGCCATCTTCCGCCAGGACCTCAGCATGCAGCGAATCATCCTGAAAGACTATCAGGGAAACAGAATCCCAGTTGTCGGTTCCAGCAACATCCAAGTAACATTCAAGGACCGCACAGCAACGCTTCCCCTAACTGTCCTCGATCGTGACTGACCAAGCTTGTTAGGACTACAGTGGTTCGCCCCACTCGGAATTGAACTAACCGGCATACACCATACCAGAAATGATGACTGGGAAGAGGCCCTCATCCAGGAATTCCAGGACGTGTTCACAGGAACATTAGGCAAGTACAAGGGGACCCTTATATCGTTTAATCTCAGCCCTGAAGTTGCTCCCATTCAGCTTAAACCCTGTCGAGTACCTTTTGCCTTAAAACCTAAAATCGATGAGCAGCTAGATAAACTGATAGCCCAGGTCGTATTGGAACCGATTGACCACGCCCACTGGGAAACCCCGATAGTAATGCCAATGAAGCCAGATGGTTCGTTAAGAATTTGCGGGGACTATTGGGCCACCCTAAATCATGCTCTTCAACAGAGTGCTTATCCAGTACCTGTGGTTCAACACCTTTTTCATTCCCTGGGTGGTGGGAAAATATTTGCGAAACTGGACTTAGCTCAGGCGTACCAGCAACTCCCCGTGGACGCAGCAACTGCAGAAGCCCAGACAATAGTTACACATAGAGGTGCTTTTAAGTGCAACAGACTCCAATTTGGAGTAAGCGTGGTGCCAGGAACTTTCCAAAGTTTAATGGAGAGACTATTACAAGGCATAAAAGGTGTCGTGCCTTATTTTGACGACGTCCTAATAGTTGCCCCCACTAAAGAAGTATTTGTACAACGGCTCAGAAAAGTCCTGCAGAAATTCAAAGATGCGGGTCTTAAGGTAAAACGAGACAAATGCCAGCTTTGCACGGAGAGAGTGGAGTTCCTGGGATACCTTCTCGACAGACAGGGAATCCACCCCACCGAAAAAAAGTAACCGCAATAAAAAAAGCCCTGAGACCTAGGAATAAGACAGACCTTCAAGCCTTCCTGGGATTCCTTAACTTTTATAACATTTTCTTGCCCCAGAAGGCAACTATAGCCAAACCCCTACAAAGACTCCTCGATAAAAAGGCTCCTTGGGTTTGGGGATGGCGTGAAGAGATAGCGTTCAAAGGGATAAAAGACCTTTTAACTTCTGATGCCGTATTAATGCAGTATAACGAAACTCTCCCTTTGACGGTCACCTGTGATGCCTCACAATTTGGAGTAGGAGCTATCCTAAGCCACGTCCTCCCAAATGGAAATGAAGCACCCATTGCGTTCTTTTTGAGAACTTTGTCTAAAACCAAAAGGAACAATAGTCAACTTGATAAAGAGGCTCTCGCTATTGTATCCGCAATTAAAAGTTTCCATGAATATGTATATGGGAGACCCTTTACCATAATTACAGACCACAAGCCATTACTTGGGATCTTGGTGGGAAACAAACAAACTCCCCATATATTATCACCAAGAATGACATGTTGGTCAGAATTTTTAGCTACCTACGATTACCATTTGCAACATCGCCCGGGGAAAACCATTCCCCACGCTGATGCTTTGAGCCGCTCGCCACTACCAGACATTATAGAGAACCCTGCTCTGACTGTTACCGTACTACAAATAGAAACCCTCAAATTGCTGCCATTAACTGCTCGAGACATAGCCTTAGAGACAAAAAAGGACCCTGTTTTGGCACGAGTCCTCAGCTGGATAGAACGCGGTTGGCCGATAAGTGAAACTGATGACACGTTCAAGCCATTTAAAAATCGTCAAATGGAATTGTTCTCCCAGAAAGGTTGCATAGTATGGGGAGACAGAGTCATAGTTCCGGAAAAGCTACAATATAGGATATTGAAAATGCTGCACGAGGGACATCCAGGCATCGTGTGGATGAAGGCATTGGCCAGGAGTTACGCATGGTGGCCTGGTTTAGATAGACAAATAGAAACGTGGGTAGCAAAATGCAGTAAATGCCAGGAGACTCGCCCCGCTCCTCCAAAGGCTCCCCCATCTCAGTGGGAAACACCTCGAGGTCCATGCTCCCGTATCCACATCGATTTTGTGGGACCCACAAGAGGACACACTTTCCTCCTAACAGTGGATGCCTATTCAAACTGGCTTGAAGTCCAAAAAAATGGAAAGCACCACCACAGACAAAGTCACTAAAAAACTGAATAAACTATTCACTACCCACGGACTTCTTGATGTCCTCGTCTCAGATAATGGTCCCCAATTCACTGCTCTGCCATTCGAACAATACCTGGATGATCGGGGCATCCGCCATGCTTTAACATCGCCAGCTCACCTTGCAGCCAATGGTAGGGCTGAGTGAATGGTTCAATTTGTAAAATAGACCCTGCATAAAATGGACCACAGCGACATTGATGACAAAATAAACCGAATGCTTTTTATTCAACACATAACCCCAAACAGCACCATGAACAAAACCCCAGCAGAACTCCTGATGGGCCGGAAACTTCGCTCACATCTTGATCACATCCACCCAAACTACATGCCAGAACAACCCCTGGGATCCAGCAGTAAGTGTCGCGCATTCCAGGAAGGTGACCTTGTGTTTGCGAAAAACTTTTCGGGCAACCCATTGTGGGTCCCCGCCACCATAATGCAACTTACGGGACCCCGATCATATTGTCTACTAACAGCAGACGGTAAGATGTGGAAACACCACATAGACCAACTCCATTCCCAATTAGTGCCGGAACCTCCAGCTGGGGGGGGGAGGAACATGGAGGTGGATGAAGAAGAAGAAATCGAAACCCAACTGCCCAGAGGATACTCACTATCCGAGGAAGAACCGGATCGGGTAGCGGCCTCGCCACGTGACAACACCGTGACGGAGGCGGATCCAGGGAACCCGGAAGACAGTGCCGACGAGGGCAACCTGGAACTACAGTCTTCACTATCCAGCCCAGCGAACAGCCCACCAGAGCCAGAGCCAGAACCAGAACCAGAATCAGAACCAGAATCAGAACCAGAACCAGAACCAGAACCAGAACAAAACCTGGTGGAACAGCGCAGGTTGAGCAGACAGGTGAAGCGGTCTGCCTATCTGCGTGAATATGTCACCCCACCCCTCAGACGGAACCAATGGGGGAGGGGTGTTATGGATTAAACCATCGCAGCGATACAACCAGCTTCATCTTACAACAGGCTTGTAATCCTGCAATTCTTATTGGCCCGTGAACAGTGAGTCGCGATTGGTCAGGCTTGGCCAGTTTGATTGGCTGTTAATGGAAGCCCCTGATTGGACGCTTGTGAAAGGGATAGACTCAATTCATTGGTTGTTTAAAGGCAGCAAGCTCTATAAAAGAGCTACTGCTGCCCAGGGTTTTTTGCTCCAGTCTTTCTTGTTAAATAAAGAGTTGAAGTCACAGTCCGATGTCTCATCTCCATTCTTATGCCCATGCCCAGGGTACAACATAGTTCATGTGTTATATTGATACAATGTAGGTCACTGTTTCTCAACCTTTACTGGTTTAAGATCTGTACTTCCCTTTCAGAATTCTCTATCAGGTATGCTAGTGGGGGAATGTTGGGAGTGGAAGTCCAGACATCTTAAAGGTTGAGAAATGCTGAAATAGGTTCTGGAAATTCTCAATCATCCAGGTCATGATTGTCCCAAAGATACTTTTTCAAGAAGCAACTGGACTTTCTGGTTTTTCTTTGAAGATGTTTTGCTTCTCATCCAAGAAGCTTATTCAGCTCTAAGAAACTTCTTGGGAGAGAAGTGAAAGGCGTTCTAAAAAAATCCAGAAAATCTAGTTGCCTCTTGAAAAAGCACATTTGGGCTAAAATAGGCAGTTTTCTGGGCAATTTTCTGTCCCTCTGCAAAGTTTGATTTAAAACAGTTTCAGGGAGAATACTTTAAAGTGCATTGCAATGAACTGTTGGAAATGCCTTCTCTCCTAACCCTTCTATTTTCAACCATGATGCCAAAGAATGAAGCAGCCGTGTGTGATTTGTTACACACACACACACACACCCCACAATACACTATGGATAAAACTTTGATTTCAATCAAATAGCTTTGCCCTTAAATTAAATGATGCCCTCTTTCAATCTTGTATCCCCAATTCAAATTGAATCATGAACTGATTTGCACAGGCATAGATATAATTACTTTGGCTGAATTAATTCTAATTTTAAACCTATAGAAATATATCTTAGGGTTGCCAATTGAGTAAGTCAATTAGCATGGATGTATTGAACAATCTAATTCCCAATTCTATGCTTTGTTATATCCTGAATATCGAACAATATTTCTTAAAATCTGTTTATAGAATGATTGTAGGATTATTATTTAACAGAAACACAATATCACACAGTACATCTGTCTGCTAATATACTGCATGTGGTTATCTCAGTATTCTTCTTGTCTTTAAATTTGAATCGGTTGAAGGCAAACTTCCCTATATACAGTACATACTTAAGGACAGCCTATTGGGGACATGTATCTGTTGTGATAATTATCCACTGATTATCTCATTCTGCTTTCTATCTAATTAATTACTGAAGTTTAAGAGCTTGGCTAGGGAATCACACTTTTTTAGATGTTTGTTGACACTATCAAAGAATGTTAAAATGCTCTTTGAAAGAACTTGATGTGCTGATATAGGAACCACATTAATTAATTTGTTGGCATGCTTTGGCCTTCAGCATCTATGGTAGTTTTATCTCTAATAATGTTGGAATAAATAAGATGATAATGTGTTTATTAAATAAAAACAAGGATAAACAATATAATCCTAGAATTATATTTGTCTCAGCAATGCTGTGTCTAAACCACTTCAGGATGCAACCAATTCAGATTTTTTTGTTCTTAAATTACAGGTTAAAGTGAAATGATAAGAGGGAGACATAATGGTCCAGAAGTATTCTTTCTTTTACCTTCCCTGCTTTAATGGATAAAAGTTAAAGTTGAATTTAACATTCTGGATGTGGTCTTTATTAATTTTCACAAATGGAAAATTAAACTGTACAGTACCGCATTCTAGTCAAGATGACACAATAATGAGAAGCTATTTCATAAAAGCATCTAAATTCCATCATTCCAGCAATCAGTAGAGCAGAAAATTAAAAGTGATTATACAATAAAAGGAAAGTCTATTAACAGTGAACTTGACTATTTGGAGATTCATCAACGAAGTCAATATTAAAATAAAAGCTATCACAGTTACAAAAACTGCCTTTGCCATATTCTGATCTAGGTGGAATATGGACAATAATAATGTGTCAAAATGAACACAGATGTATAGTCTCAAATGTCACAAAATAACTGAAAGTGTAAAATATGCTGCTTGTTTTATGATTTCTTATTATTTTGATTGAAATTAATACGTGCAATCTTTTTCTGATTTGCATTTCATATTCATAAAGTTAGCTGTTTTTCTGAAATAATAATGCCTGCCAGGGTTTTTTGTTTCTCATTTATGATATCAAGCACAGAAAACTAGGCAATCTTTCAAAATAAAACTTTGCTATCTCCAAAAAAAAATTCGCATTCCCTGTTCTTGGGGAAAGCTGTAATTGGATGCAATCCTGAACAATAACCTTATTTTTTCCCATCTCAGTCAGATTCTTTCTCATAGAACTTGTTCTAACATTTAAAACAAAAGAAACTTTTTGAAAAAAAAGAATTCAAGGGGACTGGAATAAAGAATTTAGGGAAATGGAGTTGAGTTTGACACCTCTGGCCTAGACACTCTAATTCTAGGTTGCCTAGCCTGTATCTTAGGATAAACATAGGCATCTATGTTGTGGTTGTTCACAGGTTTTGATTTGTTGGTGATTGCATACATTGCAGGAGGGTAGCCATTAGTCTATGGTGCAAAAAAATCAGGTGTCTAGAGAGCAATAAATTTTACTAAAAGATATGAGGTTTCATGAACTTCATGAAGATTGTTAGTTAGAAAAGATGCTACTGGACTTCTGATTTTTTCCTCTTAGTTGCAGAAAAATGTGGGAAAAAAGGATCTGCATTTCTTTATAAACAGGATTTGAGAAATATTTAAATATATTTTAAACTGAAATCTGAACTCAAAACATTACATTTCTTAAGATTTAACTTTGTGTTTTGCTATTTAAGTTATTAAAAAAAAAAAAACCCTTTAGGAGTAGTTCTTTTAATTAAATTTTGTCATTGCAAGGCTAAACATTTTGTTCATTGGAGGCTTCCTTGGTAAGGAATTTCACAAATTCCATCCATCAGTACTATTAAGCCTGGTTTCCCCAACCAGGGTTAGGGAGACAAGCTAAACAGAATGTGCAGCGTTAGTCAGATAGGCACACAGATAAATGAGTGAGCTAAGCTTGTATGTTTATTAACATACAGTAAAAATAACAGATACGCTTGTGCTATCAAAAATATAGTTTATTCCATTATGAGTTCATAGCATAGTCAAAATAACAGTCCAATAGTCATGTATCTTTTAGTCAGTCCATTCAGGGATATTCAGTTAGCAAAGTCCGTGCAGAATATCCTATGTCAGTTCACTTACATATCAGTCCTTTGTTTCTCTCCCGTTCGAGCAATGCAGTCTTGATTCCTTGCAGTAATCAGGGATCATCAAAGCCAGAGAGAGCAAGCTGCAGTCTTGCTTCTTTTAAAGTGCTTTCACAACCACTCCCCTAATTACATTCCCATATTTAAAGTTGCAGACACTTTAACTTATAAACCATGATAACATATTATTATTTACCTAAACCAGTTAGGGTAAAACAATGTTATCCCTAACAAGTACCAATTCTCTTTCTCTCTGCTATGGCCCACAGAGTAAAATACATTCCCTTAGTGGATTGCAAAACAAAGAGAAATAATATTTTTCCATTAACTATGAATGGGTTGCTGTGATCTGATGAATGAGCTAGAACACCTCCAATGACCAATCAATCATTCCTTTCTTACAATCCCTGATCAAAATTCTTCTCAAAAGTAAATAAAAATAACAAACCAAAAGGGCAATAGTAAATAACAATCACAAAGTAATCAATATAAATGATCTCACTGAATGGAATATTCAAAAAAATTACAATTATAGTGACAGTAACAACATATAGAATAAATTGAAATGGCTGGGAAACTTAATTAATTAAGGAAATATAAAATGTATCCATGCATCTTTATGAAGCAGCTAATCAGTAGGTTCTGACCAGTTCTGAAGAACCGGTAGTGGAAATTTTGAGTACTTCAGAGAACCGGCCCTGCCTATTCCCATCTATTCTCTGCCTCCTGGGTCCCAGCTGATTGGCTAGGTCATTTTGTGTTGCTCTGCACAGGAGAATGCTGGAAAGCAGTTTAGTGGGTTGGGGAGGGAATGGGATTGGCAATAAACTTTCCCCGGGAGTCGGAATGGGATTTTGCAGTAACCTTCCCCCAGGAGTGGAGAGGGAATGGGGATTTTGCAGTATCCTTCCCCTGCCATGCCCACCAAGCCACACCCACCAAGCCACACCATGCCCACCAAGTCCTGCCCACAGAACCGTTAATAAAAAAATTTGAATCCCACCACTGCAGGCAATATCCAGACTGTATTTTTAGTCACCCCTCTGTCAGCCCTGAAGCCATTTTGAGAGCATCTTCAGGGCTGCCACAGCAAGGCCAGTTGGAGCTGTGGAAATGTAAGGGGTGGGTAGAGATAGCTGGGGGATGTGTAGCCAAGATAACATTCTTTTCTGTGGGAGTCAAGGATGCTCTACCAGGTGTTGGAGAGGCATGGACAAAAGCCAGTCAGAGTTGGGATTGCAATCTGATTGGACCATGTGATGGACGTGTGACCTGGGATTTTGAGTTGGGTAGAGAAAACCTCTGATCTTTCAGAGTTGAGTTTTCACCAGCTGTGCCAATATGACATTCCTAATAAATTCATACTTTGAGGAAACTCCAGGCCTCAGAGTTTTGATTGTGTTGGGCCTGTTACTTGGAACCCAGATACCCTCACTATGAGGACAGAGACTTCAGGAGGAAGTGGGCAAAGTGGTATAGAACATCTTAAGTCTTTACTCTTGTCTAATGGTCATCTGGAATTTTGCTACTCAAAAATGGTAAGGTTAAAGATGAAGACAAATATTCACTGAAAATTCTGCACCACATTTGAGCACAGAGAAATTTGTTGGATGCTCTTTCTGAATTTCTCCAAGAGAAGGACATGCTATGAGGAACACATGGTGGCCTAGGGAGAGAAGAAAAAATCAAAAGCATCTTGTCTGACTAGCAAATTTTTATTAAAAGTCACAAGATTTCATGAGCTGCAGCTTGTGTTTCTGGTGAAATGAGCTGTGGCTCACAAAATCTTATGACTTTCTATAAAGTCTGATAGTCAGAAAAGGTTCTACCAGATTCCAGAAGAAAGAGAAATTCTCCAATACCTTTTCAATGGAAATTAACATCAATAATGAAAACAACCTCAGGGAGTGGAAGTGATCCCCCATATGAGGTCTTCTGAGCAGAAAGTTCATAAAGAGAAGGAATGTACCAGAAAATAAAGAGGTTTATGCATATCACTTAGCCACCTCATAACTAAAGAAGGTCATGAACCTCATATTCCATTCATGAAAGTATGATTGAAATTCTCTCTCTCTCTCCCTCTCTCTCTCTCTCTCTCTTACTTTTTTTTTAATTTTAAGATCAAAGTCCCCCCCTGCCCGCATCAACTAGGAAGGAGGATACTGGATAAGTTCTCTTTCCAGCACAAATATACAGGGATGTTACAAATAGCAATAACCTCAGGATACTTTAAAACAGAAGTCTTTGCAAATTGGTCAGAGACTATTTCATAAATTCTTTCAAGTAGGACTTTTTTTAAAAAAAAAAATGCATCTGTCTTTAAAAAAATGAATGCAATATTCCTATACAGTATGTATTCTAGTTCCCTCCCCTCTTCATTCAATCATGTCCAATTCTTGTCCCTGCAGTTTTCTTGGCAAGGATTTTCAGAAGTGGAATTGCAATTGCCTCCTTCCTAGGTTTGAGAAAAAGTGACTGGCTCAAGGCCACTCAGCTGGCTTCAAGCTAAGGAGGACTAGAACTCACAATATCCTGGTTTCTGACACAATGCATTAACCACTCATCACACTGGCTCCCATGTATTCTGTGGTAAAATGTTATTAAAGGAAATCACAAAAATTATGCCATACATTTTTTTTCTACCCGACACCACTAGTGTAAAGTATGAATTACTGATTTCAAACTATATGAGTTCATGAAAACATCTTTGTTCTTAAAGAAATTATTTTTTAAAGACAAGGAGAAAGACTGTTATTTAAAAGAAAGAACTGGCTGGATAATGGTACCAGGAAGTCACTTCAGCATCTCTCAATGTCTGTTATTTAATTTGATACATTCATTTAAAGACTTTTCATATTTAAAGTCGATGCTCAAGAATCAACTGCATTAGTACAGTTGGAGTTTTTCTGTTCCTGGATGCGAAATTTGTCAGAATATTTATGAACTGGCAGAGACATGGTTAACAAAGTCAGCCAAATAGAGTTGAATTGGGGGCTGAGAGTCTGAGCATGGCTTAGCTCTGTGCTCTTCGGTTCTGAAACTGAAACTAATCTGTTTCTGAGCTCCTGATCTGCTGTTTATGTTTTGCTTGTAACCTTTTCCATGTTGGAAGAAGCTACTGTTATTGTAAACTTTACTTCAATATGTTATTATGTTTATAAAGAAGTTAATGAATCCTGCTAAATCAGTCATCTGTGTGTTTTCTGGACTTGAATTTATGCTGCAAATTCTAACAAAATTGCCTGAATTTGTCAGAAGCCAAACATTTATAATTAAGTTGAAGAGAGTTGATCAATTATAATGTTAATAAAATTTGGTTCTGTCTTCAGTGACACATAATACAGAAATTTTAGATGTTCAGAACTACAGGTGCCTCTTGCACATTTAGTGTAACCATTATACAGAGAACCTCAGGCTTGTAAAGAGTCTCTGTTGACTGATTAGTTTCTCCTTAAACTTGTCCTTATCTATGGAAAACGGTGCAAAAGGAAAACAATTAGCAATTTATCTGCTGAATATGCTTTTTCTGATTTCTATAATATCTAAATAATAATCTAAAAAAGGGCTTAATCTAGCCAAACATTGATGTCTTTATAGAAACATGTTAAGAAGGATGGGAAATGTGTGGTCCAAAAATCCTAATTCTCATTTCTCAGATTTATATAGTCATTCTATAAATAGATAGCCGTGTTAATGAATTAATGAATTAAACAAATAAGCAAGCAAGGAAATAAAATCATTTGGGAGACTTCCCCAAATTTTGCAAAGAAATACTCAGCTAAAAAGAAGATACTAATCAGTGGATATTTGATAAAGATAGATAGATAGATAAAATACAGCATTTTGCATATTATTACTTACCTGAAAAGAAACAGTTGGATGGTATGTAAGCATATAGTGAAAATGCACATTTAAGGGAAAGAAGTCTATGAAATCAAGATGTCAGAGAAACAATGTGTGTTTTTGTGTGCAACTTCAATTTCTTTTTCTTTTTTCTTCCCCTGTTCTTAAGGCCTAAATAAATAATGATTTTGTAATTTGCTGGCTTGCATACTTGAATATTCTTCCATATGTCTGCCAATCATTTCAAAGACACTTGCCAGTTGGGTGACATACATATAAACCTATACCTTACAGACACCCTTAATTATATTTGTTTGGAAAATCAAATGTTAATAAGCCAATCTAAACTTCTTAATAAATTATTCCCTCTCCCCCAATCCCTGTGGAAGAGGGAATTATAATAATAAAAGCTTGTAAAGTTCTATAGTCTGGACATATCCTTTTTCCTACAAGCTAACCAAACAAAGCTCTGAATCTTTATTATGGTAACAAGCTTAGAGGGACTTTAATTGCAATATGCTAAATTTCAAGTTGACGTTTAGATGAAACCAAAGTTCCACAGTACGAGTAATCCTCACCTTGCAACCACAATTGAGACCAAAATTTCTGTTAAAGGAGACATTTGTTAGGTGAGTTTTACCCCATTTTACAAATTTCCTTAGCTCAGTTGTTAAGTGAATCACTGCAGCTGATTTTATGTTCAATGAACCTGGCTTCTCCATTGACTTTGCTTGTCAGAAGGTCGCAAAAGATGATCACATGACCTTGGAACAAAGCAACATTCATAAATATGAACTATGATACCACCTGATAGACTTATTTCATCACTATGACACTTCTAAAACTATCCTGTTATTTTCTTGTTGTAAGAATATTTAAAAAAAAAAATATGCAGAGAGATGGAAAGCTGTAACTAAAGTTCATTATGTATTGCATTCTTATTTGCTCATAGCTCCCTCCAGCAAGATCCTTACACTTGCTTTGTCCATTCAAGTGCCAAATTACAATATCTCACCAAGAATGCGACTAATTAACAATTTGGTTTCAGGAAAAAAATGTCCTCCAATCTACAACTCCTACACTGCAAAAACATATGGACTACTTTATTTGACCAGGGTAAAGCAATAGACACAATTTACATAGATTTCTGCGAAGCCTTTGATTCAGTGGTATATGACAAGCTACTGTTAAAAGTAAATTCTTATGGCATTTCCAGATTCCTCCATCAGTGGATTGCTGTATTCCTGTCAAACAGGCAATATACAGTAAAAATAAGGAGCACTATATCAAACCCTGCTCCAATTCACAGTGGTGTCCCCCAAGGCAGCATTCTAGGACCCACACTCTTTATAATGTATATAAATGACCTTTGTGATCACCTTATAAGCAACTGCATCCTTTTCACAGATGATGCAAAACTATTCAACACCATCAACAATGCTACTGTCCTTCAAAGTGACCTTGATTATGTGAATGGTCAAACAATTGGCAACTCCAAATAGCTACCAACAAGTGCTCTGTCCTACACATTGGTAACAAGTGCTCTGTCCTACACATTGGTAAAAAAAAAATCAGTACACAGACAATATGAGAGTAATTTTAGATACTTTGGAATACTATGAGGCACATCCTGAAAAGCAAATGGCTTTGATATTTCTAGATGCTCAAAAGGCATTTGACAACGTGAACTGGAGATTTATGTTATTACTATTGGAACAGATGGGTTTTGCTAAAAAATTTACTCAAGGAATCGAAGCCATATATAATAAACAGACAGCAAAGGTAATGATGGAGGGGGAACTTACAGATCTTATTAATACAAGAAAAGGCACAAGACAAGGGTGTCCCCTATCTCCTTTGCTATTTGTGTTTACCTTGGAAGTGTTGAATAGAAATATTAGGGATTATAAAAGCATAAAAGGAATGAAAATTAAGAAGGAAGAATTTAAACTACAAGCTTTTGCTGATGATTTAGCTTTTATTCTGGAAGACCCGTTAGAAACAGCTCCAAGGTTATTGGAAAAGATAGAGACATATGGTGAGGTGGCTGGTTTGAAAATAAATAAAGATAAAACAAAGATTTTGACAAAGAACATGCTATTGAGACAGAAAGAAGAACTGGTAGATCTTTTGAAAATCCAAGTTACAAATAAGGTTAAGTATCTGGGGATATATTTGACAGCAAGATGTAGCACATTAAAAGAGAATAATTATATTAAACTCAAACAACAGATAACTACAGATTTGAAGAAGTGGGAAAACTTGCAATTGTCATTAATAGGGAGAATTTCAACAATCAAGATGAATATTTTACCCAGAATCCTATTTCTGTTTCAAACAATACCAGTTAGGCTTGGAAAAGACTATTTTGAAGATTTAAATAAAATCATGCTGAAGTTTATATGGCAAGGTAAAAAAGCGAGAATAAAGCTAAAGCTTTTGCAAGACGCTAGAATTAGAGGAGGTTTTGGCCTGCCTAATTGGGAATTGTATTATCAAGCTGCAAGTTTGATGTGGGTCAAAGAATGGATAACATTAAGAAAGACTTGATTGTTGACATTAGAAGGGCATGATCTGCTGTTGGGCTGGCATGCTTTTTTATGGTATAAGGGAATTAAAACACAGGGTTATTTTAGAAGACATTAAATATGGGAGTCTTTGTGGTTAAACTGGGAGAAGATAAAAAGACAATGTTATTTGAAAATTCCAGTTTGGTTATCGACTATTGAAGCATTTTCCTATCCTATAATTTATAAGAAGGAACAAACAGTTAGATATGGGGAACTATTGGATGAAAAGGGTGAACTTAAATCAATCCAAAACTTAGAGGAACAAGGTATAAGGATGAATTGGTTTTCATATGCGCAAATACATTCAAGGTATGATGAAGATTCTAAAACGGAGGGATTCTATGATAAGCAGACTGATTTAGATAAGATCTTGATGGGTACTGATGAGAAGGTGATTAAAAAATTATATGGTTATTTACTGGGAATTAAATTAGAGGAAGAACAAGTCAAAGAAACTATGATTGCTTGGGGGAAGAATTTTGGATATGGGATTGATCTAGAGAAATGGCAAAAATTGTGGTCTCAAAATTATAAAATGACAATATCAACAGCAAATAAATAAAAATTGTATAAGATGTTTTACAGGTGGCACTTTCCCCCGACAAGAATAGCAAGAATGTTTAAGAACAAATCTGAAAAATGCTGGAAATGTCATCAAATACCCGGCTCGTATTACCATATGTGGTGGACTTGTGAGGACGCTAGAAAATATTGGACTAAAATTTGCATGTGGTTGGAAAAAATGACAAAGAAACACATAGACTTGAAACCAGAGATCTTCTTATTGGGAATTTTACCTGATATATATCGTAAAGATTTGAAATACCTGATTGTGAATGTATTGACAGCAGCTAGGATTGTATTTGCTAAAAATTGGAAGAATGAGAAAATACCATTACAGGAGGAAATTATTAAGAAAATATTGGAATGTGCTGAGATGAGTAGATTGACATTTGAAATTAGAGAGCAAGAGGATAAACAATTCTATGAAATTTGGGATCTTTTTTATAAATGGCTAGATGATAAAATACGATAATAGAATATTTAGAATGCTAGACAGTAAGGAATATCTTTATTTTGCTATTTTGTTATTACTTTGTTATTTGACATTATATTTATAAAGGGTTTTTTCAGATTGATTTGGTATGATTATATGATTTGTTACAGAATAAACTGGTTAAAGTATTGTTATCTCATAAAGCATGAATGATTAAAAGTATAGCCAAAAATTTCTTTTTTCTTAGTGATATTAGGATATATAAGTTCAGAATGACAGTATGAGTTGTTATGTAACATAATTGTAATTGAGACTACAAAAGGAATGCACAAAAACTGATGAACCAACTGACACACTGGATGTACATATGAGAGTTGATGTTTTAATGTTTTGTTTGTCTTGTTTGTTTGTAGAAAATTAATAAAATTTCTTTTAAAAAAAAAATCAGTACACCAAATACAAGCTAGGTGGATATGACCTTGTTGATGACCCTCACTCTCTCAAGGACCTCAGAGTGCTCATATCTAAAGACCTAAGCGCCAGAGCTCACTGTAACAGCATTGCCAAAAAGGCATTAAGAGTTGTAAATCTAATCTTACAAAGCTTTTCCTCTGGAAATATAGAATTGCTAACTAAGGCATACAAAATCTTTGCTAGACTAATACTTGGATACAGCTCATCTGTCTGGAATCCACACTATATATCAGACATTAAAACAATTGAGCGAGTCCAGAAGTATGTCACAAGAAGAGTACTACACTCCTCTGCTTTCAGCAGAATACCCTATATCACCAGGCTTGAGATTTTGGATTTGGACAACCTTGAACTATGCCGCCTATGGTTGGATTTAAGCATAGTACATAAAATTATCTGCTTCAATGTCCTACCAGTCAATGACTATTTCAACTTCAACTGCAACAATACAAGAGCACACAACAGATACAAACTCAATATTAACCCCTCCAGACTTTATTGCAGAAAGTACGACTTTAGCAACAGAGTGGTCAATGCCTGGGATGCATCATCTGACTGTTGTTGCATCCTCTAACCCCCACTCCTTTAACCTTAAACTATCCACTATTGACCTGACCAGTGGTGGGATTCAATTTTTTTTACTACCAGTTCTGTGGGTGTGGCTTGGTGGGCATGGGTGGCTTGGTGAGTGCATAAAATCTCCATTCCCTCCCCACCCCACTAACCTGCTTTCCAGCTCTGTTCTCCTGTGCAGGGTAACAAAAGAAGACCCAGCCAATCAGCTGGGACTTGGGAGGCAGAGAATAGATGAGGATGGGACCAGTCAGAGGTGGTTTTTGCAGTTTCTCCGAACTACTCCAAATGACTGCTACCGGTTCTCCAGAACTGATCAGAACCTTCTGAATACTACCTCTGAACCACACCCCATTCCTAAGAGGCGTGCATAAGTGCATAAGGGGCGTGCATAAGTGCACAATTGTGCCTCCTATCCATGTCCTATTATCCGCATTTATATTTACCTATTTCCTGTATTCTTACTCATGTTTATACTTATATCTATTATCTTGCAAGCAACTGACAAATCAAATAAATAAATAAATAAATAATAAATAAATAAATAAATAAATAAATAAATAAGTAAGTAAACAAACAAATAAATAATTAAATAAAGTAATTTTCTTTTTCCCTGTTTCAGCCACTTCCTGTTGTTCTTTCTTTCAGGATCACTGATTACTTTTTTCCTTTCTTTATTCTGCTTAAGGTCTTGCCTGTTGTTCTTTAAATCCAATTTGCCAATCCTTTTCACTGCATTATTTTTTCACAAGACTCTTTTTTTTACATCTCTTATTCAGATAAGGCAGACACTAAAGTAGGACTTTAACGCAAGGGAATGAAAGGAAGGGGGGGGAATCTGATGTAAATTACAATGATCTAATTACACAATAATTAGTATAGCCAAACCAATAGACCAAGAATGAGAGATTTTCAAAGCAAAAATAATTAAAACTACAACAACCCATCAGAACATTTTTGGCTTTTATCTTTTATTTATATTGACTCCATTGCTTTACCTAGGACCTGCTGTGATGCAAGAAGAATCTCTAGTAATAAATAAACATCAACAAAAGTTTGGATAGAATGGACAAAAGTCCAACCTATTTACCAGAGACTTTTACCTATTTGAAATCCTGGCAGAAGGGCAGCCATCTGTATTAAAGAATTTTCAATTTAAAAGTCCATCCCTTCTAAATCCAAATTAAAAAATTCTAAAGAAGTCACTGAAATGCCAGTGCCAACAGGATGCTAGAACACAGCCAACATCAGTCATTATTATAAGATAAACTGAAGTTATTTAAGTTGTAATAATGTATTGGTTTATGTATTTATATTTTGATTGTGAGCTAACAAGAATTCTAAAAAATATAGGTAGTCTATAAAGAAAAAAAATAGTGTTGTCCACTACACCATTAAATTAGCTTGTGCAGATTTATTTAAACCTATCCATTTTGTGGGAAAAACAAATTATTATAGCTTATTTCTGCTATGGATTTGAATTTCATTCTAGAAATATAAGGCAATCATAATTTAACTGCTGGTTCTTACAATGTCAGTGGGATTTGTTAAGGAATAAAACATGACACATTTGACACAGGCACCTGTGCAAGCTAGATAATAGATAGAAAGATGGATGGATGGATGGAGGATAGGTAGGTAGACAGACAGACAGACAGATAGAGACAATTTAATAAGGTCAGGAATCTGTCCCAAAGTAGATTACATAACAGATATATTTTTATTCCTGATAGGCAATTAAGAATCTGTCAATAGAAAATAGCCAATAGAAATAACCAATTAGGAAACTGGAATAACTTGCACATAACAGTGACTACTGAATGGAATCATTTTCTTGATTTGTATAATATGCTAAGATATGAAGCAGTAAGCTGTGAAAGAAAAATAGGTTTTGCCTACTATATGCCTATATTATATCTTTACCTCTTATGATTAATCATTTGTAGGAACATGTGCAATCTGCAAGGTCTTCTCTGATATTCCCAGTTTAAAAAAAAAAATAAAGTTAACAAGGAAGCATTTAGCACCCTTGAACTAAATCAGAAACTATTGTTCTATTATCATGAATATGCAATATTCCAATTTCCAGTTAATGGATTAACCAAAGACTCTTCTGAAATCTCTAGTTTGCATTACTTCTTAATGCATTTTAATGGTAATTCTTAATTGCATATTTAACCACACTTAAGTTCCTCTCTTCAATTGCAGTTTTCCCATATCTCAGTTTATAAACATTCTTCTTTCAAGAAGTATCTCCTGAATCATCAGTTTACTACTACATCTCTTTATGTGATGTTCAGCAGCGACATCAGCATTTTTTTTTTCATTATTTTCTTAAATCAATCCTACTTGCTAGGAGAAGTTCAATTGAAATTATAGCATTTGTTGGCCAAATGGAAATCCATTGTAAAATAAATAGTAGGGAGTGGATTTCAGCAGCAAGTTCAGCTACAGAAAAGTAAGTTACTGGTGAAAAGGCATTTAAACAGAAAATAATTTGCTATATTTTTCAAGTTATGTGATTTATGTGTTTTAAAACCGCAATCTCTTTGCCTTTGTATTTCAACGTCTTCGCTCTTACAGCTTGTAATATTTGTGTTTTAATGGATTTTTTGGTAAATCTGATATGGACTTCCCTTAATAAGTTATTTCTCATCGTGTATCTTGTATAAACTCGGTATACCTCATCTACTCCATCCATCATCTTTTCCACTGTAATTTCCAAAGCATCCGCCAACAATTCTATCATTATCGCAGCCAAATTTTGTCCTTTTTCTTCTATATTTTGAAATCTGAGACAGAATTCTGACTTCTCCATCTCCCACCTCAACATCTCACTTTTATCTTGTTCAACCACTGTTAATCTGCTGTCAATATTTCCAATCTTCTCCTCTCTTTGTTTACCTTCTTCCTCAATTTTTTGGAATCTCTCATCATACTTCACCATCTTTTGTTTAATATTTTCCACTTTTTCATCAGTCTTCTCTGTTCTTTGTTCAATAGTATCTGTTTTTATCTTGAGATCTTGGATTCCTTGCATAATCATCTGTAAAGTAACTTTTTCTTGTTCTTTATCTTGCTTCAACATTGTCTGAATTAAAAGTTGTCCTCCAACTGGTGGGGAGGCAGAGGTAGAGGTAGAAACGCCAGAAGATATGGGTTTTCTGCTCATTTTAGTTGCTTCAAGACCATCAAATTCTTTTTAACTTTTAATCCAACTGGTAGAATAGCCAATTATAATCCAAAATGAAAAAATCCAATTGTAAAAAGCCCGATGGCAAAAAAGAAAAAGGAGAAAGAGAAGAAGAAAAATCTACAGGTTCTTCTAGACCCTAATCCAATTATGAAGTAGTCCACAATAAAAAATAGAAAGAAGAAAAAAGCCCCAAAATAATAATAATAATTAAGAAGAAAAAGAACAAAAATAAGGGAAAAAAATTCCTTCAGGTTCTTCACACCTTAATCCAATTGGGAAATCTCAATAATAAAAAATAATAAAAAGAAAAAGGCAGAATGATCCAAAAACATGGATAGAAAAAGCAAAAAGTCCCAGTAAAAAGAAGGAGAAGGAAAGAAAAATAAAGAAAAAAATTCTGAGGCTTTCCCTTTAAAATAAAAAGCACAAATAAGAATATTACTAAAATTAAAATTTACAAAGAGGCTGGTAAGGAGGGGTATCACAACTGAAAAAAGATAAGAAAACACACTGCACTTTGTTTAGTTGTCCAAGGCTCTTATTATGACTCTCTTCTCCACAAGCTTCAAAGCCAAGCCTCAAGTGTTGAAATGTTGATAAGAGTCCAGGAAAGCACCTATAATAATATTCTGCTGCGCTCTTCCCTCTATCTTATCAAATTGAAATGTCCTTGAGAAGGAGTCTTTTCACAGTTCTCTCCAATTCAAATAAAATATTTTCAAGCCTCTAGTTGGCAGTGTTACAAAATTTCTTAATACACTCCCTCCCGCCAGAAAAACATAGTTTAAGTTAAAAAGAAAAAAGAAAGAAAAAGTATTTACAAAGATATATATATATATATAAAGAGAAAATAGCCAAAGGGAGCCTCTATCCTAAAAGAAAATTAAATAATCAAAAAGGAGCATAAGAATATATATAAGAGAAAATTCAGTCTGGTTAACTACAAAATCCCACTAAAATCCCCCCCCCCCAAAAAAAAAGTAAAAGAAAAAAAATCCAAGCCTCAATTTGACGTCCCTTTAAAAAACGCCACTTATAGTTTTGTCAAAAAAAATATCTCACAGGTTTCTTCAGAGTGTCCTTTCAAATCTCAGCGAGTTAACAAAAAAAAGAGAACTTTCTCATCCAGCTGACACACTTTCACTTTCAGCCTCTTCCTTTCCAGAGCTGTCCCGACTTCAGCAGCTATGGAGGCTGCCTCTCCGCCACCAACAAAAGGACTTCTCCTGGATCAAACCAGGTCACTGGAATCCATGGAGTGTGCCCTTCACGATCACCATCTCTACGGGATGGTTTAGGTCCATTGGGACCAACCAGGAGAAAAAATATCAGCTGCGATCTCGGAGCCCCGAGATGGAAGCTGTATCGCCGTGATGAAGCTCCACCTTATCCCCAGAAGAGTGAGAGAGATGAGAAGAGAATATCGATTCCTGACCAAAATGCTATTGAAAAAGGAAGTGAATTATAGATGGCTGATTCCAGAGGGATTAATGTTTATGTGGCAAGAACAGAGGCATAGAATTGATTCAATTGAGAAAGCAGAACTTTTCCACACAGAATTTTTTGGAAGGAGAGAAGAAGAGGCAGAGAAAGAGATTTCATTAATTGAATTTCAAGAGAAACAATTGGAGACTGAAAAAGAGGAAGGCGCAGTAGGTGGACAGGTGGATAGTAAAGAACAGGATGAAGTAAGATCCACGAGAGCTGTTAGACCTAAATATAAAGCATAATCATGGAAGAAAAAAAATTGATTACAATGAATATAAATGGACTCAATTCAGCTGTTAAAAGAAGGAAAACCTTTCATAAATTAGAGAAATTAAAATTTGATATAATTTGCCTACAAGAAGTACATATAAAAAAATGACATGAACAATTGTTAGTACAGCCAAAATTAGGGAAAATATTTACTTCTTTGACTCAATGTAAGAAAAGAGGAGTGGTTCTATATATTAAAGAGGCCATCCCAGCAAAATTGATTTATACTGATGAAGACGGAAGAATATTAATGGTGGAAATAATGGACAACAATATAAAAATACTTTTGATTGCAATTTACACCCCGAATGATAAACAAGAAAAAATTGTTTATAAAAAATTACACATGAAAATAACTGGACTGGACTATGTTAATATAATTATGATGGGAGATTTCAATGGAATTGAGGACAATAAACTGGACTATATAGCAACAACAACAAAGCAAAATAAAAACACTCTCCCTAAATCCTTTTTTAAAATGACAGACGAATTAACCTTAAAAGACATTTGGAGAGAAATAAATGTTAAAACTAAACAATATACTTTCTATTCAAATAGACATTTATCATGGTCCAGATTGGATATGATTTGGATCTCAACAGAGTTAATATCTAATATTCAAGAAACAAATATCGAAACAAGTACTTGGGCAGATCATAGCCCAATGACAATTAAATGGAAGGGACAAATAAAAAGATCGAGATGGACATTAAACAATACTATTTTAAAAGAAAAAGATTTTACACAATGGATGGAGAAAGAATTGGCTTTCTTTTTTAGAGAAAATAAAAAAAGATACTTCAACACAGAATGTTTGGGATACAATGAAGGCATATGCTAGAGGTTTGATAATAGAATATATAAGAAAAAAGAATATTAGGAAAAGGCAAGCCACTAAGGCCTTGGAAGATGAGTATAAAAGACTTGAAAAAGAATTACAGAAAATGCCACAGAAAAAGGATATTAAATTGAAGTTGGATATAACTAAACATAAAATGGAATTAATAGAGAAAGAAGAATTGGCACAGAAAATTAGAAATGCTAAACAGAATTATTTTGAAGATGCAAATAAACCAGGTAGATGGCTAGCATATAAATTGAGAAAGGAGAAAGAATCAAGAAAAATATTGAAGTTAATAGATGACCAAGGCCAAGTTTGTTATGGTAATAAGGAGAAAAAGGAAATTATTCGAGACTTCTATGGGCAACTATATAAACAAGAGAATATTGATGAGGAAAAAGTCAAACAGTATCTACAGAATGCTAACCTACCTAAGATATCTAAAGAGACTGAAGAAATGTTAGAAAGCAACATAACAATGGTGGAATTAAATGAAGCACTTAAGAAACAAAATAATGGGAAAGCACCAGGTCCAGATGGGCTTCCAGCAGAATTCTATAAAACATTTCAAGAATCATTGAGCATTCCATTGCTAGAAGTTATGAATGAAGCTATGTCAAAGAAGATGATACCCAAAACATGGTCAGAGGCTTATGTTACACTTATTCCAAAAGAAGAGGCTGTTTCACTGCAAATTAAGGACTATAGACCTATTCCTTTATTAAATGCAGACTATAAAATCTTTGCTTCAATTTTAGCAGAAAGACTTAAAAAATACTTGAATAATTTCATTCATCCAGATCAAAATGGATTTCTGCCAAAGAGACAAATCAGAGACAATATGAGAGTAATCCTGGATACTTTGGAATACTATGAGGCACACCCTGAAAAGATAATGGCATTGATATTCCTAGATGCCCAAAAGGCATTTGATAATGTGAACTGGAGATTTATGTTATTACTATTGGAACAGATGGGTTTTGCCAGAAAATTTATCCAAGCAATAGAAGCCATATACAATACACAGACAGCAAAGGTAATGATGGAGGGAGAACTTACAGACTTTATTTATATAAGAAAAGGCACAAGACAAAGATATCTCCTTTGCTATTTGTATTGACTTTGAAAGTGTTGAATAGAAATATTAGGGATGATAAAAGCATAAAAGGAATGAAAATTAAAAAGGAAGAATTTAAACTGCAAGCTTTTGCTGATGACATAGCCTTTATTTTGGAAGATCCGTTGGAAACAGCTCTAAAGTTATTGGAAAAGATAGAGATATATGGCTGGTTTGAAAATAAATAAAGACAAAACAAAGATTTTGACAAAGAACATGCTACTGAGACAAAGAGAAGAACTGGCAGACCTGTTGAAAATCCAAGTTACAAATAAGGTCAAGTATCTGGGGATACACTTGACAGCAAGATGTAGCACATTAAAAGAGAATAATTATATTAAACTTAAACAACAGATAGCTTTAGATTTGAAGAAATGGGAAAACTTACAATTGTCATTAATAGGGAGAATTTCAACAATCAAGATGAATATTTTACCCAGAATCCTATTTCTGTTTCAAACAATACCAATTAGGCTCGGAAAAGACTATTTTGAAGATTTAAATAAAATTATGCTGAAGTATATATGGCAAGGTAAGAAAGCAAGAATAAAGCTAAAGCTTTTCCAAGACGCTAGAATTAGAGGAGGTTTTGGCCTGCCCAATTGGGAATTGTACTACCAAGCTGCAAATTTGATGTGGGTCAAGGAATAGATAACATTAAGAAAGACTAGATTGTTGACACTAGAGAGTCATGATTTGCTGTTGGGTTGGTACACGTTTTTATGGTATAAGGGAACTAAAACACAGGGTTATTTTAGAAGACATTATATACGGGAGTCTTTGTGGTTAAACTGGGAGAAGATAAAAAGACAATGTTATTTGAAAATTCCAGTTTGGTTATCGACTATTGAAGCATTTTCCTATCCTATAATTTATAAGAAGGAACAAACAGTTAGATATGGGGAACTATTGGATGAAAAGGGTGAACTTAAATTGATACAAAATTTAGAGGAACAAGGTATAAAGATGAACTGGTTTTCATATGCGCAAATACATTCAAGGTGTGATGAAGATTCTAAAACAGAGGGATTTTATGATAAACAGACTGATCTAGATAAGATCTTGATGGGTACTGATGAGAAGGTGATTAAAAAATTATATGGTTATTTATTGGGAATTATGTTGGAAGAAGAACAAGTTAAAGAAACTATGATCATTTGGGGAAGAATTTTGGATATGGGATTGATCTAGAGAAATGGCAAAAATTGTGGCCTCAAACTTATAAAATGACAATGTCAACAGCATATAAAGAACATTTGTATAAGATGTTTTACAGGCAGCACTTTCCCCCAACAAGAATAGCAAGAATGTTCAAGAATAAATCTGAAAAATGCTGGAAATGTCATCAGATACCTGGTTCATATTACCATATGTGGTGGACTTGTGAGGATGCTAGAAAATATTGGACTAAAATTCGCATGTGGTTGGAAAAAATGATAAAGAAACGTATAGATTTGAAACCGGAGTTCTTTTTATTGGGAATCTTACCAGATACATACAGTAAAGACTTGAAATATCTGATTGTAAATGTATTAACAGCGGCTAGGATTGTATTTGCTAAAAATTGGAAGAATGAGAAAATACCATTACAGGAAGAAATTATTAAGAAAATATTGGAATGTGCTGAGATGAGTAGATTGACATTTGAAATTAGAGAGCAAGAGGATAAACAATTTTATGAAATTTGGGATCTTTTCTATCAATGGTTAGATGACAAAATACAATAATAGAATATTTAGAATGTTAGACAGCAAGGAATATCTTTTTTTTTTCTTTTTTTTTTTCTTTTTCTTTTGTTATTTGACATTATATCTATAAAGTGTTTCCAGGATAGATCTGGTATGATTATATGATTTGTTATAGAATAAACTGTTTAAAGTATTGTTATCTCATAAAGCATGAATGATTAAAAGTATAGTCAAATGATTTTTTAATAGCGATATTAGGACATATAAGTTTGGATTGACAATATGAGTTGTTATGTAATATAACTGTAATTGAGACTATGAAATGAATGCACAAAACTGATGAACCAACCGACACACTATGTACATAAGAAAGTTGATGTTTTTATGTTTTGTTTGTTTGTAGAAAATTAACAAAAATTGCTTTTTTAAAAAAAAAGTTATGTGCTTTATGTGTTTATTATAAACCACCAACAAACTTCAGGAGTCAGCAGTAAATATATCAAATTATCTTGAGACTGGGAGGGCATTACAAGGTGGTCCAGATAAGAAGCACACTCATCCATCTTAAGATGTAGTTGCAATTCTGCATTTTTACAAATTAGTAACAGTAGACTTTTTTTTTCATGTTCACTGTTAAATCATTCCATTGTTTCCAGTACTTCAGGATGCAATAGGAGTCATTTTGCTAGGCCTGTCTATCAGTAATTGCTTTTTGAGTTCTTCAAAGATGCTGGTTATTTCATTAGTGATAGCCACTTAATGTCAATCACTGTTTTTATTACTTTCAATTCTTCTAAAATTAGAGTGTTCTCCAATGACTTTGCCATTGCATTATAGTGTGTATCCAAAATAGTTACAATTTAGTTTATTATTTGTATTTCCAATGATCAGTCTGGGTTTACTTCCTCTAATATTGAATGATTTGCCCTTCTTGTGGTCCAATAAATGCTCAGAAAATTTCTCCAGTATCACAGTTGAAAGACATCATTTTTTTTTTCAATTTTTCTGTAGTATGTTAGAACTTGGAAAATTACAGTTGTATGTTAGAACTTGGAAAATTACAGTCTTAACAGTTACATAATTTTCCATCAGCAAGATGCCCCTGAACTTGAATATTTAGTCTGCCATATTTTCCCAAACATCATCCCTTTGAATCTTTTGAGTTTAGGAAGATAAAATGTTTACTTCAACTTTTTCTTTGTCAATGTCAAGTTTTGACTGGAACAGCTTTACAAACGTGGTGGATAGTTAAGTACAATAGCTAAGAAGATTCATTTTTTTAAACCCATGTTATTATTTCTCACATCATGGCAAACAAGAGAGAAACATGCTCCTCCCCCATTGCTGTTCTCCCATAACTGTTATTTTAAGGCATGCTATCCCAAATTCTGCTTGAGATTGTCGATCAGAAAGGTCAGCAATTTGGCAGTTTGAATCCCTAGTGCTGCATAACAGAGTGAGCTCCCGTTACTTGTCCCAGCTTCTGCCAACCTAGCAGTTCGAAAGCATGTTAAAATACAAATAGAAATATAGGGACCACTTTGGTGGGAAGGTAACAGCATTCTGTGCATCTTCAGCATTTAGTCATGCTGATCACGGAGATGTCTTCAGACAGTGCTGCCTTTTCAGCATTGTAACGGAGATGAGCACCGCCCCCTAGAGCTGGAAACAACTAGCATGTATGTGCGAGGGGAACCTTTACCTTATCCCAAACTCAGAAGTAATATTGAATCTCAATATTAATAACCATTGACTGATACATTGTCCATAATAAAGTCAAACTCTTTTGAAAGCTATCTAAGTTAGCAAGCATTGGAAAGATAACTGAGATATCATATCTAATCTCTGCATATCTAATCTATTTTAAATGGATGTTTTGATCTATGATCATTCAGCTTTGTTTTTTCTGGGGCATATCAAAGAAGTTATCACTTCACTATATAGACATTTCATTATATTCCTGGCTGTACATGGAATATAATAAGACACAGACAGTGAAGGTCTCTACAGCCTTGAATGTAGGCTGGGCAGACAAAGAATAGAAGAAAATTCTGTTTTTGCAGTGAGAAAGAATGAGTCATTCGGTATCAAAAAACTGTAAAGTCAATTCTATGACAAACAACTACTGAGTGCATTATTGGGTTTTAGCCTTAAATTATATATATATATATATATTAAAGAGTCTCGACAAGGAAAGCTATCCAGAAAGTTCAATTGCATATCTGTGTATAGAGGGTCTATATAGATATATATTCTATACACCGGTACACATGTGCAAAGAAATATTTCTCTGTGTATGTATTTTTTCATGAGATTCCATTCTAGCCTAATATCCACAGATAATGAAATTGGAGATAACAAGACCTTGAAAAGATGTACACGTATGCAAATGCCCATCTGCTATAAATATGTGAAAAGCTTTACAACCAATATTAAGGGCTGTCTCTTAGCAATTTAGATATGTGAAGTGGCAGATTATGGATCTGTCTGTCTGTCTGTCTGTCTGACTATCTGTCAGCCAGCCAGCCAGCCAGCCAGCCTGCCTGCCTGCCTGCCTGCCTGCCTGCCTGCCTGCCTGCCTCTCTATCTATCTATCTATCTATCTATCTATCTATCTATCTATCTATCTATCTATCTATCTATCTATCTATCTATCTATCTATCTATTCCTGCAAGTGCCATTATTCAGTGTAGATATGTCTTCTTCCTCTAGAATAAGAGATTCATCTTGTTGAGTCAAATCAATCAGCCTTCTGTCAGGTAACCACTTCTTGAATAGGATGCTAAGTCTGGAGAACAAAAATTATGGCTGCCCAGAGTGGAACATGAAGGCATTGCAGTGTATGTGAATATATACTGTCACAATAAGAAAATAGCTAAGTAATGTCGAATAATCTGATTTTGGGATTTTTCAGAGATACTATGGGAACAGGTTCAATGCATAAAACCTCATTAAAACTGTTAAGGCTTTTCTTGGCATAGACTATTAGTAATCATTCATTTTTAAACAAAAATATTATAATCTTTCCTGAGCTGATGGATTCAGTGTATGTCTGTAACGTAAGGTTCTTTTTCCTTTTACTTGATATACATCTAATCATACAACAAGCATTCACATCACAGAAATCTGTGTGAAAGACTGAGTTTTACTTGCAGTGACACCAGCTGAAACCTCACATTTGTTTTTGCCAAATCATTATGTATCTGCAAATTTGTCATTAATGTTCTGTCCCTAATTAGCATTCTTGAGATCCCCGCGCTTTGATTGGCCAAAGCGCGGGGCACTCTGATTGGTCAGGCGAGCCGCGCCGATTGGCTCGCTAAGAATCTCCCGCGATTGGTCCATTCGAATCGCGGGAGATTCAAAGCGGTGCCATTGGTTGCGGCCACAGCGGCTAAAGGAATAAAAGCTGCGAACTTTTTCCTTTGCCCCAGTCCGGTTCCAACTTTAAATAAAAGAGCATGATTTGAAGTCACCGACTCCTGGCATCATTTCGCGGACACAACACTGGCGACGAAGGTGGGATCCAGACCCTGAACCGAACCACGTGTCCGACAGAAGCCAGACGAACCACCTCGATGGCGAAAATCGCACCCCCCGCACCCTTCAACCCCGCCACCGAGGACTGGGAATCGTACTCCGACCGATTCCGCATGTTCCTCGAGTGCAGCGACCTGAAGGATGCCACCGGCCCCATGAAGCGTGCCGTCCTCCTGACCCACTGCGGGACCGAGGTATTCAAGATGGCCAAGGCGCTTGCCAAACCCGCCGATGCGACCGCGATGGACTGGGACGTCCTCGAGCCAATACTTCGGTGGCACTATGCTCCAGAGGTACCCATCCTGATCCGACGCAATGAATTCTACCGTCGGGACCAATGGTCGGATGAGAGCTTCAGCGACTTCGTCGCCGAGCTACGGCGCCTAGGGGGACTCTGCGAATTCGACAACCTGAATGACGCCCTGCGAGACAGAATCGTGCTCGGTTTGTGGGACCCCATCCTCCAGGGCCGGCTGATGGCCAAGGGCAACATAAGCCTAGAAGACACCCTCACCGCAGCCGCAGCCGCCGAAGCAACCTGAACCTCTGCCGACCGCATGCGCAGACCGAACGCTGGGGACCGCAGCGGAAACAACAACCCTGTGAGGTTGGCCGAGGCCCAAACCGAGACGACCACCCACCAGGGCGACTTCCACTCGGCATTGGGCACTTCCGATGACGAGGAGGACATCCATCGCCTCCAGACAGGCCGCGACCCACGGAACCAGCGGGGTCGTAAGTCGAGGACCAATTGTGCCGGTTGCGGCGGCGACCACCCCAGATCGGAATGCCGGTTTTTCGAATCGATCTGCCGGCATTGCGACAAGAAGGGACACATCGCCCGTGTCTGCCGCCTAAAAAAGAACCACAGTCCGGCACGATGGGACCAGAGCGACCAGAGGAGAGAGAGCACACCACCCCAGACCAGAGATCGCCCCTCGGACAACAGATGGGACCGGAACGGATGATCCCTGTGAGGCGGCGATAACCGGTGAAGAGAGGAGACCCATCAGACGGTCACCATCGGACACACCATAACCAATGATGCCCGGAAGGTCCACGTGGAGGTAGGCATCGAGGGCCAGCCATGCAAAATGGAGGTGGACTCCGGGTCCTACCTCTCCATGATAGCATGGCATGAAATAAAGCACTTGGTGCCTACCATCCAAAGGAGGAACCTAGACAGCCAGAGACTCATCGTAAGGGACTACCAGGGAAACCGCATCCCGGTAGTCAGAACCAAACACTTCAACATCACATATAAAGGGCACACCGAAAGGCTTCCCCTGACAATCGTCGACCGCGACCGCCCAAGCCTACTGGGACTGCAATGGTTCTCCCCGCTTGGCATCGCAGTCACGAGAGTCGACCACGTCACCGACGACAGCTGGGAGCAGCAACTGGCCCGGGAATTCCAAGAGGTCTTCGATGGAAACCTAGGCAAGTACCGAGGGCCCCTTATATCATTCAGCCTAGACCCAACGTCCCCCCAAAACTCCTGAAACCAAGACGGGTGCCATTTGCACTTAAACCCAAGATAGACGAGCAAATTGACAAGCTTGTCAAGCAAGGGGTCCTACAGCCCATAGACCACGCCCGGTGGGAGACCCCCTTAGTCACCCCGATCAAGCCCGATGGGTCGGTGAGGATCTGTGGGGACTATAACGCCACCCTAAATGGTGCGCTACAACAAAGCGCCTACCCCGTCCGAGTAGTGCAACACCTACTGCACTCACTGGGAGGGGGCGAGGTTTTCGCCAAGCTCGACCTTGCCCAGGCATACCAACAGTTGCCAGTCGACGAGCAAACGGCAGAAGCGCAAACCATAGTCACCCACCGGGGAGCATTTAAATGCAACCGACTCCAATTCGGAGTCAGCGTGGCACCGGGCATATTCCAAACCCTAATGGAAAGACTATTGCAAGGCATCAAGGGGGTGGTACCTTACTTCGACGACGTCCTAATGTCGGCAACCAACCAAGCCGAACTAGAGGGTCGCGTAAGGGAGGTCCGAACCAAATTCACAGAGACCAGGCTCAAAGTCAAGAGGGAGAAATGCCAATTATACACGGAAAGGGTAGAATTCCTAGGATACCTCCTAGACCGTCACGGCATTCACCCCACAAACAAAAAAATCAAGGCCATCAAAGAAGCCCCCACACCCAAGTCGAAGACGGAACTACAGGCATTCCTGGGGCTACTTAACTTTTACAATGTTTTCCTGCCCCAAAAGGCGACGGTGGCAGAGCCCTTGCATAGGCTCCTGGACAAGGCGGCGACCTGGACTTGGGAGAAATGCAAGCAAGCTGCCTTCCAAAGAACAAAGGACCTCCTCACTTCGGACGCCGTCCTTATACAGTATAACGAGACCCTACCTCTGGCCGTCACATGCGACGCATCACCTTTTGGCGTTGGTGCTGTCCTCAGCCATACCCTCCCTGATGGAAAAGAAGTGCCCATCGCGTTCTTTTCAAGGACCCTCACCAAACCAGAGCGGAACTATAGCCAGCTGGACAAAGAGGCTCTGGCTATCGTTGCTGCCGTAAAAAGATTCCACGAGTATCTCTACGGCCGGACATTCACCATCATAACCGACCACAAGCCGCTGCTGGGAATCCTTGCAGGAAACCGGGCCACCCCGAACATTCTGTCTCCCCGAATGACAAGGTGGTCCGAGTTCCTGGCAGCCTACAACTACGGACTCATACACAAACCGGGTAAGACAATCTCCCATGCAGACGCCTTAAGCCGCTCGCCGCTACCGGAACCTGACACCGACCCAGCACCCACGACGACCACCCTCAGCATAGAGACTCTACCCAACCTGCCCATAACCGCGTCAGACATTGCCCGAGAGACTAATAAAGACAAACGTCTGGCGCGGGTGTTGCATTGCGTGGAGAAAGGGTGGCCGGAAAGGGACAACGATGAGTCCGTCAAAACATTCCGAAACCGCCAAACGGAACTCTTGTTATTAAAAGGGTGCATACTATGGGGGGATAGGGTGGTCATTCCAGAAAAGCTACAAGGGAAGGTTCTGGAACTGCTACACGAGGGGCATCCTGGCATCGTTAGGACTAAAGCCCTGGCCAGAAGTTACGCTTGGTGGCCAGGGATGGACAAACAAATTGAGACCTGGGTAGCAAGGTGCCAACGATGCCAGGAAACTAGGCCAAGCCCACTCACAGCACCCATCCTAGAGTGGGAAACCCCAAGGGGACCTTGGTCTAGGATTCACATAGACTTCGCCGGGCCCACAAAAGGACACACCTTCCTTATAACAGTAGACACTTACTCCAACTGGCTGGAGGTAAGCAACATGAAGACAACAACCACGGAGGCCGTGATCAAGGAACTCTGCAAACTCTTTGCAACGCACGGCCTCCCAGACGTCGTCGTTTCCGACAATGGGCCCCAATTCACCTCGCTGGAACTTGAAAAATTCCTAGCGGAAAGGGGCATCCGCCACGCACTGACAGCACCGGTGCACTCGGCGGCGAACGGTAGGGCGGAACGGATGGTACAATTCACTAAGAAGACCATCCGGAAAATAGACCACGGGGAGATCCAGGAGAAAATAAACAAACTACTCTTCACCCAACACATAACCTCAAATACCACAACGAATAAGAGCCCAGCCGAACTATTAATGGGGAGGAAATTAAGGTCCCCACTCGACAGGTTACACCCCACGTATAACCTGGAGAAGCCCCCAGACTCAAACAGCAAACACCAAACTTTCGCACCCGGCGACCCCGTATATGCAAGAAACCTGACGGGAGACCCACTATGGATACCGGCCGTCATCACACAAATAACAGGCCCACACTCGTACCGGCTGCAAACAGCAGACGGACGAGCGTGGAAATGCCACATCGACCAATTAAGGTCGAGGACTGCCAACCAAGAGACCACCGAAGCACAAATAGGCGAAACCAACCCCCACAACACAAACCAAGGGGGGAGGGAATCCCCAGGGGACCAAAACCAAAGAAGAATAAACCAGCCATACTTACCGGAAAGCAGCCAGCACAACTCCTCGCCAGGAAGAGACAGCCAGGCCAGCTCGACCGACCCGGAAAGACCGAGCGGGAGCGGCGAAACCCGCAGCTCAACCAACCCGGGAGGCCCAGGAGGGAGCTACGGAGAGCGGCCCGGCCCGACCGACCAGCTGGTTCCCACGATGGCATCAGGAGCAACAGAGATCCCGACTGAACCGTCCGGGATCCAACCTACGAATGAGCTGCGCAGGTCCAGTAGGCTCAGACGCAGCCCCGCCTACCTACGTGACTACGCGATGTAAGGACTGAACCAAGAGGGGAGGGGTGTTCTGTCCCTAATTAGCATTCTTGAGATCCCCGCGCTTTGATTGGCCAAAGCGCGGGGCACTCTGATTGGTCAGGCGAGCCGCGCCGATTGGCTCGCTAAGAATCTCCCGCAATTGGTCCATTCGAATCGCGGGAGATTCAAAGCGGTGCCATTGGCCGCGGCCGCCGCGGCTAAAGGAATAAAAGCCGCAAACTTTTTCCTTTGCCCCAGTTCGGTTCCAACTTTAAATAAAAGAGCATGATTTGAAGTCACCGACTCCTGGCATCATTTCGCGGACACAACAATACTTATGACCATTGCAGCATCCCCAGTTACGTGATCAAAATTTGGGTGCTTGGCAATCAGAATGTACTGTATTTACAATGGTTGTAGTATCCTGGAATTAAGTGATTGTCATTTGCGGCCTTCCCAGTCAGTTTCCAATAAAATGAAGTCAATGGGGAAGCAAGATTTGCTTAATGACTGTATGATTAAGTTAAGCGCAGTGCTTCACTTAACAACCCATGCCCAAAAAGGTTGCAAAACCAGGCACAGTTCACTCAACTTTAACAGTGGAGATTCTGGTCCTAATTTTAGCCTTAAAGTCGAAGACTACCGTACAAAATTTTTCTTTCAATATTACAGAAAGGGCAATTCTATATCAAGATTTTAAACCAGGTGAAAAGCAGGGTTCCCTACTGGCTGAGTTTGAGATCTAAACAATTAACATCTAAGCAATTGTGCCCCCACTAAAATAATCAGTGTTCTGTCCCTAATTAGCATTCTTGAGATCCCCGCGCTTTGATTGGCCAAAGCGCGGGGCACTCTGATTGGTCAGGCGAGCCGCGCCGATTGGCTCGCTAAGAATCTCCCGCGATTGGTCCATTCGAATCGCGGGAGATTCAAAGTGGTGCCATTGGCCGCGGCCGCCACGGCTAAAGGAATAAAAGCCGCAAACTTTTTCCTTTGCCCCAGTTCGGTTCCAACTTTAAATAAAAGAGCATGATTTGAAGTCACCGACTCCTGGCATCATTTCGCGGACACAACAATTAATATGGGATTTTTCTCTTTGTGTGAGTGACACACATTCTGTCAAGAAACCTCAAAGGTGTGCAAAATAGAAAATGGATCTTATTACCAAGGATCAATAAAATGGTCATGTTTGAAGTAGCATCTTGACATACATGGTAGAAGCTGAATGATTTGCAAGGAGAAAAGGAGTTGGAGAAATTATAATGAATGGTTTTGGTATAAATTAGCTTTAGTAAGATTTTCTTTCTTTTGATTTCTTGCTTTTAACTTTTTTGGTCTCTACTCTCCATTATTTTTCTGGGCTTTGCATACAATTGCTTTTCTTTTTAGCATTTTTCTTAAATCAGAGATAAAAGATAAATATTAAATCTTCCTTTATATTAATGTTAAAGGCAAGAAAAGGAAAGTAATGTGAAGGGAAAAAGTAATAAAAGTGCAAAAAGAAATACAAATAGAAAAGATACATAAAGAAGCAACTTCTGATCACTGGATATTTTTAAGAAGAGACAGGACAATCACTTATCTGAAATGGTATAGAGTCTCCTGCTTGAGCAGGGGGTTAAGCTAGAAGACCGTCAGTATCTGTTCCAGTTCTATTCTGATTGATTGATTGATTGATTGAAGATTGTTTACAAATGGATCTTTTTTCTCGTTAAAATTATATGCATACAGTGGCTTCTCTTGGAAATTAACGAAGGAGAGAAGCAACCTGTAAAGTCATGGAATCAATTATTAACCAATCCATCATCCTCCACTTAGAAACAAACAACCTACTCACTAATAAACAATTTGATTTCAGGAAAAAAACTATCCTGCAATCTGCAACTCTTATACTGCAAAAACATATGGACTACACAACTCGATCAGGGCAAAGCAATAGATGCAATCTACATAGCCTTCTGTAAAGCCTTTGATTCAGTGGTACATGACAAACTACTACTAAAACTAAAATCTTATGGTATCTCGGGACATTTACATAACTGGATAGAAGCATTCCTCTCAAACAGACAACAAATGGTCAAAATTGGGAGCATTCTATCAAATTATGTACCTGTCAACAGTGGTGTCCCCCAAGGCAGTGTTCTAGGACTAACTCTTCATACTCTACATAAATGACTTCTGTGATCATATCAAGAGCAACTGCATTCTCTTCGCTGAAGATGTAAAGCTATTCAACACCACAGACTACCCTTCAAAAAGACTACCCTTTAAAAAGATCTTGACTATGTATCAGAATGGTAGAACAAATGGCAACTTCAAATCTCAACAAATAAATGCTCTGTTCAACATATTGGCAAAAAAAAAATCAGAAAATAAAATACAGGCTGAATAGTCAAGACTTTGTTGATGATCCAAACTCTGTCAAGGATCTTGGAGTACTTGTCTCAAATGACCTAAGTGTTAGAGCCCACTGTAACTACATAGACAAAAAGGTGTTAAGAGTTGTTAACCTAATCTTACGTAGCTTTTTCTCTGGTAATATTACATTACTAACTAGAGCATACAAAACATTTGCTAGATCAATATTCAAATACAGCTCATCAGTCTGGAACCCACATTACGTATCTGATGATATCTCACAGTTGAGAAAGTCCAGAAATACTTCACAAGAAGAGTTCTCCACTTGTCTACTCGTTGCAGAATAACTTATGCCACCAGACTCGAAATTCTAGACCTAGAAAACCTAGAACTATGCCGCCTTTGCTCTGATCTAAGTATAGTATATAAAATCATACATTACAATGTCCTACCAGTGAATGAATACTTCAGCTTCAACCATAACAACACAAGAGCACACAATAGATACAAACTCAAGGTTAATCGCACCAAACTTGATTGCAGGAAATACGACTTCAGCAACAGAATGGTCAATGTCTGGAATACTCTACCTGACTCTGTGGTTTCTTCCCCAAACCCCAAAAACTTTAACCTTAGACTGTCTACTATTGACCTCACCCCTTTCCTAAGGGGTCTCTCGGGGGCATGCATAAGCTCACGAACATGCCTATTGTCCCTGTCCTATTGTTTCTTTTCTTTTCTTTTTCTTTTTGTATATGTATCCATTAACTATGTTTTTACTTATACCTATTATCCTGTAAGCAATTGACAAAAATAAATAAATAAAACATAAACCTACAATTAAGGAGAAAATTCCTAACAGTGAGAACAATTAACCAGTGGAACAAATTGCCTTTGGAATTTATGAATGCCCCATCACTGGAGGCTTTTAAGAAGAGATTAGACAGCCATTTGTCAGAAATAGTAGAGGTGTCCTGTGAGAACAAGGGGCTGGACTAGATGACCTCCAAGGTCCCTCTCAACTCTGTTACTGCTTTTCTAGAAAAGGAATAGTAATGAAGTTCTCTATTTGATCAGAACTCTCAGCTTCTGTATAAGGTCTCTCATCTGAATACTTCAATATGTATAATTTAGATTTATACAGAAGAAAAAACAAAACAAAACACAAGGTAATATATATTGAAGGAGGCAATGTTTCTGAGAAACACAGCTTTGTTGATTCCCCCCACTTGCTAAAGTGATTGTTGGGCTCAAGCTTAATTGATGCACATATATTGTAGAGAGTTGAAACAAGCAGATAATTATCCTGTTCAAAGACAGACTGGGTTCCTTCCTTCCTTCCTTCCTTCCTTCCTTCCTTCCTTCCTTCCTTCCTTCCTTCCTTCCTTCCTTCCTTCCTTCCTTCCTTCCTTCCTTCCTTCCTTCTTTCCATTCTATTCATGCAAACCAAATATTCAGCAGTCCTTCATCTTCTCTCCATGCTACTGCTCTACTATTTTATAACTTGTCTTACTTAATACTGAGTGGCTTATGAGTTCTTTTCTTTTTTTTTTTTTTTTCTTTCTCACTTCTACTCTTTTTCTTTCTCACTTCTCCTACTCTTTTACTTTAGCAGTCTTTACTGAAAAGATCTAGCTTGCATCTTGGTCCCTGAATAACAGAAGGATATGAATGGTGTGTACATACAGCACATGCATATATTCAAAGATGATCCAGCTATGGAATACAGTTGTTGTCACACCACCTTTCCTTTTCCTGTTTTAGATGCTACAAGTTTAAAGGCTGTTGCAATGGAAAATACAGATGCTCATTTCCCTCTTTCACCCATTTGGGAAATTATTGATTGTGATTAAACTCAGAACTATTTTCTTTTACTTCACCAAAGTTTCTAAATAATATAATTATTTCAAAAATCAGAACAAATAACATCAAAATTGAAAGAAAAAACAGGGAAAAAACTGAAGTAAAACTCAAATATTTCAAAACTATTGATTTAAGATACCAATGGATGACCATCAGAAAATGGGCTAGGTTTCCTGCCAAAGGAATACAGCCAAAGTTAGATCTAAAAATAATGCCAACAATGTATCTTTAAAGCTGCCCTTTAAAGGACAATAGTGTTGCCAGAACAAATAACAAGTGTAGTGTTGACTGAAGAGAAAAAAATGGCATCACTGAACTAAGCACACCTTGCCACTTAGTTTGGTGACAGAAGGGATTTTCATAAGAGCAGCTGTCAGATCTCACTACCATTTAGTGTTTCAGTCCCTGATGTGTTAATCATTTATTATTAATTTATTTTATTTTAACTCATAAAAATGAGTCAAAAAAATTAAAACATGATCAAAAGGAACATAAAACTAGAATAGAATATTGATTGAGAAATAGCTGAGCTTAAAATATAAATTGCTTTTCATCTATATCACTTTGGCAACATATATCTGAACATTTGCCAGAAAGACATACCACTTCAGCAAGTTTATCAATATTTCTTGGATTGCAGCTGACCCTCACTTGAAGGGAAAGTCAGAACTGATCTGTAAATTCTTTGCCATAAACAAAACATCCATGGAATTTCACAGAAACATCATAGATTTCTAATAAAATTCCTACCATTTTTTTCTAGGACATCATGCTGGGATCACTGCAACGATACTTTTTCGGAAGGAACTCAAGCGAGCTGGTTTTTGAGCTGGTTTTGCAATGGTCTTGTATAGAGACCAGTTCAGAATATACATCAGTCTTAACTAAATTCCAAATAAAAATAATCTGTTTCAGAGTCCATGAAAAGTTTCTATGAAAGCATCAAAGATTTCATGGATACTTTGGAACTTCTGGATGGTAAATATAGGCCACATGTTTGGAAAAAGAATACAATCAATGTTATGTCCTGTCAAATATTGTAGAAAAGGAAGAGGAGTTGACTGACTGACTTTATTTTTATTCATATTTATATCTCCCCCAATTTATATACAATAACCCTGTGAATCCTGGGCAGATTGTAGCATAACAGTAAGAAAAAGAGCTAATCACACTACACTTACACCAGCCCAAAACAAAGCTCCTCCATACATCCTAGAGTGACATGTACGTGGAGAATTCTTGGGTCATCTTTTCAATTCATAGTCCTTTTCTCAGATGAATTTTCATTTTTGGGGGACCATCCTATGAATAGTGTTTATATAACAGGATCACTAAATCTGTCCATTTGTTGTTGTTTGTCCACGGTGTGTCCACAGGTGGCTGGTAATGCCTATATGGCCACAGAATGTTCTGCTACATGTCGGGCAGACATGTGTGGGCACCATTGTTGCAGTGTTTGCAGCTCTGGCTTTGCAGAGTGTTCTCTTCTCTTGTGCTATGGTTGTTCTTCTGTCTTCAAATGCCTGGCAGCCTTGGTGGATCAACGTATGCCATGTTGATCAATCTTTTTTCAGGGTTTCCCGGGAGGTGGTGTCAATATCCAAGGGCTTGAGAGAGACACAAAGACACATTGAAAGAAAACTTTCAATGTGTCTTTGTATCACTTCCTTTGTCCCCCATGCAATTGCTTTCCTTGAGACAGCTCACTATAGAGGAGCTGTTTGGAGATGCGGTGGTCCTTGCATCCCAGCAGGGGATGACTTGCCCAGCATGCCTGGGCTTTCAATAGCAGGTGTGAATTGATGGCAGGCCTGCTCTGGAGAGGACTTCTGTGTCTTGTCCTGCCACTGGAACCTCAGAGGTCTGTGGTGGTAGATCATGTAGCGTGCCTCCTGTATACACTCCAAGTCTCACTGGCATACATCAAGGTAATTAGCACTACTGCTCAGTAGATTTTGAGCTTTGTAGCAAGACTTATTCCATAGCAGTCCCACATGTTGGTCAGTAGTCCACCAAATGATTTTTCATTTTTGGTGACTATCCTGTGAATGGAGCTTATATAACAGGATCACTGGATCTATCCATTTACCTATCCATAATAAGTATTTATCCAAGCAGGCTGTGCACAAATATCTGCAACTGTGATCTAGTTCTATCCAAAATATGAAATTGTTCTTCTTCTAAACTTTTCTCCTTTTGAAAGTTATTTCATTTAACATTTCTTACAGTTAGTTCTTAAAGTTGTCTCAGTAGGTGAGAATATATAGAGGGCATTTCTCTGGGTTAAGAAGTTAAGTTGGATCAGGTTTTCTGAGTTGTAGGCTGGGTTGGAAAGCTGAAAACAAATTTCACAAGGCAATGGAAAACTATTTCCATACTGTACTAAGAAAATTGCATAGATCTGTTCAAGCAAGTCATTGGATAGACTTATGGGCATCATTATTTTAACCACAATTTGCAACAGAAAGTATATTATGATTATAGTCTAGAGCATCTGGGGAGATGCAGTTCACAATATCACAATATGTATAAGTATTGTTATACTTGGCCAAGTGAAAATGGGAGATTTGGATAGAACATTTTTAGTGTGGCTTTTATAAATTTAGGGTCAGTGACACCAAATGTACAAAATCTACAGACCTTTGATGTTCAATGCCTCAATTAATTTTTGGATGTATTTTATATGCATAACAGTTTCATTGAACTGCTCCCCAACACCTATTTTCAAAGGAAACACAATGAAAATGATAACAAGAAGGTGGGTTTTTTAAAATTACTCATTGACAAATTCTTCAGTTGATGGCTGTATTAATTACACAAAGGACTCCACTTAAAAGTGGCAGTTATAACTCTTGATTCCAGGAGAGGGGAAAAAAAGATTTTTTGTTTAATTAATTGCTAACAACACATCATCACATTCTCCAAAATTACAAAACAAGGTTATTGTTCACTGTGGGACCTGGCCAGTTTCAAATTAAAACTAAAAGCACCACTAAAAAGCTGTCAATGTCATTGCCCTGTTACCTAATTACTATGTTTGCTTATTTTTAGTACAGACTCAGATTTTTTACAAAGCACACTTGCCAAACTAATTTAGGAAACATATATTACATAGAGCAGGTAATTTTAACAGCATCACCCTAATTACTCTCTTTCATTGTTTGCATTTATTGGCTTAGGTTGCTGATGAGTGGCCTGGAGGTAAATCTTGCACTCCAGTTTCAGCTTAACTTTCCCATTTGTCTCTATCTCCCTGTTTTCCTCCTTCTTTCCCTCCTCCTCTCCCACTTCCTTTTCTCAGGCTCATTAAGATGCAGAAAGATGCTGAGAGTAACAAAACTTACATTTCTTTCCCCTGAAGCATCATCTCTCAGGCCATGTCCTCGGAAAATCAGGAGTAATTGCTAGGCAGGAGAACAAACTAATTGTAGCAACGTCCCATCTTTATTAATTTCATATATGGAGAATATATATATTGGATATACAGAAATGTCAAGCATATATTTGCTTATGAGAAAGGGAAACAAACCTGGCTACACTGGATGTCATGCTCATCTTTCTACACAGTAATCTCTTCTCACAAGTGTATACTTGAGTACAGTATTACCAGCAGTATTACAGTTTTACCAGGGTCTCTTGCTTGAGCATGGGGTTGGACTAAAAGACCTCCAAGGTCCTTTCCATCTCTGTTATTCAGATGAAGAGATACAGTAATATCATTTAATTGAAGCTCTTTGCTAGGGTAGTAGAAGAAGATATGTAGAATTCTAGATATTCTAGCAGAATGGCTAAGTCAGGACTGAAAGTGAGACAGTCTAAGATACATGTGTGATATATCAGGCCCCACATTTATTTTTAGCCATGTTCCCTTTCATGGCTGAAACTTCTGTTTTGGACTTCTTTCAAAGGAAGATTCCACTCCCCTCTTTCCCACATCTATTCTGGGAGCTTTAACAAAAAAATCTTCTAGTTTTTTTATTAGTTCTGTCTTCTCCAACAAAACTGTATGTTTAGAAAAATAGTGAGTGACAGTACTGAAGGAGCTGGACTGACATTTGAGAGACACTGAAACACAGAAGACATGTCTTCATGTTGAATGTACTTAAATCTCCCAAACCAAAGCAGACGAAGGACATCCTTTTAGCTGGTACCGTAGAATGGTCTGGTGAAAAATTTCAAAATTCTGGGAGAATTGGTAAAATGCCAGATAATTGGAGAAGGCCAGTATTGTCTCTACCTCCAGAAGAAGGGAGGTGGGGAGATGATTCAGCAAAGTAAAGATAAATTAATCTGAGACAGACATCTGTGAAGTTTCTAGAGTAATAATGCATCTGAAAGCATCCTGAACACAAAGAGAATTATGAGAAGTCAGCATGGATCTGTCAAGAATAAATATTCAAAGCCTTATCTTCTTTCTCTCTCTCTCTTTAAATTAGATAGGCTTTTTACTATTCTAGACTATGGAAATGCTATAGACATAATATACCTTCATTTCATGAGAGCTTTTAATAAAATGGCATCCTGATTAACAAGCTTGTTAAATGCAGGTTGGACAATATTAACTGGCTCAAATATCATATTCAAATACAGCCTATCAAAGTAAGGTGTTTGTAAGATCAGCCATGAATCCTCTGGTTTTCATTATTTACATTAATTCTGTTGTAAGAAAAAATGGAAATAAGCAATGTCTGTCCTAAATTATTTTAAATATGCTAAGATTACATTTTGTTTCTTGGATTCTTGCAACCCTTTTACATTGACAAATAACTTCATCCATAAATTTTATTATAATTGTTCTCCAAATACCAATTAATGTTATGATTTGTTCTATTTAACAAATCATTATAATTAACTTTTCTATGTTTAAAAATTTAAGATATTTTCTAGTCTTGCTCACAGATGTAAAATCTTGGAAAGCACCTGTAATAATATTCTGCTGCGCTCTTCCCTCTATCTTATCAAGTTGAAATGTCCTTGAGAAGGAGTCTTTTCACAATTCTCTCCAATTCAAATAAAATATTTTCAAGCCTCTAGTTGGCAGTGTTACAAAGTTTCTTAATGCACTTCCCCCCACCCAGCCAGAAAAACTTAGTTTGAGTTAAGAAAAAAGAGAAGGTATTTACATGTATATATATAAAAAGAGAAAATAGCCAAAGGGAACTTCTGTCCTAAAAGAAAATTAAAAAATCAAAAAGGAGCATAAGAATATATATAAGGGAAAATTCAGTCCGGTTAACTACAAAATCATGCTAAAATCCAAAGAAAAAGTAATAGAAAGAAGAAAAAAAAAGACCCAAGCCTCAAATTGACGTCCCTTTAAAATACTCCGCTCATACAGATTTATCAAAAAAAAAAATCTCACCGGTTTCTTCTCATATTCAGAGTGTCCTTTCAAATCTCAGTGAATTTACAAAAAAAAAAAAAAGAGAGAGACTTTCTCACCCAGCCGACACACTTTCACTTTCAGCTTCTTCCTTTCCGGAGCTGTCCCGACTTCAGCAGCTATGGAGGCTGCCTCTCCGCTGCCAGCAAAAGGAATTCTCCTGGATCAAACCAGGGGTTTTGCGATATCCCTGGGATCCAGAGAGTGTGCCCTTCACGGTCACCATCTCTATGGGACGGTTTAGATCCGTTGGGACCGACCAGGGGCGAAAATATCAGCTGCGATCTCTGAGCCCCGAGATTGCAGCTGTATCGCTGAAACAAAGCTCCGCCTTCTCCCCACAGATGTAAAATCTTCATAGACTCAATTTAACATTCAAATTAATTTCTATTTATACAAACGAATATAGAAAAATATAATTATGTGTCTATTTTTTTAAAAAAAACAACCAACATTAATAAAGATATTTTAAAAAGTGCTAAAAGAAAAATACATGTATGAGAATAAAAGCAAGAAAAATGAACTTCATGACTTCCAAAAATGAACATGACTTCTCCATAACTGTGAGAGGGATCTTGGAGTCTTAGTGGACAACCAGTTTTATATGAGCTAGAGTGTGCTGCAGCAGCCAAAAAAGCCAATGCAATCCTAAATTGCATTAACAGTGGGATGCAATCAAGATCAAGTGAAGTACTAATATCACTCTATAAAGCCTTAGTATGATCACATCTAAGATACTGCATCCAATTTTGGTCATCACACTATAAAAAGATGTTATACTCTAGAAAAGGTGCAGAGAAGAGCAAGCAAGATTATGAGGAGATTGGAGGCTAAAACATATGAAGAACAATTACAGGAACTGGGCTAGTCTAATGAAGAGAAGGACCAGGGAAGACATGATAGCAGTGTTCCAATATTTGAGGGGCTGCCACAGAGAGGAAGGGGTCAAGCTATTTTCCCCAAAGGAGATGGTATGATGATTTTGTCTTGCTTCATACACTGAAAATTACACAAAGTTCCAGACATTACAAGGTGAAAAAAATGTATTGTGTGTTAAAAATAGCCTATATACTCTTTATCTTGAATATAGTCAAAACATAAACACAGAGGAGTATAATAGAGGCATTTTTAAAAAAAAAATTGGAGCTTTTTACAACAGAACTGTAGGCAAACTCAGACTTCTCCCACATCAGATTCCATAAAAATGCAACCCAGTAAGATTTGTTCATCAGCAGATTTTAAAGATAGACTAAAGGCCTCTGCATTTGCAGGATTACCTATGGATGTGATCTTGATAATTAATACAAAATAGAGCTAGAAAATGACTGAAGTTATATTGATCTGAAGAGGATCCAAGCTTTGATAAGCATCTTCCTTTTTCCTGCGACCTCTTTGGTGAAATCAGGATAAATTGGCATCTTGCTTTCACTAGAACTCCACTTCAAAGGAGACTTCACTATTCCTGAAAAATAGGCATAAACATGACACAGACATCTCCTGTGGTAGCATAATAATGATAGTTCTGGTCTTCCTTCTTGTTAAAGGAATTTTAATCACATGGTGATTCCTTAACTGGAAAAGCCACCCCCAAAGTAAGCTTTCTGAAGAAAAAAAAATCCTCCATAAATTCAATCATGTTTGATTGACTTAGGGGGTCATCAATATCAATCACATGAACATTTTACTATGCAGCTGTGACTCTAAGTAATTCATTTATCCAAAATATTATGTATATTAAGTAATTGCTTTATGGGTAGCCAATTGTTCCTTATAGCAACCTTTTTTCCCCCCTTGCATCAGTTTTTAATTATATTTGAGCTCTGCCAGATCTTGTTGGATTGGCTTGAAGACACATATCTGGGTCAGGATCTCTTTTAACAGAGTAGTAGAAGAATCTTCTTCAATCAATCGATCAGAATAGACCTGGAAGGGGACTTGAATGTCTTCTAGTCCAATCAAACAGTAAACCCTGTACAAATTCATACAAGTGGCTATCCAGTCTCCCCTTAAAAACCTCCAGTGTTGAAGCACGCAAAACTTCTGAAGGCAAGCTTTTCCACTGGTTAATTGTTCTTACTGATTCTGTTTAATTCCAGGTTGCTTCTCACCTGCCCTCTGGTGTTTTGGAAAATAAGTTGATCCCCTCTTCTTTGTACAGCCCTTCAAATATTGGAATACTGCTATCATGTTACCCCTAGTAGATTGGTCATACCCCGTTCTATATATTTTAGTCTCCAGGCCTTTAATTTATGCCTGGCTCACAGATAGTAGTGCACTTGACATTAAACCATGTTAATTTAGACATAGTTGCCATTCTAATAGCTCATTAAAAGCAATTTATTTATTTATATTTCTTATTTCTTAAAACAAAAAAACCCATCTCCCTCAGAGAGAGTCTCAACAAAATTGAACATTAAAATCTGAACAATTTAAGATTTTCAAATTATAAAACAACATTGTAAACATTTCCAAAAAAATGAAGAAAGATGAGGAATTCCAAGATGGAAGATTAATGGATGTTAATACAGGCAAGGAGGTGGTGATTCTCAAGTCCTCTGTGCCTCTCACTCAAGGCTACATATTCAGGTTTTGATCTTTTTCCAGAAGGCCAAAAAATTCAGGGTTTTCCTCACCTCTGAGAGCAAGATGTTCCACAGTGCAGGGACAGGGGTACAGAAGACCCTCTTTCTAGACCCTGCCAATCGAAATGCTTTGATTGATGGGGTCTGCAGCATACCTTCCCTGCCTATAACAATAATTGTATAATAATATGCAACAAAAAGTTTTATTTATGCAATAGTGAAATTCCTCATCCACAGCCAAAGTTTGAAAACACTTTAATCAAGAGAGAGAGGAGAGATGTGACTCATTCTGGCATTCTAATCAGAACGTGCCATAACTGATGCATTAATATAATTACCTCTGTCAGGCTTTTCCCTGCATCAATCCTACAGCCTCTGTATGTATAAGGAAAGGCCTAAGCTGCACTTTTAGAGGAGAGTTGCTATATCAATACTTATTTTACATACTTCTGGCAAACTTCCGAAATCTGATATGAGTTTTTGTGTACTTTCTTCCTTGGGGCTCTAAACTGAACAAATGGCTTTAGATGGCTTTTGTAATCTCTTCCAGTTCTCTTCCTTGGGCACTACAAGTACAAGACTTTATGTGGAAAACAAACTTTTCTTTATCACAATGGCATTGTTGATTTTGGATTAGAACTTTACCCTGATGAACCATAGCTGAACTAAAAAATCATAATGCAGGATTGCTATGCAAGGTTCTTCACACTGCTTGCAAAACTCTGAGGAGTTACACACACACACACACACACACACTTCACCATCGTGTTTGAAAAAGGGAAAAGTACCCAAAGGAAATATGAAGCCTACTGATTTTTGTTTTTACCAAATTTCTGATTTGATCAAGTACTTCGCTGAACTTCTATGTATATATACTTGACATATACATTGCCCTCCTGAACCATAGCTTATAATATAGGTTGCATGAGGATTTATTTACAAATGTCATTTTATTCAATAAAATGAAAGTAGATTGAATGAAGCATTCTCCAGTTGAAAGAATGCTGTTCTTAATCTCTTGCATGGTCCTCCTAAGACAACATTTCTGGTCAACTTCCCTTGCCTAACAATGATTACAGTAAGTGATGGAAGTGGCCTTGTTACAACAACCAATGCAGTAAGATTTTCTGAACATAATACTCCTATTAAAAGTAAAATTGTTCAGGTTAAAGCTACAAATTACAATGCTCTGGCAGACAGGAACCTTGGCTTTAACAGCTTAAGAGAACAGTTATATGTTGCTGCTGAATAAGACCAATGATAGCCTACATTATAAAACCTTTGTTTCTTTTCTTATAAGAAAGCCTTGGGAAAAATAATGAAAGAAAATACTGTACTGGCTGAGTGGTGTGTCGTGAGAATAACACAGACAGTTTTTGTTTTTTTTTTTAGTGACTTTTTGTTGGTGCTCTTGCTTTTGTTGTATTCATCATGGCCTGCTTAACTTGACAGGAGACTCAGCTTTGATAGCTAGTAATGAGATTAATCTTGAGGAGAGTCCCAATCTTGACTAATTTCAAGAAACCAAAACCAACACTGCCGGTATAGAACAGATGGACCCCAACTGGAATGGAATGGAATGGAATAGAATAGAATATAGAACAGAATAGAATAGAATAGTTGGGAGGAACCTTGGAGGTCTTCTTATCCTTTCTCAGGCAGGAAGCCCTATGCCATTTCAGACAAATGTTGTCCAAACTCTCTCTGTGTCAAAAGATTGAAAGATGCTGAGGTATACATTTGCAAGACAGTATTTTCTGGGAATAAAGATCAATGCTGATTCTGGGTGGGCTTGAGTTATGGATAAAGATGATGAGCCAACTGTATGAAGGAAGAGATTCATATCCCCTGTGGTTTCTGGAATAAAGTTCATCATCAGATGAACCCATTGCTATGAATAGCATTTTCACTGTGTATACTACAGTTAAATGCTGGATCCATTGCCTCAAACTTATGGCTGTGTACTTGGATCCAACATATACCCTGCTGTCGTGATTCATAATGCAAAAAGCACAACTTAGTACTCAAATCAGATATAGAGATGGAAATATGTAAAAATGACATTTGTATTATGACCTCAAATTGTGCATAGACCTCTAGTCTTGATTGGCTCTTCTCATTTGGAACTCTCTTGCTACTTTGGTTGACTTCTGGATTTTGCCTTTGCTTCATACCCTGTGGCTGTTGTTAAACTTTGTGTCTGCTTTGGTTTTTGACCATTAATTTTACTCAGCTGAAAGGAAATGCAAGTTTAGCACGTTCAAGCACAGGTACTCTTCTGTAGCAATAGGACATTATGATGCAAATTAAAGCCAAGGGTGTCTTTGTGGAAGCCAGATGTGAAGTTAGCAAAGATATGCCAATTCTGCTTTTTCCTTATCTTACATGCACAATACATAGGTCTCAGGCATAGGTCACTTGTCTGGGAATAAATGTTATTGAATGCAGTAGCTTCATTAACCTACTGATATGCATCCTCTAGTGTTGCAAATGACTTTTGATTACTCATCATCAGCCTGTGTGCTGAATGATTGAATTAATTTTTTTCCTTCTTCTTCTTTCCATCCAAGTGATTAATGCTGTTTTGCAATATTTGTATGTGCAAGGACCCTTGAATAATGAAATAAATTTCCTTGTTAGCATGTGAACATTCCATTTCATTAAACCCAAGCATGGCATGTTTTCATGAAGAGATGCATGCCTTTCACTTCCTTGATAAGAAATATTGCTTAAGCTGTAGTCATTGTAAATTAGAGATGACAATAAAGTTATCAAAGAAGTGGAAAACTCCTGACTTTTAGGTTCAACCATCAACAGTGAAGGAACGCAGTCAGGAAATATGTCCCAGAGTTCCACTTAGTAGAGCAGCCACAAAAGCCTTAGAAAAAAATATTCAAATGTTGTCATTTGAATGATTGTACAATCATTCTGAAGGTACAATCATGCTCTTTTCTATGACACTCTATGGAAGCAAAACTTGAAGAAGTAGGATTGGAGAATTATTGATGATTTTGAACTTTGGTGTTAGAAAAGAATCCAGAAAATACTGTGAACAGCCAAGAAAACAAGTGAATGGCTCATTAACAAATTAACCCAGAGTTATCACAAATAACCAGGCTGAAATAATCCTACTTTGGACACATTATGCAAAGATCTAATTTTCTGGAAAAGGCTTTGTTGCTGGGAAAAGTAAAAGGAAAGAGAAGGAGAGAATGATCAATAACAAGGTGGGTAGATTCAATTCCAGTAGTGATGAGTGTTAATGGAAGACTTGAAAAAACAAGTTAGGGATAGATCCTTATCCCAAAGATGTTTTTTTCAAATATTCTGAACTGAAGAAGCTTCTTTGATGAGAAGCAAAATGTCTTCAGAGAAAAACCAGAAAGTCCAGCTTCCTTTTAAAAAAAGCACTTTTGGCACAACCATGACCTGAATGATTGACAATATCCATAGATAGATAGATCCTAACAGAGAAAATATGGTTGCTAGGAGTTGACAATGACTTGATGGTACATCATCACAATCATATAGTGAGAACAATTAACCAGTGGAAACTCAGAAGTTATAGCTGCTTCATCACTGGAGGTTTAAAAAAAAAAGACTGGACAACCACTTGTCTGAAATATTATGGGGTCTCCTGCTTGAGCAAGAGGTTGAACTAGAAGATCTCCAAGGTCCCTTCCAGCTCTATTCTGAATTCTGAATATTGTAGATGCATTAACTCAAGTAGTGTGAAATCCCAGGAATTTTGCAACTTTAGATTTCTCAAACTGAGTGTTTGGGGAAAATTTTGTTTCCATCTGTTATTCTGTGCATGAAGCAAAGTCACAACAATAAAACATAGGGAGAGAAAAATAATTTGAAGGGTTGTTCTCTGAACAGAACTTGTTGGTTGGTATTTGGTTTGTTTTTCTTGCTATGATCATAAGCTGGTGTCATAAGGTGATGTCTAAAGTTTTTGATGTTCTTAAGCTGTGACACACCTAATATTTATTGTTCAGACTTTAGTATTGCTTTGATTGGGACATTTGTTTTTTTAAAGCCAATGTCATTTGGCTTGGATTGACGAGTGAATCATGGATTTATTATTTGCCTGTGTATTCTTATGGAGCTGATAAAAATGATTGGGGCAGTTGTAAGTTCCAGGTACTTTAAAACAGCCCTCCAGCCCTGTTTTATGTGCCATTTATGGTCATTCATTTTCCAGCACATCAAGAAAGTGAAAATCTTTTTTCCAAAGTACAGAAGTTATTGGTTGTCTGGGGAAAATAATAAGATCTATTTTCCCCTTTATATATATATGCCCATGCACACACTATTTCTATGTATAAATTAAGACATATCCTAAACAATCTCATTTACAAGTAGGGTCATTATATATCCTGGCTCAAAAGCAGAATTCCCAGTAAGTCTATCAAACATGAAGCAGCTGTTATAGCTTATAGTTCTTTAGATTGGATTTTAATTTATTGGGATTTTTGTGCTGTTTTTGTACTCAGTGCCATTTCTATCTTTATTGGCACACTTTATTTCTTGATTTGTTCACTTTGCCACTGAATCCTGAAGCAATGATGATTTCTATAATTCTATTGATGATTCTCTGGCATTTATTCAACAAGATTCTAGTAAACAAATCATGTGAATGTTTAAGCACAATGTTGAAGGCCTAGCTATGCCATTGGGAATATGAGTTTGATATTCAGAACTGGTTACAAAAGAATGAAGTTTGAGAAAATGTTTCATTAGCTGGGTCTTTCTGAAAATAAAGGTTTTCCTTACTTAGGACCATAGATCACAAGCTTAATGAGCAGAGGATAGAGCATGAAGTAGAAGCTGGAAGCTGGATGAAAGTTTATAAAATCAAATCTCACAGACTAAACAATTAGGGATTAGGCAACAGGTATTTGCATCCTTGCTCTATGGTAAAATTAGAAATAATGTTCTTCCCATCACATACACACCCTCCATCACAAAGTCCTTTGAGTGACTTCCAAGCAATAGAATTTTTCCAAATCATTCCAGTCTTGGCACAGGAGAAATCCCATATCATGACTTTAGATTTCACAGTTCAGGTAGCTCGATCTTTACCCTTTTTGAATGTGTTATCCAGTGGATATTACTGCATGACTCAATTTTTTTTTGTGAGCTAAAATGTGGACAAGGTGCTTGGTAAGGTGCAATCAACTGTTTAACTCAATATTTGTTTCTTGAGGAAGATCCAGGGTAGTATTCAGCAGGTTCTGGAGAACCGGAAGTTCTGGAGAACCGAAAATTTTATTAGTTTGGAGAACCAACAAATACCACCTCTGACTGGCCTCACCCCCATCTATTCTCTGCCTTCCAAGTCCCAGCTGATTGGCTGGGTATTCTTTTGTTGCCCTGCACAGGAGAATGGATCTGGAAAGCAGGTTAGTGGGGTGGGGAGGAAATGAGGATTTTGCAGTATATCCTTCCCCTGCCATGCCCACCAAACCACACCCACCAAGCCATGCCCACAGAACTGGTAGTACAAAATTTTGAATCCCACCACTGGGCAGATAGTATCTAATAGTGAGAGAAAGACCAGGAAGTCAGAAAATCTACTATTAATAGGAAGCAGTTAACTTTAATTGCACCCTCTTACAAACCTGCCAGAGTTTTAAGATCTGCAAAGAACATTTTGTTCAAAAACATCCCTGAGGACAGAGGTTCATCTATTTAGCACATTCCTTGATCATGAATTGACCCTATTTTCTCACCATTTTGTAAATCTGTAAAGTTGTAGCTTTGTCTTCTCATTTTTCCTTGCTAATTGTTCAATACTAAAGTCTCAATAGGTTGCTACACTAAGTATAGTCTAATATGTTAGCACTTGGAGGAAAAACCACAGGGGAATGACAAGTCTTCAGAAGAAAGCCCTTGCAAACCACTTGGGGCTACTACCAAGATGCACCCATGCAATTATTAGGAAACCTGCTTGACTGAAGACTTTTTAGTACTAATAATATTTAGTGTGCATTTCAAAAATGTCAGCTGAGCAGAAAATGTGGGGATATAAACAAAGCATAACATTTTTTCTCTTAATGTGGGGAAACGTCTTTGAGTAAAAAAAAAATCTTAACAACATGATGAGCACACGTCCTCTTATTGTGTTAGCTATTCAAATAATAGTTCCTTTCTTGTCATGGTACTCTGATATGTGACAATGTTCTGCAGGTAAGTAGATAAACTTAGATAATAGGGCTATGCATACTTTGAGAATAGTTTTGAGGAAGTGTTTCAGATCTCAGGCGTGCACAGCACTTTCTGCTATTCATTGAAGCACTCCTCCCTCTGAAAAAAGAAGTTGCTTTTTAAAATTCTTTAATTATACCAGCCTCTCTCTCTCTCTTTTTTTCCCCCCATCTTGCACAGAGGGGGCTGCATCAGTGGTGGGATTCTGCCTGTAGCAACTGGTTCGCTAATTGTGCACTTCACACCCACTTTGTGAGCTCTGCATGTATGTGAACAGCTTTCAAAATTACTTACCTTCAATATTACTTTGGGGAAGTAACACAGCTGAGGTGCAGCAATCCTCTCGGCCATGTGTGTTTCATACTAGCAGGCTTGTAGGCCTGCAACTCCTATTGGTCCGGTAAAGCCGGGCTATGATTGGACGATGCAAAGCATTCTGATTGGTTCTTATTCAGCTTCCGCGATTGGGTAAAACCAGGCGCGGCAAGCTCAAATGCCTGCCATAGGCTGCCTAGCCACAGCCAGCTCTATAAAAAGAGCTGCCACAGCTGGGGTTTTTTGTCTCAGTATCTGGTTATTCAATAAAGAGCTGTTATCACTACATCAATGTCTCATCTCTCCTTGGGACTCACTGCCCAGACTTAACACTGGCGACGAGGATGGGATACTGAGACAACAGAGCTGACCAGCACATGGCAGGAAGCGTTTAAACGACCAGCAAGATGGCCAGCAGCGCCATGACACCCGCACCATTTGATCTGGCCAGCAAGGACTGGGAGTCCTACATCGATCGTTTCCAAATGTTCTTGGAATCGAACAACCTGAAGAACGCCACAGGCAGCAAGAAGCGAGTGGTCTTTCTAACACACTGTGGACCCGCTGTTTTTAAAATGGCCAAAGCACTTGCGAAGCCCACAGACATCAAGACCATGGATTGGGATACCCTAGCTCCCATCCTCCGGAGCCACTACACCCCGGCAGTGCCAATCCTCATCCGGCGGCATAACTTTTACCAGAGGGACCAGCGTGAAGGTGAGAACATCGGAGAGTTTGTAGCCGACCTGAGGAACCTAGGAGGCTTGTGTGGATTCACCAACCTAGATGAAGCCATGTGTGACCGAGTTGTCCTCAGCCTGAAAGACCCAGCTCTCCAAAGCAGGCTGATGGCCGAAGGGGACATCTCCCTCACTGACGTTGTGGTTGAAGCCGCTGCCGCTGAGGCCACCCGTAAGTCAGCAGCATGAATGCGGAATTCAAATGGAACCGACCGTCAACCCACCAGCGAGACGGCAACTACAGCAGAGAAACACGGCATCCACCCACCACGGCGACATCGAATCCCCCTCTAACAGTGAAGAGGAAGAAATTCACAGACTTCAGTTGGAACACAAGCGACGAGACGGGCGCAGTGGTAAGTTGAGTTACCAATGTGCCGGCTGCAGAGGAAATCATCCGCGGTCCGAATGTAAATTCCTGGACGCTGTTTGCCATTTTTGCAAAAAACATGGGCATATTGCCAAAGTATGCCACAACAAAAGAAATTCCAGCCCCCGACGATGAGGAAACAGCCCAAGAAGAGGTGATGACACCCATACCATGAGCCAGGACCGCCAAAATGACAACTGTTGGAACCAGGACAGCCAACCCAGGAAGTTTAACAAGGCACCCAGAAGAGAGGAAACGCACCAAGCAGTCACCATTGGCCACTCTTCATCAATAGACGCACGGAAGATTCGAGTAGAGGTCACCATTGAAAATCAACCTTGCACCATGGAGGTAGACTCTGGTTCCTCCCTCTCTATGGTCTCCTGGAGGACCATAAAATGATTAATCCCTAGCATCCGCTGCCAAGAGCTAAGTGACCAGAAGCTAATATTGAGAGACTATCAAGGTAACCGCATTCCGGTCGCTGGCACTGGACATTTCAAAGTTTCTTTCAAAAACCACACTACCATCCTATCACTCACAATCATTGATAAAGATCGACCCAGCCTACTCGGGTAACAGTGGTTCGCACCGTTGGGGATCGAGATGGCAGGCATCAACCACAGAGAAAGCAGCCCTCATCCAGGACTTCCAAGAAGTCTTCAGTGAACATCTAGGCAAGTACAAGGGGTCCCCCATCTCATTTAATCTCAGCCCTGACATCGCTCCCATCTGTCTCAAACCACGCCAAGTGCCTTTTGCACTCAAGCCAAAAATAGATGAACAATTAGACAAACTAATAGTGCAAGGCGTATTAGAACCCATCGATAATGCCTGATGGGAGACCCCAATTGTCACCCCCATCAAACCTGATGGCTCCCTGAGAATTTGTGGTGACTACAAAGCCATCCTCAACCACGCATTACAGCAGAGCGTCTACCCGGTGCCAGTGGTCCAGCATCTCCTTCACTCACTAGGGGGTGGCAAAATCTTTGCAAAGCTCGACCTGGCTCAAGTTTATCAACAACTGCCAGTTGATGCTGAAACCGCCAAAGCCCAAACTATAGTGACACATAGAGGGGCGTTCAAATGTAACCGGCTCCAGTTTGGGGTCAGCGTCGCACCGGGCATTTTTCAAAGTTTAATGGAGAGACTGCTGCAGGGAATTAAAGGAGTCGTGCCCTATTTCGATGACGTTCTCATAGCAGCACCCACCAAAAAACAATTAGAAAAATGACTAAGAGCGGTCCTACAGAAATTCAAAGACGCTGGCCTCAAGGGGAAGAAAGAAAAGTGCCAATTATGCACTGAACGGGTTGAATTTCTTGGCTACCTCCTTGACAAACAAGGAATTCATCCCACAGAGAAAAAGTTGAAAGCCATCAAAAACGCCCCCAGGCCAAAAAACAAAACAGACCTCCAAGCCTTCCTCGGACTTATAAATTTCTATAACATCTTTTTACCCCAGAAAACGACTGTCGCAGAACCTCTGCATTGACTCCTTGATAAAAGGGCTTCCTGGATATGGGGTCGGTGAGAAGAGCACGCTTTCCACCAAATAAAAAACCTTTTGACTTCAGATGCTGTTCTCATTCAATATAATGAGACATTACCATTGACCATCACTTGCGATGCATCGCCTTTCAGCCATCCTGAGCCACGTTTTACCAAATGGAGCAGAAGCCCCCATTGCATTCTTTTCCAGAACATTGTCCAAGCCAGAGAGGAACTATAGCCAGCTGGACAAGGAAGCCCTCGCCATTGTCTCGGCAGTCAAGAGATTCCATGAATACATCTATGGTAGGGTATTTTCCATTATTATGGACCATAAGCCCCTACTTGGCATATTGGCAGGTGACAAACCCACTCCACAGATCTTGTCACCTAGAATGACAAGATGGTCTGAATTCCTTGCCACTTACAATTAGAAATTGATACATCGTCCTGGCAAGACTATCTCCCACACCAACGCTTTAAGCCACTCCCCCTTGCCAGATTTGCAAGAGGACCCAGCACCCACGTTACCAGTCTTGCAAATTGAGACAATTCCCATGCCACCAGTAACTGAGCAAGACATCGCCCACGAAACTAAAAAGGACAAACGCTTGGTGCGAGTTCTCAGCTGGGTAGAAAGGGGATGGCCTGAAACCGAGCCAAACGAACTTTTTAAACCATTTAAAAACCGGCAAACTGAACTCTTTTCACAGAGAGGTTGCGTGTTGTGGGGAGACCAAGTAGTGATACCAGAGACACTACAGAAAATTTTTAGACTTGCTGCATGACGAGCACCCCGGTATTGTGTGTATGAAAGCCCTGGCCAGGAACTATGCTTGGTGGCCGGGCATGACAAGCAAATTGAAACCTGGAACATTTGCAACAGACGCCAGGAGACTCGCTCAGCTCCCCCCAAAGCCCCACCATTAGAATGGGAGACAACTGGAGGCCCTTGGTCACGCATCCATATTGACTTCGCAGGGCCAACCAAGGGACATACCTTCTTAATAACTGTTGATGCTTATTCAAATTGGCTTGAGGTAAGCAAAATGAGGACAACCACCACGGAAGCTGTCATCCAGAAACTAAATAGACTTTTTGCCACGCATGGTCTCCCAGATATTATCGTTTCCGACAACGGGCCACAATTTACCACCTTGGCTTTTGAGCAATACCTGGCAGATCGCAGCATCCGACACACATTGACATCGCCGGCTCACCTGGTGGCGAATGGTAGAGCTGAATGCATGGTTCAATTTACAAAAGAAACTCTGCATAAAATGGAACATGGCGATATCCATGAGAAGATCACAAGTATGCTTCTCCTACAACATATCATACCGAATACTACCACCAACAAGAGCCCAGCAGAGTTACTAATGGGCAGACGACTCAGGTCACCTTTAGACCGACTAAACCCAGCGTACACTCCAGAAAAACCCCTTGGTTCCAGCAGCAAGCACCGCGTATTCAAGGTAGGAGACACTGTATTCTCCAAAAACTTTATGGGGGACGCACTGTGGATCCCTGCAAAAACCACCCAAGTCACTGGCCCCCATTCCTACCAGCTCAAGACCACTGATGGCAAGTCGTGGAAACGGCACATTGACCAGCTAAGATCCTGGCTGACCACTTCCCCCCTCATGGACTCCAACCAAGAAATCAAAGCGGGGGGGGGGACCTCAAACTCAGAAACCGAACAAATACCAGTACAAATAGAACACCCCCCACAGACATTAAATAAAAACCAACAATACTTACTGGCAAGAAGGGAGTTGTGGCAGATGGGTACTTCACCTGAAAACGGAAGCCAGACAAGCTCCACCAACCCAGAAAGCCTAGGCGGGAGCAGCAGAGCAAACAACTCAACCGACCCAGAATCACCAGGTGGGAGTTGCAGCCAGAGGACCGCTCACCCTTCCAGGCGGTTCCATACAGCAGCTTGGGAGTGACGCGGAGCCCGTCCAAACCCGATGGTGAACAGAGACTTTATGAACTGTGCAAGTCTAGTAGGCAGGTATGAAGACCCACCTACTTGCATGATTACGTTACCCCACCCTTTGGACGGAACCAAGAGGGGAGGGGTGTTCCATACTAGCAGGCTTGTAGGCCTGAATTCCTATTGATCCAGTAAAACCGGGCTATGATTGGACAATACGAAGCATTCTGATTGGTTCTTATTCAGCTGCCGCGATTGGGTAAAACCAAGCGCGGCAAGCTCAAATGCCTGCCATAGGCTGCCTAGCCACAGCCAGCTCTATAAAAAGGGCTGCCACAGCTGGGGGGTTTTGTCTCAGTATCTGGTTATTCAATAAAGAGCTGTTGTCACTACATCGATGTCTCGTCTCTCCTTGGGACTCACTGCCCAGACTTAACAATATGAATCAGCTGAGCATATATCGAATGACCTAAGCCCCAGAGCTCACTGCAACAGTATTGCCAAAAAGTCTTTAAGAGTTGTAAATCTAATCTTACGAAGCTTCTCCTCTGGTAATACTGATTTGCAAACTCGGGCATTCAGAACCTTTGCTTGACTAATACTTGAATATAGCCCTGCTGCCTGGAATCCACAACGTATATCAGACATAAATACAATTAAGCAAGTCCAGAAGTATTTTACCAGAAGAGTACTACATTCTTCTATTCGCAATAGAATACCCTACAGCACCAGACTTGAGATTCAAGGCTTAGACAACCTTGAACTACGCCAGCTAAGATTGGACTTAAGCATAGTCCATAAAATCATATGTTGTAACGTCTTACCAGTTAATGACTGTTTCAGCTTTAACCACAACAACACGAGCACACAATAGATATAAACTTAATGTAAACCACTCCAAACTTGATTGCAGGAAGTATGATTTCAGCAACAGAGTGGTCAATGTCTGGGACTCAGTACCTGATTGTCACTTGCTCAAACCCCACTCCTTTACCTTCAACTAACCTCTATTGACTTCACCTCATTCCTAAGAGGTCTGTAAGGGGCATGCATAAATGCACAATCGTGCCTACCATCCCTGTCCTATTGTCCCCAATTATTAGTTCCTATTTCTTATATTTAAACTTATGTGTATTCTTATTTCTACTGTATTGTAAGCTTTTGACAAAATAAATGAATAAATAAAATAAAATAAATAAATAAAAAGATATAGGTGAGTACAGCACAGAGGCGAGTGGGCAGATCCACATGATCATCGGAGTGAACCAGTTTGGAGCCAGCTGATCATCGGAGCTAGGACCAAACTGGTCCAAACCAGCAGAATCCCACCCCTGGGCTGCATTAATGAACAATCGTTCATTCAGTAATTTGTGAAGCACATATTCAGACCTTTCCAGGAGATGGAATATCAATTTGGTATCAAATCTTAATGATCTAAATTTCTCTCTCAGATGATCTGTCATAAACCTGGCTCTTCAGATCTTCCAATGGTACATCTTAAGCCAGGGGCATTTCAGGAGAGTAGGACTAGTATTTTGTTTTGTTTTTGTTTTGTTTTTTTTTTAAGTGAAGAAGCAATATTATGTAAGTCTCATTCCTTTTCTATCAAAGTTCAAAAATCCAAAATGAGTCATAATGGTGTAGTGATAAGAAAACAGTATTGCAGGGCAACTCTGCTCACTGCCAGGAGTTTGAACCTGACTGGTTCAAGGTTGACACAGCCTACCATCCTTCCAAGGTTGGTAAAGGGATTCTTGGGGGCAATGTGCTGACTCTGTAAACCACTTAGAGAGTGCTGTAAAGCACTATGAAGCAGTATATAAGTGTGATGACCTGGGGCATGGCACAAAGGCAACACAGTCAGATAATCAGTAGGAGTCCCTTTATTAGCTCCAACTTTGCCCCCAATGTCCTGGTTACCTTCTGGCTGGAGAAAAACTCTGCCAGCCTTTGTCTGCAGAGAATCAAGTCCAAAACGTGGTCAACAAAAATTGTGACTATAAGTCTAATCAAGGCAAAATGACATAATTAGTCTGATAGGACAGGAGCAAGAATTCCAGATGTGAAGGCATGGCAATAACTCAACACAGTTGGGAAGATGCCAGGAAGCCACATAAGCAAAGTCAACACAAGATAAACTCATGTTTGATCCCAGCAGCTGCTGCACTCAGCATGCATTTCTTTTAAACTCTCTTCCCAGTTGTGGCTAATGAAAGGAATCAGGGCCCTTTCCTCCTCCGTAAGCCATGCAACCCACGTTGCTCTGTTCTCCATTCCTCCCTGCATGCCCTAGGATAAAGAGGGGGTGGGCTTGGGTCTTCCTTTCCCTTGTTCTACCTCTTTCCTGCTCTACCCAGCCGGACTTTGCCCTTCCCAAGTTTCCTCCACAGCCAATGGAGCCACACTCCCTCTCCCTGTCATCTTCCTCCTCAGATTCAGATTCTGACAGGGTCATGACAATAAGTCTAAGTGCAGAGGTGGTATTCAGCAGGTATTGACCAGTTCTGGAGAACCGGTAGTGGAAATTTTGAGTAGTTCAGAGAACTGCCAAATACCACTTCTGACTGGCCCCGCCCCATTTATTCTCTGTCTCCCATTGAGTTCCAGCTGATTGGCTGGGTCTTCTTTTGTTGCCCTACACAGGAGAATGGAACTGGAAAGCAAGTTTGTGGGGTGGGAAGGGAATGGGATTTTGCAGTAACCTTTCCCCTGGAGTGGGATGGGAATGGAAATTTTACAGTATCCTTCCCCTGCCATGCCCACTAAGCCACAGCCACCATGCCATGCCCACAGAACCAGTAGTAAAAATTTTTGAATCCCACCACTGTCTAAGTGCTGTTGTTAAAAAGGTTATTTTTTACAATGCAATGTGACTTTGGCCATTTTATCCTTTTTGACATACACACACTCCACAAATACCACTGTCTTAAATCTTTCATTATAAACCATTTATAGAAGAAGCCTCTGCTCTGCTGTGAAGAGCATTTAATCAGATTAAAATAGCATTTTGCCTTAGCAGTTTTATGTCTTTAGAAGTTAAATCCTAGAGGTTCAAAGAGTAGGAGGATCCCATTGCTTATTCTGACACTTTTTTCAAAGCTGTCAAATCGGGTGACATCTATTGATGCTAATTTTGCTTCTGTGAACCAGAATTGATACACATTGACTGGGAGGCTGATGCATCAAATATTGCAGCAAGAATGTGATTATCTAATTTGTAAAGGTCAGACTAGATAAATAGTTGTAGCAGAAAAGAAAATTTGATCATATTTTATGTATACTGGGAAAGACCTCATAAAAGCAGCTTTTAAGGAAATAAAATATTAACTGAGTTTTCTTTTTTACTATTAAGCATTGTTTACCCTTGTTAAGCAACTCAAATCCAGATTATCACTTTTTAAAAGAAAAGTAGCTGTATATTTTCCTTAGATGATGGAGGGTGGGGAGTGAGTGTTGGCAATCAGAGATTCAACACTCAGGTGAACTGAACCAGGCGTCTGCAGATCCAATATTCAATCTAAGGAAGTATGTTGACTCCCTGGAACAAAAATCAATGATGTCGCTGAAAATCTTACTAAAATAATCAAGCCAAATATTACTTCCCCTTTCTCTTTTGAAGTGGGGGTCTACCTATTTCCAAAGCACCAGAAGGCAAGGCAAGAAACAATGGATAGAAACTAACCAAGGAGAGAAACAACCTAGAACTAAGGATAAACTTCTGAACAGTGAGAACAATTAACAAGTGCAACAGCTTGCCTTCAGAAGTTGTGTTTAACAATTATGTATATAGCTAAAAGTAAATAGAAGAATGTGCTCTTTCTGTGTAAATCTGTGTATATGTTGGGTGGAGGTGGGAGGGACCTTCAATCTGATTGACCCTGTAAAATTAGCTCATATATATTGGAATAATATATTAATTTAAAATGACAAGAAAAATAGCAATATTTTTTTCTGCTATAATACATTTAAGGTTTGTTTATGCCTTTGTTTATGCCTTTGTTGTAAATAAAGTTTGTTTATGCCTTTGTTGTAAATAAAATCAATTTGAAGTTTCTTTTAAAATAAATAATTTCCCTTGTAAATGTAAAGAAATCAAATTAATCCTTAGATAACTTGGAGGGGGGGAAAGCACATAATTACCTTATTTGAGATTTAAGCTCAGATTTAACTACTAAACCACACATCTCGAAGATAGTAAGAATACATGCATCTAAATTTATGTATGTGAATGTTTTCAAACGACTCACTCAAGTTCAAAATTTGTTAGTGAACTATTTTAGTTACCAATATAGAAAAAAGGATGCAGGCTTAGGCAAACCTTATATTCTTTTATATGTACATTTCATCATTATAAAATATTCCAGTGAAAATTGGTAAAACAGTGAAAAGGTATTGATGGGAAAGGTATTTCAAGTAAAACTGACATCTTGATGGAAACCAGGTATTTCTTGTCTTGAATTGGCCAGGTCAAACTATTTTATCTTTTTCTTCTGAAAACACAACTGAATTATAGAGAGGTAAAACAATACTTCAGACATCTGATGAGGTTCATTACACTATTATTCTAAATGAAAAATATAGCAAGCTTCTTCCCGGAGATTGCAGGTAATGAAAAAAAAAAAAAAAAGACTACATCTAACAAGCAATAATTGTTTTGCGTCTCTTGTCTGGTTACTAGCAGATTAAATTTAGATGGTACTTGAGATTCCACTCTTTTTTTTTAAACCACTGAGTGTACATTTCCCAAATCATGTCAAGAAAGAAATGTAGCAATAAGTGAGTCTTATTTAGAGATAGTAGTGTTTAAAGTTTTGAGTTTAGGCAAAGGAGAATCAGGTTTTAGTTACCACTGTATGACTTTTAGCCAACCTATCCTACCTACCTCTTAGAGCATGGGTGTCAAACTCGATTATGTCACATGACGTATTGTGACATATCATCATATTTTTTACCTTTTCAAAACCAGGGTGGGCATTGCCTGTGTGTAACGCATCTGGCCCGCAGGCTGCCAGTTTGACACCCCTGTCTTAGAGAGAGGTTGATGTGAAAATAAAATTGGGAGAAATACCATGAAACACCATCTTGAACTCTCAGGGATCATATGAATGTAATAAAATATATAGCTGATTTAGGCTGATTTCCTTTTATTTAGGCCGAAATCAACACTACTATATTCTTGCTGCATTCTGCAAGAAATTCACAAGTGAATTCTTTTTCATATTATATTTTTCCAAGCATATGTACATACATTTTGAAGTGTGTATTTTTACACCAACTCTTTCTGTCCATGTAATCAGGATAACCTAATCTGCTGATCCCCTGAAGTTTATCTTAATCTGCCACAACATAGCTTGATAGCAATAGCACTTAGACTTGTATACTGTTTTGTAGTGCTTTACAGCCCTCTCAAAGCAGTTTACAAAGTCAGCATATTGCCCCAACTACTTGAGTATTCATTTTACCCACCTCGGAAGGATGGAAGGCTGACTCAGCCTTGAGCCAGTCAGGATTGAATTCCTGGCAGTGAGCGGGATTAGCTTGCAATACTGCTTTCTAACCACCATGGCTCCAAAACTCATTACTGACATGAGGAATAGCCATTTTAAAACCTTCCTAACCACCATTAAGATAATTATTTCCTGCAGATAAAAAAGAAACTCAAAAAAAGTAAGCTCAATGATGCCTATAGGTAAACTTTGACTTATGACCTCAACTGAGCCCTGTTAAGTGAGACATTTGTTTAGTGAATTTTGCTTTATTTTATGACTTCACTTGCCACAGTTGTTAAGTTAATCACTGCAGTTGATAAGTTAATTAAATAGTTAAGTGAATTTGGTTTTCCCATTGACTTTGCTTGTCAGCAGGTCACAAAAGGGGATCACGTGACCCCAAGACACTGCAATGTCATAAATATGAGTTAATTACCCAGCATCCAAATTTTGATCATCTGACCATGGGAATGTTGCAAAGGTTGTAAGTGCAAAAATGATCATAAGTTACATTTTCAGTGCTGTTGTAACTTCGAACTGTTAAAATCGAGGCTTTTCTGTACATGTCTCTTTCAATTTCTTTTTATCTTCCAGCTTCTGTTGCCTGAACCTATCAATTCATTAGACCTAATGGTAAAATTTCCTTTAATTCCACCTTTCCTTCATTGTGCTTTTTATAATTCTTCTGTGAAGTAAGATTAAGCTTATTTTAAGAGATAGTGGTTGGTCAATGATCACCTAGCTGTTTCTTGACTAAATGGGTGTGAATCTGACTTTCTTCAGCTTTAGGAATCATCTCTGATCTCATATTACATCATGAATACTATTAACAATCGTATTTGTGCCAAGTCCTCATTGTTGTGAATGAATGTTAAATAAAGTTATCTTGAGCTTGAAGTCAAGTGCAGGGTTCTGGCCCTGCACTTCTGATTGACTGTTAATGGCAAGATCGGATTGGTCCATTCAGGAGCATCTGATTAGCCATTAACAGGCCATTCTCATTAGTTAAGGAGCTAGCGCTCCTGGATTGCTATTGGTTGAATAGTTAATAAGTTGCCTATATAAGGAAGGCTATAGCAGCCATCGAGCTGAGCTGTCACACCATGTAAATAAAGAGTTTGAAGTTCACTGTTTCTACCGGCTCGTCTCCATTATTCGCACCCATGCTCCAGACTTAACACTCATAATACTGTCTTTGTCTCCTGCCCAGACCACAGCTGAGGTAACTTAAAGTTTTCTTTTGCATTTCCAATATTAAGTAGTACTTTCCTCTTCCCCCATTGTCTGACTGACTTCATTGATGATATGGTTGATGATTGATGCATTTATGTCCTAAGAAAGTGTTTTTCAAACTTGGCAACTTTAATGTTTCATTTCCCCCTGCTGGCTGGGGAATTCTGGGAGTTGTAGTCCATTCATCTTATACTAAGTCTGCATTACTAAGTCCGCATTTTACAAAGTCTGCATTACTATTACTCCTCTCATCCTTCCTTTCACCCATTTCCTCCCACTTATGACTTTATGACTATAACCTTCTTGCTTGTATCCTGACAATTTTTATTGACTGTTTCCTAGTATGATTTGATGCTTATTGTAGCCTATGACGATTATTAAGTGTTGTATCTTATGATTCTTGACTTTTGATGAATGTATCTTTTCTTTTATGTACACTGAGAGCCTTTGCACCAAGACAAATTCCTTGTGTGTCCAATCATACTTGGCCAATAAAGAAGTCTGTTCTATTCTATTCTATTCTATTCTATTCTATTCTATTCTATTCTATTCTATTCTATTCTACTCTATTCTATTCTATCTTAAAGTTACCAAACTTGAAAAATACTGATAGGAGTTGCCCAGCACCTACTGACCACTTTAAAAAGGTGCAGGAACACACCCTTCCCTTTGGTCCCCAAGTATTCTACTCCATTGCCCGTTCACTCTTGGCTTCAGAAAAAAGCTTAGTAGCCAGTCCAAGAACTGGTCAGTGGTCTTACAAAGAGAAACCAAGCCCCAGTTTAGATGTATAAATTTTCACTACTGTCATTTATCCAGTTTGGTCCTTGGTCAAAACTGGTTTCTGGGCATTGCCCAACAGTTACATGGGTAAGTAAATGTACTGATGTATTTGAAAAAAAATGTCTTCCTGCTTTTTCCTTCTAGCATGCATCATAACCCCAACATAAAAAAGACTGCCATGTGGGATAATAATATTCTATCTTTATCTACTTGATTTCTATGAGGGATTTTGAATTGCATCACAGAAGGAGTAGACATTGCAACTGCATGATTACTCTGTAGAGGAAAGAGACAGATAACAGAAACCAAGTTGTTGTCTTTGTTTGTTGTGAATGGTGCTTGCATTAGTAGAAAAGGTTGACTTCGATTCTCCTTAGAAAGATAGAAACTCCTCAATGAAATCACCCTATTTTTTTTATCAGATGCCATTGTCAAGCCTGAATTTAGTTTGGTGGTGGAATCATATGAATTCAGTTTGACACACTTGAGAAATGGAGTTTTATGATGATTGCATTACTTGGCATATTCTGGCTGTAAAGGTCATGCTATAATTTACATTGCCATTGTTAGCCTTTTGTAACATTTTGGGGGATGTATATCCAATGGAAGAGAATATATATCCTACAACTTTGCTGAAGTTTACATTCCTTTGGCCAGGAACTCACTTATCACTCTAGATGTGCATGCCAATAAAAGCTACTTTGTTAAATTTATTTCCATAGTGTCAGGCTCGCGATGGAACTTTTACCGCCCAACACTTTACCAGTCGCTGTGTGGCATGCTGCCCCAACGCTCCACCCTGTTAGCCAATCATCTTGCCATGTGTGCGTGAGCATGGCAGCAGCCGAGAACTTGGTTGGAATAGGAAGTGTCCATCCCAGCTTAAAAGAAACTACGATTTATGTCATCCCTGCGCAGAGCTCCATGGAAGACTCTCAGCTCTTTGGCAGTCGTTTTGACAACCTATGACTGTTTATACATAGACAGATTTTGTGATCGGGCTAAGAGAGGAGAGGAAAGGGTGGTTGTCTGCTTATCTGGACAGATAGTAACTGTGACATTTCTGGTGTTAGATTTAATACATGGTGTTGGGTGGTGCACGGATGGGGTTGTTTAGGCATAAGTAGTTGTGGGGTGGAGGCGTGGGAGAAGGGGGGCGGATGTAGGTTGAAGGGATGGGGGCTGTCCAGCAGCTATATTAAACGCCGAGGGGCAGTAGCTCTCAACATTACCTTTATTTGGAATTGTTCCAATGATGCTTTTTGATGATTATTGTGTGAGTGACTGAAGAAATAAACCTGGGTTACTACATCTTTGAATTGTGAGTACCATGGTTTGCTCTTCAACTATCCAATGAAGCTGACACATAGGCTTTGGCTCCTGGTTTAAGTGAGCACAACCATACTCTCCCTGTAGCTTCTCCATCCCATCTTACTGATATTCGCTCATCCCACTGTTGTTTGTCTCTCTTTTTTCACATGAGCTCTTTTCCCAATCCGAGCTCCACCACTCCAAAGAAAAGGCAGATAATACAGTATACAGAGAAAATAGCTGGCTCATCTCGTGGTTTTAACAGAATAGAATAACAGAATAACAATGTTGGAAGACATATTGAAAATCTTCTAGTCCAATCCCCCCCCTCCCCCCACACACAAAGAAGATCCCATACACTTCAGATAAATGGTGGTTACAATCTCTTCTGGAGCAAAGCTATTCCACTGGTTAATTTTTGTCACTGTCAGGAAATTTCTCCTTACTTCTAGGTTGGTTCTCGCCTTGATTACTTTCCATCCATTGCTTCTTCAGGTGCTTTGGAGAATAGATTGATCCTAGGGATGGGATTCTACTGGTTTGGACCAGTTCAAGCAAACCAATAGTTCCAGTTCTGGTGATCATTTTGCCCTGCCCACCAGCCCCTGCTCTTTCCTGTGCTTTATTTCCTTATTTTGGCGCACAGCTGATTGGCGCTGCAGAGTGATTTTGCTGCACTTCAGCTGCAGCAGAAGGTAAGTATTATGGCTAAAAATGTTTGTTTTTTTTCCCAATGGCGAGCACCCAAGTGATCACCAAACAGGTTGTTACACCAGTTGAATCATTCTACTGGTTGATCCCCTCTTCCTTGTGGCAGTTCTAAGTTCTAGGAGACTTGAAAAGTGTTCACCTTTTAAGTGTAACCAGCCATAAGGCCCTGATTCCAATCTATAGCCTACCTGTCATCAGTCTGACTCTTTGCTCCAAGTCTTATAACCATTCACTCATTCTGGAGAAAGAATTAAATAAATTGTTTGACAGAGTATTGTTTCGGTTGGAATATTGACAGGGGGACAGGAAGTCGAAGTCTAGCTGTCTGTCAAAACATGTCTTCTCCTGAGCACCAACCATAACATGGAGAATAATTGGTGGATATTTTCCTGTCAGTCAATGACATTTGGTGGAATGACAAAATTACCCAGGGCAATCTATATATCACTTTCATTAACTTCTCCTGCATTAAATCAATCAGCTTCCTAATTCCTATGGTAAGAATATGGATCTATAATGAAGGCACAGAAATTCTATCAACATAATTTTCTATTCAAGCTCTGCCCTTAAACGCAGGGCATTTAGCTTCCATTGTATGATAGCAACTTTTAGTTGCTTCCTGGCTATTTTTCCTTAAATTTATTAGTGCCACATGTAGGGCATAATAAATATGAAATGATATGACAGTCAGATAGAGAAAATAGTTAAGAGTGTTTCCCTTAGTCAGGGATGTCAAACTTTTGGCATACCGGCCAGATGTGTCATGTGTTGGCCACACGTACATCGGGTTTAGTGAAGGGGGGAAAAGTTATGATACATCACATGATACCACTGTGATGCCATGAGTTTGACACCCCTGCCTTAGACCCTCCTTCCTTTCCTTCCTCCCTCCCTTTCTTCCTGAAATTGTGCCAATAGATGTCCATCAGAAGCAGGGGTGGGCTGCTGGGGGTTCACAGGGGGTTCAGGAGAGCCCCTAGCTATGATTCTGTGCAGTTCAGAGAACCCCCAAATCCCATTCCAGGTTGGCCCTGCACACCCCTCCCCTCTCCTCCCAGGGGTCCCCATGCAGCCTGTTTTGGATGCAGGTAAGCATGGAGGCTCAGAGAAGGTGAAAAATGGGCCTCCTGGAAACTCGGGAAGGCCAGAAATGGGCCTGTTTCTGGCTTCCAGAGAGTCTCTGGAGACTGGGAGCAATGTTTTCGCCCTCCTTGAGGCTTGAGGAAAGCCTCCGGAGGCCAGGGAGGGAAAAAAAATGTCTCCCTCCCACCATGGTGCAGGAGGCTGACTAGACCATGCCCTCCATGGCTACGCCCACCCAGCAACCAAGCAAAGAACCTTTTACTAATATTTTTGAAGCTCATTCCTGATCAGAACATACTACTAGTATTCAAAGGAAAGTGACTGCATCCAAAAGTTTCTCCCTTCCCTTGTTTCCCCCCCACTTATGTATAAGGGAAAGTTATTCATGTTCACAAAGTCCTGTGGATTATTACCATGTGTTAAACTGTGATTTGCAAACACAAGCTGTTTCTAAACAAAAACAAAATGGCAAAACCAGATGGTTTTAAGGTTCAGTGTAGTTTTCTGGAAGGCAAGTATGTAGGATTTTTCCCCCCTCCCTTCCACCTGGCAAGTCCCATATGTAAACAACATGGTTCATATGCCTCCCCCCCCCCTTTTTTTTTAAATGACATGTATGACAGAACTCAATATCTAAGCTTAAAAAAAGGCATATTTCCTTAAATAAATAAAACGGAGCTCTGACAGGCATCTGAGAGTGATCAGGCCTGCTACCCTTTTTTTTTGTTTTGGTTTTTTGGTTTTTTTGCTCAGAAAGCTATAATCTCAGTGAAAAAAAAACTTAATTTATCTATAAATCAATGATAGGGGAAGTTTAGTAACATGGTTAAAGGCACTGGGCTAGAGATCAGGTCACTGGTGCCTTTAGGCCAATCCCATTCACTCTCAGCCCTAGAAAGAAACAAGCAATGGCAAATTACTGAAATCTTATCAAGAAAACTGCACATATAGGACCATATGGCCCGAAGGAGTCACTGTTGATTAGAAGACATGCACAAATATATATGTTAAGTCTGGAAAGATGGGCGCAATAATGGAGACGAGACCTCGGATAGTAACTTGAACTCTTTAATAGTGACTTCAGATCGGAGGTGAAAAGCCTAGCAGCAGCAGTTCCTTTTATAGAGCTGGCTGCTGCTAAAGCGTCCAATGACAGAGATTTGAGCCTGCCGCGCTTGGAGCGTCCAATCGCGGCAGCCCGTTTACCAGCCAATCGGATCAGCTCTAAATGACCAATCACGACCCGCTGTTCACGGACCAATCAGAAGTGCAGGATTACGAGCCTGCTAGTTTGGAACACCCCTCCCCTCTAGGTTCCGTCTAAGGAGTGGGGTGATGTATTCTTGCAGGTAGGCAGGTCTTCATACCTGTCTACCTGATTTACGCTGTTCAAAATGTCTTTGCTCAGTTTCTGATTGTGACGGATTGTTTGCTGGAACTGTCTGGCATGGCGACCTGGCTTCTATGCTGGGTCTCCCACGAGGTGATTCAGGAATACCTGCAACACTTTCATTATTGCTGTCATCTGGGTTCTCTGGAATCGCAGACCCTGTTTGGCTGCTAGCTCCTGGAGATACGACCGCCTGCCAAGGTTCCTCCTCCATTTGTGAGTATAGTGGGCTTTGCTGAGCTGGTTGTGGGATTATGCTTCCTTCACCAGATGTTGGTTCAATTTCAAAAACCCCTGTTTCCCTTCCCCCTCTGGTTTCGAGGTCAGGGTTAGTGATGGGAGTTGTGGGCAGCCTTGAGCATAGCTGGTCTAGGTGGCGTTTCCACAATCTCCCATCTGTGGTTTCTAATCGGTAGGAGCGGGGGCCTGTGATTTGCGTTATTTTGGCAGGGATCCACAATGGGTCTTCTGAAAAGTTCTTTGCAAATACAGGGTCTCCTACCTTAAAGGAGTGGTGTTTACTGCTGGAACCCAGGGGCTTTTCCGAGGTGTATGCTGGGTGTAGGCGGACTAGATGCGATCTGAGTTTTCTGCCCATCAGGAGTTCAGTTTGCGGTACTGTTTGGTGTAATATGCTGGAGAAGGAGCATCTTGGTGGATGTTTCCTTGTTCCATTTTCTGTAATGTCTTTTTAGTGAAGTGAACCATTCGTTCAGCCCTGCCATTGGCCGCCGGGTGAGCAGGTGAAGTCAGGGCATGGCATATCCCCCTGTCTGCTAGGTACTGCTCAAAAGCCAGGGTGGTAAATTGGGGCCCGTTGTCAGAAACCAAGACATCTGGTAACCCGTGCATTACAAAAAGTCTGTTTAGCTTCTTGATGACCGCATCTGTAGTGGTGGTCTCCATCTTGTTGACCTTGAGCCAGTTAGAGTAGGCGTCCACTGTTATCAGGAAGGTATGTCTTTTGTAGATCCTGCAAAATCAATGTGGATGCAGGACCAAGGACCCCTGGGCGTTTCCCATTCAGCTGGTGGTGCTTTTAGTGGGGATGAGTGGATTTCTTGGCATTTGCTACAAGAGGCAACCCAGGCTTCAATTTGTTTGTCCATACCTGGCCACCAGGAGTAGCTCCTTGCCAATGCTGTCCATCGTGTAACAAGTATAGATCTTTCGCAGCTTCTCTGGTATGATCACTCGGTCTCCCCATAAAACGCACCCTTTTTGAGAGAAAAGTTCTGTTTGTCTGTTCTTGAAGGGTTTAAAGGTGTCATTTGGTTCGATTTCTGGCCATCCCCTCTCCACCCAGCTGAGAACCCGTGCCAAACAAGAGTCCTTTTTTTGTTTCCCAGGCTATGTCTAGTGCTGTTAGTGGAGGTGATGGAAGCATCTCAATTTGTAGTGCTGAGAGCGTGGGAGCTGGGTCATTGAGAATTTCTGGCAGTGGAGAACGGCTCAAAGCGTCTGCATGGGGAATGGCTTTCCCTGGTTGGTGTCTCAACTGGTAGTCATAAGCGGCTAAGAACTCTGACCATCGTGTCATCCTTGGGGATAGGATGTGTGGGGTTGGTTTGTCACCTGCTAAGATGCCAAGTAATGCTTTATGATCTGTGATGATGGAAAAGGATCTTCCATACACGTACTCGTGGAACCTTTTTATTGCAGATACAATAGTGAGGGCTTCTTTATCCAAATGACTATAATTTCTCTCTGTTTTAGACAAAGTTCTTGAAAAGAATGCAATAGGTGCCTCTGTACCGTTTGGTAGGACGTGGCTCAGGATGGCTCCTACCCCAAAAGGTGAGGCATCACAAGTCACAGTTAATGGAAGTGTCTCATTATATTGGATGAATACTGCATCCGAAGTTAAAAGGTCTTTTACTTGTTGGAAAGCCTGCTCCTCCCGACATCCCCAAAACCAGGAAGCCTTCTTGTCAAGGAGCCTATGTAGGGGTTCAGCAACAGTCGCCTTCTGGGGTAGGAAGATGTCATAAAAGTTAATGAGTCCCAGGAAGGCTTGGAGGTCTGTTTTGTTCTTTGGTCTTGGAGCATTTTTAATGGCAGCCAATTTCTTTTCAGTAGGGTGAATCCCTTATTTGTCAAGAAGGTAACCCAGAAATTCAACCCTCTCAGTGCATAACTGGCACTTTTCCTTCTTAACCTTGAGGCCTGCGTCTTTGAACTTTTGTAGGACAGTTCTTAGGCGTTTCTCTAACTGACTTCTCGTAGGGAATGGATGTCATCAACATGTCATCGAAATAAGGCATGACCCCTTTGATACCCTGTAACAATCTTTCCATCAGACTTTGAAAAATTCCAGGTGCTACGCTTACCCCAAACTGGAGTCTGTTACATTTGAATGCACCTCTGTGTATAACTACAGTTTGGGCTTCTGCAGTATCTGCGTCTACTGGCAACTGTTGATAAGCTTGGGCCAGGTCAAGCTTTGCGAATACTTTTCCGCCCCCAAGTGAGGGAAGGAGATGTTGGACCATGGGTACTGGATAGGCGCTCTGCTGTAACGCATGGTTGAGGGTGGCCTTGTAATCCCCACAGATTCTCAAGGATCCATCAGGTTTTATGGGGGTTACAATTGGGGTCTCCCAGCGGGCATGGTCAACGGGTTCCAACACGCCCTGCACTATTAATTTGTCCAATTGCTCGTCAATTTTAGGTTTGAGAGCAAAAGGAACGCGGCGTGGCTTCAGACGAATGGGTGCGATATCAGGGCATAGATTAAATGAGATGGGGGACCCCTTGTACTTGCCTAATTCCTCTGTGAAGACTTCTTGAAAGTCCTGGATGAGGGCCGCCTCCCAGTCTACGTCTACAGTCTGGTTGATGCCTGCCATTTCGATTCCTAATGGCACGAACCACTGTAAACCTAATAAGCTGGGCCGGTCTCTGTCAACGATGGTAAGCGATAGTATTGCGGTGTGGTCCTTAAAGGAGACCTGGACGTGACTGGAACTGGCAACCGGGATTCGATTTCCCTGTTAGTCTTTTAATATGAGCCTCTGGGTGCTGAGGTCTTGGCGGCGGATGTCAGGAATCAGCTGCTTCAGGGTTTTCCAGGAGACCATGGATAAGGAAGACCCAGAGTCCACTTCCATGATGCATGGATAATTTTCAATGGTGACCTTTATGTGGATTTTTTTAGCATCTAATGATGAAGTGTGGCCGATGGTGATGGTCTAATGTGCCTTTTCCCGTCTGGTTGCACCAGTAAACATCCGGTTCCTGTTGTACTGGCTCCACTGGTTGTTTGTTGGTGGGGTGCCTGCTGCTTGTTGGAAGTTAGTCTCTTTCCTCTTGGGGCTGGATCCTCTTTTGTTCTGGCACACCTTAGCAATGTGCCCCCTTTTCTCACAAGAATGACAGATGGCATCTAGGAACCTGCATTCTGATCGTGGGTGGTTTTCCCCGCATCCAGCACATTGGAAACTGGATTTACAGCCCTGCTGGTCTCATTGTTCGCGCTCTGACCTGAGTCTGTTGACTTCTTCCTCTTCACTATCTGATGCAGAATCGATGTCCTTGTGGTGGGTGGATGAAGCGTATTTCTCTGAGGATGTGGCTGGGTCGCTGGGTGTTTGACGGCTGGCCCCATTTGCTTGGCGTATTCGTGCTGCTGATTTGCGAGTGGCTTCAGCTGCACTAGCATCGGCTATGGCATCTGCGAGGGTGATGTCTCCCTTTGCCATAATTTTGCTTTGGACTGTGAGGTCCCTTAGTCCAAGAACAATTCCATCTCTCATGGCTTTTTCTAGGTTTACGAAACCACATAATCCACCCAAATTTCATAGGTCAGCTACAAAGTCCCCGATGTTCTCACCTTCACATTGGTCCCTCTGGTAGAATTTGTGTCTTCTGATGAGGGTTGGAACTGCTGGGGCATAATGGGCGTGCAGGATGGGAGCCAGGGTATCCCAGTCCATTGTTTTGACTTCAGCTGGTTTGGCAAGTGCTTTTGCCATTCTAAAAATGGCGGGTCCGCAACGCGTTAGGAAAACTACCCTTTTTTTGCTCGATGTAGCATCCTTCAAATTGTTAGATTCCAGGAACATTTGGAATCTGTCCATATATGAGTCCCAGTCCTCGCTGGCTGGATCAAATGGAGCGGGTGGTATAGCGCTGCTGGCCATTCTGCCGTTCTCTGCGTGTCTTCAGCCACGTGCTCTAAATAATCTGCGAGTGCTCAGTCAGCTCTATCGTCTCCGCATCCCACCTTCGTCACCAGTGTTAAGTCTGGAAAGATGGGCGCAATAACGGAGACGAGACCTCGGATAGTAACTTCAACTCTTTAATAGTGACTTCAGATCGGAGGTGAAAAGCCTAGCAGCAGCAGCTCCTTTAATAGAGCTGGCTGCTGCTAAAGCGTCCAATGACAGAGATTTGAGCCTGCCGCACTTGGAGTGTCCAATCATGGCAGCCCGTTTACCGGCCAATCGGATCAGCTCTAAATGACCAATCACGACCCGCTGTTCACAGACCAATCAGAAGTGCAGGATTACGAGCTTGCTAGTTCGGAACAATATACACATGCACAAATAGAGAATATGGTTTTAAGAAGGATGGAGCTTGCCATGTTTTCATCTTAGTGTCAGAACATTTATGGAGATATTCACTCATACAGGTCATGGTTGTCCCAAACATGTTTTTTCAAGAGGCACTTCTCATCCAAGAATCTTCTTCAGCTCTGACTAAAGAAACTTCTTGGGTGAGAAGTGAAAGGTCTTCAGAAAAAAAACCAGAAAGTCCAGTTGTGTCTTGAAAAAGCTTTTTTGGGACGGCGTCAGAACTTCCACCTTACCTCTGCTTTCTGCAATCACCTCAGTTTCACTCTGCCATGAGCCCTTAGGGGAAGAGGGAGTGCCGAAGAGGGAAAGTGAAAGCTAAAGAAAGTGAAAGCTAAGAGAGTGTGAGTGCCTGGCTGAGACAGCATCCCAAGGTCACTTTGTGATGAGAAGTATACAGCTACAAGCCAATCTGTGATCAGAGTGGCCATTTACAAATCATCTTATTCAAAAATGATTGGACAGTGGAGGAACATCCATGGGAAAGGCCTAAGCAGGGAGAAGTTTTACTCAGAGTTTAGGCATGTGAACTCCAGTTCTAGCTTGTCTTTACTGTATTGTCTTGCTTGTCCTTTAGTAAAGTATACCTTTCTCATTAAGCGGAGTCAAGGATTCCACTTAATGTTCTTTTTTAAGGGCTCTCACTGATTCCAGACTGATACTTAGACAAGGCAATCAAAGAAGCCTGAGGATAATACTTCAAAAGAAGAAAAAGAGTCAGTCTATATAGAGTCAGTATAACCTACTAGGACAAATACACTGTCTAGGCTGCAAAGACCTCAACAAGTCAGTGATTATGACATAAATTCCTTAATTGTAATACTAATAATTTTTATTATGAAGTTTTCACTGTGTTTGGCATTTTTATCCACCTATTGAGTCTTTACCAAGAACCTGGGATATCCATATGTATTAGGTGTCAATGGGTATATATTATTACTATGAGACACAAACATGTGAAATTACAGTTGTCAGTTCTTTGACTCTAGCCTTCATAAATATCAAGTTCTTCCTATGAACCTAGTATGCCATAATGTGTCTTTGTAGTATATGTGGCTCCAAGCAATGTGGCCTTTTGTAATTGACAGGTGGAAATGTTAATGTACAAATTTGCTGTCCAAGATTTTTTGGTAAGGTACCACTAAAGTAGGCAAGTTGTGCAAATGCAACTAATAACAAACATGATCAGTGTATCCGCACCTGATCCCTTTTCTATTTGATGTGTATGGAGAGGCAAGAAAAATGGCAAGGGTTTCTATGTGCTGCAGAAACAATTTATGAATTAATTTATTGCCTTTATTTATGTACATAACATTCTATCTTTCCATTACTAGATAGCATCAAAGTAGCTAATAAACAATCTAAAACATATAATTAAAAGACAATTAAAGCACAAAATGTTGTGCTTCATGTACATAATTATCCTCAATTATCACCTAAACATTCACTTACATTTCAATTTTTTTCTTGCATCCGAATAACTATATTGTTTTGCCAGTGTAAGGGAACAAGTAGATATAACTGAGAGCTACTATTGAGCAGATTGATATATCTGGTAGATAATACTTTAAAAAGACTTAATAATGATCAAAGACACTCATAACTGGAGTTATCTGTTTGTACATATGCAAATAGCCTGGTTCCATGTCACTTAAAAATAAAAGACACAACTAACACATACATAACTGTGTCCAGAGATCTGTATCAGGAAAAGGTTGAGCAAGAGAAGTTCTGCCCTCAAGGAAATTTTGAATGCTTTTCAAAAATAGACTCGTGTGGAATATATATTACAAATAAGGTGTATATATCATAGATGCAATTGGACTTTTTTTTTCATTGAAGACATTTCACTTCTCATCCAAGAAGCTTCTTCAACTCCTTTTCTTCAGCTGAAGAAGCTTCTTGGATAAGAAGCAAAACATCTTCAAAGAAAAACTAGAAAGCCCAGTTGTCTCTTGAAAAAGCACCTTTGGGACAACCATGACCTGGGCGACTCAGAATCTCTATAGACATATATCATAGATAGATGTTTTATTTTTTCACTTCCTAGCTTAGCCCACAGCTCTGTGATTTTCTGTTGAACACCCTTCCAAAGACTATCAAAGACTGACTTTCCTGAATTTAATCAATGGAGGTCAGGCATGTAGGTCACTCATTTCTTGTAGCAGACAAATAGGTTGCAATTAAGTCATGCATCATATTTATATGGCGGCATAGTATAACCAATGAACGTACACTGCATTTTAAAAGGTTTCATAATTATGAATCCTTGGCGTGAATGCTTCAGTGGCCAAGGCCTATTCTTGTGACTTATGTGAATCCTTTCCCTTTTTTTGCATATTAAGCAAAATATCTCACCATCTCCTACAATCTAAACTTTATCCTGCATTTCCAAAATCTGATGAATATCTTCCTAGGATTAGTTTAGCCAATTCATTCTGATTTGTGGAAGCCGTTTATTTAACTGACAAGCTGAATTGAGACCAGGCATGCTTTCTGGAGAAAGGAACTTTTGCCTGGCCCTTGGAAGAGATCTCACTGGAACCTCAGTACTAGCTTATCTTGGGCAGTGATGACATCTCTACTACCACTGTTCCTCTAAGTCTGATGCAGGCTTCTATAGAATAGTCCAGGCATGGTGTTCTGTCCTCACTACACATTAGTCTCTGTGCAGCTAAATCCACCTATCCTCCAATAAAACAGACCGTGTGTATAAATCTGAATGTTTTATTGAAAAAACAGGCTATGGTGAAACTGGGGAAAATAGGAATACATACAATGAGAATCAAATACAATATAGATAGCATTGAGTTACTGCTGAACATAACAATTAATAAATACAAGTAATTTAAATCTCACCAGTGGTGCTCTGTGTGTGGGATATGGGTATGTCCTTAGATGACCATGTGCCATAGATTAAGATGGATTCCTCTTTGTGCTTCTGCCAAATTCTAGAGGAAATGGAGTTTGGATTCCTAGTGTGCAGTTGCTTGAAAGTGTGGGCTGGTGGGTAAAATGGGTTGGATCAGCTTCAAACAATATATTTGGTATTTGTCTCTCCCACCACTAGATGAAGCTAGAGAGCAACACCAGTATATAAAAGTGTTATGCTGGGGCATGACATATGGAGTCACCAAGAGGGAGAGTCCAGGCTAGCTTAATAGCTGGGGATACTATAGTTGTATAGAGTGCAGTATCAGAAGCAACATATTGTCCAATGGGCGTACATTAAACCAACTGAGTCCTGACTCTTCCTCACAAGCTTTGTGGGTGAAACTCAGCAGCTACTTGTCAGCTACTATGTCAGTTCTGAATGACCACAGGAATCAGGGGGGCTGCCTATTTTAGATAAAATTATTAATTAATGTTCCTTGCCATGCTATCTTTAGCAGAAACCCCCACCCCCACCCCCCCACACACACACAATTTTGACTAATAGGTTTATAAACAAGTTCAACCCTTTGTTTATGACAGAAGCATCTGTTTTCTTTTCCATTCTTAAACCAATAATTAAAATGATGGGAAAAGAAAGAAAGAAGTGACATGTTGTGGCTACAGGAATGCCATTTAATAATCAAATATTAATGATCTTCTAAATGTTACTGTGTTGTTAAATTAAACTGTTGTCAGGGATTGGCAGTACAAACAACTCTTCTCCCCTAAGAGAAAGATTACTAAATCAAACATTTGACCATTTAACAGCCATTTCATAGTCTCTTTTGTCATTCTGAATTTCTCCTGCTAGAAGATTATTTTTGATTATTTGAGTGTGGGGTGGTGGTGGATTGAGAAATGGACTCAGTAAAAAGAAGGAAGAAAATGCTTTTCTCTGACAAGGTGTATTATATGCTCCAATTATGAAATTATTGGAGTCAAGTATTCACAAATTGCATTGCATGATGTTGTTTAACTTGCTTTGCTAACCTTCCATTTGTACAAAGGCATCCTTAATTATCCCCCTGAGTGTCAGTTTTCTCCTTGGAACACCATGTTTTAAACATGCAGCATTAAAATTCTGAAATGATTGCAACCTATACCAACTGCATTTCTCTAACTGCCCTAATTTAGCTAACTGGTTCTTACAAGTCTGACAAAAAACCCAGCTGTTATGGAATACTATTGTATTGTATTCCATGATTTCCTTTTGTTTGTCAGCTACATGATTTCCTTTTGTTTGTCAGAATATTTGATATATTCTTTTGTACACAACTTGCTCGGTGTTATGTAAATTACATGAAAGGATATTATGTTCAATGATTCTGCCTTGTTGAGATAGTGGTAATATTTCACCCTCTTTATGTAGAAGTGGAACATGCATGGTTTAATTGGAGGAGAATCTCTTCATTTAACCATGGTGGCAGTAAAATAACTTCCTCTGGGAAAAAAAAAGCTGTTTTCAAAAGCATGATTTATGCAACTTGTCATTCAGAGCTTATGTGTTAGAAGTGCTTAACTCACTTCTGTCAATATTTTCAATTAGGAATCAACAAAATTAGAATCCTTAGCAGATTTGACTCCTTGAAAAATAGCTGTTCATCAAGATGCTGAAATGCTGTTGGGAGACCAACAAATTAAATAAACAAGCAAATAAATAGTGTGATGCTGAGAGTTCTGACCGAGGATAAAATTGAGGGTTAAAACAATCAGAGGAAAACAGAAGAATTTATTAATAATAATAATACTTTATTATCATTGTACGTATACACAGTATACACATATTACTATTTACAAGGCAAAGGATTGGGTTCCTTAGCATCTCCCAAGAATGACTGAGGTATAATTGTTGCCCCCATATAATCCTTTTCTGCAATCTACACCAGCCAGCCCTTTTTGAAGACTGGCGTTTTTAGAGGCTAGACTGGGTCAGGGTTGAAGGAGCATCTCAAGGGCTGTGAGGATTATTGTTTTATCTGATGGATAAAATTGCTCAGATCCATTTTGAATAGAGCAACTCCCTCTAAGATGGCTGGTCTTGCTCTGTTAACTGGAAAAGTTTGAGCATGTAAATCTTGAGGAAGTAGACAGGTTGTTAGCATGACCAGCTGTGTGTTAGATTCATGTCCTTCTTGACTGATCAAACCTCCCAGGAGCAATGAATGGGTTGTATCCAAATGGGAGTCAATTTGTCTTTGGTAGAAGGGATAGTTCCACCTGACTTTAAGGAGATGCATTCTCTTCTCAAGAAGCCATCACTGGACCAATGGTGGGATTCAATCTTTTTTTACTACCAGTTCTATGGATGTAGTTTGGTGGGCAATGTTAAGTTTGAGAATGGGTGAGAAAGAATGGAGACGAGCCTCTGGAACAGTGAACTTCAACTCTTTATTTACATGGTGACTGCTCAAAAAACAAGGGCAGCTAAGGCCCTCTTTATATAGGCAATCCAAAAACTATTTAACCAATAATAACCCAGGAGTGCTAGCTCCATTAACCAATACGAAGGCTCCGTTAATGGCCAATCAGATTTTGCCATTTAACAGCCAATCAGAAGTGCAGGCCAGAACCCTGCACTTGACTCCAAGCTCAAAATAACTTTATTACCCGTTATGCATTCAAAACACCCCTTCCCCCGGCTTCTTTTTACAGGGCGCAGTTACATAGTCCTTGAGGTAGGACGGTTGCTTTATTAGTCTGTTTGATTTTCGCTGTGCGTTTTGCATTTGGCTGCAATCTTGCTGAGGTAGATCGTTGTTTAGCGAAGGGGTTTCCTCTGGTTCAGAGTTCACGATTTTGTCCTCACCAATATTTTCGGTAACTCCCTGAGGTGAACCTACTCCTGTCTCTGGTTCCAGTTCCTGTGTCTCTATTCTGCTATCGTTCCCTTTGAATGGGTTTTCTTCTAATTGAAATTCGTCTTCTTCTGTATCTCCCCCCCACCTCAGTTTGGTCATAAGGGAGTTCAGAAGTGCCTGACCGGAGCCGTGATCATAATTGATCGATATGGCGTTTCCAAATTCTATCGTCAAGGCATTTTACAACATAGGATCTCAGGCCGGTTTCACGTATTACTGTCGCTTCTACCCACAGCGGATCACCCGATAGGTTTTTAGCGTATACCCTACCTGGAAGATATGGCATCGACCAGTGGATCCAAGTGGTTTTTCCGGTTCATAAGCTGGGTGTAATCGGTCAAGGTAGGAGCGGAGCCTGCATCCCATTAGCAATTCGGCGGGAGTTTTGTTGGTGACGCTGTGAGGTGTGAGGTGTTGTAGAAAGAGGATTTGGTTGATTTTGTCGTCAATGTTATCGTAGTCTAATTTCTGCAGTCTTTTTGACGAATTGAACCATGCGCTCAGCCCTTCCATTGGTGGCAGGATGCACAGGCGAGGTGAGCGCATGTCGGATGCCGCGGTCAGCCAGGTACTGCTCGAAGGACAGCGGGGTAAATTGGGGCCCATTGTCAGATACCAGGACGTCTGGCAGTCCGTGGGTTGCAAACAGTCTTTCCAATCTTTTGATGACTGCTTCAGTGGTCGTCTTCGTCATGCGGTGAATCTCGAGCCAATTTGAGTAGGCGTCGACGGTTAGAAGAAAGGTGTGGCCTTTGGTTGGCCCTGCAAAGTCCAGGTGAATACGGGACCAGGGTCCCCGTGGAGTTTCCCACTCGGTCGGAATGGCTTTTGGTGGGATGTTGCTCACTTCCTGGCATCTATCACAAGCTTTAACCCAATTCTCGATTTGCTTGTCAATGCCAGGCCACCATGCGTAGCTTCGCGCGAGGGCTTTCATTCGCATGATACAGGGATGGCCATCATGCAAGGTCCTGAGTACTGCTTTTTGGAGTCGTTCTGGGATAACAACTCTATCACCTCAGATGACACAGCCCTTTTGAGAAAACAACTCTGTTTGTCGCGTCTTGAATGGTGTGAAGTCATCTGATAGCTGGTCCAATGGCCATCCGCGTTCTAACCAGCTCAGGACTCATGCTAAGGTGGGGTAACATCTGGTTTCTCTCGCGATATCTCAGGTGGTTAATGGCAGCGTGTGTAGTGTTTCAATCTGTAACGTGGTTACTGTTGGAGCGGGATCATCAAGAGTCTCTGGTAGTGGTGCTCGGCTCAATGCATCGGTGTGGGGAATGGCTTTCCCCGGGCGGTATTGCAGCCGATAGTTATAAGCAGCCAAGAATTCTGACCAGCGAGTCATCCTGGGGGATAATATGTAAGGTGTCGGCTTATCTCCGGCTATTATCCCCAATAACGGTTTGTGGTCAGTCACGATAATAAAAGCCCGGCCATACATTCTTTATGACCCCATAACCAAATTGCTTTTTTATCTAGCAAACGATGTAACGGCTCAGCGACAGTTGCTTTGTGCAGTAGAAATACATTATAGAAGTTGATAAGGCCTAGGAGCGCCTGGAGATCAGCCTTGTTTCGAGGCCTGGGAGCGTTTTTTATTGCTTTCAATTTACTGTCGGTAGGGTGAATACCCTGACTGTCAATTAGGTACCCTAAAAACTCGACACGATTGGTACACAATTTACATTTGTTCTTTTTCACTTTCAGACCGGCGTTTTGAAATTTTTGTAGGACTAATTTTAAACGATCTCGTAATATTTTCTTTGTTGGTGCAGCAATTAATACATCGTCAAAGTATGGGACCACGCCTTTAATCCCTTGTAGTAACCTCTCCATAAGGCTTTGAAAAATTCCCGGGGCTACACTGACTCCGAATTGGAGCCGGGTACATTTAAAGGCACCTCGGTGCATCACTATCATTTGTGCCTGTGCCGTCTTTTCATCAACAGGTAGTTGCTGATATGCCTAAGCTACGTCTAATTTAGCGAAGACTTTTCCGCCCCCCAGGGAATGAAAGAGATACTGCACCACCGGCACCAGATATGCATTTTGCTGTAGGGCGTGGTTCAGGGTGGCCCGGTAGTCTCCACAAATTCGAATTGACCCATCCGGCTTAATTGGCGTTACGATTGGGGTTTCCCAGGGAGAGTGTTCGGTATGTTCTAGCACTCCCTGAGCTATCAATTTATCGAGCTGTTCGTCGATTTTCGGCTTTAAGGCAAATGGAACTTGACGGGGCTTAAGGCAGATGGGAGCTATCTTTGGATTTAGGCTGAACGATATTGGGGTCCCCTTGTACTGACCTAATTTTTCCACAAAGACGTCCCTGAATTCGTGGACGAGGTCCTCCTCCCAGTCACTTCTGCTGACCCGGTTTACGCCTGCCACTTCAATGCCAAGTGGCACAAACCATTGAAGGCCTAGCAGGCTAGGCCGGTCTTTGTCAATCACAGTTAGTGGTAAATATGCTGTGCGATTCTTGAATGAGACCCTGACTCGACTGGAACCGACGACAGGGATTTGATTCCCTTGATAGTTCTTAAGGATAAGTCTTTGATAATGGAGGTCTTGGTGCTGGATAGTGGGAATGAGTTGCTTGAGGGTCTTCCAGGACACCATCGAGAGAGACAATCCTGAGTCGACTTCCATTTGGCAGGGCCGGTTCTCGATGACCACAGTAATTCGGATTTTCTTGGCGTCTAAGGCAGAGGCGTGACCGATAGTGATAGTATGGTGAGCCTCTTCTCGCTTCGTGGGGCAATTTAAAACTCAGTTTCTGTAGGAGTGGTTTACTGGTTCTCGCATTACAGGATGGTTTCCTGTCGATTGGCGACAGTTAGCCCCTTTTGAGGCTTGGCTGGGTACTTGGAAACTTTGGCAGACCTGTCCGATATGGCCTCTTTTTCCACACTCATGGCAGAGCGCGTCGTGGAATTTGCATTCGGACCTGGCATGGTTGGCTCCACAGCTGGCGCAGGGGTGTGAGGACTTTGGGTAGGGGTCCCAGTCAGACCGCAGTTGATGGACCTCTTCTTCGTCGCTGTCTGACGACGAAGAGAGGTCCTCGTGGTGGGTCGTTGAAAGCCGCCCTTCTGACTTGGGTAAAATTTCGCCTGTCGGTTGGTGGACCGGAGCGCGGTTGCATCGAAATTGTGCAGCCGACTTCCTGGTTGCTTCTCTTGCAGTAGCATCGGCGATGGCATCGGCAAGGCTGATGTTGCCTTTCGCCATCAGCTTGCTCTGCACGCCTGGTGCATCTAATCCCAGAACTATTCGATCTCTCAGTGCCTCTTCTAAATCAGCGAATCCGCAGAGGCCTCCCAGATTCCGGAGGTCAGCTATGAAGTCAGCGACACTTTCACCTTTTCGCTGGTTTCTCTGATAGAACTCGTGCCGTCTCACGAGCGTGGGCATGGTCGGTGCGTAATGAGCTCTCAGCAGGGATTCAAGGACGTCCCAGTCCATTGCCTTCACTTCTGCAGGTTTGGCTAGTGCTTTAGCCATCTTAAATACGGTTGGACCACAATGAGTTAGGAATACCGCCCATTTCTTCCCGGCTGTGGCATCCTTCAAATTGTTAGTTTCCAAAAACATTTGGAAACGATCCATGTAGGACTCCCAGTCCTCTTGCACTGGATCGAACAGAGCGCGTGGTACGACGACGACGGACATGGTTCCCTCGTGTAGCGTTGTCAGCCACGTGCTCGATGTTTCTTCCTAGTTCAGTCAGCTCTGACGTCTCCAAATCCCATCCTCGTCACCAGTGTTAAGTTTGGAGAATGGGCGAGAAAGAATGGAGATGAGCCTCTGGAACAGTGAACTTCAACTCTTTATTTACATAGTGACTGCTCAAAAAACAAGGGCAGCTAAGGCCCTTTTTATATAGGCAACCCAAAAACTATTTAACCAATAATAACCCAGGAGCGCTAGCTCCATTAACCAATACGAAGGCTCCGTTAATGGCCAATCAGATTCTGCCATTTAATAGCCAATCAGAAGTGCAGGGCCAGAACCCTGCACTTGACTCCAAGCTCAAAATAACTTTATTACCCCTTATGCATTCACAACAGGCATGGCAGGGAAAGGATACTGTAAAATCTCCAGTCAGAGGTGGTATTTGCTGGTTCTCTGAACTACTCAAAATTTACACTACCATTTCTCCAGAACTGATCAGAACCTGCTGAATACCACGTCTGCACTAGACCCAATATTGTTAGATAATTTCTGCCCAAACTCCAACCCTTTGTTTTTAGGAGAAGCCTTTGGGAAAAAGTGATTGGATAAGGGGCTTTGGGAAATTAGAATTACCTGGAATTTTTTCAGTCAAATTTAATGCTGGGATATAGTATTGAGGCAGCATTTGTTCCCACTAGTGCATAACCTCCGGATGGACCAGGATAAGAAGGATATAAATATCCTAGACTTTCTTGTCTATCAGAAGCTTTGATACCATCAATCATTGCATCATTCTAGACTGGCTTTGGGACTGGAGATAGAAGACACTGTTCTTCATTAGTTGTCCTTTCTTTGAACTTAGTTCTAGTCAGTGTTGGTGGGGGAATGAATGAGCTTAAGGCCATTGCTTTGTGGAGTTTTTGAGGGCTTGATGGTTTCTCTGTTTTTACTTTACATTTGCACTATTTTATTGGCTTTTGTTATCCAATGACGTGGAATCAGGTATCATCAATATTCTGATAACACTCTGTTATATATATCAGTTCCTGTCTGAGCAAGCAATGCCATCAAAGTCCTGTTGCAGTGTTTAGAATGTGTTGAGGTATGGATAGGAATAGACAGATGTAGCTCAGCAAGATTGTATGGATGTGGATTCAGGAATTTCCTATTCTGGAGATTTCCAGCTTTAATTCTAGGTGTGGTTACACTTCCAAAAGAGAACACTTATGCATAATTTAGGAATATCCTTAGTTTTGCTTAAAGAGGTGACAGCTGTCACTAAAAGGACCTTTCCATAAGTTCATCATATGCACCAAATGGATCAATTTCTGAGTTGAAATGTTCTGACAGTCACTCATCCCTTAATTCCCCCCCTCCCCTCCCCCCCCCGGATTATAGCAATATGTTCTACCTGGAATTGTTCTCTAATGGCATTCAAAACTATTGATCCAGAATGTAGAAGCTTGAGTATTACTGCTTGTATACCTACCACGCAGAGTGGTAGCAGGAGTGTCAAACTGGCAGCCCATGGGCTGGATGCAACACACACTTCCCACGCTTCGTTGAGTGAAGGAAAAAAAGTTTTGATATATCACGTGATGATGCAAGTTTGACACTCCTGTGTTATAGCTTGAAATGACACTGAATAAGTGGTCATTAACTGAAGACGCCTGTAATCTCTTACAAAGATGTATTTTTCATGAATAAAGAGGCAACATGAGAGTAGAAATTTTGATAATTTCCCTAATGTGGTGGTATATTTTTATTAATATTCTGTTGAGTAGCATTCTGTTGTTAATTTGTCCAGGTTTCCCCCTCAAATACCACTGAGATTGCTTGTACAACAGAGAAAATGTGTCAATAGAAGAGAAAATAACACCTACTAGATGGGTAATCCAATCACTTGTGAGTAGACGGTAACAGTGCCATCCCAAGATATCATGACCTGAGAATATTTCCTTACTGTATCTGTCTTACTGGTGTCACATCAGCAGATCAAGTTTTGTGGGGTCAGAAAGTTACTCCAAACAACAGTGATTAGAGGCAGCACAATAAATCAAGAAGACAGAGAATAGGGAGGATTCCTATCTTCATCTTAGGTAGTGTGAATGAAATCTTAATTACACAGTTGTGCACTAAGTTTGCATCTGAACAGCTGGGATGAAGTTCATTATGGTACACAGATTGTATTGGGTATGATAACTGCAATTGTGCTAAATTATTAAAGGCAATAATGAACCTTCAGAGAGAATAATAAATGTTGATGAGACTACTGAGAGGAAGGAGAAGACATAATATTTAACATCTGCACTTATCATCAAGTGCCTTGCATACTGGCACTTATATCAAGAGGGACTCTGTTCCTGTTCTTCTAACAACCCTGAGCAGTTTTGTCCTCTTTGATGGATCACACGTTCAGAAGAAGTATCATTTTAAAAGCAAATGCTACTTGGTTTCCTGTTGTGACTGAAAGGATCGATCCTGCTGTGAGTTTTGACTCTGATGACTCTGAAGATGAAAGGGTGGAGCCTGCTGTGAATGTGGAGTCTGAATTATCAGAGGACACAGATGTGAGCCAGGAGGATGAGAGATTATCAGACAGACAATCCTCGCCAGAGCTTTCGAATTCACTCATGCCAGCAACTGATCCACAAAATGAGTCAGAGGCTTCTAATGGGGAAACTGACAGATCGTGGATTGATGCTAGAATCAGGAGAAGAATGAAATGCAAGTTGAAGGGAGGCATCAAGCCAGACATTGATTAGAGAGACTGACACGCCCATCCAGGTGATTTAAGGAGGATTGCTGATTCTCAAACTTTGCTTGGAAGCAAAGTGTTTGATGTGTTGAAAGGATACGTGAGGAGCAGCCTTTGTAATTTATGGACATTCTGAATTACCAGACAGATTCTGGGAAGTCTGCCAAGGACTGGAATATAGAACTATTAATTCTTTTTTAGTCTGGCTTTGTTTTGTTTGAATATTTTGAACTGTGGAAATCTGAATTCTCACTTGTGAATATAGGTGAGACATAACATAAAAGCAAATGCTACTTGGTTTCCCATGATTTAATTATGTTTATTTTCAATTTATGTGGGTATGTCTGTCAATCAATCAATCAATCAATCAATCAAATTTTGGCTATTTTTTGAAATGTTCTAGAGAAGAGGATCTAAGTTCATATGTTTAGTGAGCGCTTGCCACAGTGTTGGTGAATCTTTTTGGCACTGAGTGCTGAAACAGAAGCAAATACATGCAGGGGAATGCTGGAGACCAGAAGAGCAGCTCCCTGACATGCATGCACCTGCTGGGAAGTTGAGCTTCCCATCAGCCACCTGGATTTCTGGTTTCTTGCATCCATACACATGCAAAGACCTACTGATTGGAGTGCATGCATGTACTGGAAACCAGAAGAGCAATGGGTGATGACTGGCATGCCCGGCTCTTTGTGCCACTGTTGGCATGCATGCCATTGGTTTGCCATCATGGCCCTACCATAATCCACCCATGGACCATTCAAAATAAATATCCAAAGGTCAGCCATCGGTGAGAATAATACAGATCACAGCATCTATCCTCAGCATGCACATCTTATACAATATCCAGGGAAGCAGGAGGTGGTACCACATCAATGTAACAAGAACCAGATAATGTGTCAATAACAGAGAAAATAACACCTACTAGAAAGGGAATCCAAACACATGCAAGTCTAGTAGAACAGGATGCAACTAACCAACAATCCTCACTCTTCAAGATCATATCACTGGAAAAAATATTTAGACAATTAATAAAATATTCACTGTGATGGTACTATTGGCTGAAGAAGAGGAGGCACCATAGGAAAGTTAAAAGACATTCCAGCCTAGACTCCATGAGTGGAGGGGAGAGCATTTGAAATTAAGGAGTTTTAAGAGTATACCTATCCTTTTCCAAGAGGTTGCAGATAGACTGGTGAAGTTCTTGTACATTGGTGTTCATTAATAAAGAAGCCACTTGAACCATTTCTCAGAACTCTTCTGATTGTTCATGCCAAGCAATGAAAAACTAGGTTCAGAGAACTCCTATAACCCAATTTTTCAATCCTGAGCTATATTCCTTCTTTTTGTGGAGTATTCTCTTATCAATCTTGATGAGTTTTTGCAGTTTTCTGGGCAACATTTTCAGAATTTGTTTGCCCTGCCTTCTTCCTAGGGTTGACAGACATTGATTAGCCCAAAATCACCCACTTGATTTTATGCCTAAGGCAGAAGTTTGTCTACTCCTGATTAATCACTAGACCAAACTGGCTTTCTTTTATTCTCTACTAGCACAATATATTGTAAAAAAAAAAATAGATACAATACTTTTACTTGTTTAAATGTTAGTCACCATAACACAGTAATTGAGATCCAGGATGTGATTGTTAAGTTCAGACTGATTCCTACAAAGCAGGTAAGTTAGGGGAAACCCTTTTTGCTCTGCCCTACAGTCACTACATAAGATACTCCTTTTCAAGGTGCATACCATGAGAAGGAGTACCTTGTGTAGTGACTGAAGGGCAGAGCAAACAGGTTTTTCCCTAACTTACCTGCTTTGTAGAAATCAGTCTGAACTTGTGAATTGGTTACTAAATTGACTAGTTTCAAAATATGGTTGGACCATTTCCTGGAAGACGTGAGAGTCAGTGATGATAAGCCTTGATGACAGCCTCTGATGAGAAATTAGTGGATTTCCTTGTGCAATTGGGCAGCCACTGTGAAAACAGACTTCTAAATTAGGTGAGCCAGGGATCCAACCCAGGACACTAATGGTTGCAGTAATGAATCAACTTCAACAATTTCAGTACATGCCAGGCCTCAAGGCCTCACGTAGGCTGAAAGCATGTACCAGGAACAAAGAACATCAATCAGCAATACAGCACCAGGGGCTACTAACTGGACTGCAAGCATTGATTGGCTACTTTCTACCTAATAAAACTTTCCATATAACACTGTGATTTGATGCTACTATGTGTCCACTAATATTTCTACTCATGTAACATAATGATTGGATAGAGTTTACCACTTGTGACGTATTACTGTGTGTTTTTAATAAAAGAGCTTCCTGAGCTCGTGATCGGGGCAGCTCACCCAAGATAGAACCAGCCTGGTGTCTTTCTTGATGCATTTGACCACCCAGTGAGAAGCCTTCCAAATGCGGAGCAAAGCCGCAATGGTGGTAGAGTACTAAAGGCAATTTCTGCCCACAGCCTGGAATTCAATCTTGATGGGGCTCAAGGTTGCTTCAGTCTTCCATGCTTCCTAGGTTGGTAAAATAAGGACCCATATTGGGGGGGGGGGGGATACACTGACACTACAAACTACCCAGAGACTGCTGTAAAGCACTATGGGGCAAAACATAAGTTTAAGTGCTATTGCTACTACTTATATTTGCATGTTATTCTCTTAAGGGCATATGACATTACTGCAAGGAGAGGTTTGTGCAGTGATGCTCATGCACCATGAAAGCACATCCTGTTCCCTGCTTGGTGGCAAAAAAAAAGGCCAGTTCGACCAGTCTGCTTCTTTTCTGCTAGTAATGGCCTATTACTGGCTGAGACCAGGATAGATGAAGCATAAAGCTGTTTTTTTATCTCCAAGGAATAGATAAAGTATGCTTATACTTTCATACCTTGCCACACTGTCCTTGGAATTTTTTAAAGAAAATAATTTTGGGGGAATTAAATGATTCCACTTCACTAGTTATAGTGCAGAAACCCTAGTTAAGTCACAAGTGAAAGAGTGAAAAATATTAATTTGGCTTCCAGGGAATTTCAAAAACAGGACAATATGAAAGGGATTTGGAAAAAAAATGAACAACATTTGTTTTAATTCCAAAGATGGTACTGGTATCCACTGTATTTTTTAAAAAAAGAACACCCCTCTTATTGCCACATTATCTCTATTGTGAATGGCATGTGTCATTCACAGTTTGCCAGCCTACATTCTGGAGAAGGAAAAACTAGAATTCACAGCTTCACAAATAGAGATGATCACTGTTTATCATTCACAGAGAGATGTTGCAGTCCTTCCCTTCATTCCAGGGTCAGAAAACTCCCCGGTCCTTCTAAACATGAAAATACAAATTGCTGAACAGAAACTAATAAAAGAGGGGATTAAGATTTTGACCAAAGATTAAAGGATGGAATATTTGGGGGAGAGGGGGAAGAAAATCCATATAAAATACAATAGGGATATTTATCAGGAAAAAAAAAAGATTTTGCTAGAAATAGATAATTTTCACTTTTTTATTATTACATTTAACTTTGCTGCCCATCTTGCAATCCAAAGTCACACTGGGAAGCTTACAACACAGTCAAAATATAAACATAAGATCAATTTAAAATTCCATGAATTAAATATAGGCTGAAAATCCAAGAATTGAACCAAGAGGTGATGCTTTTGCTATCACTGCACCAATCACTTCTGGTAGCCACTTTCAGCCTAGAGCACCCCCATCAGGGCCCTAAAATCAATTGGTAGAATCAGCTTTTAAGATTCTTCTGGAGAGCTAGAAGGATAGGGAGGGATTTTTCCTCTGGTGGAAGAGGTTGCAAGGAGCAAGGGCCACAGTAATAAAGGGTCTTCTGGACTCCACCAAATGATATTCCTCGGCTGACAGGATACACATTAGGCATTCTTTATCAGAATAAGTGGGGCAGACTGGGCCCATTGAAACAAGCTTATTGAACAAGTTTATTGAATATGCTGGATATCTACATACACTAAATGCATATTATCTAGCTGCTGCCAATACACTGCCCTCAGTGGGCATTAAGGCCAGTGTCAGCACTGAAGCCATTTTTTTTTTTTTTTTGCTGAAGCCATTTTAGGAGCATCTTCAGGGCTGCCACATCCAGGCTGGTTAGAGCTGTGAGAACTAAAATGGGGAGATGGAAATAACTGCGGATATGTAGCCAAAACAACATTCTTTCCCATGGGAGCCAAGGATGTTCTACCAGATGTTGGAGAAGCATGGACCAAAGGCAGGCAAGATAGTGGCTGCGACCTGATTGGACCATGTGATGGACTTGTGACCTGAGGGGAAGAGCTTTGGGGTTTGTTTTGGGTAGGGAAAACTTCACATCCTCCAGAGTCGGGTTTTCCCTAGATGTGCCAATATGACATTTATTTATTTATTTATTATTTATTTGTCAAGCATGTATTAGATAACAAATATAAGTATAAACATGATTATTAATACATTAAATGGATAAAAATAAAAGGAAACATTAGGACAGAGATAGTAGGCAGATTGGTGCGGCAGAATGGGTGAGGTCAACAGTAGACAGTCTAAGGTTAAAGTTTTGGGGGTTTGTGGAAGAAACCACTGAGTCAGGTAGAGTATTCCAGGCATTGACTACTCTATTGCTGAAGTCTCTATTTCCTGCAATCGAATTTGGTGCAGTTTACCTTGAGTTTGTATCTATTATGTGCTCATGTATTGTTGTGATTGAAACTCAAGTAGTCATTGATGGGTAGGACATTGCAATTGATAATTCTATGTACTATGCTTAGCTTAGACTGAAGGCAGTGTAGTTCTAAGTAGTCTAAGCCTAAAATTTCAAGTCTGGTGGCATAAGGTATTCAGTTGCAAGTAGAGGAGTAGAGGATTCTTCTCATAAAATATCTCTGGACTCTCTCAATTGTATTAATGTTGATATGCAGTGCGGGTTCCAGACAGATGACCAATTCGAGGATTGGTCTAGCAAATGTTTTGTATGCTCTAGTTAGTACAATATTACCAGAGGTGTCTAATAAATCTATACTTTGAGGAATATGCCTGCCTTGGAGTTTTGATTCCTTTGGGTATGTTAGCTGGAACCCTGACAGCCAGTGTACTGGTGGAAGCTGGATAATATGCATTTATGTAAATATATGATAAACCATCTTGCTGATTTCAATACTTTCAATCGTTAATAAGTAGAAGTTGACTGGTCTAACTAGGATAGCTAGAAGAACATGATGATGGTGAGGATGATGGTGAGGATGATAATGATGATGAAGAAGAGGAGGATTATTACAAAGCAAGTATTACTTAAGATACCTTCCAACGTTCCAACTGCCTTGCATTTCAATTAAATGTATTCAGATGCTAAACCTTTTTTTTAAATAATCCTTTTTTAAATAAATAATCTTTTTTTTAAATAATTTAAACCTTTTTTTAAAATAATCCTTTCCCACTAAAACTAGTCTGCTGACAAACATTGTGTTTCCTTTGCCCTTGCTTTTCAGCAGAGTAATCACACTAACAACTCATTTGGTATTTACACTTACTCTCTGAGACAGATTTTTATATTAATATGCTTTCATCTTTTGTATCGATGAGTGGGCTACTTTATTAGCCATTGTTGTGCCATGTGTAGGACCAGTTGAAACTGCTGTTTGGGAATGCATCAAATGGCCAGTGACCAGAGTGACTGTGGTGCTAAATGTTTGTCCCTTTGGAAGCTTTTTGGAACAGTGAATTGACAGAAGTGATTAAAAATGCTTTGTAAATAATTAAAGGAACAACCAACTCTTTTTAATCCTCTTTCATTTCATTCCCTTTTGGAACTAAATGGCTTGGAGAATTCAGTCCAGGGGCTGACTTGCTTTAAGAATAAGTAGTTCTCTGGAAATAAAGTTATTGAATGTTGCTGTTCTACTTGCCCTCAGAGCAGCCCATGGCAATGACAATAATCCAGAGGAATCATGGTTTTAAATTGAGCTACAATAAATGCCTGCCTAAAGATTTAGGTTCTGGTGCATGAGCCCTGTAGGCTTTTCTCTTCCTTTGCTGCAGTGTTGATAAATAGCACTAAATGCTCTTGAAAACTCCACAGAATGAAAAAAAGAAAAAGAAAAGCAGAAAGGGAAGATTAGAGTTTGCTCCAGCAAGATACACCTTATTGCTTTAAACCTAATGATGTAGCAATGTATGTAATCTAATGAAAGGAAGAACTAGAAGTGACATGGTAGTGGTGTTCCAATATTTGAGGGTCTGCCACAAAGAAGAGGTGGGTCAACCTATTTTCTAAAGCAACAGAAAGCAAGACAAAAAACAATGGATGGAAACTAATAAAGGAGAGAAGCAACCTAGAACTAAGGAGAAGTTTAACATTGAGAACAATTAACCAATGGAACAGATTCCCTTCAGAAATTGTGGAACAGATTCCCTTCAGAAATCCTTGGAGGCTAGTAAGAAGAGACTGGACTGCTACTTGTCCTGAATAATATAGGATCTGCTTGCACAAGGGGTTAAACTAGAAGAATGCCAAGGTCCCTTCCAACTCTGTTATTCTGCTCATACTGCCCTTATTATTTATTTATTTGCTGTTTGTTGTATTTTTACATATTCTCCTTCAATTGTTCTGGAGTTTTACAGAGCTGTGGTGGAATACGTTCTGGATTCCAAGGAGGAAGGGACTACATTCCAGAGAACCGAGAAACAGAGAATTAAGATGGTTTCCCCAAGCGATTTTCAGAATATATATTTTTAATGATGCAAGTAGTTGCTTTAGTTTGGCAATATTTCTTTATGTGTCTTTTTTGGGGTTTTTTTTTTGGGGGGGTGAGGTAGTGGTGGTCCTCATAAAATGTTTTTTTTTTTTAAAAATTATGATAGACAAAAAAATCAAAGAGAAAGACCAATTTTAATGGGGTAACTAATTGGAGAAGGTTATGTTTTGAAAGGCTGTCTGCCATTTTTTTCATTAGATCCTGTCTTTTCTCCATGGACTCAAAGCAGCTTACATGGAGCTCTCACAATCACGATGCTATGAGGGAAGTTGGGTTTCAGAGAGTGACCAGCCAATGAATTTCCACAGCTGAGAGCAGACTTGAACTTCTTTAGTCTTAATCCAAGGCTTTATCTCCTATATTTTATCATTTGTGCCTGACATATTAGAGCAGGGGTGTGGGGGGGGGCACACCCCATTTTCAGCCTCCCTGGCCTCTAGCAACACTCTGGCAGCCAAAAACATTTTGGCTGGCAGAGTGCTACAGGAAGTGTCCATCCCATCTCTCTGCTGCCCCCCCCCCTCCCGCTGGTCCGTGGAGGAGAATTACAATACTGATCTGGCCCTTGAAGAAATCCAGTTTGACACCTTAGTACAAAAGCCAACGTGTGTAAAGTCAATGTTAGATTGCAAAGCCACCCCTGAAAACTGTAAGTTCTGCAAAAGAGGATCTAATAGTTGATGACATTCTTTTATTTAAAGAACAAAAACAATTTTCTTATACGGAGCTTTGTTCTTGGCACATCATTGTTCCTTTTTTGTTCTTAGACACATCAAATTAAAGTGACTAGTTATTAGCTTTCACTGATGAAACATTAAGGAATGCAGCTCTAGGATTTTTCTTTTTTACAGTTGCACCATCCAGAGCTTTTGCCTGACAACCACATACATACATAACTGATCAACATTCTACAGGGTACAAGAAAGGAGTAAGAAGCAGTAAATCAAAGAAATTAAAGCCATGAGACAAGAAAAGGAAGGAAGGATAGCTAGAACCAGTATGCAGTCATACTATTCATCATCATAGCAAACCAACCAGTCAAGCATATTTTTGCATTTGTAAATTTATTCCAGAGCATCCACCATCCCAGCATGCAGGAGGGTAAATGACCCATAACACCATAATCAAATATTTCAAGAGAGCCAACCAAATCAAAGCAGTTAGATCCAAAAATGGCTCCCTCTGGATTTCTTGCTTTATTCCAATGTTTCATCTAATCATTTTCTACCCAGACTAAACCATGATGGGTCCCTCCTTCTGTAGTGGCCCAGGTAGATAAGTTAAAAAGCTAATACCTCCATTGTAAGAGGCAAGACAACTTTCAGCAGCTGAAACAGGACAAAATACCCCAAACATTTCAAGCTGGAACAATCATGTTTCAGTCCCAGTTTGAAGCAAAACAATTCCTCTTTTGGTCAATATCTTGGACAAAATATTCAATATCTTGTACAAAACATTCAGGTGCCCCAGGTAAAATCATCTGAAAGCAGCAGTTCGAGATATGAGAACACGATTCTATTTCAGCACTGCTCACGATATTTCACTGAGAGTTAAGAAAGACACCTCTCCAGATACCGGGGCCAAGAATCTAAAATTACTTTGTCTTTCTAGGGTTGAGTTTAAATAGTCCTTCATAGTCCCCAGGTACTGAGTCAGCACCTGAATGGAATTGTCTGCCCAACCAAAGATACAGTTGTATAACAGGGTTTCATCAGCATACACTCTTGAATCCTCCAGAAAAGGTCTTCAGAAGGAGCCTTAGTCTGGAGATATGGTATATGTAGGACAGCCCAGTGTAGTGCAGATCCAAAGCATGGATATGTGTTCATGAGACAGTTGAACACAAAACAAGAACTTTACATTCATTTCCTCCTGCAGCAATTCCCACCACTGAAGAGATAAGCCAATGTGAAGTTGGCTTCAGGTTTTAAAGCATCTTAGCTGATTGGTTCAACTGTAGATAAAAGCAGAAAAATAACCATATTTCTATGGTTTTTTTAGAGTTGCCAACAGAAAGGGAGGGGGAGTAGTGCAGCAGCTTGCAAGACCAAAACTGCATTTCATAAATGTTTTCAAAGATAGTAACTAGGTGACTGAAGTTTCTGCCGTGCAAAATTCTAACTGGAGAGCATGATTGATGATTCTTGGCTATGGATGTGTCACATTGGAGAATATGAATTATGATACACCCAGGGCATGGGGGAAATCCAGGGTCAAGGGTGACAATGAATGATGAGTCTTAGAGTCGGCTACATCCAGGCAGTGCCGGCATGTTAGCTTCCAATAAATCCTTTTTAAGTTTTGGAAGTTTGGCTCAAGACTTATGATTTAAATGGAGGTAATTGCCAGAGCCCTGACAAGGTCATTTTCTCCCATGCACACCTTCTCTTTCACTCAGTCTTGGTAAGAGCCATTTTTAGTTCTCTTTATTTAGACAATTGTAAAGTAATTTATTTCCTTCTTGGCTTTAATCCTGTTGTCATTTAGTTCATTTCTCTGCAGGTTCCTCTAGAGACTATCATAATACTAGAGCATCTACCAGCTAAATTTCCTGTTTTATTATGCCCACAATATGTGCTATAATGCACTGTTCTCCCAGAATGAACTGTTCTCCCAGAATGAAGCTTTAAATTAGCTGTTGTCTATAGCCTTGCTGATGAGTTTGATTTTTCCTTAGCAATACGTGAAGATGGACTTAGCTCCTCTAACACCATGGTGAGCATGGTTACTTGCTTACAGATGTTTCATTACACAACTAGGCAACATCATCATTATGACAGGTTCCTGTTAATATGCAGTAGCTTGCACTGCTAGTGTTAGTGGTAGTGCAGTTTTCTCCTTTGTAGTGCCTTGATTAGAGTATTGTTTTCTGCTTGATTGTTTGTCCGTGCTTAATCTGTTTATCTGGTTGCTTTCTGTTTTGTTTTGTTTTTGTTAGTTTGTTTCCTTCACAGCATTTTTATGTCTCTTTCAAATAGTATATGAATGCATTTTATCTCTATATATCTGTTAATGACTGCTGTGTCTGAATGCCAAGCTTTCAGGAATTCCCTAGATGTATTCTATTAATGTAGATTAGTTAGGTAGTCTAGATAGTCTGTTGGTCTAGCCTAACTAGTCTGCTAAGAACTAAAGATAAGAAAGAAAGAAAGAAAGAAAGAAAGAAAGAAAGAAAGAAAGAAAGAAAGGAAGGAAGGAAGGAAGGAAGGAAGGAAGGAAGGAAGGAAGGAAGGAAGGAAGGAAGGAAGGAAGGAAGGAAGGAAGGAATTAAGAAAGAACAAGACTGGATCATCTCATCTAGTTGGGCAAAGAAACATCCACAAGCAAACAATAAATCTCAGAAAGCATCAAGGACTTCACAACTCCACAGTTCAACCCTGATCTCTATATATTCTCTTCTTCTGTTCTGTTTTTTTTAATCTCCCCCCTCCCCCCTCTTTTTCTCTCTCTCATGTCATGTAGAGTGGTACAATTTTCTTTCAAAAATAATCACAGATGTTCATTTTTGGTTTTTCCACTGAATTTTAGTGAATAAAATTTTATCCCATTATTATAGATGTGTGGTTTGAGAATATGAAACTAGTCTGTGTGATGATGTGAGAATAGACTGAAAATATCATATCCTAAAGATGGAGCAGGCATGATGAAGAGAGGACAAAAGCCAGGAATCTTGTCAAAAGCATCCCTTGGTGAGGTAACAAAAGAAGGAACCAAGTCAATTAGGATCAAAGGAGAAATGCCATTGGAAGACAGGCAAAGAAGATTGGGCACTGAATACACAGTACAAACCCCAAACCACTGACAGCTACAAACTTGTCAAATGACATGAGTCCTGGGCTCGTTTCGGGTTCGCCACATTCTTAAGGTGGGAGGAGTGGTTAGAAAGAGAGGATTGTTCTTGCTAAGTGCCTTTCCTTTCCCTGGGAACAGAAGCTGTCCCTGCCAAGACCTGGAGGTGGAGATTGAAAACACCGGGCAACATTGATTTACTTCTCTTAGGGAATGTGACTTTTGTGGGTTATTTCTAATTTGCAATAATATGTGGTGTAATTCCAGTTTGTGTCAGATCCAGAATTGCAACAGACTTTGCCAATTTGATGCTTACCTAAATAAAATAAAAAATGTTTTGGAAGATGGATTTTGCTTATTTCTTTTTGAATGAGTTTTCATCACTTGGAAACCTGACACCTAGCAGTCTAGATGAGAAAGATATGTGTAAGTGGGATGCATGTATGTTTTTATTTTATTTTATTTGGTATCTCAATTGCTTACAAGATAATAGGTATAAGTAAAAACATAGTTGTTAGGGATAACATTGTTTACCCTAACTGGTTTAGGTAAAATAATAAATATGTCATCATAGTTTATAAGTTAAAGTGTCTGCAACTTTAAATATAGGAATGTAATTAAGGGAGTGGTTGTGAAAGCCCTTTAAAAGAAGCAAGACGACAGCTTGCTCTCTCTCTGGCTTTGATGATCCCTAATTACTGCATGGACTCAAGACTGCATCACTCGAACGGGAGAGAGACAAAGGACTGATTTGTAAGTGAACTGACATAGGATATTTCTACATGGACTTTGCTTACTGAATATCCTTGAATGGACTGACTAAATGATACATGACTAATGGACTCTTATTTTGACTATGCGATAAATGGAATAAACTATATTTTTGATAGCACAAGCGTATCTGTTATTTTTACTGTATGTTAATAAATATACAAACATATCTCACTCATTTATCTGTATGCCTATCTGACTAACACTGCACATTCTGTTTAGCTTGTCTCCTTAACCCTGGTTGGGGAACCCAGGCTTAACACTGGTTATGGGCCCAGACATAACATGAATACTTGGGTACATATAAGAAAAATAAAAGAAACAATAGGACACGTTGGTGTACTTATGCATGCCCCCTACAGACCTCTTAGGAAAGGGGTGAGGTCAATAGTAGACAGTCTAAGTTTTTGGGGTTTGGAGAAGAAACCACAGAGTCAGGTAGAGTATTCCAGACATTGACCACTCTGTTGCTGAAGTCGTATTTCCTGCAATCAAGTATGGTGCGGTTTACCTTGAGTTTGTGTCTATTGTGTGCTCTTGTGTTGTTATTGTTGAAGCTGAAGTATTCATTGACAGGTAGGACATTGCAATGTATAATTTTATATACTTTACTTAGATCAGACCAAAGGCATCGTAGTTCTAGATTGTCTAGGTCTAGAATTTCATGTCTGATGGCATAAGGTATTCTGCAACAAGTAGAGGAGTGGAGAACTCTTCTTGTGAAATATTTCTGGACTTTCTCAACTGTGTTAATATCAGATACGTTAATATCAGATACGGTTCCAGACTGACGAGCTGTATTCAAGTATTGGTCTAGCAAATGTTTTGTATGCTCTAGTTATTAGTGTAATGTTACCAGAGAAAAAGCTACTTAAGATTAGGTTAACATCTCTTAATGCCTTTTTGGCTATGTAGTTACAGTGGACTCCAGCACTTAGATCATTAGAGATGAGTACTCCAAGATCCTTGATAGAGTGTGTCAGAGGGAGCAAAGGTTCATTATAACTGGTAAAATTTAGCTGTGATTTTGAATTCATTGGGTTACCATGCATCAGAACCTGACATACCCTAGAGTTGGATTGATGGTTATTTGCATGTGTTTTTAATTAATTCTGGCTATCAAGCAGGACAGTGTTTCTTTTATACTCTAGATACAGCTGATTGGAAAGCCCAGGTAGAGAGTAAGTGATGGTGTGAGATCCATGTTTTCCAATAGGTTATATGCACATGAGTGAGAAATAAAAGGTCAAACCTGGAAATGATTGTAACTGTGGTCCATTATGACAAGGATACAATATGATACAAATTATCTGGATCCATTGTAACCTGACCAAGGGCTTAGTCTTTGATGAAAATGGCTTTAGTTGCCATAAAAAGAGTAACTGCTCTGGAAGGGAGAGAGTATAACTATATGACCATTCTATGCCTTTTTGTTGATTAAAAGGTTTAGGGTTGATGGTTATGCATGATTCCCAATCCTTCTTGATCAATAGGTGCCAGAAAGCAGTGCTTAGGAATTTATGCCCAATTCCATGAATTCCTAGGTGCACCCTATATTTTCAATATCTTTACAGAAATAGAATCAACTTATTCTCATCAGCTTAGTTATTATACTCAGCTCAAATTTTGTTTTAAATTATGCCAGAAGAATTACAAAATAGGTAAAAGAAGCTGGAAAACACAACACCAGAACAGGCAACTTTGGACAAAGGGAAGGGAAGAGCAAGATTATTACAAGTGGAAGATGAAACCAAGCAAGAGAACAGAACAATATGCTTTGAATGCAAAGGAAAATAAAGCTCAAGAGAACGGATGGGGATAAATCTAACAAGAATTAAAAGGAAAGCACTTGAGATATTGAGCATAATCAGCTTATTCCAAAAGTTACAAAACAAGTGGATGGAGGGATATTGGAAAGTAATTAAATTTCAAAGGAAGATTGAAATAAGATTTAAGAATGTGTGAGAGAGAATGACAAACCAAAACACACTTGAAATCAGTTGGAAAAGTCTCAGTAGAAAAAGAAAGACCAAAGCTATGAAGTAAAGAAAAAAATAAAGGATTGTCACAGAATATTAAAATAATATGGTCATACAATCTAAAGTTTCCTGCTTATTGATTTTTAACTATTCAAAGCAAGACTAACATAACCTGATATTGATTGATTCATTGGTTGATTGAATTTTATAGCCATCTCAAGTTCATGACTTAGAGTAGTGGAACTAACAATATTTAAAGCAAGTTTTAAAAATAATTCAAAATTATAAATAACGTATATATATATATATATAGAGAGAGAGAGAGAGAGCTGAGGACAAAGAGCAATCAACAAATTAATTAACTAACCCATGATATGGGATCAGACACACAAGGGCCAAGCTTGTTGATAACACCAGGTTTTCAAAGCCTTATGAAAGGCCAGTTGATGCAGGTTGAGTCTGATTTTAGAATGGTGTTGAATAATATCTACATTTATTGCATCACTTAGTTTAGTACTGTTGAATCCTATCTAATACATTTCATTAATACTGCTTTATAATGCCCTGGTAAGACCACACCTGAATATTGCATTCAATTTTGGTTACCATGATATAAAAAAAGATATTGAAAGAGTGCAGAGAAGAGCAACAAAGATGATTAGGGGACTGGAGGCTAAAACATACAAAGAATGTGTACAGGAATTGGGAATGTTTAGTTTAATGAAAAGAAGGTCTAAGGGTAATATGATAGCAGTGTTCCAATATCTAAAGGTCTGCCACAAAGAAGAGGTGAGTCAAGCTATTTTCCAAAGCACCTGAAGGCAGAACAAGAGGCAATGGATGAAAACTAATCAAGGAGAGAACCAGCCTAGAACTAAGGAGAAGTTTCCTGTCAATTAGAACAATTAATCAGTGGAACTGTGGTGGTCTCCCATGGAAAGAATGAGACACAGGCTGGTGTACTCGGGATGGGAGTCCAGAGCAAATTCTAGTGCTCCCTTTTATTGAGAATTTTGTACATAGTAAGCATTCACATTGTGGATTAAAATAATTACATATAGTACACAGAATTGTTTACAGTCATCTGAGCTGCTTAAATGTTTCTGGTGTTTGCTTTTAATTTCCTTGCTTTATCTCAGTGACCCTTAGGCAGACATGTATGTATAAGGTTTTAGATTAATCATTACCCAATACTGAAGTCAAAGTTTATTCCCACATCTCCCCTGTTTTAGTTTTTTGATGATCGCGGATGCCTTGGTAGCTTTTCGCCATCTGCAACAACAGTTCTCCTTCCGTAGGCTTCACCCGACACATTCCTAAAAGTCCAGGGAGACATTGGATACAACAGCATACACAAAGAGAAAGTATAAAAAGCAATATCACTCCAATAATTAGGTGACGAATCCATGAACCATCTGGCAACCAGGACCAAAGTGCAGACCATACGTCCAGTCCCTCGACCTCTGATTGTAATGGATTCTCATTCAGAGTCTGTTCCATATGCTGTATAGTAGCTGTAATGTTTGGAGAATAATCAAAGATATACATGCAACAATGCGTATGAATCACAGCGCAAACTCCCCCTTGCGCAGCCAGAATAGTATCCACCGCATATCTGGTTTGAAGGACAAAGTCACTAATTTTGCCTTGCTCTTCTTCAAGCAGCCTTAGCATTTTAATGGTGTCTTTAAACATAGTAACTGTTCAATTGTTTAAACAATGCAAATCTCTATAGTTCATCATGACTCCTAAAGGAGGAATAATTCCCCTTGATATCTGTGTCCAGTAGTCATGAGTCAAAGCAGAGTTTACTTCCGCTGCGGAACGCACATTGCGGATATGAGCAGTCCCCAAAGATTTTAAAATGACATGAGATGGGATTACTTTCCCAAAGGTACAGACTCCTTTCCATCATGCTGGCATGTGATCATAGGCCATCTGTCCACACAGCAACCATAGATTTGCTCCCAGGAGATGACCAACCGTATTTGGTTCAGCATAGATTAATTGTGCAAAGGATTCCATTAACATAGCCAAATAAGTGTGCGGTGATGCGTATTTTCCATTTGCACATTTGGGCAGCTGGTTTTCTCTCGTGGTGGAACAACATGTGGCAGGGATAAATGGACACCTATTTTCATTGATCAAAGATATGATATCAAATTTAGAAATATTATGTACAAAGTAAGTGAGATTTTTAGATTTCATGTCATCCGGATAAACCCGACTTCCATTGCCAATAATAATTGTTTTGTTACAAAATGGATATGTTCCCAAGTAAGTCATATTCTCTACTGTCTCATTGTGGGTCCAGCAGATACCCACCACCTCTTGGATTCGGCTTCCAAGATGCAATGTATTTATGTTACTTGTAGTCCAACTGTTAGACCACATCCCTGCACAACCATAGCATTGTCCCTTATACCAGTCACCTTCGGCCAGAGGTACTGCAACCATTGGAAGCCCTGATGTTTTGTGAGTTGGCATGTGCATACATATCCAACAATTGGTTTTATTATGAAGGTTTGCCAGCTTCCCCATGTCCTGGATCAACGTGTTTCTTTTCCATTCCCCCAAATCCATCCCCTTGCCCCTTTGGCTGATGATAAGGATGGACACAGCGAGCAGGAATCCAAACAACTGTCCCCTCATCTTCAACAGCAGCGTATCCTCGGCCCCAAGTTATCAGTGGGACAGGTCCTCTCTACGTTGGATCTGGTAGTCTCTTATACCAAACTTTCGGTCTTGGTGTACCTGCAGAAGGGGAGGAAGCAAAATGCCTACTGGCTGCCATAGCAGCGGGAGATCCTGTCATGTTTAAAATATTTAAAGTGTATAAGGTAATATTAAGAATGTTTTGTATGTAAGGCAAGCCATATTGTAATGCTCCCATTGGTTGAAGGATGGAGTTGACAGCTCTCAAATCATGTGTCTTAATTGTAGCTGCTCAGCTACCAGTTGATGTAAAGCTGTAAGCTTTTCTTTTGGAAGTGGCCATTGGTCAATCCAGACTGGCTGAGAGGTTAACAATTGTAATTTTTCCATTATCCAATAACAATTTTTGTGCGAAATTGTGACAGCAAATCTCTACCCCACAAGTTCATTTGCAGGGGCAACACAAGAGGTTGAATCCTTGCAGTCTCATCAGTTTCTCTATGCAATGCCTTCAATCAACATACACTACTTCTTGCAAACTGCATACCACCCACTCCACGAACAGCTGGAGAGTCCTCAAGCGCCCATTCATTTCGCCATTCCTTTTGGCGTATCACAGAGATATCTGCTCCGGAATCTATAAGGCCAGAAAATGATTTTCCCTGAATTTCAATTGTCATTTTTGGTTGGTCTGTAGTCAATTTTTTTTGTCAGCGCTAGCAATTCTGCAGCAACTGGAGAACTTGCCATTTCAGTGGACCCAAAACCACCAGTTCGTGGGATCCAATTAAAGGATTTATAGGGATGTATGGAAGCAATAATAACTGGGCAATAGAGTCACCGGCCATTAATGATGCAGGAGTATCAGTGTACAATTGTATCTTAATAACCCCTTTATAATCTTGATCAATAACTCCTGGAATAACAAAAAAAAAAAAAACCCTTTTTCTGATGCAGAAGACATGGGAAGTACTAATCCCACTGTTTTTGCTGGCAGTGGCCCATGCAAATGAGTGTCCACAATGTACACTTGATTAGGAAAGGTCACATTAATTGAGTTCAACATTTTTAAACCCAAACCTGCACTCCCAGTAACTGCAGGCGATGCTTTTGTGACAGCCTTGGGAGCAGGGCTAGCTGCACGCCCCAAAATTAGTTTCCTGGATTTTGGTTCTGATCAGAGCGACATTGATTTGCCCAATGAAACCCTTTTTTGCATTTTGGACAGACCGATTTTGGACAGATGTTCTTAATTTTGTTCTTGTTAAATGCCATCCCCGCCCCCAGGGGCACGGCACTGGGCTTTAAAATGGCCAGGCTTTCCACAATTAAAACAATTCCCTGTAGGTTTCATCCCTTTTTGCAATGCCATAGCCAAAGTCTCCATGTTGTAAGCCTGAGAACCCACTACTGCATATGCCTTTCACAGATCCGCCAGAGTAACCTCGCCTCTAGCCACCAAGGGCTGTAAGATACGCTTGCAGTCAGCATTTGCATTTTCAACTGCCAATTTCAGCAAAAGTTCTTTTGCAGCTTCCTCATTAGAGATTTGCCTGGTAATAGCCAATTGTAGCCTTTCCACAAAATCATTATAAGACTCAGATGCTGTTTGCTTAATTTGAGAAAAAGACCGTGCTGGGGTTCCCATTTCCTGGATGCAGGACAACGCCCCAAGGACAGCTGCCATAACCACTGGAAATACGTGATCAGGCAAATTAGCAGCTTGATCAGCAGTGGATTCAAACAAGCCAGCCCCATAGATTTGGTCTGGCGTATACAGCCCCACCCCCCCGAATTCCTTCCCTTAGTGATAGCTTCCCTTTGGTATTCTGAGTCAAAAACCACATACTGAGTAAAGTTCAATATCATTCTCATTAAATCTTTCCAGTCACTAGGAATCATGCGTGAGGTAGCCAAACTTGTCAGGAGCCCCTTTGTAAAAGGACTTTGAATACTATAATCTTTAATTTCCCTAAGAACTGCTAAAAAAATTGGAACCCATTCAGTCTGCAGATTGCCTTGAGCATCCACTTGCCTATTGACTGGAAACAAATTCATCTGGGGAATCTCATCAGGCTCTAATTTCCCCTCATTGAAAGCCTGATGCATCATTGCTTGAACTTTTCCCATTTTTGGTTGGATTTCTCATCTACTGGAGTAGGCGCTGTTGGAAATGATAAAGCACACTCCAGTTTTGGGCTAGGTGGATGCAATACAATTCCTTTATAAGGAGGAGGTTCTACTAAAGTTTTTAAAAGAGGTTGTTGCTGGGTCTCTAAAGCAGTCATAACAACCTTCCAATATATCAAAATTTCAGCTGTTGCCCATGGCTCTTCATGAAGGATAGTTCCAATTCTCCTCCATGTGTCTAACTTTAAAGAGCCTTTCTCTGGATACCAGGGACATTGCCGCCAGATCTCTTGCAGCAGCTCTCTCACATTATCTTTTGAAAGAACTATTTGCTCCCCCCAGAGCGTTTAAAGATAAAGAAGTTTGTCCTGACTAACTTCAGCAGCTCACTAACATTCCATTCCTGTGGCTGAGAGAGTTTTCCCCCCATGTTCCCTGAAAAAATCCTATTGTCCAGCAATAGTTAAGTACGTACTTTACCTATTAGAGGCGAGGAAACACGGAGGTCCGGACACGTACCACCTGCAGTGGATCACGTCGGGGTCACCACTTGTGGTGGTCTCCCATGGAAAGAATGAGACAGAGGCTGATGTACTCAGGATGGGAGTCCAGAGCAAATTCTAGTGCTCCCTTTTATTGAGAATTTTGTACATTGTAAGCATTCACATTGTGGATTAAAATAATTACATATAGTACACAGAATTGTTTACAGTCATCTGAGCTGCTTAAATGTTTCTGGTGTTTGCTTTTAATTTCCTTGCTTTATCTCAGTGAACCTTAGGCAGACATGTATGTATAAGGTTTTAGATTAATCATTACCCAATACTGAAGTCAAAGTTTATTCCCAAAGGAACAACTTGGCTACAGAAATTGTGGGTGCTTCAAAACTGGAGGTTTTTAAAAAGAGATTGGATAAATCTTTGTCTGAAATGGGATAGGGTTTCCTGTGTCAGCAAGGGGTTGGAATAGAAGACCTCCAAGATCTCTTTCAACTTTGGTATTCTGTTATTCTTTTTTTTTTAATTGGTTAAAATAAAAATTCACATTACACATATGTGATGACTTTGAAGGAGAAGGGAAAAACATGCTCCCTAGGAAGCAATCTGGCAAGCGAAGTAAGAGCCCCCAATAGATTAATGGTTAAAGGAAGAGATTTAGGAAGGATGAATCAATTAAAAGTGGTAAGAGGTTGGTACCTTTAGATTGGCAAAATTGTGTTAATGCAGTCTTACAATAAAGTGGAATTAGTTCATCTCGCCTTGTTTCCTGTCTGGCTCACGGGAGGCTGACATTTCTTGATGAAAGGGTAAAGAGATCATAGACACTAATACAGCATTTTTTCCAGTGTTCAAGTAGCAAACCTCTGAATGATGATTCCCAATTAACCAATAATTGGTCATAAGATATGTCTACTCCACACGGAGATGGTGATATTAAAATAAATAGACCATTCTGTTTCTGATCTGAATACTGGCCATGTAAAATGATATGGTAACTTCATAACCTGGGAAGCAAAATCTGTATTTCAATTAGCTCTGATAAATTTTCCCTAGAATAAACAGGTTGTCAGGTTTCCAAGTGATGAAATCCATTTAAAAAGAAAAGAACAAAGTCCATCTTCCAAGACAAATTCTTTTATTTAGGAAAGCATCAAATTGGCAAAGTCCATGGTAACTCTGGATCTGACACAACCCAGAATTACCCTAGGCTGAAGTGTAAAAACAATTCTGCTCCTTAATTTTTCTAGGTTGGTTTTTAGTAGCATATGTTCCCAAGCGTTAATTAGAGTTTGCAAGTGAATGTTTGGAAGAGTGGGCTATTCAGAAAAAATTGCAAGGACCTAGGTTACCTTAGTCAGGGATGGGATTCTACTGGTTCGGCCCAATTTGGGCAAACCGATAGCTCCAAGGATCATCTGTGAGTAAATCAGTTTGCTCTGATGATCAGCTGTTGAGCCTGGCCACCCACCCCAGCTCTATTCTGATCTTTCTTTCCTGGTTTTCAAGCTCAACTGCTTCAAGCAGCACAGTGGATTGCCACGTGTCAGCTGTTTGACACACAGGGAGATTGCAGGATTGCAGGAGAAGGTCAGTAACAAACCTTTTGCCTGCACATGAAGTGCGTGGTCACGGAACCAGTTGTTACACCAGTTGAATCACACCCCTGATCTTAGTCCTGGTCCCATTTGAGCTTCTTTCCCAGCATGGCAGAGTTGTCAATGAAGCTGTAACCTTGACACGGGTGTGGAAAGAAATGGGAGGAAACTTGTGTTTTGGAAGCTTTTCAGTCCCCAGAAAAGAGAAAACCAGTCTAATTGAAGAAGGTGGGTACTTTTTTCCCTCTTAAAACAAGTGGATGGTCTTGTGGGAAAAGAAGCATTGAGGAAAGCAAAGCACAAGATAGAAAAATGCAAGTGTACCCTACATGTTGCCCATTAACAGAAGAAATCCCAAAGAGAGAGGAATTGGGTATATATGTAGTAGAGATTAGTCATCTGTACACTCATAAAATAGCTCACATATAACACTTGTGTCAGGTCTCTGCCATTTTGGTGGGGAGGGGATCTGGGTAGATTCTTTAGTTTGTAGCCTTTTTCCTGATACCTATCTACCCTGTACTTTGATTTACCTTCATGGGTAAGGGGGAAGGGCAGAGGTGGAATTCCACCGGTATAACAATTGATTTAGTGTTCGCACATGTTCGCACCAAACACATGCTCCGCACATGTGCTCCACATTTTAAGAAGCCCATACTTACCTGCGGCCTCTGTGAATATAATAGCTGCGGTGTGGCAAATCACTCTGCCATGTGAATCAGCTGTGCTCTAAACAAAGGAAATAAATGACAGGAAAGAACAATGGTGGGCGGGCCCACATGCTCCTTGCAGTGAACTGGTTTGGAGACAGCTGATCATCAGAACAAGGGGTTTGCCTGAACCGGTCCGAACCAGTAGAATCCCAATCCTTGGAGAGGGCCATCTATTTTGTCTCAGCTCTGGAGCCTCTAGCAAGAGATGCCTGAGAACAGCTTCTTATCACCTTCTCAGGAAGCAATTCTCCAAAACACCTGTGGATTGGCTTATTCAACACTGGACTGAGGAGAGGAGGTTTCTAACTGCCTTAACCTAACAGAATTGTATGGGAATCCTCAGCTCCTGATTCCTTTGTCTTGCTATCTCTACTTCAATCAAAGGATCCTTTTGAATTATTAAGTGTTTCAAGAGTTCTACTTTCTTAAATGGAGAAGAGAGGCCAGCCCTTACAACTTGTGTATAAACAGTGTACTTATAATAGAGAACACTATTTTATATACTGAGACAGTTACTCAGATGTGACGTGGCTTATGTATTGTTGCGTATGGTATCTCTTGGTGGTTCAGAAGATTATGAGAATAAATTATATCTTTCATTATGACTATAGAATTCACATTTTTCGATGAACAAAGAGTAAAAAAAGAAAAGAGTCTTTGGATCTTCATTAAATGGATTGTTGTTGTTTTTTAAATCGAAGTACAGCTGCCACTCTGACATTCCAGTCTACTCAGAGGGATTTGTCTCAGATAGTATTCCTGGAAAAAAAAAACAAATTATTATAAATATAAGTGATTCACTTGGGTGTTTTTTTATAATTTACAATTTATCTGCATGCCACAAGCACTATTTGAAAACTCAGAAACTGAATAAAAATAGTAATGAAGTTTAAAAAGATCGGCTGGCATAAATTGATATGGCAGGGGAAAGGACAGAAGTCATAGGAAAAATAGTGATTACAAAGCAATTTAAGGTAAGTCTGGAAAAAAAAGAGAAAATCAGGAGGCCATCTCTTTAAGACTTCTTTAGAGATAATATGGTCCTAAAACTATGGGATAGATGTTATTCTGAGTGTATTTGTGTAATTACTCAAAAGAGTTACATTAAAAATAATACAAGACCTTTTCAACTTGGAATCTCTCTTAGTCACATAAGAACATATAATATCCAATAATTCAATTCCATGCAACATATTAATTCTGTTCTATAATTAAATATAACATATATAAGAAATTATGTAGGAAATAACCAGGTTGATCCCAATGGAGGGGTCAAATGCATCATTAGTTTTGAGTTGCTTCATACCACAAGAGATCTAAGTCCAGCCCATCTTAAATTCCATTGACTCTTATTTACTGCCTATTTGCTTTGAATGTTAGTAGTTCAGATTCTTATAGCAAGCATAAGCTTGCAATAAACCTTTATTTTAATCTGAACTGCCTGGACTTCCTGATTTCACCATGCTTGACAGATAAAGTGCAAAGGGCGGTGGGGGGGGGGAATGGGAAAAAGACAAACAACAACAACAACAGCAGCAGCAACAACAACAACAACAACAACAACAACAACAACAACAACAACAACAACAACAAAAGGAATGAGACATCCTAAGATGATGAAAGAAAATATATTTGGGAAATTTTAATGATAACATTGCTGAAACCATGGTTATGAAGCCAAAGAAAATGAACAAAAAATAGCAGTAGGCCCCCCAAAGAGAAAAGTAATTGTGGGGGGCATCTTTCAAACATTTTCAAAATATTTCATACAAAACATAAGTCATTTGGGAAAAAAAGTTGTATAAAGAATTTGAAAATAGGGTAAATTTCTCACAAGCTGAAATGCTGAACCTGGACAGAAGTGATGATCAATTCACAGAATCACTGATACCTTAGACATACAGGAGCTAGCCAAAGTTTTTTTAAAAAGGATTTTGGAAGAAAGTTGCTTTTCTTCTTGACAAAACAATACTATAGTGGTCAGTGGCAGTAGCTAGTCTAAAGACTGTTCATGTTAGATTTTATTGTCTGTCAAGCAGGACATTGGAAGGAATGTAAGAAAAAAAAAGTGACTGACAATGAAGCACTTTCAGAAAGGATTGTGGTGGTCAGTGGGACATCCAAAAATGATCTCAGGATTACTGAGAATCACTAGCAAACAGACTCAGTTAATACAAACAAGGAATTGGAAATCACTAACAAGTTCTGGCAAGCCTTGGGCTTTCTTTTATCAACAGAAGAACATTACAGTGTTCAATAATTCAGCTATTCAGTGATGAGTTCACATATACTTTTTCTAAAACATTCAGAACTGTGTGTAAAGCTGCTGAGAACAAAGTTTTGGTAGATTTAAAACATCTGAGTTTTTAAATGAGCATTCTATAGCTCAAAGAGCCCTCATCTGCTTCTTATGAAATAAAGGTTCCTTTGTCCCCTTGCTCGGAAATGAACATTGTTAAGAGATAAGAAGAAGTGCAGTAAGAAGTCCGCAGCTTCCTTGGTGGAACTGAAAAGGGGGAAAGCTGCATAAAAGTTGGTGAGTCTATTTAGACAATGTAAGATGGCTCTCGGCCCAATCTAAGTATAGTATATAAAATCATAAATTGCAATGTCCTACCTGTCAATGAATACTTCAGCTTCAAGCATAACAATACAAAAGTAAACAATAGATACAAACTCAAGGTTAATTGCACCAAACTTGATTGCGGGAAATACGACTTCAGCAACAGAGTGGTCAATGTCTGGAATACTCTACCTGACTCTGTGGTTTTTCCCCCCCAAACCCCAAAAACTTTAACCTTAGACTGTCTACTCTTGACCTCACCCCTTTCCTAAGAGGTCTGTAGGGGGCGTGCATAAACACACCAACGTGTCTACTGTCCCTGTCCTATTGTTTCTTTTATAATTTTTTTTTATTTTTCCTATATGTATCCATGTATTCATAACTATGTTTTCACTTAAATCAATTATCTTGTAAGGAATTGACAAAAATAAATCAATAAAATAAATCAATAAATAAATATGTCTGCTCCAGTGAATTTTTATTTTAGCCAATTGGAAAAAAAAAAAAAAAAGAACAATACCAGAGTTGAAAGAAACCTTGGAGGTCTTCTAGTCCAACCCCTGCTGAAGCAGGAAACCCTATACCATTTCAGACAAGTAATTGCCCAAACTCTTTTTAAAAATCTCTGGTGTTGGAGCATCTGGTGGCACAGCGGTTAGAGTGTAATACTGCAGGCTACTTCTGCTGACTGACTGCTCACTGCAATTTGGCAGTTGAAATCTCACCAGGCTCAACCACTGCACCCTTCCATCCTCTGAGGTGGGTAAAATGAAGACCCAGATTGTTGGGGGCGATAGGCTGATTCCATAAACTGCTTAGAGGGCTCTGTGAAGCACTGTGAAGCAGTATATAAGTTGATGTGCTATTTCTATCTGTTAAGTTCTGCGCATGGGTGCAAGGAGCGGAGATGAGACAGTAACAGTGAACTTCAACTCTTTTTTAGGCATACTGAACAGAGCAAAACCCTAGGGCAGCAGTAGCCCTTATATAGGGTTGGCTGCCGACCTATTAGCCAATGAGAAACATGGAAGTGTTAAGCCCTTGAACCAATGAAAGTTGGCCCGTTAACAGCCAATCAGATGTCCCAGAATGTCTGCAGGTGAGTATGGCTGGTTTCTTTTTTCTGGGTTTTGGTTCCCGGGGTATCCCCTCCCCTCTTGGTTTGTGTTGAGGGGGTTGGTTTTGTTTGGTTGCGTGTCGGTGGTGTCTTGTGTGGCTGTCCTCGATCTTAACTGATCGATGTGGCGTTTCCACGCTTGTCCGTCGGTTGTTTGTAGCCGGTACGAGTGTGGGCCTGTTAGCTGTGTTATGATTTCTGGTACCCATAATGGGTCTCCGTTTAGGTTCTTCGCGTAGACGGCGTCGCCTTGTGCGAAGCTCCGGTGTTTGCTGGTGGAGTCTGGGGGTTTCTCTGGGTTGTAAGTGGGGTGTAGTCTATGGAGTGGGGACCTTATTTTCCTCCCCATTAGCAGTTCTGCCGGGTTTTTATTTGTTGTGGTGTTCGGGGTTATGTGCTGTATGAAAAGTAATTTATTTATTTTGTCCTGGATCTCCCCGTGGTCTATTTTCTGGATGGGTTTTTTTGTGAATTGAACCATCCGTTCTGCCCTACCATTTGCCGTCGGATGCGCCGGGGCTGTCAGTGCATGTTGTATGCCCCTCTCCGCTAGGAATTTTTCGAATTCTAGCGAGGTGAATTGGGGCCCGTTGTTGGACACAAGGACATCCGGGAGGCCGTGTGTTGCGAAGAGTTTGCTGAGTTCTTTGGTCACGGCCTCTGTGGTGGTTGTTCTCACGTTGCTTACCTCCAGCCAGTTGGAGTAAGCGTCTACGGTTATTAAGAAAGTGTGTCCTTTTGTGGGCCCGGTGAAATCTATGTGGATTCTAGACCAAGGTTCCCTGGGGGTTTCCCACTCTAGGATGGGTGCTGTGGATGGGCTTGGTCTAGTTTCCTGGCATCGTTGACACCTTGCTACCCAGGCCTCGATCTGTTTGTCCATCCCTGGCCACCAAGCGTAACTTCTGGCCAGGGCTTTCGTTCTAACGATGCCCGGGTGCCCCTCGTGTAACAGTTCCAAAACCTTCCCTTGTAGTTTTTCCGGGATGACCACCCTATCCCCCCATAGTATACACCCTTTTAGTAGCGAGAGTTCCGTTTGCCAGTTCCGGAATGTCCTGAAGGTCTTGTCGTTGTCCTTTTCCGGCCACCCTTTCTCTACCCAATGCAAAACCCACGCCAGATGTTTGTCTTTATTAGTTTCTCGGGCAATGTCTGACGCTGTTATGAGTAGGTTGGGTAGAGTCTCTATGCTGAGGGTGGTCATTGTGGGTGCTGGGTCAGTGTCTGGTTCGGGTAACAGTGAGCGGCTTAAGGCATCCGCATGGGAGATAGTCTTACCGGGTCGGTGTGTGAGTCCGTAATTATAGGTGGCCAGGAATTCAGACCACCTTGTCATTCAGGTGGACAGAATGTTTGGGGTGGCCCTGTTCCCTGTGAGTATTCCCAGCAGCGGTTTGTGGTCAGTGATGATGGTAAACGTCTGGCCGTAGAGGTACTCGTGAAACCTTTTTACTGCGGCGACGATAGCCAAAGCCTCTTTGTCCAGCTGGCTGTAGTTCCGCTCCAGTTTGGTGAGGGTCCTTGAAAAGAACACGATGGGTGCTTCCTTTCCATCGGGGAGAGTGTGGCTGAGGACAGCGCTGACGCCAAAGGGTGATGCATCGCATGTGATGGCAAGTGGTAGGGTCTCATTGTACTGGATGAGGATGGCATCCGAAGTGAGCAGGTCCTTGGTTTTTCTGAAGGCGGCTTCCTCGCGTTTCCCCCAAGTCCAGATAGCCGCCTTGTCCAAAAGCCTATGCAAAGGCTCCGCCGCGGTCGACTTTTGGGGCAGGAAGACATTATAAAAGTTAAGTAGCCCCAGAAACGCCTGCAGTTCTGTTTTTGACCTGGGTGTGGGGGCTTCCTTGATGGCTTTAATTTTTTTGTCGGTGGGATGAATGTCGTGTCGGTCCAGGAGGTATCCTAGGAATTCGACCCGCTCTGTGTACAGCTGGCATTTTTCCCTCTTCACTTTAAGCCCGGTTTCTTTGAATCTCATTAGCACCTCCCTTAGGCGACTCTCTAGTTCGGCCTGGTTGGTTGCCGATACTAGTACATCGTCGAAGTATGGTACCACCCCCTTGATGCCTTGTAAGAGTCTTTCCATGAGGCTCTGGAAAATTCCAGGTGCCACACTGACTCCAAATTGGAGGCGGTTGCATCTAAAGGCTCCCCGGTAGGTGACTATGGTTTGCGCCTCTGCAGTTTCTTCATCGACCGGCAGTTGCTGGTATGCTTGGGCCAGGTCGAGTTTCACGAAAACTTTGCCCCCTCCCAGTGAGTGTAGGAGATGCTGCACTACGGGGATGGGGTAAGCGCTTTGCTGCAAGGCGCCATTTAGGGTGGCCTTATAGTCCCCACAGATTCTCACTGACCCATCAGGCTTGATTGGGGTAACTATGGGGGTCTCCCACCGGGCATGGTCTATGGGTTGTAAGACCCCTTGCTTGACGAGCTTGTCAATTTGCTCGTCGATTTTCGGTTTGAGTGCGAAAGGTACCCGCCTTGGATTTAGGCGTTTTGGGGGAACGTTTGGGTCTAGGCTGAAGGATAAAGGGGGCCCTCGGTACTTGCCTAGGGTGCCATCGAACACTTCTTGGAAGTCCTGGGCCAGTTGCTGCTCCCAGTCGGCTTCGGCGATGTGGTCGATGCCCGTGACTGCGATGCCTAGCGGTGCAAACCATTGAAGTCCCAGCAGGCTAGGTTGGTCTCGGTCGACGATGGTCAGGGGAAGTCTTTTGGTGTGCCCCTTGTATGTCACTGTGAATTTTCCTGTTCCGACTACAGGGATGCGGTTTCCCTGGTAGTCTTTGAGGATTAGTCTTTGGTTTTCTAGTTCCCTCCTCTGGATGGTAGGCACCAAGCATTTAATTTCTTCCCATGCTACCATTGAGAGGTAGGACCCAGAGTCCACCTCCATTTTACAGGGTTCGCCTTCGATGCCTACCTCCACGTAGACCTTTCTGGCGTCTGTGGTAGTTGCGTGGCCGATGATGTGTCTTTTCTCTCCGCAGGCTCTCGCCCCCTCGTTGGGCTTGTCCGTTCCATTCCAAACAGTTGTCTGCTGGGTGGTCTCTGGTCCTGGGGGCTGGGCTCTCTCGTTTCTGCTTGCTCGGGTCCCATCGTCTGGGGCTGTGGGTTTTCTTGAGGTGGCAGACATGGGCTATGTGGCCTTTTTTGTCGCAGTGCCGGCAAACAGAGTCGAAGAACCAGCATTCAGATCTGGGGTGGTTGCCTCCACAGCCAGCACATGCAGTCCTCGACTTACGACTCCGCTGGCTGTGCTGGTCGTGGCCTGCCTGGAGACAGTGGATGTCTTCCTCCTTGTCTGATGTGCCCGAGGTGGAATGGAGTTTGCCCTGGTGGGTGGTAGTTTCAGGTTGGGCCTTGGTTGACCTTGCAGGGTTGTTGTTTGCGATGTGGTCCCCGGCGTTCGGTTTCCGCATGCGGTCTGCTGATTGTCAAGTTGCTTCGGCTGCCGCGGCTTCGGAGATGGCATCGGCGAGAGCGATGTTGCCCTTAGCCATCAACCGATTTTGGAGAATGGGGTCCCAAAGGCCGAGCACGATTCGGTCCCGCAAGGCCTCGTTCATATTGGAGAACTCGCATAGTCCTCCAAGGCGCCGCAGCTCTGCGACGAAATCACTGAAACTCTCGCCCGACCGCTGGTCCCGCCGATAAAATTCGTGTCGTCAGATGAGGATGGGTACGGCTGGAGCGTAGTGTTTCCGGAGTAATGGCTCAAGGTCCGCCCAATCCATTGCGGTAACATCGGCGGGCTTGGCTAGCGCTTTTGCCATCTTAAACACTGCGGGCCCGCAGTGCATTAGGAAGATGGCTCGTTTCTTCGGTCCCGTGGCATCCTTCAGGTCGTTGCATTCGAGGAATATGTGGAATCTGTCCGTGTAAGATTCCCAGTCCTCGCTGGCGGGGTTGAAGGGGGTTGGTGGTGCGATGCTGGCCATCTCGTCGGTTGGCTGGCTTCTGTCAGACATGTGCTTCGGTTCAGGAAAAGAATCCCACCCTCATCGCCAGTGTTATGTCTGCGTGGAAGGAAGCCAGGAGTCAGTGACTTTGTATCAAGCTCTTTATTGCAGTCAGAAACCAAACTGGCTCATAGAAAAACTTTGCGGCTTTTTATTCCCAAGCCGCGGCGGCCGCGGCCAATGGCACCACTTTGAATCTCCCGCGATTCAAATCAACCAATCGCGGGAGATTCTCAGTGAGCCAATTGGCGCGGCTCGCCTAGCCAATTCGATCGCCCCGCGCTTTGGCCAATCAAAGCGCGGGGATCTCAAAAATTCAAATGAAGGTACAGAACACCTTTCATTACAAATGAAATAAAACATGTGTTTTCATCCCAAGCCTATATTCTTTAGGGCGAAATATAATCATTTTCTTGAAAAAAGGAATATATTATGAATTGATTAACATATATATTTCATCAGATTTGTTTTGCTCAGCTTCCATTCCAGGGTTGTCACAACCACACTGATATAAAAAAGGAAGAAGTTAAATTAAATATTTGTTGAATTATTCAGGGTTTCCACCCCCTTAAAAAGTTATGGTATACATTATTTGTGCTGCAAATCTTCTTTGTGACTTGTACGCCTTATTGATAATTTATTTTATACAACAAATAATTCAGTATTGCTAGTAAGTTTGTGGAAATCATTAGCCACCACCCCCTTTATTAAACTACAATGGTTTAAAAGTGGTTTAAATTTATTCCAGCTACACTTATTGATAATTGTGATTAATATAAAGTTGTGTCAAAGCTCACCACATCCCACTTGTTTATTTTTCTTTGGCTGGAACAGTGAGATAAATATTTTAAATAAAATTTCAAAAGAATATTTTCAGCTGCATATATTTGTACTCTGCAAGCTCTTGCCCTGAATTTGAGTTTGCTCTGATAAATGCGTTTAACAAAAACATTGTCAGCGACAAAATTCTGCTTCTGTTCCAGTCTGTCATTTGTACCTAGATCGTATTCTATCAAGGAAGGTATATCTGCATATAAATTGAAAATAAAGAACACACATAAATAAAAGTTGGGTGACTCACCTCTGCCACTCTATAGGACTCTTCACATCCACACATATACAAAAGCAACTGTAGACAAAGAAGTCACCCATAAAGGGTAAGATTAGTTCAGAGCCTCTTTTGCTACATCACCACATTTATTCTGATCATACCTTCTGTGTTGGAATGAGCAATCTTGCCTTATTATTGTTGGTTGCACAGTCATCCAGATGTTTAGAATGGATTTGGCATTTTCAGCAAGTCAAGTAGAAGTAGGAACTCCACCAACTGATTTTTTTCCTTATAGACATTTATGAGCTTATTAATATAATCTCTTTGCTTGTTTTCGTGTAATCATTTAGACATCCAATTTCATGTTCCTACTTCTGCTTGACTTGCAACTATCATTCCTTTCCAAGAAGCTGGCATAGGCAGATGTTGTTTGATGGTGTTAAAGATATTGATGCATGTTATAAACTGTTCAAAGTAAAGCTGCCTTTTGCAATTGACTGATGGTGATTTTGTCAATGCCAATGGTGTTCCAGTGGAGTTCCAGGTGTTTTGGAATTGCATCTGAGGTTCCTGTTATGGTTGGATCCAGAGGTGGTATTCAGCAGGTTCTGACCAGTTCTGGAGAACCAGTAGCGGAAATTTTGAGTAGGTCGAAGAATTCTAACTGGAGATTTGTTATCCTTCCCCTGACACCAAGCCACGCCCAGAGAACTGGTAGTAAAAAAAAACGAATCCCACAACTGGTTGATACTATATTTGCTTTCTTTTGCTACAGTTATTCTATTTCTATTTGCGGGCCTTGGTAGCTTGTGATTTTCTCCAGTTCCTTCTCTTCCCTTCTGCTGTCTCTAGGAGCTGCAACATCCCTTTTCAGTAGCAAACAATAGCAGAATAGAAGAGAAATTATTATTATTCTAAAAGATCTTGTTTTAAAAAATGCAAAATAATCATCACATAAGAACCAGAACAAAAATTGCACCAAAGTTAATAGGATTATTGTCCTATTGTACATATATTTTATTATTTTATCAATTTACTTATTTCATGAATTTATACCCCATCCATCTCACTATCCAAACAACTCTAGTGACTTTCCCTTTTGCACTGATGTTTTTCCAATGATGTGGCTTTTTTTTTTAAGTCTAATTTTGTACATTTTTCTCCTTTATTGTACCCTTTGCTGTGCATTTCTTCTGATGAGCCCATTTTCGCGTGAATTGCAAATTGAATTAAAATGGTCTCAGAATATATTTGCCCACATCTCAAGTTTGACCCAATGGGAATTTTTATTTTGTTCATCATTTTATGTACCATTGCAATCATTAGAGTAAATTTACATGGTCAACACATTAGAGATGGGTTTTTTTAAAAAAAAAAAAAAAAGTTTGATCATTTTATTTTTTTAAAAAAGTAGAAAAAGATCCATGCTGAAAAATGTGTCATAAATTACTAGATGTTATTCCAAGCTTTATCGGAGTGATTTACATCACAATAACTGCAAGGCCAACTCCACCAACTGACTTTTTTCCTTATAGACATTTATGAGCTTATTAATATAATCTATTTGCTTGCTTTCATGTAATCATTTAGACATCCAATTTCATGTTCCTACTTCTGCTTGACTTGCAACAAGGCACAGTCAAAAATTTTCCTTGGTAATTTCAAATGATCTATGGTAGGTTTGGGATATAGAGTATGATGTATTGCCTTTTGTTTTCAAATCTTGCGCTCTAAAGCATCTAGTTTTACTTGTGTCCCATCAACAATATCTCTTGTATAGCATATTATAGAGGGGGGGGCAAGTAGTAATGACTTTGGTTGTATTGTGGAGGTAAAAGGTTAACCCTCTTTACACATGTTAGCTAGATATAAGCATTCACTACCAAACGTCTCAGATGCTCCCACTCCCCAATACATATTTATGTTATTTTTTATTTATTTATTTTTATTTGTCAATTGCTTACAAGATAATAGGTATAAGTAAAAACATAGTTATGAATACATGGATACATATAAGAAAAAAGAAAGAAACAATAGGACAGGGACAAGAGACATTAGGTGCACTTATACACGCCCCCTACAGACTCCTTAGGAAAGGGGTGAGGTCAATCATAGACGATCTAAGGTTAAAGTTTTTGGGGTTCGGGGAAGAAACCACAGAGTCTGGTAGAGTATTCCAGACATTGACCACTCTGTTGCTGAAGTCGCATTTCCTGCAATCAAGTATGGTGCAGTTTGTTAAGCCTGTGTTCGCCAACCAGGTTTAAGGAGACAAGCTAAACAGAATGTGCAGCGTTAGTCAGATAGGCACACAGATAAATGTGTGAGATAAGTTTATATGTTTTGTTAACATACAGTAAAAATAACAGATACGCTTGTGCTATCAAAATATAGTTTATTCCATTTAGAGTTTTATAGCATAGTCAAAATAACAGTCCATTAGTCATGTATCATTTTAGTCAGTCCATTCAAGGATATTCAATTAGCAAAGTCCGTGTAGAATATCCTATGTCAGTTCACTTACAAATAAATCAGTCCTTTCTCTCTCCCTTTCCAGTAGGAGAAAAACGCAGTCTTCAGTCTATCCAGTAATTAGGGATCATCAAGTCAGAGAGAGCAAGCTGCCACTGACTTGCTTCTTTTATGGTGCTTTTACAACCACTCCCTTAATTACATTCTTTACAGTTAAAGTTACAGACACTTTAACTAACAAACTATGATAACTTATTTATTATTTTACCTAAACCAGTTAGGGTAAACAATGTTATTCCTAACATTCTCCCCTTTTAGGTAATAATAATAATATAACTATTTATACCTTTAAATCATATTTATTACAATTTTCTTTAAACTTGATTACTCCTTGAGCTTTTGTAAACTGGTCTGCAATGTTTTCTTCCGTCATGCAGTATTCCAATTTAATTAGCCGATTCTTTACAAATTCTCTAACATTTAAGTATCTTAAATCAGTATGCTTTGATCTAGTTTTTACAGCTATATTAGTAGCCAACTTTATGTCTGCCTGGTTGTCCTCGTACACAATAATGGAATCTTTAACAGTTACCCCCATGTCTAATAATAACTGTTTGTACAGAATTAAGTCAGTGCATAGTAATGACAGGCATGAAAATTCCGCTTCCATCATGGACAAGCTGATATGCTGTTGTCTGATTGACCTCCATCCTATTAGTGTCTTACCAAATAATATAGCCATCCCAGATGTTGATTTTCTAGTGTTTATGTCAGTTGCAAAACTTGCATCTGCATAGGCACTAAGACTCAAATCACCCTTTGGTTCTGTATACAATGCATGGTTCATTGTTCCTTTAAGATATCTTAAAATTCTCTTTAATGATTGCCAATGACATTGATGTGGATCTGAATTAAAATATGCCAGCTGATTAACACTATAAGCTATATCTGGCCTTGACCAATTACTTATATATGATAAGCTGCCAATCAAAGATTGATATATGGACTTATCAAATTTGGGACTTTGTGCATCAGTTTGGCAAACTTCCTGACTCATTGGAGTCTTTGCCGGTTTACAAAGTTCCATTTTATACATTTTAATTAATTGGCAAATTTTATCTTCTTGAGATATCTTAAATCCATTTTTTGTTTTGTTAATTGTCAATCCTAGATACTTTTTAATGTCACCTAAATGCTTTAATTTTATCTTTTTGGCTAATAATGATATAATCTCATTAGCTTCATTATTAGTCTTAGTTATCAAAGCAATATCATCTGTAAATAATAGCAATAATGACACCGTTCCATTATTTTCTCTTTTAAACACACATGGATCTGCTAAACCAGATTTAAAACCTATATTGTTTAACTCTTTCACGATATATTGATTCCACTCATAGCCAGATTGTTTCAATCCATAAAGACTTCTTTTTAGTTTCCAACAATCATTGCTATTTACTTTATTGTCTTTTATAACAACTGGATTTTTTAAATATATAGTGTGTTGCAAAAGTGCATGCAGATAAGCAGTTTCTACATCTAAATGGTTAATGATATAGTTTTTCTTAGCTGCTCACACTAAAGCTGCTCTCAAAGATGTTGCTTTAAGACTTGGTGCGAAAACTTCATCGTAATCAGATGCAGTTTGATTAAATCCTTGAGCTACCAACCTAGCTTTATGGGAAACAGTCCCATCATTTCCAGTTTTTACTTTAAATATCCATTTGCACCCAATGGATTTTTCTCCTGGAGGTAATTTAGCATCGTCATAAACTTTCATTACCTTTAATGAATATACCATATATACTCGAGTATAAGTCGACCCGAATATAAGCCGAGGCACCTAAATTAACCACAAAAAACTGGGAAAACTTATTGACTCGAGTATAAGTCGAGGGTGGGAAATGCAGCAGCTACTGGTAAATTTCAAAAATAAAAATAGATGCCAATAAAAACTTTCACTAGGACAGTTGAGAATAAGTTTGATGTTCACAATTTCCTCTTTGAAAGAGACCAGTAAATAGGAAACAAGAAGATGAAGAAAAAGAAGTGTGTTTTTTCACACTTTTCACACTGCAGTGAACAAAAATGGCATCATAGGAACAAGCTTATTCTCAGCCCAGAGGTTTGTTTCTGATTTCTTCCCTGATTTAAGGGAAATTTGGGAAACGATCTCACTATCATGAAAGGTTTGATTGATTCACTAACCCAAAAGATGATGATGATGACAGTGGTAGGCAGGAGTCACTCTCTCCCTTGCAAGAAAAAACCAAGAGCCGTTCTTATGATATCTCTCTCTCTCCCCCTCCTCCCCCTCCTCCCGAGTGGACTGAAAGCAGCTGGAGCTGAGGAAATGAAACTGAGTGGAGCGACCTTGGCTCACGTTGCTTTTTCAGCCTAGAGCTCAGAAAAGCCTCCCCCTCTCATGCTTAAGAGTTGAAAAGGAAACACGGAAGCAGGGAAGCGGCTGCCCAGCTTCGGAGCTCCACACCATTTTTTTTCCAGAGGGGAATCTGACTCGAGTATAAGCCGAGGGGGGGTTTTTTCAGCACAAAAAATGTGCTGAAAAACTCGGCTTATACTCGAGTATATACGGTAGTTCTTTTTCCATTGCCTTTTGCCAATTATCCTGATCCTTAGCAGGATACATCCTAAGTTCATCTACACTAGTTGGAACTTTAGTTACTTGACAAACTATACTTGCTTGATACCTATCAGGTGGTCTAGTTACACGTGTAGAACGTCTAGGTATTACAGGACTTACAGGTGGACTTTCATTTATTAACTGTTCTTGATTATCTAACTCTTCTTGATCAACTGTTTCCTCTTGTTCTGGTCCTATTTGATCTTCATGGACTTCTTCTTTAATTGGACTTTTCTTATAACTAGTCTGATCTTTTTGCCTTTTGTAGGGTTCAATAATTACTTCAATATTTAAATCTTGCTCTAATCTATTCCATCCTACATGTTCTAGGAATTTAGCACTAGCACTGGTGTAAACTCTAGATGTACCTGGTTCCCAGAATCTATAACATCTGTGATTAGATTAATATCCTACAAAAAATAATCTTTTAGCTGTATGCTGTCCTTTGTGTCTGAGTTGTGAAGGGATATGCACCCATGCTGGTGCTCCAAATGTGTGCATGTAACTTAAATCAGGTTTTGTACCATGCCACAGTGTGAATGGTAATTCACCTGTTGTTGAATTAACAACATTATTTAATATATGATTGCCACACATTATTGCTTCTTCCCACAAATTGTCAGGTAATCCTGAATCAGACAACATAGTACGTGCCATTGATTGTAGTGTTTGGCCTCATCTCTCTATAAAGGCATTATGTTGTGGCCTATATGGTGCAGACTTTTTATGTTGAATACCTAACATTCTTAGTCTATTCTGGAATTTATTATTTGTAAATTCCGCACCATTATTTGTTATAAGAGTTACTAATTTCTTTTTATTTTCCTTTCTGCAAATTTAATCCAATTAAAGAGATTTAGATACGTTTCAGTTTTGCTCTTCATTAAATAGCAAAACCGATATCTAGAATAATGGTCCATTACACTTAATATGTATCGAGCACCTCTTACACTTGGTTTTTTCGGACCTATTAAATCAGCAAATACGACCTCTAAAGGCTCTTTGGTAGTAAATCCATCAACTCTATTAGCCGGTATGACCTTGTTTTTGCTTTGAATACAAGCAAAACATTGCAAATACTTATTACAAGGTTTCAAACTTATTCCATTAGATAGTTGGACAGTTCTCTTCATCATTTTAAAATTTAAATGCCCTAGACGTCGGTGTAACAAGTGAATACATTCATCATGAGGTTTCTTATTATCATAAACCGTGTTAGCCACCTCTAAACCATTATCATTTAACACATATAATTCACCTCTTAAAGATGCAGTAATTTTCTTATTTTCTTTCTCAGTTATGCAGTTATCTCCCCTAAAGGTAACTACATATCCTAGTTTAACCAAAATTCTAACTGAAATTAAATTAAACTTAAGTTGTGGTACATATAACATTTTTACATTCTCTTTTATAAAAGAACAATATGCTATACCTTGACCTTTAGCTTTCAGTTTCCAGCCATTGGCTAACGATATCTGCTGTGTACTCTTGGACATTTTAATAAAATTTTTGTTATCATTTGTTATACAGTGGGATGCTCCACTGTCAACCACCCATAAATTATTTTTTACAGCTCCGTTAATAAACATGGCTAACTCTAAATTTTTATTTTTATTTTGGTTACTTTTAGTATTCTGGCTAGCATTCTGATGCTTTGCTTTTTTAAAAAATCTTGCCAAATGTCCTCTTCCTCCACAATTAAAATACTTTTTAATTGCGTATGCAGTAGGAGATTCATTATCTTCTTTTTGAGGTTGCTCCCTCTTTAACTCATCTCTTTCAAGTCTTGTTCTTGCCTCTTCAATCAATCTGCCAGTTATATCAGTTAAAGTTAGACTTTCCTTTGGCAAAATTTCAAGGGAAGTGACGTAGTTATCATAACTTCCGTTTAGTGATGATAGAATTATGTAGACTTGGTTTAGTTCAGAGAAAATAAGCTCTTTCTCGTGCAGTTCTTGAAAAATGCTTTTTATGGTTTTCAAATGACTCAGCATATCACCATTCGTTTGGAGATGCATCCTGAAAAGCTTCCGTGTAAGATTTATGTGAGCACCAACGTTATCTCGGACATAAATCCTCTTCAGCTTCTGCCAACACCCAACAGCTGTTTGTTCTCCATGGATATGAACAAGTTGCTGGTCAGATAGTGTTGGTACTATTATGCAAAGAGCTTGTTCATTATTCAGTTTAAAGTCTTTTATCTTTTGTCTATCTTCCTCAACCTCTGGATCCCATTCCTCTATGTTTGGTGGGTTTTCAATTATGTTCCACAGACCTTCTCTACGTAGAAGCAGACTACATTTCATAGACCATGATACATAGTTTGTTCTATCCAACTTGGATATAAGGGACAAACTTTGTAGATTGACTTGTGCCATGTTTTCTTATATGGATATAAAACTATAATTAATAAAACACAGCTGTCTGTTTACTGTAATGTGTAACAACACAAACTCTCACTTTTTACATTAATCTGTTTTATCCTTGTTAAACTGACTTTGCAGCCTCTGGGCCCATAACCAGTGTTAAGCCTGTGTTCCCCGACCAGGGTTAAGGAGACAAACTAAACAGAATGTGCAGCGTTAGTCAGATAGGCACACAGATAAATGTGTGAGATAAATTTGTATGTTTGTTAACATACAGTAAATATAACAGATACGCTTGTGCTATCAAAATATAGTTTATTCCATTTAGAGTTTTATAGCATAGTCAAAATAACAGTCCATTAGTCATGTATCATTTTAGTCAGTCCATTCAAGGATATTCAATTAGCAAAGTCCATGTAGAATATCCAATGTCAGTTCACTTACAAATAAATCAGTCCTTTCTCTCTCCCTTTCCAGTAGGAGAAAAACGCAGTCTTCAGTCTATCCAGTAATTAGGGATCATCAAGTCAGAGAGAGCAAGCTGCCATTGACTTGCTTCTTTTATGGTGCTTTTACAACCACTCCCTTAATTACATTCTTTACAGTTAAAGTTACAGACACTTTAACTAACAAACCATGATAACTTATTCATTATTTTACCTAAACCAGTTAGGGTAAACAATGTTATCCCTAACACAGTTTACCTTGATTTTGTGTCTATTGTGTGCTCTTGTGTTGTTATGGTTAAAGCTGAAGTATTCATTGACAGGTAGGACATTGCAATGTATAATTTTATATGCTTTATTTAGATCCGATCAAAGGCATCATAGTTCTAGGTTGTCTAGGTCTAGAATTTCAAGTCTGATGGCATAAGGTATTCTGCAAAAAGTAGAGGAGTGGAGAACTCTTCTTGTGAAATATTTCTGGACTTTCTCAACTGTGTTAATATCAGATACGTAATGTGGGTTCCAGACTGACGAGCTGTATTCAAGTATTGGTCTAGCAAATGTTTTGTATGCTCTAGTTATTAGTGTAATATTACTAGAGAAAAAGCTACATAAGGTTAGGTTAACAACTCTTAATGCCTTTTTAGCTATGTAGTTACAGTGGGCTCTAGCACTTAGATCATTTGAGATCAGTACTCCAAGATCCTTGACAGAGTTTGGATCATCAACAAGGTCTTGACTATTCAGCCTGTATTTTATTTTCTGATTTTTTTTGCCAATATGTAAGACAGAGCATTTATTTATTGAGATTTGAAGTTGCCATTTGTTTGACCATTCTGATACATAGTCATGGTCTTTTTGAAGGGTAGCAGTATTGTCTGTGGTGTTGAATAGCTTTACATCATCAGCGAAGAGAACGCAGTTGCTGTTGATATGATTACAGAGGTCATTTATGTAGAGCATGAAAAGAGTTGGTCCTAGAACACTGCCTTGGGGGACACCACTGTTGAAATGAACAATTGAAGGTACATTTTCAAGAAAACATTCATACCTAGCTGAATTGACTCTGAGCAACAGGGAGAAGGCTCATTCAGGAACCTGTGGCCCAGGAAACCAAATTGCATCTGTTCACTATAGCATAGATATTAGGACTAGCATGCTGACCAGTGGAGGAATTCAATTTTTTTTACTATAGGTACTGTGGGCGTGGCTTGATGGGCATGACAGGGGAAGGGTACTGCAAAATCCCCATTCCCTCCCCACCCCACTAACCTGCTTTCCAGTTCCATTCTTCTGTACAGAACAACAAATGAAGACTAAGCCTCTCAGCTGGGACTCGAGAGGCAGAGAATAGATGGGGGTCAGAAGTGGTATTTGCCAGTTCTCCAATCTACTCAAAATTTCTCTTGACAGTTCTCCAGAACTGGTCAGAACCTCCTGAATACCACCTCTGAATACCACCTAGTGGGAAGGGATAAAAAATAAGATCACATAGATCAGGGGTGTCAAACTCGATTTCATTGAGAGCTGCATCAGGGTTATGTTTGATCTCAGGGGGGTTGGGTGGCATGGCCAGGGTAGGTGTGGCCAACATGACATCACTCATGTTGGGGGGGCACCTGTGGTGGCCCGAGTGCTCTGCCAGTGAAAACGGGCTCTTGAGCTCCATTTTCATTTGTAATGGCCTCCTGCAACCCTCTGACAATGAAAATGGAGCTGGGTGGGGGGAATATGTGGCCCTCGTGAGCTCCATTTTTGGCTGAAATGGCCTCCTGTTTAATTTTGACATAAATGGCCTCTTTAACCCCTTCTTTCAAATCAGTGGTCCTCTCTATCCAAAATAGGGACTCTGTCCAAAATATGGTCACTAAATCTGTCCCTCCCTAATAGTTCACAGAGTTTTTGGTAGATGCAGATAATAGACTATTTTTTCTATCAACGTAAAGCAATAAATAAGTCAGCTTGGAATGTGACTTATGTCATGTATCAGTTTTGGTTTTAGACCTGACAATACCCTTCTTTTCTCTCTCTCAGATATACTGTTCCATTTATTTACCTTCTTACCATCATTTGTCATTAGTATCTTCCCTTTTTCCCAGCCCTGCATTACAGAAACAATATAATCACATTTCAAAAAAGCAATGCCAAGAGTTGTTGGTTTGGTTGCTCTCATTCTTCCCCTTTGCAATGCATTCCATTTAATTAGGCATTCAAGTTTTTCCTTTCCCCAGAGCCTTCAGACAACAACCCATTCTTTCCCTTTCCATTGACCTGACTGTTTTATGGTTATGACAACTTGGTGCTAGTCAAACTTGCCTTTCAACAGTGAGGCAAATTTGATGTTCACTGAGTCTAATCAAAATGTTGAAAAGATAAAATATTTTCCAAAGGTAAGCCTGACATTGCCTGGATGGATTTTGACCTTGCCCTCTGGAGCAATGCAAAAATGAAGGGTTTGTTCTCTGTGGGCTCGGCCTTTACTGTTTGAAGATGTTCCTTCCCTTCCTTTTAAAACTTCTTTGCATCATTGTTGCTGACATCTATCATTGTCCTAGGAATCAAGCATTCCCTGCTGAGTGCCTAAGGAATACATGCAATGCTGGGTTTTCTTGTGTTTGTTTTTCTAGTTCAGATTCAAAATTGCATTCCATCCCATTCCTGCTTCCTACCACCAAATTCTCACATGGTAGATATATATGAGGAACTGAGAAAAAAGAGTCTAGACTCAAACCTCCAGGCTGTTATGTTCACAGAGATAAGAACTCAAACATACTTTGAATCCTAATTAGGAGTTCATCTTGCTGGGACTGACTGTATTCCCGGATGTTTATGTTTTAGAAAATAAAATGAGAAAATCTGTTCATTCATTTGCACTGACTTCTAATTAGGATTCATTGGTGTCATTTTCCTTCCCAGATCTGAAATGTGTATGTCTGTGAGTGTTGGGGTGTGTGTCTGTGTCTGTGTGTGTGTGTGCATGCGCTTGTTCTCACAGATAGTGGTAATGGAAAAATGAGGGACAGAAGAGAAGCAGTGATCTTGGAAATTTCTCCCCATCTTCTCTATTACGCTACAGTATAAGCGTCTGTTCCTGATAACTGCTCCTGCCCTTTATTTAGGAGCTCAAAGCAGATTGGTTTCACATCTTATGCAGACCATCAGTAAATTCTTTTAGGATTCCAATATTCTTGGATACAAATAATGTGGTCTCATTGTATATATTCTGAAGAAAAAAAATAATTTTGCTGGATCATATGGCATATTAACCTGGATATTATTTGGGAAAGTTTTGATTTACCTTATATTGTGAATATATCTATATCTGTCCAGGACTTTTTTATTTTTATTTATTTATTTATTTATTTATTTTGTCAAGCATCAGATATAAGTATAAACATGATTATTAATACATGAAATAGATACGAATAAAAGGGAACATTTGGACAGGGATGGAAGGCACGCCGGTGTGTTTATGTATGCCCCTTACAGACCTTAGGAATGGGATGAGGTCAACAGTAGACAGTCTAAGGTTAAAGTTTTGGGGGTTATGGGAGGAGCCATAGAGTCAAGTAGTATATTCCAAACATTGACCATTTTGTTGCTGAAGTCATATTTCCTGCAATTGAATTTGCTGTGGTTTACCTTGAATTTGTATCTATTATGTGACTGTGTATTGTTGTAATTGAAGCTGAAATAGTCATTGATGGGTAGGACATTACAATAGATAATTTAATGTACTATGCTAAGGTGAGACCAAAAGCAGCATAATTCTACGTTGTCTAAGCCCAAAATTTCAAGTCTGGTGGCATAAGGTATTCAGTTGCAAGTAGAGGAGTGGAGGACTCTTCTTGTAAAATATCTCTGGGCTCTTTCATTTGTATTAATGTCTGATATGCAGTGCAGGTTCCAGACAGATGAGCTGTATTTGAGAATTGGTCTTGCAAATGTTTTGTATGCTCTAGTTAGTAGTACAATATTACCGGAGAAATATGGTCATTGGTGGGCATCAGAATGACTCAGCAGTCATACAGAGTAACTCTTCAGTCATACTAGAGACTTGAAAAGAGATTTAATTTCATTATTAAGCAAACTTATATAGCCATCTCTCTCTACCTAAAGGAACTCTGGGTAGTGAATAAAATAAAAACAAAATAACTATTTAATAAATAGTTATTTAATAAATAAATATTTAATTTAAGTCCCAAGGCACTTACTATCACTGATAGTTTCAGTAATTTGCAGAGAAGCAGGAGATACAATATTTTTTTTTTAAAGGTATCAGAAATCTTCCACTTTGTCTCCCTTAGTTAAGTGCAGAGGGTATTTTTGCTAAGATGAATGATAGAATGGTAGCCAACCTGACCTACCTATGATCTACCTGAGCTGAGTCCCCTTGGCTCTAGGAAGTCCCTGTAGGTATGAGGCATCACCTCTAGAGACCTATAAATTGCAGTTCTGAATGTGACTGAAGGGAGAAAATATTTATTCTCATCTTTATTGTCAAAAAGCTCTGGGCACCTAAAAAAAAATGAGAATAGAACAGTTAAAAAAGAATTTCAATAGCCATGTCAGGAAAATAAAATCAAAGAACTGTACAAATTTCAGCCTAATGATGAGACATTAGCCCAGGGTTTGTGAACAGACCTATGAAATAAGCAGAGCAATAACTATTTTATTTGCATTTAATTTTAATCATATTTAGCTTATACCTTTGTTCCACTCACAGTTTTGAACAGTAAAGACTAGAATATGTTTTCCTGTGTTGTCTGGGGCTGGAACTAGGATTTAATTGTGTTAGGAGGAACGCCTGAAAATTCTTAGAATCTTCTCATTAATAGAAATGTGGATAGAGAGGAAGTTACCTTCTCATTCTCACCTTAGAACAGGGATGTCAAACTCATGTCATCATGCAGGCATCATGTGACATATCAGGACTTTTTCCCCTTTGCTAAATTGGCTGTGGGCATGGCCAGCATGTGACGCATCTGGCCCACGGGCCGGGAGTTTGACAGCCCTGCCTTAGAAGATAGAACATAGAATAACAGAGCTGAAAGAGACCTTGGAGATCTTCTAGTCCATCCCCCACTTGACCAGAGACCCTATATCATTTTAGATAAGCAACTGTCCAATCTCTTCTTAAAAGCCTCCAGCAATGGGGCACCACAACTTTAGAAGGCAAAGCATTCTTTTGGTTAATTGTTTTCACTGTTAGGAAATTTTTCCTTCCTTCTAGGTTGTCTCTGTCCTTGGTTAATTTGTTTCTTGTCCTGCCTTCTGGGTTTTCGAATATAGGTTGATCCCCTCATCTTTGTGGTAGCCCCTCAAATATTGAAACACTGCTATTATGCCTCCCCAGTCCTTCTTTTCACTGGATTAGACATACCCAATTCCTTGCAACTGTTCACCATAAGTTTTAGCCTCTGTCCCTCAATCTTCTTTCCTCCTCTTCTCTGAACTCTTTCCATGGCTCAACCTCTTTCATATTTTGTGGTGACCAAAACTGGATGCAGTATTCCAAGTGTGGTCTTACAAAGGCTTTGCAATACCTCACATGATCTTGATTCCATTCTTCTATTAATGTAGCCTGAATTCCTCATAACACTTTTTAAAATGGTCTTCATAACCAGACACAAAGGAAGAGGCATCAGATAGCATCACTCCTCCAGTTCATATGGTAGGCAGAGCTCTGTTGGATCAAAAAGACAATTACTGATGTAAAATTCTCTTCTGTCTATGAGACACCATTATGTTTCAATTCAGTGTATGATTTCTCCCCATTAAAATATATATTTTCCTTAAGTTCCTATGAAAACATCTACTTTCTTCTTGTTGTGTCATATCTGTCATCAGATGTTGAGAATCATGTTGGCAATCCTATTTTTATCAACAGCTGCACGAAAAAGTGCTGCTGAGTTTTGTCCAAACCCGTTTTGTCCCTTAGATTTTGAAGTCATTATGTTCTTCTGCTTAGACCTTGTTTGCCTTCAATCTTTCACTGGAGAATTAAGTGAAGTATGCCATATTTTTCCAGCTGTCACATCACATGTCTGAAATATTCGAACTTTTGCTTTTTAATGGTTTTGATGATTTCCCTTGGCTTTCCCAGGAGGCTTATCACCTCCTCATTTCTGATTTTGTCAATCCAGCTTATACATAACAGATGAAAACATCTATGAGCACTTATTTCTATATCATTCTCACTATTTAGGCAAACACTATGGAAGGTTTATTCACCAGGGATTTCCTTTTAACTTAAACACAGCATGCAATCCTAGCTTTCAGTGAGTAGTGGAAAAGAAAAATGGGACTGAATTGTATACAAAATTCCTATTGATCTTTGGAAGTGATACTCTGATCTTCTCAGGGTTGAGACTTTGATTTTTGTAAGTTCTTTTTTCTTCTTATTGAAAAAAAGCCCACACTCAGTTAGGACACACCTCTTGGCAGGTAGAAATGTTAGATACAAAGGCTAAAGTCAGATTGCCAGTACACAATACCAGCTTCAGACCTCTTTCTTACAAAGCAAGCTTGAAATATAAAAGTGATTATTTTAGTTACAGTCATTTATTATAAAAAGAGGAAGCACGGGAACCTGTAGGGTTAAAAGCATAAAGAATAAAATAGAGGTAATGGCAACAGAAAATGGACAATAATCATTTGGGAGGTACCATAGAATAAGTCTGCCTTGTGATTGCAGAATTGTTTATTTATTTGATTTGATTTCTATAGCCACCCATCTCGACAAATGACTCTAGGCAGCATACATCATAATGAATACACTATGATGTTGCTTCTAATACAACTATGTGGATATTCCAACTGTCAATATTACTTACAATATGTGTTTGACTTGGTTATTGAGTTCACTTCATACCATAAACTGAAATAAATTAACAAACCGGGTAAATTTGTATAACCAAAAGGAATCCAAGTTAAAATTGTCCATTCCATTTTACAACTGACATTGATCCAGTCAATTCAGTGGTCTTGAGAGAAGCGGCTGGTCATACCCCATATCAATGAAGTGGCTTATTACTATTTTGATTATTACTTCTTTTCCTGTCCTCAGATGCTTTGGGAATAGGCCTACCTTCTCTTCTCAACCTCTCAAATATTGGCAGGCTACCATCATATAAACAACATTAAGTAAGTCATTACTTTCCATTCATTAGATCACAGGTTCCATTCTGTTTATTGTAGCTTATCTATTCAATAAACATCAATATATAAAAAAAATGCACGGTTTTTTAAAAAGCACTTTTACCTTAAGACTTCCTTGCTCCTCTGATGCCAATATTGGGGCTAAAAGGATTTCAGGATATTCTAAAATGCATCCTGCCTACTTTCAAATGAAATGCAATAATTAAAAACCTCAATCTTCTCTGCCTAAATTCTCTGGATTTTAAATGGATATAGGAAATGGACAGTTTGTGTCTTTTATCTTTCACATCGAAAATCAGCTCTTCATTTTTCTTTGATGTAGTTTTTGAAGTTTCATACCTACTTCTTTTTCCTCCATCCTGTTAAAAAAACAGAATCAAAGGAAGACAAAGATTCTGACCTTCCTTTCAGATGTCAGAAAACTCTCACAAATATATTTCAGCAAGCTCCAATTTGAAATTGCTTTCATACATGCAATCCCTTTTCTTTCAGAAATCTAGGTCCCTAGTCTTCCCTTTACTTGCTGAGGATGTCTTGGTGACCTTGGCTATTGATAGTTAAGTGGGCTCTAATCTGATAATACCACTGATCCAGTTCTATATGATCCTGATCCTGATCAATACTCTACCTGACTCTGTGGTTTCTTCCCCAAACCCCAAAAACTTTAACCTTAGACTGTCTACTATTGACCTCAGCCCTTTCCTAAGAGGCCAGTAGGGGGCATGCATAAGCACACAAACATGTCTACCGTCCCTGTCCTATTGTTTCTTTTTTTATTTTTCTCATATGTATCCATTTCATGTATTCATAATTAGGTTTATACTTATACCTATTATCTTGTAAGCGATTGACCAATCAAATAAATAAATAAAAGAAAATAAATCATATTGAAATATGTTCTAATCTAAAGCCAGGGGTTGGATTCTACCAGTTCAGTCCAGTTCAGCCAAACCGGTAGCCCTGAGTAACATCTGTGAGTGAATCAGTTCGCTCTGACGATCAGCTGTTGGGCCTGGCCACCCACCCCAGTAGTCTAGTCTGACTTTTATTTCCTGGTTTTCAAGCTCAGCTGCTTCATGTGGCACAGCGGATTGCCACACATCAGCTGTTTAACAATAGGGAGATTGCAGGATTGCAGGAGAAGTTTAGCAGCAAACGCTCTGTGCACACAAAGCTCACGCTCACCGAACTGGTTGTTATACTAGTTGAATCACACCCCTGTCTAAAGCTATTCAAATTGCAAACAGTCGCCCTGAAGTTCAGGGGTAGCTTCCCAGCATGGGTAACAGTACTCTGTTCCAATACTGCTGTGAAAAAGGGAGGCCTAACACGATTGGTTACTCCAACAACTGGGATAGTAATTGGGCAAACATACTCTAATTCAACTAGAAATTTATTCCAGGAGGGAGGTGGGAAACATGGACTCCCCAGGCTCTGAAAGAGAAAAAAGTTTGATGTGGGTGATGTGGGTGAAGGCCCAACTAGGAAGGTGAGGCTCTCACTCCTGGAGCACTATCTCCCTATAAAGCCACCACCTGCACCAGAAGTCACTTTTAAAGCTGCCGCCTGCACTAGTAACCATGAGTAAACCAGAGTCCAAAAAAACAAGCCCCCAAACACTAGATTCTGAAGCCGTGGAGCCCTAATAATGCTGGCAGAGCTTCTGCTAACTGATGGGGAGCCTTCCTCTCTTTCCCCAGAGAAGTGAAGCTCTTTCCATCGAGCCCTATTAACCACACTGGTGGAGCTCTTGAACTGGATCACTTGGAGCCAGCGGAATGCAAACAACGTACCTTCATTTAAATCCCTCACACAGCTGATAGAAGTATCTTTCATGCCAGACAACGTGCTTCCATTAATATCCCCCACACAGTTTCCCCGGAGCCACATTGGACAGCTGGCAGGGAGAAACAAGGAGGGAGGAGAAAGTCCTGAGGCTCTTAGAAGCAGGAAGTCACCCTGGACAGGTGGTAAAGGCAGAGGAATGCTTCAGTGGTCGCGAGGACAGGAGAGTCTCCTTGACTGACCCGAAGAAAACCCCTCCATCTGAACTAAAAAGAGAACTGTCAGCATGGCTAAATCGAAGCCAGGAAGGCAGTTGAAACAGAAGTGAAAAAGAAAGGAAAGATCCTGTAACAGCATGCTTAGCCTTGGTAAGAATCACTCCAATTTCTGCAGTGGAATTTTCCTTGTAAAGTGGGACTCAAAGGAGGAAAATAGCTGCGATTAACGATCTGGAGTGACTGACAGATTTAGTTTTTTTAAAAAAAGATATTGCAACTAGAAGTAACTTTAAAAGTAAAGGACAGATTGGATTGGTTAACCCAAACTTCTGGACTGTATTTTTACTACTACTCAACTTGAAGAACTTTAGGAAACTATTGGAAAACAATCTTATTCAGAGACATATTGATTGTAGTTAAAGTGTTTTAATTTTAATTCAGCGAGTTTTGCTTTCTTTCAAAAATCCAGTGTGCTTTGAACATCTTGTTACAGCCTATTGTTTACAGAGTAATAGCAGCAGCAATCAGAGCAATAAATTCCTCCCACCCAGTAAATCACAACTGCTAGTAAAACAATTAACCCTTTCCTTGCAGACCTCATTACTTTAATCAAACACTGATTAATTCATTACCTCAAAACTTACAACTTTTCTACCTCATCACCTATAACAATGAATAGATAATCAATTTCTATAAAATATTTAATGGTTTTGATCTATTGTTTTAATTGATTAGTGTGATTAGAGTGTTGAGTGCAAATAGTGTGATTACTGATTAGTTTAAAAGATCAAGATTCATGTAATTTAATTGATTAGTAAAATCAGTGATTTAGTGAATTTAATTGAACAGTGTGATTAATGATTAGTGTAATTAATTGATTAGCGATTAGTGTAATTAATTGATTAGGCTGATTGTTGCTTAGGAAAATTATTTGACTAGAGAGATTACTGCAATTGATTGATTGGTGTGATATTGGCTATATTGATTACCCAAAATTGTTCCATTAATTAATTTAATCAACGTACCATCTTAACAAACCTACCATGCCAAGAAAAAAATCCAATGCCAAACCACAACCTAAAGAGAAAGTAATCCCCACCAATGAACCACAAGACTCCTGCACATGCCTTAAATGCTACAAAACTCGAAAGGATAATGAAAACTCCATCAAATGTTCTCTATGTAACAAATACGCTCATCATGACTGCTTGGGATTACCCGAGCAAATGATTCAATACCTAGAATCATCTAATGAGTTTCCATATCTCTTCAAACCAAACTGGATCTGTTGGAAAGAGTTGATACCATTGAAACATGAGTAACATCCCTTGACACCATAGTAGCATCCCTGGACACCTTAAAAGAAAGATTATCCAACCTTGAAAAAAAAGACACAACACAACGCAAAAACCTGAACATCCAATAGCTACAAACCACATCTTTACCCAACAACCACAACCCAATTCACAACCCAATCCACAAAAAAACATAAGCCAGACAAATAATGATATCCCAATCCTCATCAGAGAAGCTGTTGAGCATGAACGGAAACGTCCAAATGCCATCTTATTTGGTCTAGAGGACATCAATAACAATGATGATATCACAATTGTCCACAACATCATCAGTGACTATCAAGCATCAACCATCTCCCCTGATGAAATACTTGACATTTCTTGCATTGGCCAAGAGCTCAAAAACAGAGTCGGCTCTGTGGCCCCACGCTTCTGCAGGGTCATTTGCAAAAATGAATCAAGCAAACATAAATTCATTTACACTATCAATTCACTCACCAACACCAACAATAAGAACCTACATTGTCACCCTGACCTAACCATACAGCAACGTGCCCGCTCCCGTGTACTCCGCACTGAACTCAAAAAATGTCTAGACAATGGAGAGAAGTACCTGTACATTGACTACCATGCTGACTGTATCAAAAGTAAGTCACACAACCCACAACTCAGTTTTAACCTTCAACCACAGCCCTACCTCAACCCCATCACTCAAGACTAGGCACGCACGCCCCTAACTACCTCAATTCCAACTAATTGCTGGTCTTAAATGCAAGCTACTCAATGCAAGAAGCCTTGCGAATAAAATACCTGAATTTCTCCTCTTACTAAATATGGCTAAATTCGACATCATATTTGTCTGTGAAACATGGCTCAACACATCTCTTCCTGACTCCATTACCTCAGTAAGAGACTATCATGTTTACTGATCAGATTGTGAAATTCGTAGAGGAGGTGGTATTGCTATCTTCTATAAAAACTCCATATATTTTAGAAACATCCAAGTTACCCAGGAGCTTGCTCTTCTTGAGACCATCATCTGTGAGCTATCCTTAAATATCACATTTCAATTCTTACTATGTTACAAAGCACCTGATCATGACATCGAACATGTAAACAAGCTAAATACACTACTAACATGGGCAGCATCCTGCCCACACGCTTTTATCTTTCTTGGTGACTTCAATCTACTTCATATTGACTGGACTCTAAATGAATGTACAACTGAACCAACAACAACTAGTAACCAACAACACTAGACTAAACAACTGCCTCGATCTCATCTTCTGCAATAGTTTGAATTTAATTTACGGAATACAAACTAAAGAACCCTTTTCCAGCAGTGACCACAATATGATTGACTTTTGTCTCAACATACGCCCACACAAAAACCATCACAATAACGTAATCACCAATTATAACTTCAAAAATGGCAGCTATGATCTTATAATCAATGGTCTCTCTTCCCTTGATTGGCAATCTCTATTCACTGGATGCAATACTGTTGAAGACCATTACAACATATTTTTACTTGAACTCAAAAGAGACATCAAACTATATGTACCAATAACAACTCCCAAAACAAAAGCAGATTACCCATAACAATAAGGAAACCTCAATCCAAAAGGAGATCACTCTGGTGGAAAAACAAATCTGTTCATGTTGCCAATTTCAAAAGCTGATACAAAAATTTATGCCACCAGATAAAGACTGAATGCATCAATTATCACATTAAACAAGAGGAAAATCTTCTATGCACCAATTCTACCCATGCTTTTTACAATTTTGTAAACAACAAACTAAAAGACTCAAGGTCCATCCCACCTCTGAAAGGACCTAATGGTAAAGACTGCAACGACGACACCATTGAAGCCCACATCTTTAACACATTCTCTGGCTCAGTATTTGTAAACAGCAATGGATCATGTCCAGTATTTCCTAGCTTAACCACAGACAACTATAATGATTTAATACATATTGATTTTACAGAAGACAATGTTGAAAAAGCACTACGCAATCTAAAACTATCTCTATCTATTGGACCGGATGGAATATGTGCCCACTTCTTTAAAAAGCTATCCACTGCCATAGCTGAACCTCCAAGCATAAACTTTGAAAAATCTTTCAAGACCAGCTCCTTGCCTAACCTATGGTCACAAGCCACGGTTATTCCCATCTTCAAAAAGGGAGACCCCAGCCTAATTGAAAATTACAGACTAATCTCCTTACGCTGCGTCACCTGTAAAGTCATGGAATCAATTATTAAACAATCCATTATCCTCCACCTACTATCCAATAAACAATTTGGGTTCAGGAAAAAACTATCCTGTAATCTGTAACTCTTACACTGCAAAAACATATGGACTACACAACTCGATCAGGGCAAAGCAATAGATGCAATCTACATAGACTTCTGTAAAGCCTTTGATTCAGTGGTACATGACAAACTACTCCTAAAACTAAAATCTTATGGTATCTCTGGACAACTGCATAACTGGATAGAAGCATTCCTGTAAAACAGACAACAAATGGTCAAAATTGGGAGTGTCCTATCAAATTCTGTACCTGCCAATAGTGTTGTCCCCCAAGGCAGTGTTCTAGGACCAACCCTCTTCATTTTCTACATAAATGACCTCTGTGATCATATTAAGAGCAACTGTGTTCTCTTCGCTGATGATATAAAGCTTTTCAACACCACAGACAATACTGCTACCCTTCAAAAAGATCTTGACTATGTATCAGAATGGTCAAACAAATGGCAACTTCAAATCTCAACAAATAAATGCTCTGTCTTACATATTGGCAAAAAAAAATCAGAAAATAAAATACAAGCTGAATAGTCAAGATCTTGTTGATGATCCAAGCTCTGTAAAGGACCTTGGAATACTCATCCTAATGATCTAAGTGCTAGAGCCCACTGTAACTACATAGCCAAAAAGGCATTAAGAGTTGTTAACCTAATCCTACGTTGCTTTTTCTCTGGTAATATCACACTACTAACTAGAGCATACAAAACATTTGCTAGACCAATACTCGAATACAGCTCATCAGTCTGGAACCCATATTACGTATCTGATATTAGCACAATTGAGAAAGTCCAGAAATATTTCACAAGAAGAGTTCTCCACTCCTCTACTCATTGTAGAATACCTTATGCCACCAGACTTGAAATTCTAGACCTAGAAAACCTAGAACTATGCCGCCTTCAGTCCGATCTAAGTATGGTATATAAAATCATACATTGCAATGTCCTACCCATCAATGAATACTTCAGCTTCAACCACAAGAGCACGCAATAGATTCAAACTCAAGGTAAACTGCACCATACTTGATTGCAGGAAATACGACTTCAGCAACAGAGTGGTCAATATCTGGAATACTCTACCTGACTCTGTGGTTTCTTCCCCGAACCCCAAAAACTTTAACCTTAGACTGTCTACTATTGACTTCACCCCTTTCCTAAGAAGTCTGTAGGGGGCATGCATAAGCGCACCAACATGCCTACCGTCCCTGTCCTGTTGTTTGTTTTATTTTTCTTATATATACCCATTTCCTGTATTCATAACTATGTATATACTTATACCTATCATCTTGTAAGCAACTGACAAATCAAATAAATAAATAAATACATATTCTGTTTCATTGGAAGCAGAAGCAGAATATGTTAAATATTTGGTCTACTCTAGAAGAAGTCAGTATACATGTTGCTAAAGATATAACATTGGGCAATGAATCTATTTTTTTCCACAGTACTTTTTTTGTAGCTGGCTCAAATCCTCCATATTGAGTGATTTTTTTTTTTCAGAAATATAGGATAGCTGCTCAAGAAAGACTCATTAGCAGTCCAAACACCATGTGGATGCTCTAGGAAGCCTCCCTGGGAAATACTGATAATGAAAAAGGAAAGACACAAGAGACTTGATATTTGTACTATAATTTCCAGGTTCTCTTTGCAAACTTGATTGTCAGAACATTAATTTCATTTAATGACTGACAGCTGGTATAAAACCAGCCTGATCACATTCTTTGCTTTTTGCAAACTTCATCTCACTGAGAGCAAAGTTTATTCAGGCTTTTCCTACATTGGCTTCAGTGAGATCTAGACTTTTCATTGCGGGAAACCATGTTGTAGTATTACACATGAATTCAATTTCAGCAGACAGCTGGTCAAGAAAAGATGAAATCCACATAATACTGTGATGATCCTCCAAACTTTCTTGCATTTTGTTTGTTTATCAGGGGTGTGATTAGGTTTGATTCAGAAATTGATTTTGCAGATTCAGTTCAAAGCCAGTGGGATTTAATTAATTTTCTGAATCACACTGGAAAGTTGAATTGGATTGGGTGAACTAAATTGATTGATTTGGCAATTTGGAAGAGCCTTTGTGCTCTTTTCTAAATTGATAAGGAAACTCAAACTGAGACAACTTGAATAGCTCAATTGATTTGAAATGTTAGATGGGATCAATAACTTGCATAAAATTTGAATCAGATCTTAGCTAATGTGTGGACAGGCTATGGACTATATCAAATGCTACCAGTCACTATCAGTTACTTGTCTTTAACCAGGAATACTGTTGCTCTCGGTGTCTCATTTTTAACATACTTGTCTATATTTTATTTGTACCTATAGAAAGAACCATAGTGTGGATGTTAAAGTACCCCATTGGAAACAAATTATAAGAACTACTTTAAGCATGAAATGTGGCTGGGTGACTTTGAACCAGCCACATGCTCTCAGCCCAGCTCATAATGTTGGCAATGCCTGGAGACAGCAGAATAGAAGAGAAAAAACTGGAGAAGATAACAAAATACAAAGACCTACAAATAGAAATAGAACGACTATGGCAAAAGAAAGCAAGGGTAGTACCAATAGTAATAGGTGCCTTGGATGCAGTCTCAAAACAACTGGAGCACCACTTGAACACTATAGGTATTGACACATTTGCTCTCAGTCAATTACAGAAGTCAGCTTTACTTGAAACAGCTTCCATCCTGTGGCAATATCTGTAACACCATCAAACATACAGATTTGCCTCTTCCAGATTTTTGGTAAGGAATTGATAGGTGGACCAAAATCCCAAACCCAGTCTGAACATCTGGTTGACTGTGATGATGATGATGATGATGATGATGATGATGATGATAAATAATAATAATAATAATAATAATAATAATAATAATAATAATAATAATAATAATAATAATAATCCCCCCACATGGTGCCACACTGGCATGGTGGGGGGGCTTAACTGTTCCAATGAAGCTGAGAGCTGTGCTATCGGTAGTACAAACTACCAGCAGGTCCAACCATGTAAGAGAGGTCTAGGCTGAGGAGCAGAACTGAGTGCACCCAACAACCCATGCAATGAATCATGGTGAAACACAACTGAATGAATCCTATACTGGCTCGGTTGTCACCCAGGTTAACAAGGACTGCGTCGGGTATTGGGGAACCTGGGCATCTGTCAACAAGTGGGCTACAGGCCATGAGTCCCAAAGCTGAGCAACCAGGGCATGGGCCTGCAGGGCTACTGAAAGCTGAACAACCTCAGAAGCAACAAAAATACACCATGTCAGAGAACTGCACTGTGATGAAGTGCTACTACAAAGCAGAGCCAGAAAAATGAGGCTACCAAAAAAAGGATGTACAAGTTATGGAAACAAGAATATCCAGACTCAAGGATAACTGAATTATGATTAGCCGATCAATGACGATTTATCACTCGGAAGTCGAACTTGAAGAAATATGGAAAAATTGTGAAATGGGAACACAGACTGCTGAACAGCAGACCACTGAAGTGGCAGCAGAAAATATTTCAATAACATCTGGAGCAGCTGAACATCCTGAATTCAAAGAAAATGCAGATATTTTGTAAAAACAGGATCAGCAAGGGCCTGAAGTCATCACTGAAACACCAGGAGTGCTCAATGCTAGGCAGCAAGAACTGAAAGCTAAAATCTTGGCACACGCTGCAACAAATGCAGAAAGAAGAAGGCTTCCAACATTGAAGACTGTGCCTAGAAAATATTTGGTGCCATTGATGATAGATGCGAACTATGTACTTGCAGCAGTCCAGATAACATCAATTGAACAAACAAATCAGCTTGGCTTCAATACAGCAGTCATAGTAACAGAAGAACTGGGGATTCAACAGCCGCAGCCCCCTGGAAAATCGACTGGAAAACCACAGTGGAAAATCAGGTTGGAGTTGAAAATCAAGAGCCTGCGAGCAGATGCAAGCAACTTGAAGCATTTGCAGGAGAAAAAGCTGAAGAACCGCAAGATCAAGAAACATCTGATAAAAAAAATATGGGCTCAGCACAAGAAAAATTGATGAAGCATTGGAAATTGTGAAGCAGCAGAAAACAGCAACAGCAAGAAAAATTGAAAGATACGAAGCCAGAGTCATCCAGTACAAACAAAATCAATTGTTCCAATCAGACAAAAGATGGTTCTATCAGAGTCTGAATCAGATGGGGGATGCAAAAATTGAAAAAACAGCAATGACTCCATTTTTGAAAGACCTATGGGAGACTGAGAAATGTTACAACAAAAATGCTGAGTGGATCAGAGATTTTGAGATGAAATTCTCCAAGAACAAAATGGGCCAACTGGAAATAACTACTGAAATGATAAGCAACCAAGTGAAAAAAGTCAAGAACTGGACATTGCCTGGCAATGATCAACTGCATGGCTTTTGGCTCAAATACCTGACCAGCCTGCATGGAAAAATGGCCAAACAATTCAATGAGATGCTGCAGACAGGAAACATCAGTGAATGGGTAATAGCTGGGAAAACTTACTTGATATAGAAGGATCCAGCAAAAGGGGCAACACCTGCAAATTACAGGCCAATAATGTGTCTGCCAACCATATTCAAGCTGCTGACTGGCATCATAGCTGACAAAATCCAGGACTACCTAGAAGCAAATAACATCTTGCCAGTAGAGCAGAAAGGAAACAAACGAGGAAGCAGAGGCACAAAAGATTAGCTCCTGATTGACAAAATGATTTTAGACAACTGCAAAAGCCAAAAAATAAATCTGCATACAACTTGGATTGACTACAAGAAAGCATTTGATTCACTACTGCACAGCTGGATCATCAAGTGCCTGGAAGTCATCGGAATATGCAAGTGCATTGGTACTTTCACTGCAAATGTGATGAAGCACTGGAAAACAGAACTGTTTATTGTAAGTGAAAGCTATGGACTGGTCAACATCAAAAGAGGTATTTTCCAGGGTGATTCTTTATCACCTCTGCTGTTCATCATTCCCATGACCCCTCTTTCAACAATTTTACAGAAAACTAACCTGGGTTATCAAACTGCTAAAAATTCACAGAAAATATCTCACCTGCCGTACATGGATGATCTGAAGTTATACAGAAAATCAGAAATTGAAATCCAGTCACTGACCAATACAGTTCGAATTTTCAGTACTGACATCAGCATGGAGTTTGGCTTGGACAAATGCACCACAGTGGCACTGAAGAAAGGGAAGATCATAGAAAGTGATGGAATTGAAATGCCCAATGGACAAACCATCAAATGCCACCAATCTGAAGCCTACAAATACCTGGACAAACTGCAGCTGGATAATATCAAGCACGGGCAAGTGAAAAATGTCAGCAAAAAATATACACAAAGGGTCAGAAAACTTCTAAAAAGCAAACTGAATGGTGGTAACACCATCAAGGCTATAAATACCTGGGCCATACTCGTCATCAGATATACTTCTGGGATCATAAACTGGACACAGGCAGAGCTGGACAGCTTGCATAGGAAAACAAGAAAACTGATGACGATACACTATGCGCTGCACCCGCGTAGTGATGTCGACAGGTTATATTTGCCCAGAAAAGCAGGCAGCAGAGGACTTTTGCAAGTGAAGCAGACAGTCGAAGAAGAGAAGCACACTCTGGCAGATTATGTGAAAGACAGTGTTGAACCAGCTTTGATGGAGGTCAACAAGAAGAAGCTGCTCAAAGTGCAGCAAACCAAGAATCAATATAGAAAAAAAGCAATGCAAACTCTGGCTGACAGCTGGTGTAACAAAGCACTGCATGGACAGTTCCTTGAAAAGATCCAAGGAAAAGTAGATAAGGAAAAGACCTGGCTATGGCTGACCAACCGAACACTGAAGAAAGAAACAGAAGGCCTGATTCTTGCAGCCCAAGAACAAGCCATCAGAACGAATGTAATCAAAGCCAGAATAGAAAAATCTGCTGATGACCCCAAATGCAGACTCTGCAAAGAAGCAGATGAAACCATTGATTACATACTGAGCTGTTGCAAGACAATAGCTCAGACTGACTACAAACAATGTCACAACACAGTTGCTCAGATGGTCCACTGGAACTTGTGTCGCAACTGCCATCTGCCTGTAGCAAAGAACTGGTGGGATCATATGCCTGAAAAAAGTGGTTGAAAATGAGCATGCAAAACTACTGTGGAACTTCCAAATACAGACTGACAAAGTTCTGGAACACAGTACCTCAGATATCATGATTGTGAAGAAGAAAAAAGTGTGGATCGTTGACATTGCCATACTTGGTGACAGCAGAATCGACGAGAAACAACTTGAAAAAGTCACTAGATGTCAGGACTTGAGAATCGAACTGCAGAGACTCTGGCATAAACCAGTGCAGGTGGTTCCAGTGGTACTTGGTACACTGGGTGCTGTGCCTAAAGACCTAGGCAAGCACTTAAAAACAATTGGTGCTATCAAGATCACCATTGGTCAGCTGCAGAAGGCCACCTTACTGGGATCTGCTCGCATACTCCGCCGATACATCACGCAATCCTTAACACTTGGGAAGTGTTCAACTAGTGATTTGTGATATGAAACCCAGCATAGTTATCTCGTTTGCTGTGTACACTGTCATTTTTGTGTATTATTATAATTATTATTGTTAATAATAATAATAATAATAATAATAATAATAATAATAATAATAATAATAATAATAATAATAATAATAATAATAATAATAATAACAACCTTTACTTGGGACAACTTACATCCTGTGATAGTACCTTTAACACATCATCTGTGTCAGGTGTACCATTGTCTATTATGGTACCCTGCCCTTATGCTATGGGGGTAGTGGGGAGCACGACATGCTTGAGAATTTTTCCACTTGGACTGTTTACTTGGGAATTAGGGAGGGGAACTAGCTTCAGAGATAGGACTTCTTTTCAGCCAGTTTTTGCCAGGTTCAAGATCGTCACATCCTGGGTATGAATGATTACCTGTCTAACACCTCAGTATTCTCTCTCTTTTTTAAGATTTACAGTTTTTATTAGTTTATAATATAAAATATAAAAATACAAAATCAAACAATAGGAAAAATAAGGGAGGGAAAGGGGAAGAAGTGTAAAAAAGAAGGGGGGAAAGGTTTTTGACTTCCGAATCCCACTCAGCGCTCTCAAAACATCTTCTCAGCATTGCATTGGCTGCCGGTGGACTGGTCAAGGAGGTTGGAATTAGGAAACTAAACAACTTGCTTTATGCTTTGTGCAGAAACTTCAGATTCCACTTGACTATACTGCATCCTACATTTTCTCTCAGTAAAAGTTTTTTTTTATTCAACTCAATGGATTCAAGAGTGTTGCTTTCCTGAAGGATGGACTGGGGCAAGTCTGATATTCTGCTTTTTTCAGTTCCTTGAGAAGGACTTGATAGGTGGATAAAAGTACCCAACCAGTCTAAATATCAGTCTAAGCAACCAGGCATAACAATAAATCATCTTAACAAAATTTAAGGCCATGAAAATATTCTGTTCAGATACTTTGCTCAGAATAATTGTATTGATTCACCAAATCAACCCCCATTCCAATCAGATAGACAATTTGGACTGGGCATTGAACTGGATATGCAAAATCCTTTTTTTTAAAAAAAAATGAATTAGAAAATTGGATTCAGTGATGAAACAATCCATGTTGAACTGAACTGCAAATTCAAATCAAATTGATTTGAATCAGATGGGAGCCAATGTACTGTATATAGAGACATCTGCAGAAATGGTTACTGGTATGACTGGGTAATCAGAGCGCTACTCTTTTTAATGTGAAATCTGTACATTGCACACACGAGAAGTGGAATGGGGTTTTGATCACCTACTCCCTTGTGCCATTTTGAGGGCTATGACTATCACTGTAGAATCCTCTGATTCAACATAATCTTAGAAGAATTCTCAATATCTTGGCTGAAGATTACTGCTGTTTTGTTCTGAATGACAGTGCACTTCTCTTGGGGGGAAAACAGCTTTGTCATTTTGAAATATTCTTAGATCTAATTTGGATGGGCAAATTAGAGCAAAATATATAGTATTTTATTAGATTCATCTAATTGAGCAAGTATGATCATTTATGCATAGGCCGGAGTGAACCCAGCATGATCCATTGAACCCTGAGACCAATTCTCATCAAAGGAAGAGGAGAAAGATTGGGTAAAGATCCATGGAGCTAAGAGTAGCTATGGATATAGATCCATGTAGTTAAGAGTAGACTGGGTACATCTAGTTTAATAAAAAGAAGCACTAGGTGACATGGTAACAGTGTTCCAATATCTCAGAGGTTGCTACAAAGAAGAGGGAGTCAACCTAATCTCCAAAGCATCTGAAGGCAGAACAAGAAACAATCGGTGGAAACTAATCAAGGAGAGAACCAATTTAGAACTAAAGAGAAATTTCCTGACAGTTAGAACAATTAATTAGTGGAATAACTTGTCTCCAGAAGTTATGAGTGCTCCAACATTGGAAGCTTTTAAGGGGAGACTGGACAACCATTTTCCTGAAATGATTTAGGTTTCCTGCCTGAGCAGGGGGTTGGACTAGAAAACCTCCAAGATCCCTTCCAAACTGTTATTATTTTATTCTGTTAGATATTGGACCTTATCATGGACTCAAAGAATCAACCTCTTTTATCTCACCAGAACTCTGAAGAGTCAAAACTCCAAATTCATGAAAATGATGGTTGTTAGGAATGTAAGTCACCTAACAGCTATTTGGGTTGAAAATATATAAACCAGAATAAACATTTTAAAACTGTATCTTTAAGAAAATGCAAAACTGTAATTGGGTGTGGTTTTCTCAAACGGCTATAAGATGGAGCGAGAAACCTGGGTTGTTTAGTCTTAGTCTCAGAAAAGAGTGTTTCTCAGTGAGTCTCTTTTTTCCTTCTGTTGGAGAGCATTGCCGTTCCTCCATTTTTCCTAATTGACTGCTATTCCTCGATTTAATGTAAGTCTGATACTGAACTGTTTTTGACACTGGAATTTATTATTGGATTATCCCTGGACTGAAAACTGACTGATTTAACCTGTGAATGACTTTGGATTGCCTATTTTGAACTTTGCTTAAACTTTTCTGGAAGTAAAAACTAACATTTACTGTATAGTGTATCTGTGTGCTGTGTGTATATTATTCAAACACTACTTTCAATACGTCTCCCTATATGCACTCATTCTCCTAACAGGGAATTACCTCAACAGTGGTGCAACAAGAAATAAGTAGTCTTCCAGTTAAATTCCTTGCTAGTAAAAGAATGTATTCTTGCTCCTTCAAGACACAACTGATGGAATTCTGGTAAAACTTCTATTATGTCTGGACTAAAACATTGAGCAGAAAGTAGCCAAACACTGAAGGTAATGTCTCTTACTACCTTTAGGTATGCCTACATACCCACCACTTTGATTCAGCTTGTTCATGCAGCAAGTTTGTCTTGTCTTTTGACAATGCTTTATATATTCTCTTCTGAGTTTAAGATGTTGTGTTGCCTCTGATAGTTTGAACTATTCTATGCCTGATGATTAACTTTCCTTTGCTGTTCTGTGCCTCTTACATTTTTTTTTACCTTAGTTTTATAAACCATCACCTTTGCTTGGGTTCCCAGTGGAAGGGATGACCTGCTCTGGAACATTGAAGCTTCAGATAAGACTGAAAGTAGCTTCCAGGTTTTAATGGTTATCTTAGAGTGTCTTCATTTTGTCTTGTAACCCTGACTGGCTGCCTATTTTCTTCTGAGACCAATTCAAGCTGCTGACACTACTCATCTTTAAAGCCTTAAATATTTTAGGAGCCAAATCTCTGAAGCATTTTCCCTAGATGAAATCAGTTGTCCTTGTTCCAATTTTCTCTCTGTACTTGCCTTGTTGAATTCTGCTACATGCCAATGAAAGGGAAAGCTTTAGGAAAGCAATAAAATAGGGGGGGGGGGGGGGAGACTGTGCATACAGATAAAAAGGGCATGGACCATACATCCAACTCAAACATAAAAGAAATATATCAGGCCTCACTATACCTCAATAGGATAGAGCCAGGTTTTCATACACATTTTTTTTTTAATATCATCCAAGTGAGAGCCATATGGAACTCAAGGGGTACTACTCTAGAGGGCAGATGCCATAACAGACATACAAGAGAAATACAATGGAATAAATTACAGCATAATCACCACATAATGATACAACTCAAAACACCATCAAGAGCAATTCAAAAGAAATTAAGCACACAGAAATGAGATAGAAAATTAAAAGACTTTTTCACACGAAAAAGAATGCTTTTAGCACAATATAAAAGTAAATCTCCTTCCTTCTTTCTTTCTTTCATTCCTTCTTTTTTCCTTTCTTTCCTTCCTTGCTTCTTTTTTTAGTTGCATTTTTATTAAGTTATAAGATAAAATAAGATACAAAAGTAAATAGGAAAGCAGGGGGAAGGGGAGAAGAGAAGTGAGGAGGGGTTGAGAGAAAGAAAAAGAAGCAATGACTTCTGACTCCTTCTATTGCAATAAAATAAAGCAATAATATTGACTTTCCCCTTCCCTCCCTCTCTACCTCCCTCCCACCCTCCGTTCCTTTTAGATGCCTTTTCATAGAATCATATGGCTATCTTTTGAAGTTGAGTGCAGCCCCAGCAAAAGGTGTATTTTGTTTTGGGAGTTACAGGTGGGAATGGGCACTGCTGCCCATTCTGGAGCAGCTTTTGCCATCCAAACCAAAGAACAGCACAACCTTACTTGTGGTATTTTTTTCAGGAATGAGCATGTAAGCTTTCAGGTACTGTAAGTAAATAAAGCTCCATGTTTATAGAATGTTGAAACAGATGTCATTCTGCTAAGGGAATATGTGAACAGCAACGGCTTTTGAAATACAGTGGCTGTGTAAGCAAATAAATTACTGAGTTTTCCAGGTGCTCTTCAAAATTTAGACTATTTACAATTCAAGTAATCAAGAAATTGAATTTACAGTTTAACCAGAAACTCCCGTACATAATGTCTTCTCCTGTGTTTTAGTTCCTTTATACCATAAAAAAGCATGCCATCCCAGCAACAAATCATGTCCTTCTAATGTCAACAATCTAGTATTTCTTAGTGTTATCCATTCCTTAACCCACATCAGATTTGTAGCTTGATAATACAACTCCCAATTAGGCAAACCAAATCCTCCTCTAATTCTAGTATCTTGCAAAAGTTTTAACTTTATACTCGCTTTCTTACCTTGCCATATATATTTCAACGCAATTTTATTTAAATCTTCAAAGTAATGTTTTCCAAGACTAATTGGAATTGTTTGAAACAAATATAAAATTCTGGGTAATATATTCATCTTGATTGGGAGAAGATTAAAAGACAATGTTATTTGAAAATTCAAGTCTTGCTATCGACTATTGAAGCATTTTCTTATCCTATAATATACAAAAAAGAATAAACGGTTAGATATGGTGAAATATTGAATGAAAAGGGTGAACTCAAATCTGTACAAAAACTAGAGGAACAAGGTATAAAGATGAATTGGTTTTCATATGTGCAAATACATTCAAGGTATGATAAAGATTCTAAAATGGAATGTTTCCATGATAAATTGACTGATTTAGATAAGATTTTGACAGGTACTGATGAAAAAGTGATTAAAAAATTGTATGGATATTTATTAGAAATTAAATTAGAAGAACAAGTTAAAGAAACTAAGATTGCTTGGGGGAAGAATTTTGGATATGGGATTGATTTAGAGAAATGGCAAAAATTGTGGTCTCAAAGTTATAAAATGACAATGTCAACAGCATATAAAGAAAATTTGTATAAGATGTTTTACAGGTGGCATTTCCCCCCTGACAAGAATAGCAAGAATGTTCAAGAATAAATCTGAAAATTTTTGGAAATGTCATCAGACACCTCACTCATATCACCATATGTGGTGGACTTTTGCAGATGCTAAAAAATACTGAACTAAAATCCACACGTGGTTGGAAAAAATGACAAAAAGACACATAGACTTGAAACCAGAAATATTTTTATTGGGAATTTTACCTGAAATATATAGTAAAGACTTGAAATACCTGATTGTAAATGTGTTAACAGTGGCTAGGATTGTATTTGCCAAAAACTGGAAAAATGAGAAAATACCATCACAGGAGGAAATCATTAAGAAAGTATTGGAATGTGCTGAAATGAGTAGATTGACATTTGAAATTAGAGAACAAGAGGATAAACAATTTTATAAAATTTGGGATCTTTTCTATCAATGGTTAGACAATAAAGTACAGTAATGAAATACGTAGACTTTTAGAAAATAATAAATATATAAAGATGTATTTATTTCTTATTATATCTACAAAATGATTTTAGGATAGATTTGGGATGATAATATGAACTGTTATAAAACAAACTAAGTAAATTATGATTATCTTGTAAAACATGAATGAATAAAAGTATAGTCAAATGATTGATTAATAATGATTCTAAGGTATTTATTTTTTGATTGAAAATACGAGATTATATGCAATGTAATTTTAATTGAAGACTACGAAATGGAAGCACAAAACAATTTGTAAACCAACTGGCACGCTGTATGTATACAGATGGAAGAGCATATTTTCAATCTGTTTTTTTATAATTAATTTGAAGTATTCTTTTCCATTTTAAAAGCAAACAAAAAATAAAATATTATCTTCCCCACTGCCCATAGTTCAATCTTCAATCTATTGGCTTCTGTCCATCTTCATTTGTATTCTGTTTTTGTTTTGCAAGTCAGCAGTCAGGCCCCAATATGCCATCTTCTTGGGATGAAGTTGTGAAATGCAATCACACTATTTCTGATATTCTGAAGATAAAACAAAGAACAATGAATGGCATTGATGTTATTTTTCATTTCTCTTCATATTTCATTCATATTCTTCCCCTAGTTTAAAAACAAATGGGAAAGAAACTTTCCACTTCAAAATAGATTAGTTTCAAGAACTTTGGAATAACGTGATGGTTAACAAATTGATTCATCTTTAGAACATATGCATTTGTTTATTTGACCAATATATATGGCTGCCCAATTTGCCATTGGTATACTGAGCAACTAATGCAGAAGTTTAAAAAAATAGACCAAAAAGTTTAAGAAATAGCAGTACTCTGATACATTGACTGAAGTAAATCTTACAAGGACTTGGAGGAATAGAAACTAAAGTGAGACAAAGTTTTATTTGACCTTTTGTTTTCTTAGTAAGTACTAATGTATACTGGCTTGCTTTATTTTATCCCCAAGAATAAAAAGTTTAGGATGCATTTTGAGGTTCCTTTGATTTGGCTATGAGTTTCTATGCTTTGGCCCTAATTTGAAAAATATAAAATCAAAAGCTCTTTTTCTGATTGCAATAGCTGAAGCCTTTTAAAAGTTTTCAGACATTAGACATAGTGAATTATTGAAAGCATAATTTGGCTGTCTTTGTAGAAATTTGTGGAAGGAGGAGGGAGAGAGGAAAAGGCTGCATACATGTGAAGAGTTCAAATCATGGCATGTTATCTTGAACGTTATTTCTGATCAAAGAGGACCTCTTGTCATATAATTGAATGTTCTTTCTCTGTCTCTCTCCTTCTTTGAAGATTAAAAGTTAATTTTATTTCACCTTAGTTGCTGTAAAACAACCTCCCCTAAACTAATGTTCCTCAGACACATTGGACTTCAGTTTCCATCATCCCTGGCAAGCTTTAAAGTTGAAATGTTCAAATTAAGTTTTTCTTGGTATGGCTACCATTCCACGTTGCACTTTTAAAAGCCTGCTGGTCTTCACCATTTTCAAAAATACAAAATCTATTTGCTTCTCAGAGCTGTCTCCATCTTTAGGTATAATGGATTCTTATTTTGATAGGAGGAAAAGAGACACACATAGATAAAATAGCAACAAAAGTAGTGATAATTTAAATAGTTCATTTGATTAACATCAAGTGACTTGTGGTAAGATTGGGAGGGGGAACATATTATAAATAAATGAATAGAGTCAGAATAGAATTTTCAAAGTGTAATAAGTGCTACCCTCTACATTGGGCTGCCACCTATGGCTATTGTGTTATTATTTTATTGGTCAGCTTTTTATCGTATTTTGGTTTTATCTGCTTGTAAACTGCTATAAATTTGATTCTGAGTTATACAAATATAATCAATAAATAATGCATACACACACACACACACACACACACACACATTAGAGCTGGAAGGGAGGTCTTCTAGTCAAACCCTCTGCTGAAGCAGGAGATCCTATACCATCCCATACAAGTCACTGTACAGTCTCTTCTTAAAAAACCCAATGATAGTGAGATACCTCAGAATTCTATGCAGTATGGGAAAATTTCTATGTATGGAGGGATATGAAAGGAAGCCTAAAAAATGTGAACTAGTTGGTCTATGTGGTGCTTCCACATCTTACCATCTGCAGTTTGTAGGCGATAGAATCGGGGTCCCATAAGTTGCGTTATAGTAGCGGGGACCCACAAGGGTCGCCCGAGAAGTTTTTCGCGAACACGGGGTCACCTTCCTGGAATGCTCGACACTTGCTGCTGGATCCTGGGGGTTGTTCAGGCATCTAGTTTGGTTGGAGGCGATTGAGATGCGAGAGAAGTTTCCAGCCCATCAGGAGTTCAGCTGGGGTTCTGTTCGTGGTACTGTTTGGGGTTATGTGCTGGAAGAGAAGCATCCGGTTTATTTTGTCATCAAGGTCGCCGTGGTCCATTTTGTGCAAAGTCTTTTACAAATTGAACCATTTGCTCAGTACTACCATTGGCCTCAGGGTGAGCTGGCGATGTTAAGGCATGGCGGATGCCCCGATCTGCCAGGTACTGTTCGAATGGCAGGGCAGTGAATTGGGGGCCAATATCAGAGACCAGGACATCCGGCAATCCGTGGGTAGTGAACAGCTTATTCAGTTTTTTAGTGACCGCCTCTGTGGTGGTGCTTTTCATCTTGTGGAGCTTGAGCCAGTTTGAATAGGCATCCAATGTTAGGAGGAAAGTGTGTCCTCTTGTGGGTCCCGCAAAATCGATGTGGATACGGGACCAAGGGCCTCGAGGCGTTTCCCACTGAGTTGGGGGAGTTTATAGAGGAGTAGAAAGAGCCTCCTGGAATTTGCTGCACTTTGCTACCCAGGTCTCTATCTGTTTATCTAACCCAGGCCACCATGCATAACTCCTGGCCAATGCCTTCATCTGCCCGATGCCTGGATGTCCACCGTGCAACATTTTTAATACCTTATGTTGCAATTTCTCCGGGATTACAACTCTGTCTCCCCACAAGATGCGGCCCTTTTGGGAGAATAGTTCTGTTTGTCGATTCCTGAATGGCTTGAACGTGTTGTTGGGTGCACTAACCGGCCAACCCCGTTCCACCCAGCTGAGGACTCGTGCCAAAACAGGGTCCTTTTTTGTTTCTGAGGCGATGTCTCGAGCGGTCAGCGGCAGCGATTTGAGGGTTTCAATTTGCAATATGGCTAAGGTTGGAGCTGGTTCCTCTATGATGTCTGGTAGTGGAGAGCAGCTCAAAGCGTCAGCGTGGGGAATGGTTTTGCAATCGGTAATCGTAGGCGGCTAAAAATTCTGACCAACGTGTCATTCTTGGTGATAAGATATGGGAAGTTGGTTTGTTTCCTGCCAAAATACCAAGTAGCAACTTGTGGTCTGTAATTATGGTAAAGGGTCTCCCATACACATATTCATGGAAACGTTTAATTGCAGATACAATAGCGAGAGCCTCTTTATCAAGTTGACTATAGTTCCTTTCAGTCTTAGATAAGGTTCTCGAAAAGAACGCAATAGGTGCCTCATTCCCATTTGGGAGGACATGGCTTAAAATGGTTCCCACTCTGAATGGTGAGGCGTCACAGGTAACCATCAAGGGTAGAGTCTCGTTGTATTGCATCAATACAGCATCGGAGGTTAAGAGGTCTTTTACTTGTTGGAATGCCCTTTCTTCACATCATCCCCAGACCCAGGAAGCCTTTTTGTTGAGAAGTCTATGTAGTGGCTCGGCTACGGTCACCTTCTGGGGCAAGAAGATGTTATAAAAGTTAATGAGTCCCAGGAAGGCTTGGAGGTCTGTCTTATTCCTAGGTCTCGGGGCGTTTTTGATTGCGGTTAGTTTTTTTTCAGTGGGGTGGATTCCCTGTCTGTTGAGAAGGTATCCCAGGAACTCCACTCTCTCCGTACAAAGTTGACACTTGTCCCTCTTTACTTTCAGATCAGTGTCTTTAAATTTCTGAAGAACTTTTCTGAGTCATTGTCCTAATAACTCTTTAGTGGGGGCAGCTTTTAGGACATCGTCAAAATAAGGCACTACGCCTTTTATGCCTTGTAATAGTCTCTCCATCAAACTTTGGAAAATGCCAGGCTCCACGCTTACTCGAATTGGAGTCTATTGCACTTGAAGGCACCTCTATGTGTAACTATTGTCTGGGCTTCTGCAGTTGTCGCATCTACAGGTAGTTGCTGGTACGCCTGAGCTAAGTCCAATTTCACAAATATTTTTCCGCCACCCAGGGAATGAAGAATGGGAATGGGTAAGCGCTCTGTTGAAGAGCATGATTTAGGGTGGCCCGGTAATCCCCACAAATTCTTAACGAACCATCTGGCTTCATGGGCGTTACTATTGGAGTTTCCCAGCGGGGATAGTCAATCAGTTCCAATATGCCCTGGGCTTTCAGTTTATCTAGCTGCTCGTCGATCTTTGGCTTGAGGGCAAAAGGCAGCTGATGAGGCTTAAGCTGAATGGGAGCTACATCGGGGCTGAGATTAAATGATATAGGTGTCCCCTTGTACTTGCCTAATGTTCCTGTGAACAAGTCCTGGAATTCCTGGATGATTGGGATGATCCCGAATCAACTTCCATCATGCATGGTCGATTCTCAATAGTAACCCTTACGCGGATCTTTCTTGCATCGAACGACGAAGCGTGGCCGATAATAATGGTTTGGTGAGCCTCTTCTCATCTTGTTGAAGAGGCAGGTGCTCGATTTCTGTAGTAGTAGTGGTTGTTCCATTGGTGGTTCAGGCGGTCCCGATTCTCAGGTGGTTTGCCTGTCTCCAGGTGGAGGTTGTTCTCCCTTCGGCTGGGACTGGACTCTCTCTTGCTTCTGCAGACCTTCGTGATGTGACCTCTTTTCCTGCAGGTATGGCAGAGTGTGTCAAGGAATTTGCAGTCCGATCACGGGTGGTTTGCCCCGCAACCAGCACATTGGCGCGGACGTCTCTGGTTCCTTTGCTCTCGTTCCAAGTGGAGCCAGTTGACCTCCTCTTCCTCACTGTCTGAGGATGACTTGAGGACTTCGTGGTGGGTGGTAATAGTGTGCTTCTCAGCGGCGAGCAGGCTATCATTAGCGAGTTGGCAAAGCGGTGCATTTGCTCGGTGCATTTGAGCGGCTGACTTCCTGGTTGCTTCTGCGGCAGTAGCGTTGGTGATGACATCTGCAAGGCTGATGTCTCCTTTCACCATGAGTTTACTCTCCACGCATGGTGCATCTAATCCCAGAACTATGCGGTCTCTCAGGGCTTCCTCGAGGTTTGCAAAACCACAAGGTTCCAGAGGTCAGCTACGAAATCCCAATGCTCTCGTTCTTCCATTGGTCCCTCTGGTAAAACTCATGTCTTCATATCAGCGTAGGTACTGTAGGTGTGTAATGGGCCCAGAGGATCGGGGCAAGGTTATCCCAATCCATGGTCTTCACTTCCGCCGGTTTGGCAACTGCTTTAGCCATTTTGAAAATGGCGGGGCTGCAATGAGTCAGGAACATCGCTCGTTTCTTGCCAGGCATAGCATCTTTTAAATTGTTGGTCTCCAGGAACATCTAGAAATGATCTATATAAGAGTCCCAGTCTTTGGTTGCTGGGTCGAATGGAGCGGGTGGTATGGCGCCACTGGTCATCTTGCCGTTTGTTGTGTGCACTCTTCAGCCATGTGCTCTGTCTTGTTCGATGCGTACTTAGTCAGCTCTATCATCTCTGCATCCCATCCTCATCACCAGTGTTAAGTCCTGAGCATGGGCGCAAGGAACGGAGATGAGACATCGAATGGTGACTTCAACTCTTTATTGTGAAATAAGAACAGAGCAAATACTTGGGCAGAAGCAGCTCTTTTATAGAGCTGGCTGCTGTCAAAACAACCAATGATTTGAGTTTACCGCTTTCACAAGCGTCCAATTAGAGGGGCCCGTTAACAGCCAATCAGACTGGCCAGAAACGACCAATCATGACTCGCTATTCGCGGTCCAATGAGGAGTGCAGGATTATGAGCCTGCTGCAATGTAAATCTATTTAGGGTTGTTACTGCTGCGTTGGCTTAGTCCATAACAATTGACATTCATATTAGAAAATCTATCTTCAATCTGGGAAATTAAAATCTCTCACACAAACATGTAGCTGAGATTTCCTAAGTAAAAACTGAAGAAGTGAGAATTTCTCCCATGTGACATCTCAAATGATTCATTCAGTTTCTGAAAACATCTCTTACAAACAGATAAAGGAATATGTATCTATAGCAAGACCCAACTTTCCAACAATTATTGCTACTCCATTTTAAAAATTATATAACAATGCATTGTGACAATGAAGAACAAAATGAGAAGCTTCTTTCATAAATTGTGTTATTAATCAAATGTGAACTATGTGGTCAAATAGACAACATTGTGACAGGTTGCTGAGACTTGTTCCAAAAGTACAGACTGTGCTACTACTATCCTAGATCTTCAACCTGGTTGGTAGGATTCCAAAATAGAACAAGATTTGAGATGCTTGTAGAGGAAGTGCAGGAGGCAATAGATTTGCTTCTAAATATTTTACACATTTGCCCTGAATTATAAAATATAGAATATTATTAAGGGTTTATATGTTGGCCAAGATACAAATGATGCAGCTTTATAAGATACAAGAACCTCTTGTATTCGTAATGCCTAGAAAGGTTACTTAAAGGCATCTGTTGATATTATATAAGGTTAAGATATATTGATGACACATTCGTGATTTGGCCCCATGGACAAGAAAGCCTAAACAATTTCCTAACACACCTAAACAGCGCACACCCCAAAATCAAGTTCACCATGGAAACAGAAACAAACAACTACCATTCCTAGATGTACTAATCTGAAGAACATAAGAACTCAATCAAAAGCATAAGCATTGAAGAACATAAGAACTCAATCAAAAAGGAAGAACCGACCTCTTCCCTGGTCCAACACCTCAAAGCCACAGGACATGAGATTGACTTTAAAAATACCAGAAGTATCGCCAAAACCAAACACTTCAGCAGCAGAATCATCAGAGAAGCCATAGAGATAGAAAAACGCCCACACAGCATGAATAAACGAGATGATGCCTCCTGCCTACCAGCCATTTGGAAACCCGCCCTCATGAACAGACGCGTACCTAACATGAAGAATGACACCAGAGCCACACCCCTGAGAGCCACACAAGATGCCACCACCACACTTCCACGTAGAAAACAGACTCACACCCACACAGAAGATGAAACACAACCACGGACCAGAAGCTGCACTGCAGCTGCATCACTACCTACTAAAAAACCCCTCTGAGCCATACATGAAGCGAACTGACCTCCACCATGAAGATGCAGCACGACCACGAACTCGAAGCCAAACAGCAAGATCACAGCTCACCAGCTCAAACCCTCCAGCAACTAAGACTAACCTGAGCACAGTCAAGCCTCCATATGAACAGAACACGCCTCCAGCCAATCAGAACACAGCCAAAGCCCCAACCAATGAGAACACACCCCCACCCAATCAGAACACAGCCAAGCCCCCACCCAATCAAGTCACACCTCCACTAGCAGTTAAAAGGAAGAAGCAGCTGCAAGCTCACATCACTCTGAGAAGCACAGAGCTGAAGATCTGGGCCGATCAAGATTTTATCTAGTTTTTGTAATTCATTATCTGTTCCAAATTCCTCACTGTCTTTTTTATATCTTGTTTGAATTTGCATATAGGTCCACCAATCCAGTTTTATTCCCTGCTATTCCAATTTCTGTCTACTCTTTAAGTTCCCTTGGTCATCTAAAATTTCTTAACCTCCATTATATTGGGGTGGATTACTGCTTCCAAGGGAGATACCCGATTTGGAATTTTATTTGTCTCCATGATTGTATCAGCACATTTTTTATTTTATGTCTATAGAAATATAGATATGGTTTGCTTTCTTTATCCCATAGGAAGTCATGCCACTCTTTTTGTATGTGAAGCCACTTTCATTCCCACCCCGAAACCATAAAAAACCCTAAAAATGAGCCAACATTAGCCAGGTTTTATTACTGGATTTTGGCAACAATATTTCTGGGGAGCCACATATGGTGTGCTAGAGGCCCATATGAGGGCTAGAGGTTGCCCACCACAATCCACCCAAAGAGAATCATAATTGTTTCCTTTTGGCAGTACAGATTAGTTTCTCCTCCATTCTGATCATTTGAATTTCATATACTTTTCCAACAACAAAAAGAGCTTCTTTTTATTGATGCAAGAGTATATAAGTATACTTATATTCAACTATATTCTATATATACTTATATTCAAAGCTGAATATCATACTTATATTTAACTATATACAATACATTTACATTCAACTCAACACTTATTTTCATTTTTCCAAGTGAAGTTTCAGAGAGCACTGTTTCAGATAGTTTCCCAACAATCTTTTAAAATATGTCATCATTATTATTCTTTTCATGTAAGAGAAGCAGGTGCAGAGACAATTCTCTATGAATGTACAAAGACATTTGATTCAAAGTTAGTCTGATGGAATCATTGATTTGTTTCATCCAATTAAATAATCACATTGAATCAATTTGATTTCTTTTAGTCTGTGTAAAAACCTCCTTTTCTAGCAATAATTCAAAGGAAATTGATAGTTCAATTCAATAAATCAAATCATTTCCATCCTGCTGAGTTGGAATATCATTTCAGATCAAAATGATTCCATATTTTGAATCTTTCATTCAAACTGGATCAGGAAAATTCACATCTCTTCCAACATTCTCTCATGTCACGAGATAGACAAATCTTAGTTTCTCTATTTCTTTATGCTAACTTATTAACACACACCTGTTTTTTTGAAACCCCATCAGACAAATAATAGAAAGCCATGGTAGAGAAGGACAAGTAAACCTCCATACAAGAAACCAGGAAGGTAGCTTTCATGGAGTTTTCTTCTTGCCATATATGAAAGTTTCTTTCATATCGTTTCTTTCTGAGCTTGTCATTACTCCTCCTAAGTTGGCATCATGATGAGATGAGAAGTAAGAAACACTGTTTGAAGATTGAAATACATTGTGCCATGAATATTGAAACAACAGTTACTAACCAAAAGTTCTCCAAATCGTTTAAATTCCAAAAGAGTGCAGAAGAATAGAATAAAATGTTAACAGGAGAAATAGTCCCTCCCTCTGTGATATACTTTCTTCAGGATTGTGGACAAGACAAATTACTGCACCATAAAAGTATCCTAGAGTACACATTTTCTGAATGTTTCTGAATATATGCTATACTATATTAATTCGAAATAACAAGTCTTTTATTATTGTGGGAACCTGAAATGGAAGATTATCAAGAGGCAAATCTTATTAAAAAATGTCTCTAGTTTCTTATGGGTTTAGAAATGTGTTGCTCTCAAATCTAGTTGATGGGAAAATAAAATTTGTCTCATCAATCTAGGGAAATAACTACTCATTTTAGTAGCCCATCACACAGTCCAGAGAACTTGCATCTGCACACACAAAAGTTGTGTCTAATTTGTTGTTATCTCCTTATGCTGCCGTAATTCGCTGTTTGGCTTTTAGTGTTGTGATACAATTAACTTTTCAAGTTTTTTTTAAAACAGAGACCACCAGTAATTAAGTTTATTGAGAAGAGTTCAGTCTTTGCAAATTTAAATTTAAAAAGAATGAGTTTCATAGAACTCTGAAACAAAAAGTAGAAGAGAAATGTAGTTATCCTCAGTAGATTGGCTCCTTGCATAATTTTCTACAGAATGAGCCATGGTGGCACAGTGATTAGAATGCAGTTTCAAGTCAAGTAGAATTAAGTTATATATTAAGCTTAAAGGTCTAGTTTGAGTTTTTCTCCTTCCTCCTCTCTAATGATTTATTCTTGAGATCAGAAGAAAGCAAGGGCTTAGTATATTGACTTGTGCGCCATAGATTTTTGTCCAATGTAAAATTTCTCAGTATTAAAAGGGATGGAGAAAAAGAAAGCAGCAGCTCTCTTATCACTCTGCCATCTCTCGTTTTCTTGGCCAAATTGTTCATGATATGTGTTTCAATTTCAGTCCTTCTGTTAGAAAAGCAAAGTTAGTAACAAGGACAAAAATGACAGAGATTTAGAACAAATAAAATGATATGAAAGTAAACGGACAGGCACTAAAATTCTATTTTCAATTGTTTTGGCTTGAGAAATGGGAAGTTAAGCAAGTCAGTCTCAGTTCATTGTGAATATATAGCAACAGCTGTGCAGGTTCCTAGAAGCTGTCCAGAAGTGGTTTGTGACTGCCTTTTTCATTTTTTTTTTTTTAAATAGTGTTCACTGCTGGAGTTCATTGAAAGCTTCACTTTCTAACCTTTGAGTAGACTTGGGTTTGTTTAGGCAAGGTGAATTAAGGGCTGTTATAGTCTAAATGGGAGGCAGTGTTGTTATCCAGTCAGTTGCATATCTTCATGGATAAGATATAGATGCTGGGAGCCCCTTGAGTATACTAGCTAAGGAATGGGACTAGAAACCAGGAGATTGTGAATTCTAGTCCTGTCTGAGACCTAAAAGCTGGCTCGGTGACTATGATTCAGTCATGCTTTCTAGGCCAAAACCATCTCATAGGACCATTTTTATGGAGAAAATAGGAGACAGTATGTCTGTTGCTTTATTTGATCAAATAATCGTGCAATAAAATTATAAATCAATAAATATTATCTAGGATCTGGTGTAAAGAATCTGGTCGCTGAATGTTGCCATTTTTACATCACATTTTTGTCATTTGTCATTAAATAAAACACATAGAGTTTATAGTTGTTGTAAAGCATACCACTGAAAATGGTCAGGGGAGTTCAGTGGCAGTAATGGGAAGATTTTGGAAAGATGGAAAGATGAGAAGGGCATCAAGAAGGCTGGTGAGAAGATGTTGTGAAGATTTGCTATGGATGGACAGATGGAAAGAAATGGGGAACATTGGGAACTGGAAAACTATGGGAAGGCTCTGGATTGTTTGTAGCAATATTCCAATATCTACACTCATACCCAGTAAAAAATGAATAGGAAAGGAAAAAAAAAGGTGAGCTACATCATATGGAAACTCTTTGTAAAAGGAATATTTCAAAATATGACAAAACAGACCAGGTTGATGTTTCAGTCTTATCAAGCAAAAATAAAAGAAAAAGCCCTTCAGTTAATCAGTTTGGGAAAAAGATGTTCAAACAATTAAGGGAGACACCAGCTTAACCACTAAAGAAAAAAGACTTGAGGTTTGTTTATTCACTTTCTAGCATTCTGTATCCTGGCATTAACCCTGGTTAATGAAAAGCCCGTGTGATATTTTTTGTTCTTCTGTGAGGCCCTTCTGTTTAGGGACTTGAGTTTTATGGATTAATGCCATCACATCCATTCCTTATTTCTTCACCCATAGATTTTAGTCTTGAGAGATATCCATGCATCTCTGTTCAGATGTTCCTGATATACAACTCTCACACCTTCTGCCAAGTTTACCAGTAGAGAATTGCCATTTTAATTTTCATCTTTTTTGTCATATTTAAAGGAAGAGGAGGCATCCATTCATCTAACATATCATTCTTTGCAGGAATTGTGCGGTATGTGAAAAGAAGAATGTAATGTTCTAAAATTCTATTTTATGTATCAAGTATGCACTTATTAAAGAGGTAAATCATGCTATCTAACTTGTAGTTTCAGGCATTTATTCCTTCAACAGGTATATATTTGTTTGGAACTGCTAGAATATTATTCACAACATACTGAAAGCATGCCATAGATTTTGTTACTCATGTGATGGTTCTTTTTCACTGAAGAAGAGCTACAAAATGATAGCTATCATGCCTTTTTTTGTTCCCTATAGATTTATATACATGGGTTCATTATCTATCTGGATCTCTCTCTTTTTTTCACTCTCTCGCTCTCTTGTATATACATACATACACAAACAGGAAGCTGATTAATGCTACAGCAAATCTCATTAATAGCGCAGCAAATTATACTGATGATCGTTGTATTGTTCTAGAACTCAACTTGCTCCTGAACTCCCCAACTAAACTGGAAGGTTTTCAAGTTGGCTAGTAATACATTACTATAACATATACATTGAGTATAACTGAATATAGTATAATTTAAAAATGTCTCAGATCCTGTGAATTTTATTTCTGTAAGAGGTTTAAATCTATTAGGAAACAAAATGTATAGGTTGGTTGGTGTGATTGATTTCCTATTTTTCTATAAGGCATATATTGTCATCCAAGTGTTTTCTCTTTTTTTTTCTTACAGGTACATTTTGAACTAAGATTACAAAAGGTTCTCCAATGAAGTTCCATAACTAAAGCTAGAGATCTTTCTTTAATATAACTACTATGTCACATAAAGAAACCATAGTTTTGATTGTGGTACTTGGATAGCAGTAAGATACAAACCAAGTTCATCATGCAAAGCCATAATGTTATGCTTGATTTGAAATTAGAGCTTCAGATTAAACCCAGCCATTGTACTTTATAAACCATAGTTTATGATTTAGCAGTTTGTGCAAACCCAATAATTCATCAGTCCATCACACAGTTTGAACACACAGAAGTTCTGTTTAATTTGTTGTGTCTCCTTATGCTGCCTTATTTGCTATTTGGCTTTTAGTGTTATGATGCAATTAACTTTTCAATTTTTAAAAAAAACAGTAATTAAGTTTATTTAAGCTAAAGATGATTAAAAATTTCAGTCTTTGCAAATTTTAATATAAAACTAATAGAATTCTGGAATGAAATGTAGAAGAGAAATGTAGTTATCTTTCCTTTAGGAAGAGTAGATTGGCTACCTGCATAAATTTTCACATAATGAGCCATGATAGTGTAGTGATCAGAATGCAGTATTGCAGGATAATTATGCCGACTGCCAGCAGTTTGATCCTCATTGGCTCTAGATTGATTCAGCCTTCTGTCCTACTAAGGTTATTAAAAAGAGGACCCAGATTGTTGGGGGAAATATACTGACTCTGTAAACTGCTTAGAACAGACTGTAAGAGCACTATGAAATGGTATATAAGTCTAAGTGCTATTGCTAGTCTGCCTTTCTGCATGATCTTGTAGTATTGGGAAGGATCTGAAATCCTATATGATCCTCACACAAACTGAACATGGGGGCTATTGTGGGAGAGAAGCTTCCAGAGCAAATAGATTCCTATGGTTACTTGCCTATAGCCCACTTTAACAGCCCACTATTGTTCCATACACTGAGCCCCTTACCTTAATCCAACATTGTGTATATGAGTCTGCACAATATACCAAGGAAGATATCCAATTAGAAGTACTTATTAATTAATTGAACATCATTTCTCATTCAACATCTTTGCTCCCACTAACATTAGGTTTATTTTGTCCCCATTTTCCATCGGTATGCAAATTCTGAAGAGAGGAGAACCTTTGCCCACATGCACAACTCACACATATGCAAACACCATAAATGTTTAAATGAATTTCTCTACATATTCTTCCCTGCCTCAATCTTTTAAATAGTTTTTCAAATTAAAAAAAAAAAAAAAACTCTTTCGCTCCTACTTTTACCAAATGAATGCTTTTTGAGTGCTCTTTGTCTCAATATGAATTTTTAATAACATTTGTTGAAGTGTGAAGCCTATCATAAAAATTTAGAAAAGTTGTGATTTGAGCTCAATATTATATTCAGGTTCATTAATATGCTTCAGAGATGCCAGTAGGGTCAGTTCACATTAAAAAAATAAACCAAATGAATTTCTCCTCCATTGTTAGATACTTTTGTTAGATACTTTCCAGTTTTTAGTGTGCTTTTCACTGAATATTCAAAAATACAGTTTTCATGGGGAGGAGGGGGAATTCTTGAATCCTAGAATGAAACATGAAAATTTTTCCAGGGATCTGTGAAAACTTTCAACTAACTAATGGAATCATAAGGAAATTCTTCAAGCATGGAATACAATTCCTCTACTAAGGGTATATGAGATGGGAAACTATAGAACTCAATCAATCAGTCAATCAAATAAATAAAAAATATAGATCACTATATATCTGGCCCATCTCAGAGCAACACGTCATTTCAGCAAATATTTCACTTCATATAATATTCACACTGACAAACACACACATAATTTTGCACTTTTTATTTTTTATTGTTTTTTTTAAATTTTATTGGTTTTTAAAAACAAACATTAACAAACAAAACATAAAAACATCAAGCTATCTTCCATAGATGTACATACACACTGTTGGTTGGTTGGTTTACAAATTGTTTTGTGCTTCCATTTCGTAGTCTTCAATTACAATTACATTACATATAATCTCATATTGTCAATCAAAAATTAAATACCTTAGCATCATTATTAATCAATCACTTGACTATACTTTTATTCATTCATGTTTTACAAGATAACCATAATTTACTTAGTTTATTTTATAACAGTTCATATTATCATCCCAAATCTATCCTAAAATCATTTTGTAGATATAATAAGAAAGAAGTACATATATTTATTATTTTCTAAAAGTTTACATATTTCATTACTGTACTTTATTGTCTAACCATTGATAGAAAAGATCCCAAATTTTATAAAATTGTTTATCCTCTTGTCCTCTAATTTCAAATGTCAATCTACTCATTTCAGTACATTCCTATATTTTCTTAATGATTTCCTCCTGTGATGGTATTTTCTCATTTTTCCAGTTTTTAGCAAATACAATCCTAGCCGCTGTTAATACATTTACAGTCAGGTATTTCAAGTCTTTACTATATATTTCAGGTAAAATTCCCAATAAAAATATCTCTGGTTTCAAGTCTATATGTTTTTTTGTCATTTTTTCCAACCACATGTGGATTTTAGTCCAGTATTTTTTAGCATCCGCAAAGGCCACCACATATGGTAATATGAGCCAGGTGTCTGATGACATTTCCAACATGCTATTCTTGTCAGGGGGAAATGCCACCTGTAAAACATCTTACACAAAGATCTTTTACCATTTTGCCAAATCTAGCGCTATCTGCTGTTTACGTTTGATGTAATTATTCTCTTTTAATGTACTACATCTTGCTGTCAAATATATCCCCAAGTACTTGATCTTATTCGTGACCTGAATTTTCAATAAGTCTTCCAGTTCTTCCTTTTGTCTTAATAACATATTGTTTGTCAAAATCTTTGTCTTATCTTTATTTATTTTCAAACCAGCCACCTTTCCATATGTCTCTATCTTTTCTATCAATATTGATGCTGTTTTTAAAGGGTCTTCTAAAATGAAAACTAGATCATACGCAAATGCCTGCAGCTTAAATTCTTCCTTTTTGATTTTCATTCCTTTTATATTCTTTTTATCTGTAATATTTCTGTTTAACACTTCCAAAGTTAACACAAACAACAAAGGTGATAGTGGGCACCCTTGTCTTGTTCCTTTTCTTATATTAATAGAGTCTGTCAGTTCTCCCTCAATCATTACCTTTGCTGTTTGTTTATAGTATATAGCTTCTATTGGTTGAATAAATTTTCCAGCAAAACCCATCTGTTCCAACAGTAATAACATGAATCGCCAATTCACATTATCAAAGGCCTTCTGTGCATCTAGAAATATCAGAGCCATTTGTTTTTCAGGATGTGCCTCATAGTATTCCAAGGTGTCCAAGATTACTCTCATATTGTCTTTAATTTGTCTCTTTGGCAAAAATCAATTTTGATCAGAATGGATAAAATTATTAAAATATTTTTTGAAGTCTTTCTGCCAATATTGAAGCAAAGATTTTGTATTCTGCATTTAGTAGAGAAATGGGTCTATATTTCTTAATTTGTAATGGGTCGGCCTCTTCTTTTGGAATAAGTGTAATATAGGCTTCTGACCATGATTTAGGTATCTTCTTCTTTGACATAACTTCATTTATAACTTCTAGCAATGGAAGATTCAATGATTCTTGTAATGTTTTATAAAATTCTGCTGGAAGTCCATCTGGGCCATACCTTTCCATTATTTTGCTTCTTGAGTGCTTCAGTTAACTCCATCATTGTTATATTGCTTTCTAACATTTTTTCAGTCTCTTGAGGTATCTGAGGTAAATTAGCATTCTGTTAAGTAGTACTCTGCTTAACTCTTTCTTCATCAATATTCTCTTGCATATATAATTTCCCATAGAAGTGTCTAATGATTTCCTTCTTCTCTTTGCTACCATGGCAAACTTGGCCTTGGTCATCTATTAATTGCAATATTTTCCTTGATTCTTTCTCCTTTCTCAATTTGTATGCTAACCATCTACCTGGTTTGTTTGCATCTTCAAAGTAGTTCTGTTTAGCACCTCTAATTTTCTGTGCTAATTCTTCTTTTTCTATTTGACCCATTTTGTATTTAATTATATTCATTTTTAGTTTGATGTCCTTTTTCTGTGGCATTTTCTGTAGCTCTTTTTCAAGTCTTTTATGCTCATCCTCTAGGGCCTTAGAGGCTAGCCTTTTCATAGTATTCCTTTTCCTTGTATAGTCTATTATCAAGCCTCTAACATATGCCTTCATTGTATCCCATACATTCTGAATTGATGTATCTTCTTTTTTGTTTTTTCTAAAGAAAAAAGCCAATTCTTTCTCCATCCATTGTGTGAAGTCTTTTCCCTTTAAAATAGTATTATTTAACGTCCATCTAGATCTTCTTTTTTGTCCTTTCCATTTAATTGTCAATGGATTGTGATCTGCCCAAGTACTTGTTTCAATATTTATTTCTTGAAGGTTAGATATTAATTCTGTTGACATCCATATCATATCTATTCTAGACCATGATAAGTGTCTATTTGAATAGAAGGTGTATTGTTTAGTTTTAGCATTTCTTTCTCTCCATGTATCTTTTAAGTTTATTTCATCTACCATTAAAAAAAAAAAAGATTTAGGGAGAGTTTTTCTGTTTTGGTTTATTGTTTTCTGTGCTGTATAGTCCAATTTATTGTCTACAATCCCATTAAAATCTCCCATCATAACTATATTAGCATAGTCCAGTTCAATTATTTTCATATGTAATTTTTTGTAGAATTATTCTTGTTTGTCATTTGGAGCATAAATTGCGATCAGGAGTGTTTTCATATTATTGTTCATTATTTCCACCATTAGTATTTTTCCATCATCATCGGTATAGATCAATTTTGCTGGGGTGATCTCTTTAATATATAAACCCACTCCTCTTTTCTTACATTGGGTCAAGGAAGTAAATATTTTCCCTAATTTTGGCTGTACCAACAATTGTTCATATTGTTTTTTAATATGTATTTCTTGTAGACAAATTATATCAAATTTTAATTTCTCTAATTTATGAAAGGTTTTCCTTCTTTTAATGGCTGAGTTAAGTCCATTTATATTAATTGTAATCAATTTTTAATCTTCCATGGTTATATTTTATAGTTAGGTTTAGCAGCTCTCATAGATCTTAGTTCACATTGTTCTTTGACTTCCACCTTTCCACCTACTGCGCCTTCTTCTTTTTCAGTCACCATTTGGCAGTCCTCTTGGAATTCAATTAGTGAGATCTCTTTTTCTGCCTCTTCCTCTTTCCTTCCAAAAAATTATATATAAAATAATTCCGCTTTCTCAACTGAGTCAATTCTATGTCTCTGTTCTTGCCATGTGAATATTAAACCTTCTGGAATCAGCTACCTATAATTCACCTCTTTTTTAAGTAGCATTTTAGTCAGGAATCGGTATTCTCTTCTCATCTCTCTCACACTTCTGGGTATTTGTTTCAAGACCACAATCTCCTTGTCTTTGTAATTCATTTTTTTCTCTTTTGCCACTTGCAATATTTGTGTTTTAATGGCTTTCTTTGTAAATCTAATGTGAACTTCTCTTGGTAAGTTGTTTCTCATTGCATATCTTGTGAAAACTCGATAAACCTCATTCCATCCATCATCTTCTCTTGAGTTATTTCCAAAGCTTCAGCCAGTATTTCTATCATTATCTCAGCTAGGTTTTGTCCTTTTTCTTCCTCTACATTTTGGAATCTAAGATAGAATTCTGATCTATCCATCTCCCATCTCAGCATACCACTTTTGTCTTGTTCAACCACTGTTAATCTATTATCAATATCTCCAATCTTCTTGTCTCTTTGTTTATCTTCTTCAATTTTTTGGAATCTCTCATCATACTTCAACATCATTTGTTGGATGTTCTCCACTTTTTCATCAGTTTTCCCTGTTCTTTGTTCAATGTTCTCTATTCTCTTTTCAATATTCTCTGATCTTGCTTGAATATTTTGAATTCCTTGCATAATCATCTGCAGAGTCACTTTTTCTTGTTCTTTTTCTTGCTTTAACATTGTCTGCATTGAACTTTGTCCTCCAGATGGTGGAGAGGAAGAAATAGAAGAACCAGGAGCTGTAAATTTCCTACTCATTTTAAGCAATTCAAAATCTTCAGGTTCTTCTAAACCTTAATCCAATTGTGAAGTAACCAATTATAGTTCAAAATAAAAATAGTAGAAAAAAGAAGCCCAATAATAATAATAAAGGGGGGGGGGGAAGGGAGGACAAAAATTTCTTCAGGTTCTTGTAATCCAATCAATAGTTAGATAAAGAAAAAGACTTAAGAAAAAAAGGGAAAAAAGGAAAAAGAAAAATTCTTCAGGTTCTTCAACATCTTAATCCAACTGAAAGGTCTCAAATAGAAAAAAAGTGCATAAGAATAAACCAGAAAGGTAGATAAAAAAACAAAAATACCAGGAAAGGAAAAAAAAAATACTTTTAAGGCTTTCCCTTTAAAATAAAAAGCAAATGTAGAGATTGGACTCCCCCCCCCCCCAAAAAAAAAAGACAAGCTCCAACAAAGGAAAAAACCCAAATAGTTATTACAAAAAAAAAGATTTTTTTAAAAAATACAATAAAGCTGGTGAGGAGGGATAGCACAACTTAGGAAAAGTAAAAAGAGCACACTGCACTTTGTTTAATTATCCAAGGCTCTTATTATCGCTCTCTTCTCCAAAAACTTACCACCTTTTTTCCCTCTAAGTTTCAACACCAGACTCCAGCTGTTGATAGAAACCCAGAAGAGCACCTGCAATAATACTCTCTCATACTCTTCCCTTTATCTTATCAAACAGCAATGTCCTTGAAAAAAGCTTATTTCTCAGCTTTGTCTGGTCACAGGGAAATAGAATATTTTCACACCTCTAGTTGGCAGTGTTACAAAGTTTCTTTGCTCTCACTTTCCCCCTCCTTTTCCAAGCAGGATATAATAAGAATTAATAAAAAAAGAAAAAAGATATTTTTTAAAAATGAAAAAACTAAAGGGAGCCTCTAGCCTAAAATATTACAAAATCAAAAAGGAGAAGAAGAAAATAGATATAAATGAAAAAACCAGTCCAGTTTCAAAATACAAGATTATATATAAAAAATCCAGCACTGAGGAAAAAAAAAACATTATTTTGACATTCCTGTTGAAAATCACCGCTTAATCACTGCTGTCAAAAACTTTTACAGATTCTTTCTTTTCCTTAGGGTGTCCTTTCAGATCTTAGAATAAAAAAAAGTTCTCACCAAACCGGCACATTCTCTCTTTCTGCTCTCTTTTGTTTCAGAGCTGTCCCAACTTCAGCAGCTTTAATGGCTGCCTCTTTGCTGCTGGCAAGAAGAGCTTTTCCTGGATCTATCAGGGACTTGGCAGTATCCCTGGGATTGACAGGATACACTCTTCACTTTCACCATCTCTTTGGGATGGTTTAGATCCGTTAGGACCATCCAGGAGCAAAGATATCAGCAGCAATCTCAGACCTCCAAGATCGCATGCTGTATTGTCATGATGCCAGCTCCGCCCTCCCACAATTTTGCACTTTTGATCATACATATATTATATATTCATTTGGTGCAAAATGATGGGAGATTGTCTAGGGAACTTTGCTTGATCCCTACCTTCTTTTCCTTTAAAAAAAAGCACCAAGATGCCTGCCTTTTACTAGTGAGGAATTGTCAATTCCCTTGGTTGGCTTTCAAAACTGTATTTGTTGCACTCTGCCTTTTGTTGATTTCTAGCCACCTCAAATTGATTTGAAAGATGAGTGACACATAAATAATATATTTATGCAGTTTCATTATCTATTCAACAGGTTCTACTTCATTGTACACAACTCCAGGGAATATATGTTCTTTGCATACTACCTTGCCTAAAGTATCTTTTATTCGATGATTACAACATAGTTTATTTGCAAGGTTTGAGATATTGTCTTGATTTGAATATTTATTGATTGTAATGTTTCACATTGATTTTTGAAAAGAAATGATGCATACATCATAAACATGGGTCCAAGTTATCTGAAGGACTGGTTTATCCCAATGGAATTAGCCTGCCCCAAACACACTAGCAGAAAGGACATGTTGCAGACCCCATCAATCAAGGAATTTTGGCTGGCAGGATCCAGGAAAAGTGTCTTCTCTGCCATGTTGTCCACCATCTGGAATATCCTGCCCCTTGGGGTGAGATCCACACCTACCCTTCTGATCTTCCAAAAGGTCTTGAAGAAGAAGCTTCTTGAATGGGAAATGAAATGTCTTCAAGGAAAAGCAAAGTCCAGTTGCCTTTTGAAAAAGCACCTTTGGGCCAACCATGACTTGAATGACTGAGAATCTCCATAGATGTCTTGAAGTCCTGACTCTGCCAGCTGGCCTGGGGGGAAGGTCTTGGTTAATGGATGAGACTCCACCTCCTCCTCATGTGCACTTAGCTCAACTCCTTTCCATCATGGTTTATTGAATTTTATCTGAAATTTTAACTGTATAGTTCTTATTTATTGTTTTAATGTTTTATATGGTATTTTAATAGTTTGACTGTAAGCCATCTGGAGTCACCTTGATGAGATGGATGACATTCTGGCCAGCTTGCATAGAAGAGAGAAGTTAAAACATCCACATAAAAATAAAATAACCTTTGAAACAGGACAAAAGGTAATGGATGGAAACTTATCAAGGAGAGAAGTAACGCAGAACGAAGAAGAAATTTCCTGACAGTTAGAACAATTAATCAGTGGAACAACTTGCTTCCAGAAGTTGTGGATACTTCAACAAGAAGAGATTTTAAGAAGGGATTGTACAACTATTTGTCTGAAATGGTGTATAGAGTTACCTGTCTAAGCAGGGGGTTGGACTAGAAGACCTCCAAGATCTCTTCCAACTCTGTTCTTCTATTCTATTCTATTCTATTCTATTCTATTCTATTCTATTCTATTCTATTCTATTCTATTCTGTTCTGTTCTGTTCTGTTCTGCTCTATTCTATTCTATTCTATTAACATAGAAGTCTAATAATAAATAAATAATAAAAAGTACATATTATTTACATTAAAAACATACATTATTTTGTGTTTAGATATACAACATATATTATTACATATGCATAATATTATTTATAGGAATAAACTTTTGCAACTGTACATGGTTTGAAATAGAGCTTTGCCAAGAAAATGCTATTGTTTAAGAACTTTTTCACTTAATTGGAGAAAACCAGTTCATCCTTTGCTGCTGCTGTCTGTTCCATTGTGTGTTCTGGCTATGGCAAAAAGACAGTTTTGTCTCAAAGTATGGCATTTTTCTTTCCTGTCTCTGCCCTTGTCCTTCCTGACTGAAGTCCTTTTTGCACCTTTCACTCACCCTGCCTTTGACATAATACTTGCTGGTACATTCAAACTTCAAGTCCTGTACTAGCAGGCATTCTGTCAAAGGCATTTGAAATAGTAGAGAATAAGTCTGTGCAATCGTTTTGAGTGACAGCCCTTCAGATATTTGATCACCATTTTCATCTCTCCTCTTAATCTCTTCTTTTCCAATCTTTCAACCATTCTTCAGAGTTTTTTTCCCCCCCTCAGACTCATTTCTAAAACAATTTGCCCCTCTCTGGATATGTTCTATGGTACTTTATCTTTTCTTATTATCAGTCAGGTCTGGTTGTTGCTTCATGGTTGTTGTTGTTATTCAGAGGAGAGGTGGGTTCCCATCTTCTGGCCCTCAGAAAGAATGTTAAGATATGGCTCTGCAGTTGATATGGAGGTTGGAGAGTGTTAGAAAAAACAGAGGAAGTTGTGAGGATGTTCTCTCCATCTTTTTAACTTCAATTCCGTTTCCAACTTTATTCTTATTTATGCTTTCAAATCAGGACTTCTTTTATTGTAAGCCTCTAAGAATCACTGAGGTGAGATGGGTGGGATAGGAGAAATATAATGAATAAATAAAATAACTGAATAGTGATGAAAGTTAAATATGATTTAACTTTAATTTAATAAAAAAAGCCTCAAATGTAAGAGTGTATTATTTATTCTTGTGATTTAAGTTGCGCTTCTCTTTGGTAATATTGTCAAAGAAAATACACTAAACAAGGCCTGGATTTAGGAATTCCTTCAGCCCCCTTTCATTTTTTCCCCCCTTCGTACGTGATTTGGGGAAAGCATTCATCAAAATATAGGAAGCACTTACCAAATTATCTATTTATTGATTAAATTTTTATCATTTTTGTTTCCTATACAATTCAAGGCAGTGATTATACCAATATTCCTTCTCTTTTCCCCAGAACAACAACCCTGTGAGGTGAACTGGGCTGAGAGACAGTGACTGGCCACCCAGCTGGCATTCATGGCTAAAGGGGAACTAGGACTCACAATCTTCTCTCTGCAGAAAACTAGATCTGAAATAATCATCAGGTATGGAGGCATCCATATCACCAGACAACTCTGCATCAGAATGCCATTGTTACATCTTGGAGGATTCCTCCCTGCCTGCCTTATCACAGTACTGAAAAAGAAGTGAGGAGAGAACACTTTGAATTGACAGTTTCAAACATAACCTCTCTCACCCTGCCAAAGAATTGTCTTCACAGTGCTTTTTCAAAGAATAGTCACCAAGAACTAGTTTTTCATCTCTTTGCAATCTCTCTCAAGATGAGATCTACCGCTTCACATTTAGTGTATGTTTACTTTGCAAATGTGAGAAGGACTCACTTGAATTACAACATTACTCTTATCCTCTTTTTTGCTGAAGAAAACTGCAAAAGTTGGCCCAGATATTTCTGTTATGTTGAACATCAGTAATTAGAGGATTTTGAATGGTGGAGTGGTTTTACAAACATTTTCATTTCACTCCTATACAGTAGAATTTTATTTTTACATCATGGTTCCCTACGATGATGGAAATTCACCTAATTCTGATTGAATTAATTTTATTTTTATTTCTTCTAATGCTGCTGCTACACATTTCAAAAGTTTTTCTGCATGTTACACTACAAGACTACAATCCAAGGGATACATGAATCAAAAGCCCCATGAAGTTTTTAGAGACCTATGAAAGATATCAGCTACATATTGGTTTTGTCATCTACATATTGGTCACCTACACATCACCTAGATAGTCTAGTGAAAACAAGGGATGACATGATAGCCATGTTCTGATATTTGAGAGGCTGCCATAAAGAAGAGGGTGTCAACCTATTTTCCAAATCATTAGCAAGCAAATGGAAGAAACAATGGATGGAAACTAATCAAGGGAAGAAACAATGGATGGAAACTAATCAAGGAGAGAAGCAATCTAGAACTTAAGGAGAAATCTCCTAACAGTGAGAATAAGTAACCAATGAAACAGCTTGCCTTCAGAAGTTGTAGGTGCTCCATCACTGGAGGCTTTTAAGAAGAGACTGGACAGCCACTTGTCTGAAATGGTATAAGGTCTCCTGCTTGGATGAAGACCTCCACGGTCCCTTCCCACTCTGTTATTTTGTTCTAGTACACATATATAAATATTAAATTGTTAAGTATTCAATTTAACATGTGCAGGTGAAGCTAGGCAGAATCACATCTGATACCTGTACAATTAGCACATACACACACCCCAAGGCTGTGTGCTTTCTCCACTTCTCTTCTCCCTATACACCAATGACTGCATCTCAAACGATCCATCTGTTAAAATACTGAAGTTTGCAAATGATACAACAGTGATTGGTCTCATTCGAGACAATGATGAATCCGCATACAGATATGAGATTGCACAACTTGCTTCGTGATGTAACTGGAACAATCTGGAACTGAACACACTCAAAACTGTAGAAATGGTGGTAGTCTTTAGAAGAAACAGTCCCACACCTCTTACAATACTAGACAACACAGTATCAGCAGTAGAGAGCTTCAAATTCCTAGGTTCTATCATATCACAAGACCTAAAATGGGCACCTAACATCAAAAAGTCATCAAAAAAGCACAACAAAGAATGTTCTTTTTGTGCCAACTCAGAAAGCTCAAACTGCCCAAGGACCTGCTGATACAGTTCTACAGAATTACGGAGTCTGTTATCTGAACCTCTATAACTGTCTGGTTGGGTTCTGCAACCCAACAAGACAGACACAGACTTCAGAGAGTAATTAGGACTGCAGAAAAAACAATTACTATCAATCTGCCTTCAACCTGTATACTGCACAAGTCAAAAAGAGGGCTGTACAAATATTTACAGACCCCTCACATCCTGGACATAAACTATTTCAACTCCTACCCTCAAAATGACACTATAGAGCACCGCACACCAGAACAACTAGACACAAGGACAGTTTTTTCCCGATCCCATCACTCTACTAAACAAATAATTCCCTCAATACTGTCCAACTATTTACAAAGTCTGCACTACTATTACGATTAATCTTCTCATCACTCCTTTTATCACCCATCCCCTCCCACTTGTGACTGTATGACTTGTAACCTTACAATTTATATTGACCATTTCCTAGTATGATTTGATTGCTTATTGTACCCTATGACTATTATTAAGTGTTGTACCTTATGATTCATGACTCTTGTTGAATGTATCTTTTCTTTTATGTATACTGAGAGCATTTGCACCAAGACAAATTCCTTTTGTGTCCAATCACATTTGGCCAATAAAGAATTCTATTCTATTCTATTCTATTCTATTCTATTCTATTCTATTCTATTCTATTCTATTCTATTCTATTCTATTCTATTCCATGCATAAATTATCATTGGATATGTGTCTGAAGAGTGATTGCTTTAACTAAGTTAAAGTCACATTTAATATTAATTGAATGTAATTGTATGTGCAATTATAATTTTTTGCTACTTTTCGCATCCATTCAATTTTGGGTAACATTCAAAAGCTAAATGTGTAGAGAATTTCTTTTTTTTTTTTTTTATAAATTTTATTAATTTTACAAAAACAGTACACAAACAATCAAGGTATAACAGCTTACAAATTCTTTTCTAAAAAAAAAATAATAATTAAAGAAGAAAACCAATAGAACATACAAAGTAATTCCAAATTATAATATCAATATTTACGTTATCTATTTAACTTCATATCTTATCCCAACTTCTCCTTTTCATTCTAATTATCCAAGTTATTTCTTGCTCATTAAAATTTTATTGCCTTTCATCAACATACAAAACACAGAACATAGAAAACAAAACAAAACCTAAAACATCTTTTCTGAAGGCTGCTTGATCCCGAGCTAAAACTCTTCACACAGGCAAAATTCAAACATCATATTCACTTTATATTTCTTTCCATATCTTATTACCATTTTCAATATCATTCTTTGTCTGTTCTATTTCTAGCTATCCATTCATCTTTTTTTTTTTTAACTATACTTCTCCTATACACTAATTGGAGTGACGCCTTTAACTCATTGCCCTAACTTAAAATTACTTCATATAACACTTTTTTTATCTTGGGATTCTGTTTAGTACATTCTAAAATTACACAATAAATTTTATAAGAAAGGTAAAAACACAGCAATAACTAAAAAAACAACCTATATAACCACTATCCATATCATTTAAAAAGAAAAAAAAAACTAATCGTATATATTAATGCTCATTTATATTTTAAGCATTTTACTCTAGATACACATATAAAAACACAATCTTTTGTACCTTCCAGAACCCCCCCCTTTTTCCCAATTAGATTCACCCATTGTCTCTAAATAAGCCTTTTTTCTTTAAATTTTGTTTCCCACCATTGAGGCTTCTCCTCCCCCCCTTTCTCTCTTGCTTATTCTTCTCCTTGCCCTTTTTACCCCTTTGTCTCTCCTCCTCCCTTTTCTTACTCCCTTTCCATTGCTTTCTAACCTTGCATCCACCTTTCCTCTCATTTTTCTCTTTTTTGGTTGTTTTTTCAAACCTTAAAATCCCCTTTTTCTTATCCTCTTTCTCCTCCTCCCCAGAAAAAACCCATTGTTCATCAAAGATGGCTTCTTCTTCCTCTTCTTCTTTATCCCAGTCATTCTGCTACATAGTCAACTTTTCATAAGTGCATAACGCCATTTCTAAAAATTGAAATAGAGTGCCCAAGGTATCTTTTCCATCTTGTTCTTCCTTTTTATATTTTTGATATTCAGTCTTTAATTCATCCACAAGCGATGCCATCATGAAAAGAGAAACTTTTCCCAAAACAACCACCCAAATATTTTTAATCAAAAATAATTCAAAAAAAGTTCCAAAAATTAATACTTTTTTTCCTTCTTCTACTTCTATTTCTGGGGTTACTGTTTAATCAAAGAGGTCCAATTACCATATATCTTTCTTTGGGATTCTAGGCAATCTCCTCCTTTTTCAGCTTCTGCTCCAATTTTTTTCCTCTCCCTTCCCACTTACAACAACATTTTTTTTTTTTTAAATGATCAGAAATCCATACTTCTAATAAGGGCTTTCCGATTTCTTAAATCATTAAGTCCAATGTCCAAAGAGTTTTTTGTCCCTTGGCTTTAACTTTCAAAATAATTCACCTTCAGTGCCCAAATAAATTTCAGATCTTCATCTGCTGTTTCTATGGGGTGGGAGAGTGAAGAAAAAAAAAGTTTCCCTTTAACAGCTTTCTCTGCCGCTGTCCGATCTTCTTAGGGATACAATGTATCTTCCAGCAATTCAGACAGTTCAGTTCTAGAGAGTTTAAGAGATGTTGATTGACCCAGCTTAGCCAGCACTTTCACTTTTCTTGCTTCCTCCAGCATAATCTTACCCAGTTGCAGGCTTCTTCGTGGCGGCCATCACTGACCGCCGCTCAGGAAAAAGGGGTTTTTCTGGATGAGGAGGGGGTCTGCGACACCCCCAACTCCCTGTCCGGCTCCCCTCTCTCTTCAGCTGCCTCTACAGGGCAGACACATCCCCCTGACCCATTTGGATCGGGGGCATCTCGGCGGCAAGCGCAGAAGGAATCGCGAACAGTCGCGAATTCCTGCTGCCTCTGAAGCCACGCGGAACCGGAAACCCCATGTGTAGAGAATTTCTAAACCAGGTATAATTTTGGAAAATGTGGTTCTTCACCACAAATTGGAATTACTCAAAAACCAACACATTCAATGATACTGTACTGTAACACAAAGTATTGCATTTTAGGGCATATGTAAGGAATTTTGGAGTAACTCAAATATTGAGGATGGGAGGTTTTTTTTCCCCTGATATATTTTATCAGTGGGAGGGCAGATGAACTGCGTGTTAGATATTCAACAGGGGACAAGAGTATTCCACTATTTTTTAAATGGGGGGGGAATCCTCTTGTCTCCCAATTCTTAACTCCCTCTCTTCCTAGAAGACATTAGAGCAATATAGCATGGTACTCCCAAGCCAATCTGGTTTAGGTTTAGCACTTTTCAAATGAAATAATGTTTATAAATGTTTTTGGTGAGATACTACTCCAAGCTGACATCTCAGAAAGCTTATATGATCCTTCCATGAATGGCAAAAAAATTAAGATTTTTGGTTAACTCCAAATTTGAAAATAGAATGATGAATAAAAAATAATGGGAATAATGGGAAGATATGGGAAAATGTCCTTTTGATTTTTTAAAACTCAAACACTGAATATGAAGTTGAAAGAAATAATTAAAATTGGATAAAGATTCTGAGAATGAAATTTACCAAATTTGTAGGCATAAGCCCCTCCTCTGGAAGGAATGAAATAGCATATTTTTAGAAGGCTTGTTGTAAGAGCTTCAAGCTCTATTTCTGGTTGTTTGTAAAATGTATGTACATATAGGAGACAAGTGTGTTGAGTCTGAGAGCAGAGTCACATGCATCATCGGTTTGAAATCTCTACATCCCCTTAAAAGACTTAAGTCCAGCCCCTTGAAGTCCATTGACCATTATCTGATGCTAATTCACCTTGACCATTAGTAGTTCAGATTCATGTATACTTGTATAAACTTGTTGTACATTTAAACTCACTCCTGGTTCCTGATTTCTTGCACCTGACAATTGCATACACAATTAATAGGTTAGTAGCATCAGTAGAAAGATAAGTATCTTATGGGAATGCTTTAAATTGAATTCCTGCACTGAGAAGGGAAGCTAAGAAAGTTGTCTCTGTACTTCTATTATTTTATAAAATTATGTTACAAATAAGGGAATAAAGAAATGGCTTATTGATGGAATGTAAACTAGGCAACCTCCTGTTTTTTCTTTATGTAAAATGTACTTGGAGGGAAAAAATCCGTGGCTTATTAAGCTTGATGAATCCTGTTAGCTTAATAAATTGTATATGCCTCATGTTAATTTTGAAAATAGCACTAAAGTAGATTTTTTGATACCCCGCTGTTATTTTTTCTACTCTATTATCAGAATCTATCTCTTATGTCTTCCTTTTCCTTCAAAATTGTAAGTGTTTAGGTGATCTTACCCAAGTAGAGAATACTTAGAGAAGAAATTGACTATCCTGTGCTTGGAGTAAATTATGTAATAACATTTATAAGAGTAACTGAGCATAAGGAAAGACAATGTAATAAAATAAAGTAATCCATAATATTAATTTAAATAAGTGTATAAAATTCTTATAGTTAAAAAGTTGTTAAAATATTTATTTTATTTTTTAATATGAATATATATTATTTAAACTCCACAAATACTAGTTAGTTTCAATTTCAGCATAAATCCTTTTCTGTTTCTATAAAAGATTTTTTTATTTTTATAAAAAAATACTTTGTCTTTCATAAGAGTTTTCCCTTTATACAATAATGTTAATTTCTTAAAGAATGTAAAAAGTGAAGAACAATAACAATTCCCAATCCATTCTTCCTTCTATTGTTGATTCTTAACTTACACTGCTTCTTATTTTCTTTGGTGAAAATCTTAGATGGCATCCATTTTATACTCTGTGCAGATATTGTTGGATATCGATATTGATACATGTTTCTCAGCAACTGATAGGGCTCATGTATAGACTGTTTATGAAGACTAGGAATGTTAGAGAAAAGGGAACCAAGCCTCTGAAGATTGGATTTATTGCTTAGCACAATTTCTGAAGGAAAAATAAGGGGAGAAGCTTTGAAACATGAAATAGGGATTGAATTGGGCCTTCAAAATTTGATTGTCCAGAGATTTAGTTAGAAACCTTTAGATTATTTGTAATGGAACGAACCTACAAAGCTAATGAAGTTGACAAGACAAACAGACAGATAAAAATCACATTAGAGTAGAATCAAAGCTGCTTTTTCAAGAGGTAACTGCACTTATTTCATCATACTTGAGATAACTGCATTGAATGCACACACATGCACACACACACACACACACACACACAAAACCTTCTTTTATCTGCTTGAAGCTATAGTAGATTTTATGTAGATATTTTCAGCCAGTTTTTTAAAAACTGTAAGTAATTCCTCTGGTCCTTTGGCTTGAGTCCTCAGTCTCCCCCTGGCAACCCAATGACTTGAATAACAAAAAAAAAAAGGATGTTGACCGTAACTGTTCATCACTGTTGACTGAGATCGTGCCTTTCAAAACAGTTCTTCTCCAAAAGATTATCCAGAAAAGAACATGGACTTCAGCAGAAAAAAGAAAGAAAGTGCCTCACAATTATTCTACAAGAACAGCTTGATTTAACATTATTTAATGTTACTAGAGATATTTCCTCACCTCATTTAATGATTATTAAAATTCTTCTCTCAGATTTTTACTGGTGCGATCTATGCAGAGAACATGCTTGTTGTGTAGACTAGATTATGTTGTAGACAACATGTTAAGCCTGGGTTCCCCAACCAGGGTTAAGGAGACAAGCTAAACAGAATGTGCAGCGTTAGTCAGATAGGCACACAGATAAATGAGTGAGATAAGCTTGTATGTTTGTTAACATACAGTAAAAATAACAGATACGCTTGTGCTATCAAATATACAGTTTATTCCATTTATAGCATAGTCAAAATAACAGTCCATTAATCATGTATCATTTAGTCAGTTCATTCAAGGATATTCAGTTAGCAAAGTTCGTGTGGAATATCCTATGTCAGTTCACTTACAAATCAGTCCTTTGTTTATCTCTCCCGTTCGAGTAACGCAGTCTTGAGTCCATGCAGTAATTAGGGATCATCAAAGCCAGAGAGAGAGCAAGCTGTTGTCTTGGTTCTTTTAAAGTGCTTTCACAACCACTCCCCTAATTACATTCCCATATTTAAAGTTGCAGACACTTTAACGTATAAACCATGATAACGTATTTATTATTTTACCAAAACCAGTTAGGGTAAACAATGTTATCCCTAACATTCTCCCCTTTTAGGAAATAATAATAAATATAACTACATCTTTAAATCATATTTGTTACAACTTTCTTTAAACTTAATCACTCCTTGAGCTTTTGTAAATTGGTCTGTGATGTTTTCTTCTGTCATGCAGTATTCCAATTTAATTAGCCCATTCTTTACAGATTCTCTAACATTTAAGTATCTTAAGTCAGTATGCTTTGATCTAGTTTTTACAGCAATACTAGTAGCTAACTTTATAGCTGCCTGGTTGTCCTCGTACACAATAATGGAATCTTTAACAGTTATACCCATGTCTAATAATAACTGTTTGTACAAAATTAAGTCAGTGCATGGTAATGACAGACATGAAAATTCCGCTTCCATCATGGACAAACTAATATGCTGTTGTCTGATTGACCTCCACCCTATTAGTGTCTTACCAAATAATATAGCCATCCCAGATGTTGATTTTCTAGTGTTTATGTCAGTTGCAAAACTTGCATCTGCATAGGCACTAAGACTCAAATCACCCTTTGGTTCTATATACAATGCATGGTTCATTGTTCCTTTAAGATACCTTAAAATTTTCTTTAATGATTGCCAATGACATTGATGTGGATCTGAATTAAAATGTGCCAGCTGAATTACACTATAAGCTATATCTGGCCTAGACCAATTGCTTATATATGATAAGCTACCAATCAAAGATTGATATATGGACTTATCAAATTGGGGACTTTGATCATCAGTTTGGCAAACTTCCTGACTCATTGGAGTCTTTGCCAGTTTACAAAGTTCCATTTTATACGTTCTAATTAATTGGCAAATTTTATCTTCTTGAGATATCTTACAACCATTTTTTGTTTTGTTAATTGTCAATCCTAGGTACCTTTTAATCTCACCTAAATGCTTTAATTTTATCTTTTTGGCTAATAATGACATAATCTCATTAGCTTCATTATTAGTCTTAGTTATCAAAGCAATATCATCTGTAAATAATAACAATAATGACACCGTTCCATTATTTTCTCTTCTAAACACACATGGATCTGCTAAACCAGATTTAAAACCTATATTGTTTAATTCTTTCACAATATATTGATTCCACTCAAAGCCAGATTGTTTCAACCCGTAAAGACTCTTTTTTTTTTTTTGAAACAAATTTTATTAATTTTAAAGACAAACAACACATCATTAACCATTAAGTACATAAAACCTCTTAACATTATAAATTTTTACAAGCCGGATAAAACATTATTTTTATACAACATAATTCTAATTTATCCCATTTCCATATGGACACATAAATATCTTTCAGCAAATTTCTCATTATTTCTCCTTACTCTTATTCAATTTCATTTCTTTTCTATATTTATCCATTTTATAGTCATCATATTCACTTCTTTCTGACTTGTTTACAATTACATTCCTCCAAGGTTTTATTAATTCTTTTTTTTTTAATTTTTAATAATTTTACAGAAGACACAATACACAAACATACAAAACACAAAACATAAACAAAACTAAAAGATTTTTTCTGAAGATTGTCTGATCCCGGGTTAAAACTGTTCACACAGACACAAATTCAAATATCATATTCACCCCATATATCCTTCCATATCTTATTATCATTTTCTTTTTATATATATATATATATAAAAACCATTTTTATAAAAACAATGCACAAAGAATCAAGGCATAACAGCTTATAAATTCTTTTCTAGGAAAAAATAATAATAAAAAACCAATAGAGCATAACAATTCCAAATTATAGTATCAATACTTTATCTATTTAACTTCATATCTTATCCCTACTTCTCCTTTTCATCCAAATTATTTCTTGTTAATTAAAATTTTATTGCCTTTTATCAATATACAAAATCCAAAAAAAAAAACCATAACAAAGCCTTTATATATCCTCCCATATCTTATTACCATTTTCAATAACATTCTTTGTCTGTTCTATTTTCAACTATCCATTCATCTTTTTTCTTTTATTATACTTCTCCTATACACCAATTGGAGTAACATCTATAACTCATTACCCTAACTTAAAAGTACTTCGTGTAACAATTTTTCTTGGGATTCTGTTTAAAAAATTCTAAAATTACATAATGAATTTTATACTCTAAATACACATATAAAAACACAAACTTATGTACCCTCCAGAATCCCTCTTTTATCCTAAATTAAATTCACCCATTGTCTCTAAATAAACTTTTTTTCTTTAGATCTTGCTTCCCCCCATTAAGGCTTCTCCTCCCCCCCTTTCTCTCTTGCTTATTCTTCTCCTTGCCCTTTTTACCCCTTTGTTTTTTCTCCTCTCTTTTCTTACTCCTTTTCCTTTGCTTTCTAACCATGCCTCCACCTTTTCACTCATTTTTCTCTTTTTTGGTTGTTTTTATAATTCTTAAAATCCCCTTTTTCTTATCCTTTTTTTCCTCCTCTCCGGAAGGGACCCATTGTTCATCAAAGATGGCTTCTTCTTCCTCTTCTTCCTTGTCCCAGTCCTTCTGCTGCATAATCAACTTTTCATAAGCACATAACGCCATTTCTAAGAATTGAAACAAAGCGCCCAAAGTATCTTACTTTTTATATTTTTGATATTCAGTCTTTAGTTCATCCACAAACAATGCCATTATGAAAAGAGAAACTTTTCCCAAAACAACCACAAGTTGAGGTTTCCGGTTTCGCGTGGCTTCGGGGCAGCAGGAATTCGCGACAGCTCGTGATTCCTGCTGTGCTAGCCGTCGAGGTACCCCCGACCCAGATGGGTCAGGGGGATATGGCTGCCCTGTAGGGACAGCTGAAGAGAGAGGGGAGTCGGACAGGGAGGTGGGGGTGTCGCAGACCCCCCCCTTCTCCGGAAAAACCCCTTTTTCCCAAGTCGGTGAAGCGGCGGTCAGCAATGGCCGCCACGAAGAAGCCAGCAACCGGGTAAGATTGCGCTGGAGGAAATGTGAAGAGTGAAAGTTTTGTCTGAGCCGGGTCAAGCAACATCCTTTAAATTGCCTGGAACTGAGCTGTTTGAATTGCTGGAGGATACATTGTATCCCTAAGAAGAGCGAAAGCGGCGGAGAAGCTGTTAAAGGGAACTGTCGTTTTTTCTTCACTCTCCCACCCCATGGAAACAGCAGAAATGTTTGGATATATTGGACATCGAAAGTGAATTGTTTTGAGAGTTGAAGCTAAGGAACAAAAGGATTTTTGGACATTGAAAAATTTAAGAAATTGGAAAACCCTTGTTGGAGGTATGGATTTCTGATCATTTAAAATTGACATTTTAAGTGGGAAGGGAGAGGAAAAAAAAAAAACTGGAGCAGAAGCTGAAAAAGGAGGAGATTGCCTAGAATCCCAAAGAAACATATATGGTAATTGGACCTCTTTGACTAAACATTAACCCCAGAAAGAGAAAGAGAAGAAGGAAGAAAAGTATTAACTTTTGGAATTTTTTTTTTTAATTGTTTTGATTAAAACCCGTAAAGACTCTTTTTGAGTTTCCAACAATCATTACTATTTACTTTATTATCTTTTATAACAATTGGCTTTTTCAAATATATAGTGTGCTGCAATGGTGCATGCAGGTAAGCAGTTTCTACATCTAAATGGTTAATGACACAGTTTTTCTTAGCTGCCCACACTAATGCTGCTCTTAAAGATGTTGCTTTAAGACTTGGTGTAAAAACTTCATCGTAATCAGATGCAGTTTGATTAAATCCTTGAGCTACTAACCTAGCCTTATGGGTAACAGTCCCATCATTTCCAGTTTTTATTTTAAATATCCATTTGCACCCAATGGATTTTTCTCCTGGAGGTAATTTAGCATCTTCATATACTTTCATTACCTTTAATGAATTTAGTTCTTTTTCCATTGCCTTTTGCCAATTCTCCTGATCCTTAGCAGGATACACCCTAAGTTAATCTACACTAGTTGGAACTTTAGTTACTTGGCAAACTATACTTGCTTGATACCTATCAGGTGGTCCAATTACACGTGTAGTACGTCTAGGTATTACAGGACTTACAGGTGGACTTTCCTTTATTAACTCTTCTTGATTATCTAACTCTTCCTGATCAATTGTTTCCCCTTGTTCTGGTCCTATTTGCTCTTCGTGGACTTCTTTAATTGGACTCTTCTTATAATTAGTCTGATCTTTCTGCCTTTTGTAGGGTTCAATAATTACTTCATTAGTTAAATCTTGCTCTAATCTATTCCATCCTACATGTTCTAGGAATTTGGCACTAGCACTGGTGTAAACTCTAGATGTACCTGGTTCCCTTCCTATAAGATCAATGATTAGATTAAAATCCTACAAAAATAATCTTTTAGCTCTATGCTGTTCTTTTTGTCTAAGTTGTAAAGGGATATGCACCCATGCTGGTGCTCCAAAATGTGTGCATAACTTAAATCAGGTTTTGTACCATGCCACAGTGTAAATGGTAATTCACCTGTTGTTGAATTAACAACATTATTTAATATATGATTACCACACATTATTGCTTCTCCCCACAAATTGTCAGGTAATCCTGAATCAGACATCATAGTACATGCCATTGATTGTAGTGTTTGGTCTCGTCTCTATATAAAGGCATTATGTTGTGGCCTATATGGTGCAGACTTTTTATGTTGAATACCTAACATTCTAAGTCTATTCTGGAATTTATTATTTGTAAATTCCGTACCATTATCTGTTATAAGAGTTACTAATTTCTTTTTAGTTTTTCTTTCAGCAAATTTAATCCAATTAAAGAGATTTTGATACGTTTCAGTTTTGCTCTTCATTAAATAGCAAAACCCATATCTAGAATAGTGGTCCATTATACTTAATATGTATCAAGCTCCTCCTACACTTGGTTTTTTCGGACCTATTAAATCAGCAAATACTACCTCTAAAGGCTCTTTGGTAGTAAATCCATCAACTCTATTAGCCGGTTTGACCTTGCTCTTGCTTTGATTGCAAGCATTACATTGCAAATACTTATTACAAGGTTTCAAACTTATTCCATTAGATAGTTGAACAGTTCTCTTAATCATTTTAAAATTTAAATGCCCCAGCCGTCGGTGTAACAAGTGAATACATTCATCATGAGGTTTCTTATTATCATAAACCGTGTTAGCCACCTCTAAACCATTATCATTTAACACATATAATTCACCTCTTAAAGATGCAGTATTTTTCTTATTTTCTTTCTCAATTATGCAGTTATCTCCTTTAAATGTAACTACATATCCTAGTTTAACCAAAATTCTAACTGAAATTAAATTAAACTTAAGTTGTGGTACATATAACATTTTTACATTCTCTTTTATGAAAGAACAATATGCTATACCTTGACCTTTAGCTTTCAGTTTCCACCCATTGGCTAACGATATCTGCTGTGTACTCTGGGACATTTTGATAAAATTTCTGTTATCATTTGTTATACAGTGGGATGCTCTACTGTCCACCACCCATACATTATTTTTTACAGTTCCGTTAGTATACATGGCTAACTCTAAAAAAATTTTTATCTTTTGATGACTTTTTTTATTCTGGCCAGCATTCTGGCACTTTGCTTTTTTACAAAATCTTGCCAAATGTCCTCTTCCTCCACAATTAAAACACTTTTTAATTACGTATGCAGTAGGAGATTCATTATCTTCTTTTTGAAGTTGCTGCCTTCTTAACTCATTTCTTTCAATTCTTCTTCTGGCCTCTTCAATCAATCTGCCAGTTATATCAGTTAAAGTTAAACTTTCCTTTGGCAAAATTTCAAGGGAAGTGACGTAGTTGTCATAACTTTCATCTAGTGATGATAGAATTATGTAGACTTGGTGTAGTTCAGAGATAAGCTCTTTCTCGTGCAGTTCTTGAAAAATGCTTTGCATAGTTTTCAAATGACTAAGCATATCACCATTCCTCTGGAGATGCGTTCTGAAAAGCTTCCGTGTTAGATTTATGTGAGCACCAACGTTATCTCGGACATAAATCCTCTTCAGCTTCTGCCAACACCCAACAGCTGTTTGCTCTCCGTGGATATGAACAAGTTGTTGGTCAGTTAATGTTAACCCTATTATGCAAATAGCTTGTTCATTCTTTTGCATAAAAGAATCTTTATCTTTAGTCTATCTTCATCATCCTCTGGATCTCATTCCTCTACATTTGGTGGATTTTCAATTATGTTCCAAAGACCTTCTCTTCATAGAAGTATACTACATTTCATTGACCATGATACATAGTTTGTTCCATCCAGCTTGGATATAAGGGACAAACTTTGTAGATTGACTTGTGCCATGTTTTCTTTATATGGATATAAAACTATAATTAATAAAACACAGCTGTCTGTTTACTGTAACGTTTAACAACACAAACTCTCACTTTTTACATAAATCTGTTTTATCCTAGTTAAACTGACTTTGCAGCCTCTGGGCCCATAACCAGTGTTAAGCCTGGGTTCCCCAACCAGGGTTAAGGAGACAAGCTAAACAGAATGTGCAGCGTTAGTCAGATAGGCACACAGATAAATGAGTGAGATAAGCTTGTATGTTTGTTAACATACAGTAAAAATAACAGATACGCTTGTGCTATCAAAAATATAGTTTATTCCATTTATAGCATAGTCAAAATAACAGTCCATTAGTCATGTATCATTTAGTCAGTCCATTCAAGGATATTCAGTTAGCAAAGTCCGTGTGGAATATCCTATGTCAGTTCACTTACAAATCAGTCCTTTGTTTCTCTCCCGTTCGAGTAACGCAGTCTTGAGTCCATGCAGTAATTAGGGATCATCAAAGCCAGAGAGAGAGCAAGCTGTCGTCTTGCTTCTTTTAAAGTGCTTTCACAACCACTCCCCTTATTACATTCCCATATTTAAAGTTGCAGACACTTTAACATATAAACCATGATAACATATTTATTATTTTACCTAAACCAGTTAGGGTAAACAATGTTATCCCTAACACAACATAATCAAAATTCCTTGCCATCTTCATGTATCCATGTTGTGAGTGGGTGACCGCTGCCACCTTCTTTATCCTTTGACTTCCAAGTCTAGTCTATGCCCTGGGATTTCTGGCTGTCCCTATCTAGCAACTGATCATCTCACTCTTCTAGCTTTTTAGAATCAATCAAAGCTAGATAGATATTACCATTTGATCTCTATTTTACATTATTAACATATATGGAGAAAACATCAGCCATTGGGTTCAAAGCTGTCATATGTTCAGAACTAAACAAAGTATTGAAACAGAGGCATCCACTAGGAGATTAAAAAATAACTGGGCTCCTAAAATCTCAGTGATCACTTATGATCACTTTCTACAGTGCCCCACAATGCACTCCAAAGAAAGCCCTTGAATAAATCTTTCAGTCAAGGAATAGCAGAATCTGCTATTTCTTCTATGTATTATTTTAAACATGCAGTCATTTTATTGTTTAAAGTGTAGTGACAACCTCACATAAGTTCAAGAGTCTTAAACTTTCAGTTTGGAGGGGAAAATTTTTCCTCTTCTGTTTGGACACAGAAAAATAAAATTAACACAATCAATTGTGTGTGACAAAGTTAGCACATCTGCTTTGATCCTAATTCCACAGATTTCAATCTTTTAAGATACAGTGGATTGCATTTTTCAGATATGAGAGATGCTTGGAATTGCCACATTTTCATCCTAATTAATAAAAACCAAAGCTAGGACAACGATTTCTTGATAAAATTAAGAATTTAAAACTTTTTGAAATTTTGCTGAAAAAGTAATTAACAATAGAGATGTAAAAAAATAAATTAAATATAGGAAAACAAGCTTCTTTTATATCTGGCAGTAGACAATATTGTTCAGGATGATTACCAAATGGTTTGAAAAACTGAAAGAGTTGATGATGAGAGTGTAGCTTGATCTTAAAAATATCAGGGGCAAGACAGAATTAAGTAAAAATATTTGTGAGTGAACCATTTCATTGATAAATTGATTGATGCACACATAATCCTGGCATAGAAGGAATGCATAGAAATAAACAAGGCAAGGAGAAAAGAATAGATCCTGAATATTATTAAACTGATTTGCTGTAATTTTTCAGACTTAATACTCTGTGGTATTATCTTTCCATAATTCAGTCCCATAATTGAAAATCATGAACCTTACATTAGCTGGATAATTGGAATGTCTGAGATATATACATTGTACTTATTCTGTTCTTTGTTTGGGACATGTGATACAACTTTCCTTTTAATTTTTGTATTGATGGAATAAAGAATATCATCACAATTTTATACCCATTGAAGAAGTGTTGTGTTTATTGGATAATATACAGTATGTTTGATATGTTTGGTCTTTTTTTAAACTGACCTTCTAAACCTCTCTATTTTCTGCTTTTTTGCTTTATACATCAGTTCTAATGTTTTGTTTCATTAAATTACTAAACCTATTTTTAAAACTACCTTGACACCTTTACATACTCCAACAGCTATGTTTTTGCCAATGAAAGAACATAAATTTGCAGTTAAATAATTGGGTATTATGAAAATATATGTTCTCTTTGGCTTTAAAACCCAATTAGGGTCCTCAGACTAGGTATAAATTATTACCCTTTAATATTTAATGCAAAGTAATAAAAATCCAAAGACATTTTTAATTGGTTTTTTCAGATGACTTGGTTAAAAGTCTATATTGTAATAGATTTGGAAAGGATTAAAGCTATCAAATCATACTGATAAATAGGTCCATAATTCTCAGCCAAGATGTGAGCCATCTAATTCTGTCACTTACTGCATCATCACCATGGTGGCAAAGACAGGAAAGTTCAGTCATTATTAAACACAAATTTAGTCCAAAGGAAACATTTTCATACTTAACTTCTGGAGTTGACTGCTGTGTTCATGATTATTACCAATTTGTTGCTTTGGCTGGTTTCTCCACTGCAGTTATTCTTGGTTGAAGAATCTGAATCTGTTTGACTAACCTCTAGCCGGGATTACAATGGTCAATCTATGAGATGTTCTCTTTAAACATAACATAGGAACATACTTTATGGATGCTGTAGCATGCTTCACTTTGGTAAGATTCTATCTATATGGGAAGCATAATAAAGAAATCAGTTTGGAAGAATTTCTATGTGTCTTTCTTGGTTTTTGGAACCTGACATCAATCTTGCCAAACTAAAAGCATTCTACCACCCCATAAACAGTTCCCATACTCTGGGAACTGTTAAGGAGGAGTTGTCTTCTCCCTCTTGCTCTCACACAAATTATCTGAATTGAGTTGTCTCTTGTTTCTCTGGAATGCCCTCCCTCCCTCTTGGGAACCTGGACAACATTCCATCACACTGCAATTCAAGTGAAACCAACCGGTAGAACATAACATAGGATAACATTTTCAGTAATTTTTGAGTTAGAAGATTCCACCTATACATGTATATAGAGCTGAACTGCTACTTTTAACTAGAAAAGTTAAAATAACACCACTTTACCTACTAGGGAAGTGGCTATCTTTCATTTAGTATAATAGGAATGTGTTGATTTAAAGGAGCAAACCTATGTTTTGTTTAAAAAAAGAATTTTTGATATACTTTATATCATTCTTGGCTTTACAATGTTTGGTAAGTGATATTTTATAGCAAACAAGAAATTTAAGTTATTATTAATATCTTCAGATGAGAATAGAAGTGACAATTTGTATGAAATATCCCTTTCCTACATTAAATTAGCTGCTTGGATATATAACAAAACACAGACACACATGAACAAATAATAAACTTTATTGATGTCAACATGTTTTTAAACAAGCTAAAATTCATGTTCCTGAGCACAGCTTTTATCTCTGCAGCAGATGACAATATTTTCTTATCTCACCAGCTGTGGAATGCATTTAGCAAGAAAATTATTTTGTTTGCTTAAAGCTAAATAAGTAATACTTAGCAAGGGTAAGACTGGAATTCAAGTACCTTAGATCAGCTCAGGTCACAGGACAAAGGGGAACATTTTTTAAGAAGTGTGGTATTTATGAGATATATTAAAAAGTTGTTATCAAGAGTCCATCTGCTGCTCTCTTAATTGTCTTGGAAAATATTTTATACATGTTTATTCTGCATCCCAAAATTGGGGCCTGAAGAGCATTTGAATTTTCTGAAAATTTCCTTCCCTTGTGATAAAGATGCATTTTATGGTGCTTTAAAGTTCCTTTTCAACACCTTTTGATGAACCTTTTAGTGAAATGGCCAAGGGTATGACTGTTTTCAATTACACATCTGTCCATCATTCTACAGGTTGCCTTCTACCTGATTTAAAAGAAACCCACTGGATTTAACTGAGAAATGGGAAATCTTTCAGACTTGGTCAAAAAGGTGCCAGGCTTTGAACTGCCCTGTCAACCATGGACAATCCTGAACAGGATTTGCACCTCACATGACATCCATCAGGACTCTCTGTATAAATCAGTGGTGGGATTCAAAAATTTTTACTACCAGTTTTGTGGGCATGCTTGGTGGGCATGGTGTGGCTTGGTGGACGTGACAGGGGAAGGATACTGCAAAATCCCCATTCCCTCCCCACCCCACTAACCTCGATTTCATTGACCTTGGGTTAGGGTTGGGCTCCATTTTCACTGGCAGAGGCCTTGCAGATTGGTCCTTCGCTGTTTCCAGGGCAGCCCCATGGGCCAGGTCTAAGCACTCTTCAGGCTGAATCTGGCCCGTGGGTCTTGAGTTTGACACCCCTGCTCTAAAATAATGATATCCCCAAAGTAGTTGGAATGTTCTCAGGAACAACTCAATCTTTTGCATCCTCCTAAGGGCAGTTAGGTATGATGCTAACTAAATGTTCACTAGGCCTCTGTCTCCAGGTAACTCTTGTTCTGACAGAGAAGCAGTGGTGGTATTTTTTATTTATTTATTTAATTTATATTGCCACCTATTCGCCCATGGCAACTTGAGGCGGCTTATACAATGTAAAACCATATTTAAAACAAAAAACAAAAATAAAAAACAATAAAAACTAACAAAAAGAATAAATAAATTAGTAAAGTACAATAGAACAGAATTTGGGAAAACAAAAAACAAAACAAAACAAAACCTCCCACCCCCCCCACCCCGACAAAAGCAGATCACACTAGCCATTTGATGGGCTCTATCCTTCTCTGGATTCCCCAGGCCCACTGGCAAAACAAGGTCTTCAGTGCTTTTTGGAAGAGTGCTAGAGTGGGGAACATTCTAATCTCTGGGGGAAATATATTCCAGAGACAGGGAGCCACCACGAAGAAGGCCCTTCTTCTGGGTCCTACCAGGTGTATCTCCCTCAGAGGTAGGACCTGCAATATTCCCTGTCTCCTCGCTCTAATGGGTCAGGTAGATATGACTGGCAAGAGATGTTCCCTCAGATAACCCAGACCCAAGCCATGAAGGGCTTTAAAAGTGACAACCAACACCCTGAATTGCACCCAAAAGCAAATTGGCAACCAATGCAGCTCCTGCAGGAGATATGCACACATGTGCACACCGGGATCTGCACAAAACCATGCAGGCTGCTGCATTTTGCACCAACTGGAGCTTCCAGATGCTCTTCAAGGGCAGCCCCTTGCAGAGTGCATTGCAATAGTCAAGATGGGAAGTGACCAAGGCATGAGTGACTGTGAGTAGGGAATGTTGATCCAGGAAAGGGTAAAACTGGTGCACAACCCGCAGTTGCGCAAAGGCCCTCCTGGGCATAACCACCACCTGCTCTTCGAATAGGAGTTGTGAGTCCAGGAAAACCCCTAGATTACTCACAGGGTCTACTTGGGATAGTGCCCCCCCCCACCCAAGACTAAAGGTGGTAATTCTTCCTGAGCCAATGAACCCCAAGCCCAGAGCCACTTGCAAGGGTTTAGTTTCAACCCATTGCTCCTCATCCAGCTCCTAACAGCCTCCAGGCACTGCGAGAAGGAAGACACAGCAACAATTAACTCACTGTGGGCTGAGACATATAGCTGAATATCATAGGCATATTGGTGTCCTCAGTCCATGGTGATGGATTATGTCACCCAGTGGCCTCATATAAATGTTGAACAGGAGTGGAGAGAGAACCAAGCCCTGCAGAATCCCATAAAGCAATGGCCGAAGGCTGGATCTCTCCCCTCCTATCATCACTGACTGAGAGTGGCCGCAGAGGAAGGAAGTGAACCAAGACAGCACAAGGCCTCCCACTCCCATCCCCTGAAGCTGCCCTAGGAGAATCTTATGGTCAATGGTATCAAAAGCCACAGAGAGGTCAAGTAGAGCAAGGATGGATGCACTATCCCCATCTGCTCCTGCCAGAGATCATCCAAAAGTGTGACCAATGCTGTTTCTGTCCCAAATTCAGGCCTGAATCCTGACTGTAAGGGTCATGATAATCCATTTCATCCAGAAACCTCTGGAGCTGCTGAGTGACCATCTTCTCAACAACCTTCTCCAAAAAGGGAAGATTGGAGACAGGTCAGAAATTGTCCAACCGGGTGGAGTCCATCAATGGTTTCTTAAGAAAAGGGTGGACCACATCCTCCTTAAAGTACTGGGGCATCATCTCCTCCTGAAGAGAAGCATTAATCACCACCAGAGTCCACCCGCCTGTCACCCCCTGGGAAGTTTTCACAAGCCAGGAGGAATATGGATCTAAAATACAGGTGCTTGCATGCATACTCCCTAGGATCCTGTTCACTTCCTCAGGAGCAACAGGGTCAAACCGTTCCCACTTATCATCTCGTTTGCCTCCCGCCTGCCAGCCATTTGGAAACCCGCCCTCATGAACAGACGAGTACCTAACATGAAGAACGACACCAGACCCACACCCCTGAGAGCCACACAAGATGCCACCACCACACTTCCACGTAGAAAGCAGACTCACACCCACACAGCAGAAGAGACACGACCACGGACCAGAAGCCACACTGCAGCTGCATCACTACCCACTTCGAGCCCCTCTGAGCCATACATGAAACGAACTGACCCTCACCATGAAGATGCAGCACGACCACGAACTCGAAGCCAAACAGCAAGATCACAGCTCACCAGCTCAAATCCCCCAGCAACTAAGACTAACCTGAGCACAACCAAGCCCCCACCTGAACAGAACATGCCTCCAGCCAATCAGAACACAGCCAACTCCCCAACCAATCAGAACACAGTCAAACCTCAAACCAATCAGAACACCCCCCACCCAATCAGAACATAGCCAGGCCCCCACCCAATCAAGTCACACCCCCACTAGCAGTTAAAAGGAAGAAGCAGCTGCAAGCTCACATCACTCTGAGAAGCACAGAGCTGAAGACCAAGCCTGAAGATGATGAATGAGACTTCATCGAAACGTTGCCTCGATACTTCCAATCTTACGCGGGAGAAAACCCGAATAACCAAAGATCCACATACAAATACCCGCGAGAACCTCAGAAAATATATATATATATATATATATATATATATATATATATATATATATATATATATATATATATATATATACATACATACATACATACATACATACATACATACATACATACACACATATATATATATATATATATATATATATATATATATATATATATATATATATATATATATATATATATATATATATATCTGGCATTCAGCTTTGTTCGGGTATTTTCCCACGTGGTGCTTTTAAAGTTGTAGCAACGTTTCAGCAGAATCTCATCTGCCATCATCAGGCTTCTGTATGGTGTTTGTCTATGAGTCAAACTTTTACAGTGGTTTCAGATTTAAATTTGGGGCAGCCTATTGCTGTGTCAGAATGGTTTTTTTCTTCTTATATTAGTATTAGATATTGGTATTTTTTCTTCTTATATTAGATATTAGTAGCAGAACACAGCAAACTCCAAGACCAACAAACACAGACCAAGACTCCCAACCAACCAGGAGGAAGAAAAAGCACCACGTGGGAAAATACCCGAACAAAGCTGAATGCCAGACATGTAAGTACCCGCGAAAACTTAAGAAAACATATATTTGTTAAGTTTTCGCGGGTACTTACATGTCTGGCATTCAGCTTTGTTCGGGTATTTTCCCACGTGGTGCTTTTAAAGTTGTAGCAACATTTCAGCAGAATCTCATCTGCCATCATCAGGCTTCTGTATGGTGTTTGTCTTGAGTCAGACTTTTACAGTGGTTTCAGATTTAAATTTGGGGCAGCCTATTGCTGTGTCAGAATGGTTTTTTCTTCCTCCTGATTGGTTGAGAGTCTTGGTCTGTGTTTATTGGTCTTGGAGTGTGCTGTGTTCTGCTACTAATATCTTCTGTCTGTTTTTTTGGGGGGGGGCTCTTTTTGTATCTTGATTGGCTGGCAACATTGTGTTACTTTATTGGAGGCCTTTAGTGCAGCTTGGCTTCGGGTAAATGGACGGCTATCATTAGTTAGGAAGCTGGGTTTCATCTGGGTGCCTGGTTGGGGTGTGTTTGAGCTGGAGGTATCAGGGGGGATCTGTTTGTGCCCAGGTGTTTGCCTGGCTTGTGGTGTGGAGATTTTTTTGTTTGTGAGTGCAGGCTTCCAAATGATTGACAGCCTGGTGGAATCATCTCTTCTGTTCATGCTTTCTGGTCTTTTTTCAATCTCTATGGCTTCTCTGATGATTCTGTGACTGGGATTTTCTATGATGGCTAGGGTTTTGGTGCCATTGAAGTTGATGTTATGACCTGTGGCTTCCATGTGTTGGACAAGTGAGGAAGTGTGTTCCAGCTTTTTGACTGCATTTTTGTGTTCATCCAGGCGGGTGCTTATTCTTCTATTGGTCTGTCCAATGTATGTGGCCGGGCATGATGCACAGGGGACTTCATATATGCCTTGGTTTTCCAGGTCAATTTTGTCTTTAGGGTTCCTGAGGATGGCTGCTATTTTTCTGTCTGTTTTGAAGGCAGTCTTGATGTGGTGTCTGTATAGAATCTTACTAATTTTGTCTGTAGTGCCTCTTATGTAGGGCAGGACAGCTGTTCCATGGGTCTGTTCATCTTCTGGGTCTCTATTATGTCTCAGTGTGTTTTTGTGGATCAAGTTGGTGATTTTGCTTTTGTGGAAGCCGTTGGCTGTCAATATTTTAGTCAGGGTGCATAGTTCAGTCTTAATGTGTGTCTTGTCTGCCAGGCGTTTGGTTCTAGTAATTAGTGTTTTAGCCAAGAAACCAAGTTACCAACATTCTATGCACAAGCAAACCACCCAAAAGCAACTTACAGCAAAATGAAATTAAAGCGCTACAAACCCTGAAAAGAGACAGCAGCATAATCATCCTCCCATCAGATAAAGGGAATGCCACTGTAGTAATGGACAGAAAAGACTATGAAACTAAATTGACAGACCTACTCCAAGACTCCACATACAAACCCATAAACACAGACCCAACCACATATCTGGAAAAATTAACCAAGAAGAAAATTATAACCAGCCACATAAGCAAAGAGATCCAACACACGATCATACCCAGAGAGAAATCTTCCAGATGCCCCAAACTATACGGCCTCCCAAAAATACACAAAGAAGGCATTCCTCTCAGACCCATAGTCAGCTCCAGAGGAGCACCACTACAAAACCTGGCTAAACACCTAGCAAAAGAGCTACAGCCCCATGCTGAAATAGCAGCTTCTCATGGACAAAACTCATACCACTTCTTGGAAATGATCAAAGATCTACACGTGGAGCAAGAAGATCTGCTTGTAAGTTTTGACGTGGTTTCACTATTCACTCAAGTCCCGATAAAAGAGACCCTCGAAATCATCAAAAATAAATACCAACCAGCTAAACACGTCATGGAACTAATAGAACACTGCTTAACCAACACATATTTCATATACAAAGGACAAAGATACAAACAAATTGAAGGAGCCCCCATGGGATCACCACTGTCACCTGTCATTGCAAACCTGTTCATGGAAGAATTCGAATCCAGAGCCCTGGCTAATGCCATACTCAAACCCAAACTATGGTTAAGATATATCGATGACACATTCGTGATTTGGCCCCATGGACAAGAAAACCTAAACAACTTCCTAACACACCTAAACAGCGCACACCCCAAAATCAAGTTCACCATGGAAACAGAAACAAACAAACAACTACCATTCCTAGATGTACTAATCTACAAGAAAACAGATGGCACACTAGGACACACCATATACCAGAAGAAAACACACACTAACCGCTACCTCAACGCCCAATCCCACCACCACCCAGCACAGATAAACTCCGTGGCTAGTAACACTAATTACTAGAACCAAACGCCTGGCAGACAAGACACACATTATGACTGAACTATGCACCCTGACTAAAATATTGACAGCCAACGGCTTCCACAAAAGCAAAATCACCAACTTGATCCACAAAAACACACTGAGACATAATAGAGACCCAGAAGATGAACAGACCCATGGAACAGCTGTCCTGCCCTACATAAGAGGCACTACAGACAAAATTAGTAAGATTCTATACAGACACCACATCAAGACTGCCTTCAAAACAGACAGAAAAATAGCAGCCATCCTCAGGAACCCCAAAGACAAAATTGACCTGGAAAACCAAGGCATATATGAAGTCCCCTGTGCATCATGCCCGGCCACATACATTGGACAGACCAATAGAAGAATAAGCACCCGCCTGGATGAACACAAAAATGCAGTCAAAAAGCTGGAACACACTTCCTCACTTGTCCAACACATGGAAGCCACAGGTCATAACATCAACTTCAATGGCACCAAAACCCTAGCCATCATAGAAAATCCCAGCCACAGAATCATCAGAGAAGCCATAGAGATTGAAAAAAGACCAGAAAGCATGAACAGAAGAGATGATTCCACCAGGCTGTCAATCATTTGGAAGCCTGCACTCACAAACAAAAAAAATCTCCACACCACAAGCCAGGCAAACACCTGGGCACAAACAGATCCCCCCTGATACCTCCAGCTCAAACACACCCCAACCAGGCACCCAGATGAAACCCAGCTTCCTAACTAATGATAGCCGTCCATTTACCCGAAGCCAAGCTGCACTAAAGGCCTCCAATAAAGTAACACAATGTTGCCAGCCAATCAAGATACAAAAAGAGCCCCCCCCCCAAAAAAAATCAGACAGAAGATATTAGTAGCAGAACACAGCACACTCCAAGACCAATAAACACAGACCAAGACTCTCAACCAATCAGGAGGAAGAAAAAACCATTCTGACACAGCAATAGGCTGCCCCAAATTTAAATCTGAAACCACTGTAAAAGTCTGACTCAAGACAAACACCATACAGAAGCCTGATGATGGCAGATGAGATTCTGCTGAAACATTGCTACAACTTTAAAAGCACCACGTGGGAAAATACCCGAACAAAGCTGAATGCCAGACATATATATCTGGCATTCAGCTTTGTTCGGGTATTTTCCCACGTCATAATAGTGGTGCTTTTAAAGTTGTAGCAACGTTTCAGCAGAATCTCATCTGCTGAACGTTGCTACAACTTTAAAAGCACCACTATTATGATGTGGGAACATACCCGAACAAAGCTGAATGCCAGACATGTAAGTACCCATGAAAACTTAAGAAAACATATATATATCCATGTATTCATAACTATGTTTTTACTTATACATATTATCTTGTAAGCAAATAAAAATAAATTGACAAATAAAAATAAATAAATAAATAATATACATTTATTTCACAGTTATTATAATGAACACAATTAGATTCATTCCCATGTATAATAGGCAAACAATTAAGCTGTACAGTAGTCTCTCATTTGAAAAAAAAATTAAAATATTATTTGGAAAGGATTAATCATCTTATTTTTCTATTCTCACAATTCTAACACAATAAAGTCCTGATTTTTTTTTTTTTGATTTTTTTTTGGAGGGATGAAGGAGAGAAAGAGAGACAGAGAGAAGAAATATTTGCAGGCTTTGTTCATTTTGGAAACAAATGAATCCTATTTCTATTTTCAATGTAGTTATAAAAAAATAATGGAACTGAAGACAAATTGTATATTGCTATTACATTTGAGCTTATCCATGTTCACTCATCCGGTCTATGAATCTACATAAGAAATGGAAAAAAAAGTACAGGAGGAACATAGGAATGAAGCACATAGAGCAGGAAACTGCTAGATTGGAAAACAATGACGTGTGCATGCATGCTCATGCCTGCCCACATTTTAGCATAATCTCCAGGAATGTCTGGAGACAGCAAGTGAAGGAAATATATACAAACAATTCTATATTTAAATAAGTCAGTAGAAGTCTCTAAAAATGGGCCGTGTGCTTGCCTTTGATGCAAGTTCTCTGTATTTTGGGGCAAACAGGCAAACTTTTTGGTTGCTGATTAATATTGGACCATTGCTTTATTTCTTATTCTGACACATTCCTACATCTTAAGACATCTCCCAATCTACCTTCTCAGTTACTCATCTGTTGCAGCATTAATTTGTTCATTTGATTACCTATTCTGAAGACCTACTAAAATATAGAAATAGATAAGGTTAATCATCTTCACCATCATGATCGTCGTCATCATTCTGATAATCACCACCACTGCCATTTTTTAATGACCCCATAATCCCTCACAGGGTAGAGTCTGGGCAATTGAATGGAGCTAGCACTGTTTTAATGACCGGATGCCCTTCTTGTCACCAATGCTGAGGTTTGTTCAGCAGATATATTTTCAGTGTGCCCAAGGAGAGAAATATCTGCCTCTATCTAGAATATATATATATAAGGTTTAATGACCTGGGCAAAATCTGGAAATTACAAATGAAAGAGCAGCTTGGTTTACCAATGGTTAAAAGAATTTTTTAAAATCTCTATTCAAGTATTTAAGGCAGTATACAGGACTCCCAATATGTAGACACATTTTTTTGTTGTTCAGCTACTAAGTCATGTCTGACTCTTCACCATGGACCATAGCACAGCAGGGACTCCAGGCACACATTGCAATGAATAATTTATCCCCTCACCTCTTCCATACTTCACGTCAACACATTAAAAGGGAGATTTGGGCAGGTGTTGGCATTTGTGTGTGCATGGCTATATGTTAGCTTCATCTCAAATCTCTCTGGGTCTATATACTCCAGCTCTGCCTCCTGCCTTCAGTAGTGGCTCAATAGTTGTGTTGCACCACATATCTTCCAGGGAGATTTCTTTACCTTGGATCCTACCAATGAAATCAAGTGTGTAAAAGAATTAGGAACTCCCCAGCTTATCTGTTTTTAAAAGAAAAAATAAAATGTTAGAATAGCAGAGTTGGAGGGGACCTTGGAGATCTTCTAATTCACCCCCCTGCTCAAGCTGGAGACTTTACACCACTTTAGACAAATGGCTGTTCAACCTCTTCTTAAATATCTCCAGTTTTGGAGCATCCCCAATTTCTGGAGGCAACTTGTTCCACTGATCAATCATTCTAACTGTCAGGAAATGTCTTCTTAGTTCTAGGTTGCTTCTCTCCTTGATTAGTTTCCATCCATTGCTTCTTGTCCTGCCTTCAGGTGCTTTGGAGAATAATACCACCTCTTAACTCTATGCATTATGATTAGGAAAATCATTCCCACTCCTTTTCTTTGGGACATAGCTCGATCTCACAAGATGTAAATAAAATCAAAATTTTTAAAACATGAAAAGGATAAGATGCATTTTCAGTAGGCACATGTAAAATGATCAGCATGAGATAAAAGTAGAAAAATGCCAAAATCACAGACAGAAGCTTAAAAGAATCTTTCATGCAAAACTACAGAATAAAAAAAAAATGGTTTAAGGTCCTGAGTATATTACAAGCTCATAGATCTGCTACCAATATAAAAATAACAATGATGTAGGATGTTGTGTTACATAAAGCACAGAATTTACTGAGTATTTGAAAAGAACATAAATTTTAGAGACAGTAATAACCAAAAACAATAAAATATGTTTAAACACATATCTTAACAGAAATTAATGCATACTTTCTAGCTAGACATACTGTATTATTTATTTGTTTAGGATGTACATTTGCTTGAAACTGACATTTCGGCTTGGAATCTTGAATTTCTCCCAACTTCTAGTTGATTTTCTTTTTCATCTAAGGCTGAAGAGTCTCTCTCCTCTTCCCACATCATTCCTGCTGTTTCCTTCCCAGAGTTCAAAATGCCGTTTTCCAAACTGTGGTGGCAATGCAGAAAACATTGCATTTCAAGGAGCTTAGTGACATATTTTGATTTCTTCTTCGTATTAAGAAAAGTTTAAAAGTTTAGAACTCCTTCTGAGCTGACATTCAGTTTGTTTTTACTTTTATTTGCTGAACAAAGGAGGAGGGAATTTTCACATAGCTGCAAAGCTTTTCTTATCAGTGAAAGTCTCAGGTCTTCAGTTCTCTCTCAGAATAATGTGCCATCCAATCAATGGTGGGATTCAAAAAAAATTACTACCAGTTTTGGCTTGGTGGGCATGGCAGGGAAAAGATATTATAAAATCTCCATTGCCTCCCCACTCCTGGGGGAAGGTTACTGCAAAATCCCATTCTCTCCCCATCCCACTAACCTCCAGCTCTGTTCTCCTGTGTAGGACCCAACCGATCAGCTGGGACTCGGGAGGCAGAGAATAGATGGGGGAGGGGCCAGTCAGAGGTGGGATTTGCCGGTTCTCTAAGCTACTCAAAATTTCTGCTACTGGTTCTCCAGAACTGGTCAGACTGAATACCATCTCTGCACCCAATCAAAATCAAGCCTTGTGGTCTCATGACTATAGAAGGAAGCCATGGTACCAATTTTAACAAAACCCTATTACTGGCTTTTAAGCTGGGTGCACTACTGCACAGACCTAGCACTGGGTACTGGGTTCTGTGAAAATTGACTGCCCTTGGAGTATCTCCGTTGTCATTATTAAAGAGTTCCTAACAGCTTGTAAGAAATATGAATATCTTTTTGCTTGGTGTACATGCTTTTTATATTATGCTTTAAACTCTTTTTGTTTAAGTTGGTAATATACCTTAAAATTTCTTTATTCATTGGTGTGCTCATTATGTCTGGATTCAAAGGAACCAATTGGAAAGCACAACCCCAAAGTGAGAGTTTGGGTACGACCTTTTTTTGTGTTGTACTGAAGTTCATGCCTAAGAGAAGATTGATTTGAATGCCTGAGCCATTGATGAATGTTGATAGAGAGGATTTGCCTGCCCTTTTATCATACAAAGTCAGTTAAAGATATAGCATATGCATTCACATAACATGATGTTTATATATTATATATTATATCTGTTTATATATTAGTCTTCGCTCAATTTTGTCCTGAATTTTGGATCATGATGGCAGTCTTACTTTGCTTTGGTTTTTTTTTTTTTTTTTTTTTTTTTTGTGGCTTAGCCCATTGTGTGAACTCTGTTTGGTTTCTGATTTTTGGGAAAGTCCAAAAATGAAGCAACTTGTGTTTATACAATCCATCACTAGTATTCTTTATGTGATCAGAGATCCTGCATTCATATATTCTAACAAACATGAATAGGGCTTAAAATATAAGATTTTTTTTTTAAATTTTTCTAAAATAGGAATACTTTGGAAAACCATCAAAAGTGTGACAAAGTCTTGAAAGCTTAGCAAGATATCTGCAAATGTTGTGCTGTTATAAGCAGAAAGTAATGAGCTATCCCTCTTTTTGAAATCACTTGCAACTAAAATCAGCATGTAAGGAAACAAATTTACCTTTCTCCAAATCCAAAATAAAACCAGTAGAATTCTAGCAAATTAGTAATGAAATGAATGAAATTTGCAAGAGCAAACATTTTACATGGATATATTCAGCTACATGCATATAGTATATAGGAATGAATTTGGGAGATAGGGAGAAGAGCCACAACCAGGAGAACAATCTGATAAGAGGCTGTAATAGGCATGCTTTCAGTCTCTTCTCAGGATACTCTGGTGGTGGTGGTGGAGGAGGAGGAGGAGGAGGAAGAGGAGGAGGTTATCACTGGCACCTCTGGGAAAGATAGAGAAGCAAGTCCAGGAGTTGTTGGAGATGCAGACCTGGGAACAGAGAGTTCCAGCTCAATGGAGCAACTGCAGGCAGAACTATCAGATGACCAGCCAACGGAGCTTGAGGAGAGGGAGTCACAGCTGCCACAAGCTAGCTTGGAGGTTCCAGGCAGAGAGTGAGAGCAGCTGCTAGCAGTCAGAGAGGATAAGGAGGTGGAGTCAATCCCTCTCCCTGAACCAAGGTTGTGAAGGACTGAGAGGCAACTGGAACAGCGATCAGGCAGGTTACTCATGAGGAGGCAACCTCACTCATCATAAGGGGCTGTACCAGTGTTAACTCTTTAAGCCTGCCCAAAGAGAAGAATGTTGCTGGAACAATATGTTTGGATGTCTTGCATCTTGCTCCCTATGTTTCTTGGCTTGACTTGTATTTGGACCTTGGACTGATGCCTCTTATGGATTCCTTTTAGCCTTGGACTCTTGCCTCTGCCTAAGTTTGGTAATTTAACCCCCTCTTCTTCTCCAAGCCTCTGGTGGAATTAGAAGAGGACATAGATTTTGGCTCTTCTAGAACTGCTGGAGGACGGAATAATTGAGCATGGGTATCTCAATAAAGATTTTTAATTCACTACATGTGTGAGAGGAGCAGCATAGAGGCTGGTGAACCTGCAGTAGGAATGCAAGCATGGCAAATCTGACAAGGAACCCTCTCTAACCATCTTGAGCTGTAAAGGCAGTGGGGAAGAACTGTTCTTTCAGTTGCAAGGTTCTCTTGTTGTAACCTTACAATAAAATAAACTCAGTTCACCTACATGTGCTTCCTGCCTGGACTGCCATGCAAGACTGACATCAATCTTGCAAGTCTGAAAGCACATTACATTTTCAACCCAGGAAACTAGGGAGGGTCCCTTCTGAGACATTTGCCATACCCACCTTCCTGTTGTAGGCTAAGCTGTCTCTTATCCAATTGTTACCCTGGTTGTAGTCCTTCCTCCTGTCTCTCAAGGTCATTCTCACAAACAATTAATATACCTGCAAAGCTTCATCCCAGAAGGAGAAATAAAGCTTTTTTTTTTTTTTTAAACAACCAAGTTTTTAAGGCCACAGATTCTCTGATGTATCATCAATAGCATTTAGTACACAAGCATTATATTTTGTTCACTTCTCTGGTATTTTTTGCCACACACAGATATATTTGCGTTGGAGACCGCAGTTATCTTCTTTGTCACCCAATGGATGCACATAGTGTCAAAATTTTCCCACTTCTTTCATGAAAAATGAAAGGAATTGAAATTCAAAGGATTAGATATGCTCCTGAGCAGCTCATCAGAGGTTAATACTGCTGTCACTAGACCTCTGCTGGCCTCTGGAAAAGACAGCTATCTCTCCCTTGTGCCTCCACTATGAAAACAACTTGCATTTCCTTTTGTCTGTTAAAAGTACTGAAATCAAGTTGTCATTTTATTTGTGTAAATAATCATGGGAGGTAAAAATAAATAAATATGTTGAGTTATATATGTGTTTACTTCAAGTGGTAAACTGATGAACAACTAAGATACAAAATAAAGTTTTGTAATTTAAAAAGATATGAGCTTCATCTGGAAGAAAAGAGAAAAGGACAACCAACAGCAAGGTAGGTGGGCTCAGTTACAGGTTGACTCAGGTGTTTGTGGAGGTTCACATTCCTCCAATCATGGTTATATCCCAAAAATTCTTTTATTTTAAGGCAATTGGACTTTCTGATTTTTCTTTAAGATGTTTCACTTCTCACCCAAAAAGTTTTTTCAGTTCTGGACTCAGATGGGTTAAGTTTACCATTGTAAGACCTAAAAAAAATCTTGTTATGGATAGATTATCAAGAAAAAAATGTATCTGTGTGGTCACTAGGAGTTGAAAACAACTTGATGGCATACAATCCATCTATCAACAATGGTACATGAACTACAGCTAGAAAGCAATCTTAATTCCCACATGGATAATCATATGATCTTCTAATTAATAGCTCTAGGGGCAAGGAGTAGCTGAAGGGTGCAATGAAACAGTCAAGATGGCAGTCACAACAATGCAATTGAAACGCCACCTTTTTCAGTGTGTATCACACATATGGAGCTTTGATCACACTGTCCTGGTCACCATTTCGACTTTCATAAATATACTGAGCAAACACTATGAACCTATGAGCAAACACTATGAACCTATGAGCAAAAAGTGTGATCCTACCTTCTCTTAGCTTCTCATTAATTAGTTAAGAAAGTTTCTATCAACTGAAAAATTACCCTGTGCTGAAACTTGAGATCTGAACTTCAGTTTGACCTCAATGTATTTATTCCCCTTTTTCTCTGTGTTTCACAGCTTTTAAAGACAAATCTCAGCATAAAGCTGTCCTGGATAACTCATCAATAAATAGCCTTCTGATCATTTCTTCTGCAAGGTTCTAATAAGGTAATCATTCCAATTTTCTATCAGTTTGTGGCTGTTGAGTGGCCTTCTCTAACCCGATGCCCTATAAATCTATTTCATTATTCAAAATTCCTCACCCATTTGACTGGAATATAGAGGACCAGGTTTTAGAAAACTAGTGTAGAGTACTAAATAGGAAATCCTATTTGAATCTTTTAGCTGTAAATAAATACAAGATTATTGAAAAAGGAGAAATCTTAACCCAACTTGGCACCCCAACATAGCCATCTGTGTGCTCCTATGTTAGTTCTATTTCTGTGACTGTCTATGTCTATGATTTCACTAAAGTTTGTGTGAAAGATGCAGAGAGCTCATCTCATTCCAATAAACTAAGAGCAAATTACTTGTGTCTCAAGTCTGTCCAAGATTAGAAATCCAATTATGAATATGGAAAACCACTGAACAGATCTTTTTAAGAGATATTGTTTACTATTAGCACTGCTCACCGTGAGAGATTTTGCTTCCTGTGTGTTCCACTCATAGTAGCTTTATGTCAAGGTGACATGCCACAGAGTTTCAGTTCTCCAGAAAGTTAGATATTCATATTTTCTGGAAATTACTTTCAGCTATACTCTGGTATTATTTTGATATAGAGGAAGAAAATTAGTGTAAGAACTAGTTTGGAATATATCCATCATCAAGCTGTGTTACCATATTATCAGCTTGGCTGGTTTCAAAAAAGGGTTGAATCGATTTGTAGAACTCATTAAGATAATGGCTACAGGTAGTCCTTGGCTTATGACCACAACTGAGACTAGAACTTTTACTGCTAAGTCATTCAGTGAGCTGTACCTGATTATTTTTTTTGTCACAGCTGTGGAGTCACATGGTTATTAAGTGAATCCATCTTCCCCCATTGACTTTGTTTCTCAGAAGCCACCTGGGAAGATGACAAATAATTGTGTGGCCCTCTGCATACTGCAACTGTCTTAAATTTATGGCAGTTGTCAAGCAGCCATGATCATGGGGACATTGGGACAATGGTAAGCATAAGCACTGGTCCAAAATAACTTTTTTTCCATGCTGTCATAATTTTGAATGGTTGTAAGTTGAGGATCATCTGTATCAACCTTGATGGCAGAGTGACTACTACTGAAAGCCATCCAGTAGGAGACCAGTGGCTTCCTTGCACAATTGATTGGCAACTGTGACAACAGACTGCTGAATTAGATGGGGTCCCCTCCAGCTATTGCTTATATTTTTAAACAGATGTTCTTAGCTGTAGCAAATGAGAAGAGTGGCTTGAACTATTTTGTGTGATATTATTTTAATCAGGTGACATTTACAAGATTTTTGCCTCTTTCTCATTGTACTTTTCCTTGATGAATTTTTTTCCCCACCTTTCTTTTATGTTGTACTGCTCTGGGACAGGTAAAGAAGAAGGAGAGTCCTCCAGTCAGAATACTAAACAAGCTAGACCAGGGATGTCAAACTCAAGGTCCAGGGGCTGATTCTGGACTACAGAGTGCTTAGATCGGGCCCATGGGGCTGCCCTGAAAACAGTGAAGGACTGGCCACAGTGCCTCTGCCAGTGAAAATGGAGCTTGGGATAGCTGTAGACAGCCCTCCTGAGTTCCACTTTTGCTGGCAGAGGGTTGAAACAAGCTTGGGAGCTCATTTTCGCTGGCAGAGTGCTTTGGCCACCACAGGTGCCTCCAACATGAGTGATGTTAAACTGGCCATGCCCACCCTGGCACCCTGATGCAGCCATCAATGAAATCAAGTTTCACACCCATGAGCTAGACCAATATTTCCTAACCTTGGGAATTTTAAGCTGGCTGGGGAATTGTGGAAATTTAAGTCCTTAAAGTTCCCGAACTTGAGAAACACTAATCATAAAGAACATGAAGAAAGATCATGGCTAAAGAAAGGGAAGTGGATGAAATATGGAAAAAAAATAACTTCATATCGAGCTGATTTGTGTACATGAAACGTAATATTGAAGCAAAAAAACTCATCTCCAACAGTCACCTTTAAGAGCTTTACACTACAGATCTGATGGCAAAACAAGATCAATACCAAAATATAAACAATATATTTTGTGGAGCTTCTGAAATACAGAGATGCTACAACAGTAAATTGCCTTTTGGGAATGGGGAAGCAGTAAGCAGGGATTCCAACATGCTTTTATTGTGATTTAATTAATTCAGAACTCTAGATAGTCTTTGTATATAAAACAATTTTGAGGGTCTTTCATCCTCTAGCTTGAAACATAATTGGGATTTTAATACAATAAATTATATTGATACAACAGCAAATCTCAGTGTATTTGGGAATTGATTTGTTCTTATGTGAAACTAGAAAATTGCATCAAAGCTTTCAGATGGCCTTGAATAGCTTCCTCTTAATTAGTCTTTAATCGTTCAAAATAAAATAGAAAACTGTATGAGAGTGCCATAGCATTTTGCACTGCAGAATTTGAGAATTAGAAAAGGGAATCCAAATCACAAATGTAAGAGGTATAAACTAAATCCTTGAGTGATTTTCATACCTTCTCTGTGAGATTTCCATATCTTCTTTGGAAACAGGGATAAAAATATGGCTTGGTATCCAACAATTATATGTGGCAACAGCCTGCCAAGTCCAAAATAATTATGCTTGAGAAAATTTGGCCAGAATTCATTACAATATTGAACACAGTTAAGCCTATTGGTTTGACTCATGTTTAAATGTGGTTAAATTTGGGTTGGATAGCTGCTATCAGTGTTATCATGAACCAAAAAACCCCAACAACCCACAAATGGAGAGGCAGCCTTAGTTGTTTTCTTCCTTCAAAATCTTGGCTGCAAACTTTATTCTTGTAAAACCTAGGCTCTCATCTATGCTAATCTGGATCCAAATAGCAGTGCTCACATAACCAAAACAGTGTCATTCAGAAAACCCAAAGTGGTATTAGCAAAATCCAGAGAATCCAGGCTGGCTTTTTTAAAAAAGTGCTTATGTTAATTCATTCTATATTCACCCAGCCCTGACTATCAATTCCACCACATCCAAGAAGGGTTATATTCATGATGATGAAGTTATCCATTCAATCATGTCTGACACTTGGTGATTCTATGATCCAGGTTTGTCCAGATTTTCAGATTTTGCACTGGTTCTTCGAGTTTTTCTATGCTCTGGCTGGGGTCAGCTTTGATGGTGTCCAGCCATTGTGTTCTTTGGCAACCTGGTTTCCATTTGCCACTAACTCTTCCCAACATAATTGCTTTCTCTAGTGAATTCTCCAGCATGACATGGCCAAAATAAGTATGATGCAATTTTGTGAGTTTGTACTTCATATTTTATGAGTAGTGCTGCTCTTCTCAGCTTGACATCTGAGTTTCTTTCTTTCTTTCTTTCTTTCTTTCTTTCTTTCTTTCTTTCTTTCTTTCTTTCTTTCTTTCCTTCCTTCCTTCCTTCCTTCCTTCCTTCCTTCCTTCCTTCCTTCCTTCCTTCCTTTCTTTATTTTTTTTTACAATACTATCTATCTCACATTCATGATTCAGGGTGCCTTACAATTAAAACATAGACAATACAAAAAATAATAAAAAAATTAAAGCAGCCATATAGTCAATACAGATGTTAAAAAAAATCAATATTTTTAATGCTGTACAGTGCAATCACTGGGAGACTATATCATTCAACGTTACAGCCATTTAGAACTATTTTATTGATGGCTAGAGAAAAAATATGAAAGCTAGAAATAGCTAACAGATTAGTGAAACATAGAAAATATGTTAATAGAATTAAATATGTTAAGAAGAGTGTTATAGTGATAGAGATATTATGTATATGAATAAGATAAGAATAAAATAAGGATAGAGAATTAATACCAAAGTAATGAATATGCCTGTAAATTTTAATTGTTATTGCACAAGATATTTGTACCCAGGTAACACACCATTAAATGGAAGATGAATTGTTTGTATTTAAAATAAAATAAAAAAAAAACTTAAAAAAAAAAAACCATAATAGCCATTGTATGGGCTCCATACCACTCTCTGATCCCTAGACCAGATTGCAAACTAAATTATCAGACCTTTCCAGAATCCCATCAAGGTTCAAAGCCACCAGACTTTGAGAATAATATTCCATGGGGGGGGCGGGGGGGTACAACAGGGAAAAGTCCCTCCTCCTGGGACCCTTGAAATGTCAATCTTTAGTAAATGCAACCCACCACAAGCTTCTTCTGCTGGATTTGATGGGATAGGTAGATGTCATTGGGGAGAGGCGGATTGTCAGATAATCCCTATTTCACCATTATTTTTCTCTCAAATAATTTCTCTATTATACTAGCTGTTTGGGTTACCAAAGACTCCATTTTTCTTCATCTGGGGTCCATGTGCAAAAAGTTCGCTGAAAATTTTCATAAGAAGGACTACTTATATCTGTCACATGCTAATTAGTCAATTAACCATGGAACGGAATGGCTTACCTCCAGAAGTTGTGGCTGCTCCATCGCTGGAGGCTTTTAAGAAGAGATTGAACAGCTATGTGTCTGAAATGGTACAGGGTCTCTTGCTTGAGGTAGAAGACCTCCAAGGTCCCTTCCAATGCTGTTACTCTGTTATTCTGCTAAAGGAAATTTAGTCTTGGCACATGCATAGCTGTGAAAATGATATTGCCACATAACATGCACACAGACCATTCTGTCTGAGATGTGTCAAGTTTAGAGTGTTTTACGTCAACTTTCAAAGCTGCTTTTGCAAACTATGCAGCATCCCTTGCTTATAAAGGAAAAGACAAAGTATTGCTTCATTTCACATCACTTTTATTGCCTCCTTTTGACACCTTCAGTTGTGGGAAAAGGCTTCTATTCATACGAGATGAATTGCAGCAGCCTCACACAAGTCTATTATCTATGCAGCTTATACATGAACTGATGTATAAAGTTAGTACTACTTATTACTGTGCCTTTTTTGAAAATGATTCAAAAGAAGCGCTGCTGACTGCTTATGAGCATAACATCCCACTGCTATTTGTTAAAGCAGCCAGACTTCCTACAGGCTTCTGCATGAAAGATGCTACTGCTTTAAGAACTTCGCCAATGGCAAAGCAGGCTTTACTCCCAAGTCTGAAACACTTCTTCTAGATCTTTTCTGAAGTCCATGCAGCCCTTGCTCCGACACTGTGAAAGTCAAGCTGAAGAAGTCCAGCTTTTGTCCAGTAGAGGCCACTATCCCTTGCCATATAAGGGACAAAAGCACAGGCTTTAAGGCTGGAGAGATCAGGAACCTGAAGGAAACAGAGCTTTCTGATATTAGCACTGAAGGCTAAATCACCTTTGGTTCTAAGCAAAGATAGTGGTCCTCTGACAGATCTGAAGGTCCTCAGTCTGGACTTCAAGCAATGGTTCTTCAAAGAACCAATTTTCACTTGTAAGTGCAAAAGGCAATATGTTCAAAGGAATATCATATTTTTAATTAACCTATCTCTGTGCAGAGTCATGTGTCTACAGTTTGACATTTCAACTAAACGTTGGAGGTCCTGCTGTATTCTTATCAATCCTTCAGAGCTGGCACACAAGAGTACCTGCATTCTTAATCCTTCTTTTCTTATGCCAAGAAGAAAAGAAACTTTAAAACACAAGGTACTGTCTTCTTAAAGAACTCGTATCCATGTTGTTATATGCCTAAAACCAAGTAGTAGAGTTATAAATGAGAGTCTTTGTTGCCTACCATATATACTAGGTAATTCTGTATGCAGCACATCAAAGCTAGGGTGCCTCTCCTGCAAACATTACATTTAAAAATAGAATGTCTCACATATATTGTTCTTCTTATTCCTTCATAAAAGTTAAATATTTTATCAACTCGCTGAGAGTAGGATGTGAATGATAGAAAATTAATGATCCATTTTAACACTGTGTGTTAAAATATTTTATTTTCCCTAACAAAATATTAAGCTATTCAACTGATCCAAACCCATCTCACCATCATCTTCGCCATCATAAAGGCAGCTTATGAACATAATAGAAGGTATTGGTTGTTAAACAATCATGATGAAATGCAGCATAAGAACGTCATTGGCAGATTAAAGGCTTCCATTCCATTGTGTAGTTATAGAATCAGAATGTTCCCTTGTCTCAGTCCTCTGGAACTTATCATGACATTTTGAAGCAAACATTATATATACTCTTTGGTGCATTACACAGAATCCTGGGAAAATTTGCTGGGTTGCTTATCAAATCACACTTTAGTTGTTAACAGAGCAGACTGTTTTGCACATAAGCAGCATGCTGAAGCAAAGAGAAGGGAGAAGGCACCAATGGCAAGGGAAGAAACGAGGAGACTTCCTTTCCTCCAAAGTTACAATAGAAACCCAATTGAAATATGCATTTGGCTCTGTTAAATATGTGTGTAATATGTATGTATGTATGTATGTATGTATGTATGTATGTATGTAATTTGTTTGCTGGCCATCTTACTATGAGGCAATTGGGAAGCCTCCAATCTTCCTCTTCTTAAATGACAGCCTCTCTACCTCTTTTGGCAGGTGGCGCAGGAGCTCAGCTTTTAAGTCCCTGGGCTTGTTGGAAAGCTCACAGCCCAGGTTCAAGACCCAAGTGTTGTGTGATGGGATAAGCTCCCATCCTGACCCTAACTCCTGCCAACCTATCAGTTTGAAAGCATGCAAATGTGAGTAGATAAATAGGTACCACTTCAATGGGAAGGTAACAGTGCCCTATGACATTATGATAGCTACATTACAAAAAAATTATTTGGCAGCGCTGGCTCAATGACCCTTGAAACAGAGATGAGCACACTCCCTTTAGTTAGCTATAATTAGCAGAGTAAAATCCACAGGCACTCTTCTTCCATTACCTACCCCTATCTCTTTTCCAGTATGCTGTTGGATTATAATTCAAAATCTGAACATGTAATATTTATTTTCACTATAGGCTAAAGTCTCCTTCAGTGTCAAGCTTAGAATCCAAGGACTCCAGGGACATATTACTTGTGTCCTAATCACCTCACAGCTTGACTACTGTGATGCTGCCTACATGGGACTGACCTTGAAGACTACCTGGAAGCTTCAGCTGTTCCAGAATATGGCAGTGTGATCCTCAGCAGAAATTCCTTAGTATGCTCATTTAACTGAGGAGCTTGCTCACTGATTGCTGGCTTACTTCCGGGTATAATTGTGGGGGCAGATTGCCACGTACAAAGTCCTACATGGCATAGGCTCTGATTACTTGAGAGGCTCCTTGTTTTTCCTAGTATCTGTCCAGCCAATTTAATCTTACAGGGTTGGCATGCTCCATGTATTCTTATGTACTCCATGTATTCCATGTATTCACTTAGAATACTACATCCAGTTTTGGTCACCACACTATAAAAAAGATGTTGAGACTCTAGAAAGAGTGCAGAGAAGAGCAACCAGGATGATTAGGGGACTGGAGGCTAAAACATATAAAGAATGGTTACAGAAACTGGGCATGGCTTGTCTAGTGAAGAGAAGGATCAAGGGAGATATGACAGCAGTGTTCCAATATTTGATGGGCTGCCACAGAGAGGAAGGGGTCAAGCTATTTTCTAAAGCACCCAAAGGCCAGACAAGGAATAATGGATGGAAACTGAACAAGGAGAGATTTAACCTGGAAATAAGGAGAAATTTTCTGACAGCGAGAGCAATCAACCACTGAAAAAGTTTTCCTTCAGAAATTGTGGGAGCTTCGTCACTGTAAGCTTTCAAGAAGAGATTGGACTGATATTTGTCAGAAATTGTATAGTGTCTCCTGCTTGGGCAGGAGGTTGGAGTAGATGACCTAAAAGGTCCCTTCCAACTCTGTTACTCTGTAAGTAAATGTCTCTTTGGTTAAACAATACCATATTTTGAGACCTTGGAAATGCACCTTCTCTGTAACAGCACCCCCCTCTGAAATGAGGATGTCCCCTGAGATCCAGATGGCCCATACCCTACTGGTATTTAGAAAAGGTATGAAAATCTGACTCTTCACCCAGGTATAGAGTAAGGGAGAGTAAGATTCATGTTTGCCATCATGCTGCACCTCCCATCTTACTAATTTTAATGGCCACTACAGATGCTACTGACCAAAGTCAAGAGGAATTCTACTCTGAATTCTACTCTGCTTCACTTGGAAACCATTTATAAGTGACAGTTGAATGCAATGACATGAGCCGTTCTAAGAAAAGGCTATGGCATTCTTCCTTATCTCTTTCTCTCTGATTTTTCTCATAGCCAAACAGAGTATTACTGCTATAGATTCACCCAGATATTTTTATCACTACATCAATGGATTTTTTTTTTTTAAAGAATCATATCTTTACAACTAGTATTTAACACACATATATACACACTTAGCACTTTAAACACAGTCTCTAAACAAGCCTTATGACATTCAGCTGTACTTAAATTTCTTTCTTTTAACATTTCTGGAGTTTTATTCATATCACAAATTAAAGCTATTCATCAAAACTAGTGATCTAAATGGAGAAGTATTTTCTCTATGTTCTGAGTAGAGATGTGTCAATGAAAAGTATCTGTAGTTCCTCCAAACTTAATTAAAATTCTTTAAGAAATGACTGGGCTATATTGAGTTTAGTCAGCTACAAACTGTGCAGCTCTGGATTAGAACTTAATTAGAGATGTTCACTTACCTTTGTAGTCTGCTGATGGAATTAAGTGTGTTCCACTCTGGTTTCCTAGCCTAGAAAGAATGTGACAAGGAATGCTTTGCTGTGAGCTTTCTCACGCAAATTTGTGCTGCCGTTAAAAATGTGGAGTAGGAAGGAGGATGTTTTGGCTACAGTCACATATTTAGTAGTAACAAAGATGACATTTGCCTCCTGGAGATAGACTATAAGAAGGATGCACCTTCTTTATTTTTCTTTTTGCTTTGGATAGAGACTGCTGGCAACATGCCGTTGTCTTTTATTACACCTAAGAACAGCAAGGTAGCTTAGAAAATCCAAAATAATCTACACAGAATCAACATGTTAATAACCAGTCCGCAAATCCTAAACTGCTTTATACACAATAAATCTTACCTATGGGCCATGGATTGTGAACACCATGGGTCCCTCAGCCTCTTTCATCCTTTTAAAGCAAACTTGCAGCAAAAGTGCTTTTAACAAAAGGCAACTGGACTTTCTTGGGTTTTTTGTTTGTTTGTTTGTTTGCAAAGAGAAAGAACAAAAACACATCAAGGAAGTCCTCAGACTTGTGGCTAGCCTAACTGGGCCTTCATCAAATCTACAAAAAGATCCAGCAGGAGCTCCTTCATAACATCACTTGAGACTTTCAAGAAGAGATTGGACTGCCATTTGTCAGAAATGGTGTCGGTAGGATCTCCCACTTGGGCAGAGGGTTGGACCAGATGACCTATAAGGTCCCTTCCAACTCTGATTATCTGTTAACAGACAAAGAAGAGAACAACAAATGGAGCAGTGTTATTCATTCCATACATTGCAGGAATATCTGAAAAGGTCAGGAGGGTTGTCAACCAATACAACATACATGTACAATATAAACCCAGGAATATATCAAGACAGAAGCTTTTCCATCCAAAGGACAAAACAACAAGACACAAGCAGAGCAATGTGATATATGCAGTGCAATGTAACAAGGGATGAGAGATCCGTACATTGGGGAAACTAAACAACCACTTCTCATATGCATGGCACAACAAAGGAGAACAAACAGGATTCAGTAGTCCATCTACATCTGAAAGACAAATGTTCACTTTTTTGATAACCATAAAGCTCATATTGTAGACAGTTAGAATTGAAGAAGCTTCTTGAATGAGAAATGAAACATTTTCAAGCAAAAATCCAAGAAAAGTCCAGTTGCCTTTTCCAAAAGGCACCTTTGGGACAACTGTGATCAGGATGATTGAGAATCTCTACAGATCTTATAGCAACTCCAAAGTGGGAAGGGTCATTTCTTCACATTTGAAGATGTGGGATTAAGATACACAAATATCTGAGTTCTTTGAGCCTTATAGTTTAATTCATTTGGGGCGAACCTTCTAAACCTCCTAAAATTCAAGGTGATTCTTCTACTTTGGATGGAGGTATAAGGGCAACATTGGATCTTAAACCTTCTGTAAGGCTCATGGTACATTTTGGTCTTGCTGTTCCAGTGGCATTATGAGGTCACTGATCACCACTAGAAGCTGAGTAGACTTTTATTTCTGGTGTGTGTGTGTGTGTGTGTGTGTGTGTGTTGAATATGCACCCCCACCTACCCATTCTCAGTTGCAAACAAGTCCACTTAAGGTAAGGCTTGTCCTAAAAAAGAGTTTGTGGCTTCTTTTTTTTAGAATGCATAATTTAAACTTAAATTTCTACATTTATTACCGTTGAAATAGTACACTAATGGTACACTAGCCTACCATTTAATTTTATCCTTCATGCTTCATTTCAGCCACAAACTAGATTAGAGGTTATATTTTAATTTAAAGACAAACACGGGAATTTGGAAATTAAAAAAAAAAAATTATGCAGAAGTAACCAATCAGGAGACAGAAAGTGATATTAATGCTCCAGTAATATACTGGGTATGAGATTTGTCATTAAGTCAAGTTATTTTCCCCAAGGTATCTTTTAAAAAGGGAAACTGGGAAACCATTTAAAAATAATCTTTTTTTCCAATTGGATGAACCTCCAGAAAGAAAGAATTAGGAAAGAACACTCAACACCTGGGTGAATTTGCACTTCAACATCCAGTATAACTTTTTCATACTATCATATAGAGAAATAAAGAGTCTCAGGAACATAACACATTTCAAGACAGTTTCTGTTCAATTCTCCTGGTAAAATTTACTCTGCTGGAAAGGTTGTGAGTTACAAAGGTTTATTTGGGTCATCATTCACAATAGCAGGGATTGAACAGGCTTATCCATTCCTTTCAATTTAAAGAGTGGAAGTCTCTAAATTGCAATACTAGTCCATAGATTGCATTACAATGTACACTGGAAAGGATTTCAAAAGGTGGGAGGCAGTTGTTTCAAAATTTACATTAAAAGGAAATGGATTATACTGCCAAGATAACCTTTGCAACTCAACAATTCATTATGAGATGCTGAGAATAACCATAACACTCATAAAAGGTCTGGTTATAGGGATATGTGTATTCAGCATATCTACGAAGAGGTTTTGAATTTAGATTTAAACTTGTTCTCTTTTCCCTTTATGTGCTTAAGAATGCATGCATATTCCTGGATTATTTTTAAATTCCTGAAAATTACATATTTACAAATTAAATGGCTTAGCATATTTGAAGAATCCTTGGTGTTCTCTGAGCTTGCTTGTTTTCTTGCAGATGTTTTGTTTCCCTAACTAACATCATCAGTGCTAATAAGCGTTGTTTGCTGCCAGTTTATATTCTGTGACTTGCCTGTCAGTCTAGGTCAGGGGTTGTCAACTAGTGGGTCGGGGACCACTGGTGGTCCATGGGAAAATTTTGGTGGTTTGCAGAGAAATGTCACCCCCAAAGCAATTAATCCAGCCTGCACGGGAACACAAGTCTGCACCACCCACATGGCCCGCAGGAACACAAGGCTTGCATCGTTTGGATTGCGAACAACACAAGGTAGTGAGGGGAGGGGAGAAAGGGCGGAGGGGGGGGGCTTGCCCTACTCACCCCATGTGCCTTGCCTGGCCACTGGGCTACATCTTTCTGCTTCTTTCTTCTGCTTTTGGCTGCACGCAAGGAAAGCAGCAAAAGTCTTTCTTTCTCTCCCCCAAACTCCACCAGAAATGAGTCTTTGGGACCCTGCAAGGCATCCTGCTCCAAGAAGCTGTGCCGGCATGATAAGCCTCACAAACACTCATTTTTGGTGGAGTTTGGGGGAGAGAAAGCCATTTTGCTGCTTCTGCTGCTTTCCTTGCATGAAGCCAAAAGTCTTTCTCCCTCCTTCCCTCTCTCCCTCTTCCTCCCCCCTCCCCCCCTCTCTCTCACACACACACTCACTCTCTCCCCCCTGAGAACAGAACTGGAGATGGTATCCTGCAATCCCAAATAAAGAATGGTTGATCATTTGGAAAATGGGGTGCGGAATTTTCCTGCAGACTTTTTGGGGGGATTTTCCCAGGGTCTCTGGTCCATGGGATTTAAAATGATGAGTTTGGTGGTCCCTGAGGTCCAAAAGGTTGGTGACCCCTGGTCTAGGTGTCTTAGATATTCTTGGTTGTGCCATTTACTGATGTCTCTTTGACAGTTTCTCGATTGGGATATTGTTTACTTGATTGTTGGTCTGAAGTTAACCTTCAACTTAGTCTATGCTGATCTGGATGCAGGTGACTGGTGGAGAGGTGTTTGTGTCTTTTTGTTCCCTTCTGGGCTGGGTGATAGTCTCTTTTGTATAGTGTATATATATTGTTAATTATGAGTTGTGTGCAGGGGTGGGATTCAACCGGTGTTACTACCAGTTCGGTACTTACATTCTGATGAGCAATTGAAATAGGTATTGTGGAAACTCTATGTTATGTTCTGTGCGTGGTGCAAGAAGCGGAGACGAGTCGATGAACAGTGAACTTCAATTCTTTATTTAACATGGTGCAACAGCTCCCTGAACGGCCACAAAAGCCCCCTTTATATAGGCAAGCTCTTGGGTATTTAGCCAATGAAAACGCAGGAACGTTAGCTCTTTTTAACCAATGAGAAGGGCTCATTAATAGCCAATCAGATTCTCCTGAACGGACCAATCCGATATCGCTATTATCAGCCAATCAGAAGTGCAGGGCCAGAACCCTGCACTTTGCTTTAAGGTTTCAACAAACTTTATTCAAGCACTTTTATTAATTCACAACACTCTACAGGCAATTTAGCATCTCCAGATGCTTCCATTGTAAGCATAATGACCAGGTTCAGGACTTCTGAGATCAAATCTGGTGTTAGAAGAAGTTGTTCTAGATGTGGAATGCCAGCCTTAAGAAGGCAAAGTCAGAAAGCCACATGAGGCTGATCAAATACAGGTACCATTTGAGCAATGGAAAAAGTCAGAGGAGGATTACATAAGACTTCTCAGACCTAATACCAGGTAAGTAGAGAGGAAAACAGAACAGCAAAGGTCTATTATGTTCTTTACTAAACAAAGAAGTAGATCTTCTGATTTTATATCTGTATATATAAAAGTGAAATAGCACTCATGCATCATCACAAAATTTCCAGAACTGCAAAGCCTACAAACTTGAAATTTGGCACGTATGTTCCTCTTGGCTTCTAGGTGATCACTACAAAAGGATTTTTCTAAATGACCATCAGAGCATTGCTATTTTGTATATTATTATTAACGCTCTGATGCTAAGGAGTTCTCCCCTCCCCACCTGAAAAGAAATCTGTTCCAAATGCAAAATACAAGCAGAGGAGAGGAGTTTCAGTTTTAGTTTCACAGCACCAAGCAGCTTTAGTACAGAACAGTTCAGCTAAGCCACACCCAGGCTCCTTATTGTCTCCTCCTTGCCCACACAGAAAATGTTTCAGTTTCCAAACAGCCCTCAACTCTCTCACACACTGACAGGATGCTAGCCAGATGAATACCAATGGATGCTGGTAGGCAGAGGCAGAATTTTTCCCTTTATTTTCCATCCCAAAAACTAAGCCCAACCATATAGTTTCGTAGTGAAGCACGGGCATCGAGCTAGTTAGAAATAAACAGAGGTGGGCTTCACATAATTTAACAATCAGTTCACCAAGTGCAGAACTGAACATTTGAGTGTGCAGCTTCAAACATACAACAATTTCATGTGTGCAGCTTCCAGTACACCTTGTCAGGTAGCCACAAGCGAGCAAGCAAGATGTGGAAATCAGCTGAGCTCTGTGGATGGGGCAAGCAAGCCAGAGAGTGAGATATAAAGGGCAGGATAGCACCAGGGTGGGTTGGCAAGCCCAGCCAATGGTTGGAACTACCGGTACATGCGAACTGGTCTGAACCGGCAGCAGCCCACCTCTGGAAATAAATAATTCTGACTGTGCTGCCTTTACTGGAAACAGCTGATACTGAGTTTGTTTGTGTGTGTCTACCCGAGAACCTCTGAATCTTGAACTCCTAAAAACCTTGCTCTGGCTCTTTGAAACTTGGATTGACTTTGGTTGATTCCTTTCCATGCCCCTATTTCAAAACAAACTTTAAAAGTAAGGCTTTTTTTTTTTTTTTTTGTTATATTCTGTTTTGTATGTGCCACTGAAACCTGAAGCAGGACACTAAGATTGGCCTTTGCACTTTCTTTGACAGGAAAAAAATGTGGCTGCATTCATTAAATATTCTTATTCTAGTACTAAATTACCCTTTTGACCACATGCTGAATCATTAATTGCCATGAGGTTTGCTAAAAGTGATCCAGCTGCACATCTCTTTACAATTTAATGAAATGGTGTTCTACTTAAGAAATATGTTTATTTAATGAAGAGAAGCATGACCAGGCAACACAACTATGTTGGATGGGCATGTATATCCTGTCTTCAAACATGATCATGACAAAATACTTAGCTCTTCCTTGAAATGAAGTAAATAAAACATAGAACCCTAGGGTTGGAAGAGACCTCAGAGATCTTCTATTCCAACCCTAAGGATAGAACAGGAGAAATTAAGTTTAGTATTTATTTGATTTGTCAATTGCTTACAAGATACAGGTATAAGCATAAATATAGTTTTGAATACATGGGATAGATACTTATAAGAAAAATAAAAAAAACAATAGGACAGGGATGGTAGGCACTATGGGTACACTTATGCATGCCCCCTACAGGCCTCTTAGGAAGGGGGTGATGTCAATTGTAGACAGTCTAAGGTTAAAGTTTTTGGGGTTTGGGGAAGAAACCACAGAGTCAGGGAGAGTATTCCAGACATTGACCACTCTGTTGCTGAAGTCATATTTTCTGCAGTCAAGTTTGGTGCGGTTAACCTTGAGTTTTTATCTATTGTGTGCTTTTGTGTTGTTATGATTGAAGCTGAAGTATTCATTTACTGGTAGGACATTGTAATGTATGATTTTATATACTATACTTAGATCAGAGCGAAGGTTGTGTAGTTCTAGGTTTTCTAGATCTAGAATTTTAAGTCTGGTGGTATAAGGTATTCTGCAATGAGTAGAGGAGTGGAGAACTCGTCTTGTGAAATATTTATGGACTTTTTCAATTGTGTTAATATCAGATACATGATATGGGTTCCAGACTGATGAGCTGTATTTAAGTATAGGTCTAGCAAATGTTTTGTATGCTCTAGTTAGTAGCATGATATTATCAGGGAAGAAGCTACATAGGATTAGATTAACAACTCTTAATGCCTTTTTGGCTATGTAGTTACAGTGGGCTCTAGCACTTTGATCATTTGAAATAAGTACTCCAAGGTCCTTGACAAACTTTAGATCCTCAACAAGGTCTTGACTATTCAGCTTATATTTTATTTTCTGATTTTTTTTCTGCCAATATGTAAGACACAGTATTTATTTGTTGAAATTTGAAGTTGCCATTTGATTAACCATTCTGATACATAATCAAGGTCTTTTTGAAGGGTATTGTCTGTGGTGTTGAATTACATCATCAGCGAAGAGAATGCAGTTGCTCTTAATATGATCACAGAGGTCATTTATGTAGTGTTGATCCTAAAACACTGCCTTGGGGGACACCACCGTTGACAGGTACAGAATTTGATAGGATGCTCCCAATTTTGACCATTTGTTGTCTGTTTGACAGGAATGCTTCTATCCAGTCATGTAGGTGTCCAGAGATACTATAAGATTTTAGTTTTAGGAGTAGTTTGTCGTGTATCACTGAATCAAAGGCTTTACAGAAGTCTATGTAGATTGCATCTATTGCTTTGCCCTGATCGAGTTGTGTAGTCCATATGTGTTTGTAGTATAAGAGTTGCAGATTACAGGATAGTTTTTTTCTGAAACCAAATTGTTTATTAGATAGAAGGTTGTTTGTCTCTAAGTGGAGGATAATGGATTGTTTAATAATTGATTCCATGACTTTACAGGTGATGCAGCATAAGGAGATTGGTCTGTAATTTTCAACTAGGCTGGGGTCTCCCTTTTTGAAGATGGGGATGACCGTGGCTTGTGACCATAGGTTAGGCAAGGAGCTGGTCCTGAAAGATTTTTCAAAGATTATGCTTAGAGGTTCGGCTATGGCAGTGGATAGCTTTTTAAAGAAGCAGGCATGTATTCCGTCCGGTCCAATAGATAGGGGTGGTTTTAGATTGTGCAGTGTTTCTTCAACAACGTCTTCTATAAAATTGTTGTGTATTAGATCATTGTAGTTTTCTGTGGTTCTACTAGGAAGTACTGGGCTTGATCCATTGCTGTGTACAAATACTGAGCCAAAGAATGGGTTAAAGAGGTTTGCTTTGATGGTGTCGTCATTGCAGTCTTTGCCATTAGGTCCTTTCAGAGGTGGGATGGACCTTGAGTCTTTTAGTTTGTTGTTTACAAAATTGTAGAAAGCATGGATGGAATTGGTGCACAGAAGGTTTTCCTCTTGTTTAATGTGATAATTGGTGCATTCAGTCTTTATCTGGTGGCATAAAGTTTTGTATCGGCTTTTGAAATTGGCAACATGACCAGATTTGGTTTTTTTGCGAAAGTGGTCTCTTTTTGGATTGAAGCTTTCTTATTGTTATGGGTAATCTGTTTTTCCTGGTTTGGGGAGCTGTTGTTGGTACATATAGTTTGATGGCTCTTTTGATTTCTAGTAAGAATATGTTGTGATGGTTTTCAACAGTATTGCATCCAGTGAATAGAAATTGCCAATCAAGGGAAGAGAGACCATTGATTATAAGATCATAGCTGCCTTTTTTGGAGTTATAATTGGGAATTTTGTCATTGTGATGATTTTTGTGTGAATGTATGTTGAGACAAAAGTCAATCATGTTGTGGTCACTGTTGGAAAAGGGTTCTTTAATTTGTATTCCGTAAATTGAATTCAAACTATTGCAGAAGATGAGATTGAAGCAGTTGTTAAGCCTAGTATTGTTGGTTACTAGTTGTCCTAGTCCCAGATTTGTTACTGCATTGTATAAGGTTGCATGTGTGGGTTCAGTTGTACATTTGTTAAGGGTCCAGTTAATATGAAGTAGATTGAAGTCACCAAGAAATCTACGGATTTCACAATCGGATTGGTAAACATGATGGTCTCTTACTGAGGTAATGGAGTCAGGGAGAGATGTGTTGAGCCATGTTTCACAGAAAATATGATGTCACATTTATCTGTATTTAGTAAGGGGAGAAATTCAGGTATTTTATTTACAAGGCTTCTTGAATTGAGGCCAGTTGTAGTTTGAATTGAGGTAGTTGGGGACATGCGTGCCTAGTCTTGGGTGATGATGGATTGGTTGAAGAAGATTTGGATGCTGAGTTGTGGGTTGTGTGACTTTCTTTTGATACAGTCTGCACGATAATCAATGTACAGGTCCTTCTCTCCATTGTCTAGATGATTTTTTGAGTTCTGTGCGTAGTATACAGGAGCCGGCATGTTGCTGTAAGGTTAGGTCAGGATGAGATTAGAGGTTTTTATGGTTAGTGTTGTTTTTGGGAGTGAATTTATAATATAAATGAATTTATGTTTGATTAATTCATTTTTGCAAATGACTCTGCAGAAGCGTGGGGCCACAGAGCCGTCTCTGTTTTTGAGCTCTCAGCCAATGCGAGAAATGTCAAGTATTTCATCAGGGGAGATGCTTGATGCTTGATAGTCACTGATGATTTTGCGGACAATTGTGATATCATCATTGTTATTGATGTCCTCTAGACCAAATAAGATGGCATTAGGATGCTTTCATTCACGCTTGAAAGCTTCTCTGACAAGGATTGGGATATCATTATTTGTTGGATTTATGGTGTTTTTTGGCTTAGGTTGCAGTAGTTGGTTTGTAGCTGTTGGATGTTCAGGTTTTTGTGTTGTGTCTTCTTTTTTTCCCTCAAGTTAGCTAATCTTTCATTTAAAGCGTCCAGGGATACTACTATGGTATCAAGGGATGATATGCGCATTTCTATAGAGTCAGCTCTTTCAAACAGTGCTATAAGTTTGTCCAGTTTGGGTTTGCATGGTGGGCAGAAAAATGGAAATGCATAATTGGATGTTTCTAGGAATTAACTCATTTGCTTGGGTAATTCCAGGCAGTCATGATGAGTGTATTTTTCACATAGAGAACATTTGTTGGAATTTTCATTAACCTTTAGAGTTACAGTTAAATTTATTATCAATAAATAAAATTTATTAAATTTATTTAGAGTTAAATACCATCCTGGTCAAATGGTTGTCCAATCTATGACTGAAAACCTTCAGTGATGGAGCATCCTCAACTCCAGGATTATTTGTTGATTGATTGTTGATAGATTACTTGTTCCCACTGTCAGAAAATTTCTTCTTACTTCTAGGTTGGATCTCTCTTTTATAAACATATACATTTATAAATACATTTATAAAGCTATGGGAAAGTTTTGGCTTCATTAGGAGGTACAAACAATCATATTTTACTTTTGAAAATCAACTTTGTTGATCACTTCTGGCTTGAAGTGAAGGTCAAATGAAAACTGAAAAATTAATATAGTATAGTACATTAATATTGCACAGAATAACCGATGAGATATTTTAGTTAAGATTTTTTTCTCTTTTTAAAAAGGTGTTTATTACAGATACTGACTATAAAACTGAGTCTAACTATGAATATGAATATAATATCAAATTGGCTAAATATATGCCAGGTTATTTTTTCTGTTTCTTCACTGGCAATAATCTCCCAATTATTTCTCCATTTCCTTAATTTTTTTAATCAACTGCTATCCATAAATAATTTTAGTCTTAATATTTAGAAGCCAGCTCAATTTAAAATTGCTCATGTAAGGGAATGATCATTTTTAATAGATTACAAAAGAAATGTAGATCTTTATTTCTTCAATTATTAGTGTAATTAATATAAATGTTTTACATATTAGATCTTCACCTCATATAAATATTGTATGACTTTGCATTTTATATAGCAATGCAGGTTTGAGATGAATAATTAATGATTAATGGGGAATTCAACAGACAATTAAAATAATGCTAGGTTTTCAATATCCATATGTATTTTCAATTCAATATTATCAATTGTAATTGATAATAAAACAGAAGATTCATATTTAATTACATAAATCATGTTTTCCAATAAATAATGTTTACATTTAAATAGTACTTATTTTACTTAAAATGTGATTTGATTTCAGGCCAAATGGAGAAAAATATGGACAAATTATTCTGACTTTCCTTTTTTTCCTTCCTTCCTTCCTTCCTTCCTTCCTTCCATAGAGTTGACTTCTGGTGACCTTCTAGAGAGGTACCTTGGTAAAATTTGAGAAGTGGTTTGTCATTTTCTCTTTCCCGGAGCTAAGAGAGAATGTCTAGCATGGTCACCCAGTCTAAATTGATATCAGAATTTACTGTTTCCTTATTTCTAGCCTGGTTATAGATAATAGATAATCAGAGTTGGAAGGGACCTTATATAGTGGTTCTTCAACCACTGGATCAAATTAGGTTTCTCCTCCTTACAAATGCTTATATATAACTCAAGTGAAATTCTATGAGTTATTAGTGGTAAGATCAGTGGTGGGATTCAACATTTCTTACTACCACTTCTGTGGATGTGGCTTGGTGGGTGTGGCAGGGGAAGGATACTGTAAAAGCTCCATTCTCTCCCCACCCCACTAACCTGCTTTCCAGCTCCATTCTCCTGTGCAGGGCAACAAAAGAAGACCCAGCCAATCAGCTGGGACTTGGGAGACAGAGAATAGATGGGGGCGGGGCCAGTCAGAGATGGCATTTGCTGGTTCTCCGAATTACACAAAAATTACGCTACTGGTTCTCCAGAACTGGTCAGAACCTGCTGAATACCACCTCTGCAGTGATGGTATTCAGCCAGTTAGCACAGGTTCAGGCAAACCAGTAGCAAGGATTTGGCATGGGTCGCTGAACTGATAGTAAGTTTTGGTTGGCCACGCCCCTGAGCCGGTCTCCCGGTTGCCACTGGCTCACTTGCCCCACCTACCCAATGTTCTCTCACTCCACCTTCCTGACGCTGGCTCCTTAAGATATTTCTCCCCCCCCCCAACAATCATCTGTTCATATGATCAACTGTGCTGGGATTCCCCTAGCCTGTCTTATTGCTTTGCCAAGGAGGGTTCTCTGAGGCCCAAGAAGGCAAAAAATGGAGAGAGGGGCACAGGCCCCCCTCTCCGTTATTTTCTTCCTAAGCCCCAGAGGAGCATTCTGAGAGCAAAAACGCTGCCCCCAGGTGGCTTCCCTGAGGCTCAGAAGGTCCCAAAACAGAGCGAAGGGGTGCTGTGCTCCCCTCCTCCAGGCTCTGTTTTTTTTTTCTTCCTGAGGCCCAGGAGAGCTTCCTGGGAGAAAAATCCCCCCCCCCCCCGGATGCTTGCCTGAGGCCCAGAAGGCCCAAAAAAATGGGTGGGAGTGGCTGCAAAATAGCAAAAGAAAAAAGAAAAATCCATGCCCATCCAGTCACATGACCATGCCCACCAAGCCACGCCCACAGAACCAGTAGTAAAAAGGTTTGAATCCCATCACTGCACCTCTGAGTAAGATCTTAACATACTATTAATGTATGAGTATTCACATAGATAGATTTTTCTCCTTGCCAATCTGTTCCTAGCCTGGTCCTTCAGGTCTTCCAACAATGCACCCATTGTTATTGTAGCTGAAACCATCTATTCTGCTACTCTCTGGCCTCTTCTCTTTCCTTCTACTTTTAAGGCAAAAATAAATCAACTTAATAAAATACTTTCTACATAAATTAAAACCAAATAAAAGTACTTCCATCACAAGCAGCACTATATATAATGACAAAAAAAGGAACATAAATACTTAGAATTAAACAAGTAGTATTAGAAATATATATTATTATTATTATGCGTTATGATACACACACACACATACACACACACACATACACACACACACATACACACACACATGTTACATACATATATACAGAGAAAGAAGGAGAGAGAGAAAGAGAGAGAGAGATTATCATTTCTAAATGATCCAGTTCAATCATTATCTCTTTTACCCCATGAGCCATTTTGCCCTCTTCACTCCTGTTCATCATATTTTTAAAAAATCTATGAGTGGAGGTGATAATGATTGTAGTTGATTAAAGAAAATTTAATAATCACCTCTAGTATTTATTTCCCTTTCTCTCTAGAAAAGGAAATTATCACATTCAAATGAAATTCCTTGTAAAACAGTGCACTATAAAAGTCACAATGCTTGTGGCTATTTCCTTACCGAAAATAAGAATGGTTGGACAGGCTAATCCTTAATTGTGACATTGCTAGGAAGTTTCAGGCTGTAAATTAGATTGAAACTCTAGAAAGAGTGTAGAAAAGAGCAACAAAGATGATTAAGGGACTGGAGGCTAAAACATATGAAGAATGGTTGTAGGCATTGGATATGTCTATTTTAATAAAAAGGAGGACTATGAGTGATATGACAGCAGTGTTCCAATGTCTAAGGGGTTGCCATGAAGAAAGGGGATTAACCTATTATCCAAAGCACTTGAAGGCAGGACAAGAAGCAATGGATGGAAACTAATTAAGGAGAGAAGCAACCTAGAACTAAGGAGAAATTTCTTAGCAGTGAGAACAATTAATCAGTGGAATGAATTGCCTCCAGAAATTTTGGCTGCTCCAACACTGGAAATTTTGAAGAAGATATGGGACAACCATTTGTCTGAAATGTTATAGGGTCTCCTGCTTGAGCAGGGATCTGGGCTAGAAGATCTCTAAGGTCCTTTCCAACTGTGTTAATCTGACAGATGAAGAAAAAAATCTGGAAGCAAACAGTAGCAAAATACATCTGTCTTGTTGACAAGGAAACTACTTGGACATGTCTATTTAGTCACTAAGAATCAAATTTGATTTGAAGGGAATTTTAAATATCAAAATGTTACTGCAATAAATATATGTTTCCCCCCTTTCCTGCTCCAATTTATGAGTGATCTGAGGCTATCCCATGTACAATGTAGGTACTTGATCTATCTGGTTTCTAGCAGAAAATATACTATAATTTGTAGGTAGATAGAACTGTATATCATTTTGCATTGGCAGAAATACTTTCATACAAATAGAGATTCTTCTTAAGATAGAACAGCATCCTGTGATTCATCTTAAGAAGGAGAGTGCAGTCATAACCAGAATATATTAAATACCACACCTTTCCACTGGAGACTATTATTATTTCTTCTAGAATCCTACCTCAAAATAAACATTTTCACCAAGAATGTTTCTTTATGTACCTAGTCCCTTGGAGTTTAAGGAGAGTTTTAAAAACTTATGGATTTATTTTTTTTCCCATGGAGAATAGACAATACAGTCTATTTCAAACTTTTTGCAGCTGAGTGCCTTTGAGATGATAACTCACAGAATACCCGTCTAGTTTGAAAATCCTTGGACTTTCAGTTCAAATACGTAAGGAAACATTGAGTTGGAAACAGCAGTCCTCTCTGAGAGGCACAACTTTGTGATGGCATACATAGAAAGCTGAAATTAATAATAATGGCAATGTTTAATGTTCAGTATCTTGATAATATATAATTGATGAAGAATTCTGAGTCCGTGCACTTTTTTGTATTATTTCTTTTGGTGCTACATGAAGGAGGCCTTTTGGGAAGGATGTTAGACAGGTGGAAATGGAATATTGACTTGTGAGCCACCCAAATTCACTTGCTGAGATGGACGGCTATAGAAATCAAATCATATCAAATAATCAATCAATCATCTAGTATGTTACCCTTCTGGTAGTCCTCACAGCCACAGTTGGGACCAGCAAATTTATCATTAAATGATGTGGTTATTAAGTGAGGCATCATGTGATCTCACCTTATTTTGCAACCTTTTTCCAAGTCACTATGCAAAGCATTACATGATCACAATTTTCTTCCCCTTTGACCTTGCTGGTTGGAAGCCAGCTTGGGAAGGTAGCAAATGGCAGTCATGTGTCCCCAGGATTCTGCAACTATCCTAAATACATGCTGTCGTGTCTTCGGAAATGATGCCAGGAGTCGGTGACTTTGTTTCAAGCTATTTTATTGATGTGGGAACCGAACTGCCTCTATAGGAAAACTTTGTGGCTTTTATCCCTTTAGCCGCCGCGGCCAATGGCACCACTTTGAATCTCCCGCGATTTGAACCGACCAATCGCAGGAGATTCCTAGCGAGCCAATCGGCGCGGCTCGCCTAGCCAATCAGAGTGCCTGGCACTTTGGCCAATCAAAGTACGGGGATCTCAAGAATGCTAATGAGGGGACAGAACACCCCTCCCCTCTTGGTTTAGTCCTTACGTTGCATAGTCCCATAGGTAGGCGGGGCTCCATCTTAGCCTACTGGACCTGCGCAACTCAGTCGTGGGTTGGATCCCGGCCGGTTCGGTCGGGGTCTCTGCTTCTCCGGATGCCGTTGTGGGAACCGGCTGGTCGGTCGGGCTGGGCCGCTCTCCGTAGCTCCCTCCTGGGCTTCCCAGGTTGGTTGAGCTGCGGGTTTCGCCACTCCCGCTTGGTCTCCCCAGGTCGGTCGAGCTGGCCTGGCTGTCTCTTCCTGGCGAGGGGTCGTGCTGGCTGCTATCCGGTAAGTATGGTTGGTTTGTTCTTTTTTGGTTTTGGTCCCCTGGGTATTCCCTCCCCCCTTGGTTTGTGTTGTGGGGGTTGGTTTTGCCTGCTTGTGCGTCGGTGGTCTCTTGGGTGGTCGTCCTCGATCTTAGTTGGTCGATGTGGCATTTCCATGCTCGTCCGTCTGTTGTCTGTAGCCGGTACGAGTGTGGGCCTGTTATTTGTGTGATGACGGCCGGTACCCATAAGGGGTCTCCCGTCAGTTTTTTTGCGTATACGGGGTCGCCTGGTACAAAGGTTCGGTGTTTGCTGGTTGAGTCTGGGGGCTTCTCTGGGTTATACGTGGGGTGTAATCTGTCGAGTGGGGACCTTAATTTTCTCCCCATTAATAGTTCGGCTGGGCTCTTATTCGTTGTGGTATTTGGGGTTATGTGTTGGGTGAAGATTAATTTGTTTATTTTATCCTGGATCTCCCCGTGGTCTATTTTCCGGATGGTTTTCTTTGTGAATTGCACCATCCGTTCCGCCCTACCGTTCGCCGCCGGATGCGCCGGTGCTGTCAGCGCGTGTCGGATGCCCCTATCCGCTAGGAATTTTTTGAATTCTAGCGAGGTGAATTGGGGCCCGTTGTCGGAAACGACGACGTCTGGGAGGCCGTGCGTTGCAAAGAGTTTGCCGAGTTCCTTGATCACGGCCTCCGTGGTTGTTGTTCTCATGTTGCTTACCTCCAGCCAGTTGGAGTAAGCGTCTACTGTTATCAGGAAGGTGTGTCCTTTTGTGGGCCCGGCGAAGTCTATGTGGATCCTAGACCAAGGTCCCCTTGGGGTTTCCCACTCTAGGATGGGTGCTGTGGGTGGGCTTGGCCTAGTTTCCTGGCATCGTTGGCACCTTGCTACCCATGTCTCAATCTGTTTGTCCATCCCTGGCCACCAAGCGTAACTTCTGGCCAGGGCTTTAGTCCTAACGATGCCAGGGTGCCCCTCGTGGAATAGTTCCACAATCTTCCCTTGTAGTTTTTCTGGATTGATCACCCTATCCCCCCATAGTATGCACCATTTTAATAATGAGAGTTCCGTTTGGCGGTTCCGGAATGTCTTGACGGACTCGTCATTGTCCCTTTCCGGCCACCCTTTCTCTACCCAATGCAACACCCGCGCCAGACGTTTGTCTTTATTAGTTTCTCGGGCAATGTCTGATGCGGTTATGGGTAGGTTGGGTAGAGTCTCTATACTGAGGGTGGTCATCGTGGGTGCTGGGTTGGTGTCTGTTAAGCCTGGTTTCCCCAACTAGGGTTAGGGAGACAAGCTAAACAGAATGTGCAGCGTTAGTCAGATAGGCACACAGATAAATGAGTGAGCTAAGCTTGTATGTTTATTAACATACAGTAAAAATAACAGATACACTTGTGCTATCAAAAATATAGTTTATTCCATTATGAGTTCATAGCATAGTCAAAATAACAGTCCAATAGTCATGTATCATTTAGTCAGTCCATTCAGGGATATTCAGTTAGCAAAGTCCGTGTAGAATATCCTATGTCAGTTCACTTACAAGTCAGTCCTTTGTTTTCTCTCCCATTCGAGCAATGCAGTCTTGAGTCCATGCAGTAATCAGGGATCATCAAAGCCAGAGAGAGAGCAAGCTGCAATCTTGCTTCTTTTAAAGTGCTTTCACAACAACTCCCTTAATTACTATCCCACAGTTAAAGTTGCAGACACTTTAACTAACAAACTATGATCACTTAGTTATTATTTTACCTAAACCAGTTAGGGTAAACAATGTTATCCCTAACAACTTCATTATTTAAATCTTGCTCTAATCTATTCCATCCTACATGTTCTAGGAATTTAGCACTAGCACTGGTGTAAACTCTAGATGTACCTGGTTCCCAGAATCTATAAGATCTATGATTAGATGTATATCCTACAAAATATAATCTTTTAGCTCTATGCTGTCCTTTGTGTCTAAGTTGTGAAGGGATATGCACCCATGCTGGTGCTCCAAATGTGTTCATGTAATTTAAATCAGGTTTTGTACCATGCCACAGTGTGAATGGTAATTCACCTGTTGTAGAATTAACAACATTATTTAATATATGATTACCACACATTATTGCTTCTCCCCACAAATTGTCAGGTAATCCTGAATCAGACATCATAGTTCGTGTCATTGATTGTAATGTTTGGCCTCTTCTCTCTATAAAGGCATTATGTTGTGGCCTATATGGTGCAGACTTTTTATGTTGAATACCTGACATTCTTAGTCTGTTCTGGAATTTATTATTTGTAAATTCTGTACCATTATCTGTTATAAGAGTTACTAATTTCTTTTTAGTTTTCCTTTCAGCAAATTTTATCCAATTAAAGAGATTTTGATACGTTTCAGTTTTGCTCTTCATTAAATAGCAAAACCGATATCTAGAATAGTGGTCCATTATACTTAGTATGTAATGAGCTCCTCCTACACTTGGTTTTTTCGGACCTATTAAATCTGCAAATACTACTTCTAAAGGCTCTTTAGTAGTAAATCCATCAACTCTATTAGCCGGTGTTACCCTGCTCTTACTTTGATTACAGGCATTACATTGCAAATACTTATTACAAGGTTTCAAACTTATTCCCTTAGATAATTCAACAGTTTTCTTAAGCATTTTAAAATTTAAATGCCTTAGCCTTTGATGTAACAAGTGAGTACATTCATCATGAGGTTCCGGTAGCGGCGAGCGGCTTTAGGCATCTGCATGGGAGATCGTCTTACCCGGTCTGTGTATGAGTCCGTAGTTATAGGCCACCAGGAACTCGGACCACCTTGTCATTCGGGGAGACAGAATGTTCAGGGTGGCCCGGTTCCCTGCAAGGATTGCCAGCAGCGGCTTGTAGTCGGTTATGATGGTAAATGTCCGGCCGGATTCCAGATACTCATGGAATCTTTTTACTGCGGCAACGATAGCCAGAGCCTCTTTGTCCAGCTGGCTGTAGTTCCGCTCCGGTTTGTTGAGGGTCCTTGAAAAGAACGTGATGGGTGCTTCTTTTCCGTCGGGGAGGGTATGGCTGAGGACAGCACCGACGCCGAAGGGTGATGCGTCGCATGTGACGGCCAGAGGTAGGGTCTCGTTGTACTGTATAAGGACGGCATCCGAAGTGAGGAGGTCCTTTGTTCTCTGGAAGGCGGCTTGCTCGCGTTTCCCCCAAGTCCAGGTCGCTGCCTTGTCCAGGAGCCTATGGAAGGGCTCCGCCGCCGTCGCCTTTTGGGGCAGGAAAACATTGTAAAAGTTAAGTAGCCCCAGGAATGCCTGTAGCTCCGTCTTCGACTTGGGTGTGGGGGCTTCTTTGATGGCCTTGATTTTTTTGTTTGTGGGGTGAATGCCGTGACGGTCTAGGAGATATCCTAGGAATTCAACCCGTTCCGTGTATAATTGGCATTTCTCCCTCTTTACCTTGAGCCCGGTTTCTTTGAATTTGGTTAGGACCTCCCTTAGGCGACCCTCTAGTTCGGCTTGGTTGGCTGCCGACACTAAGACGTCATCGAAGTAAGGTACCACCCCCTTGATGCCTTGAAATAGCCTTTCCATTAGGCTTTGGAATATTCCAGGTGCCACGCTGACTCCAAATTGGAGCCGGTTGCATTTAAATGCTCCCCGGTGGGTGACTATGGTTTGCGCTTCTGCCATTTCCTCGTCGACTGGCAACTGTTGGTATGCCTGGGCGAGGTCAAGTTTGGCGAAAACCTTGCCCCCTCCCAGTGAATGCAGTAGGTGTTGCACTACTGGGACGGGGTAGGTGCTTAGTTGCAACACGCCATTTAGGGTGGCCTTATAGTCCCCACAGATCCTCACCGACCCATCAGCCTTGATCGGGGTGACTATGGGGGTCTCCCACCAGGCGTGGTCTATTGGCTGTAGGACCCCTTGCTTGACGAGCTTGTCAATTTGCTCGTCTATCTTGGGTTTAAGTGCGAATGGCACCCGCCTTGGTTTCAGGTGTTTTGGGGGGATGTTTGGGTCTAGGCTGAATGATATAAGGGGCCCTCGGTACTTGCCTAGGTTTCCGTCGAAGACCTCTTGGAATTCCCGGGCTAGTTGTTGCTCCCAGCTGTCGTCGGTGATGTGGTCAATTCCCGTGACTGCGATGCCGAGCAGGGCGAACCATTGCAGTCCCAGTAGGCTTGGGCGGTCGCGATCGACGATTGTTAAGGGAAGCCTTTCAGTGCGCCCTTTGTATGTTACGTTGAACTGTCCGGTTCCGACTATCGGGATGCGGTTTCCCTGGTAGTCTTTTACGATTAGTCTCTGGCTGTCTAGGCCTTTCCTTTGGATGGTAGGCACCAAGCGCTTTATTTCTTGCCATGCTATCATGGAGAGGTAGGACCCGGAGTCCACCTCCATTTTGCATGGCTCGCCTTTGATGCCTACCTCCACGTTGACCTTCCGGGCGTCATTGGTCATGGCGTGGCCGATGGTGACCGTATGATGGGTCTCCTCTCTTCGCCGGGACTCGCCGCCTCGTAGGGATCGTCCGTTCCGGTCCCATCTGTTGTCAGAGGGGCGATCTCTGGTCCGGGGTGGTGTGCTCTCTCGCCTCCGTTCGCTCTGGTCCCATCGTGGCGGGCTGCGGTTCTTTTTGAGGCAGCAGACGCGGGCGATGTGTCCCTTCTTGTCACAATGCCGGCAGATCGACTCGAAAAACCGGCATTCGGACCTGGGGTGGTCGCCTCCGTAACCGGCACAGTTGGTCCTCGACTTACAACCCCGCCGGTTCCGTGGGTCACGGCCTGCCTGGAGGCGATGAATTTCCTCCTTCTCGTCGGAAGTGCCCGATGCCGAGTGGAAGTCGCCCTGGTGGGTGGACGTCTTGGGTTGGGCCTCGGCCGACCTTGCAGGGTGGTTGTTCCCGCTGCGGTCCCCAGTATTCGGTCAGCGCATGCAGTCAGCGGATGTTCGGGTCGCTTCGGTGGCTGCGGCTTCAGTGAGGGTGTCTGCAAGGGTGATGTTGCCCTTGGCAATCAGTCGACTCTGGAGGACGGGGTCTCACAGGCCGAGCATGATTCGGTCTCGCAGGGCGTCGTTCAGGTTGTCGAATTCGCACAGCCCCCCTAGGCGCTGTAGTTCGGCGACAAAGTCACTGAAACTCTCACCCGACCGCTGGTCCCGACGGTAGAATTCGTGGCGTCGGATTAGGATGGGTACCTCTGGAGCGTAGTGCACCAAAGTATTGGCTCGAGGACGTCCCAGTCCATCGCGGTCACGTCAGCGGGTTTGGCAAGTGCCTTGGCCATCTTAAATACCTCGGTCCCGCAGTGGGTCAGGAAGACAGCTCGCTTCATGTGGCCGGTGGCGTCCTTCAGGTCGCTGCACTCGAGGAACATGCGGAATCGGTCGGAGTACAATTGCCAGTCCTCGCTGGCGGGGTTGAAGGGTGCGGGGGGTGCAATTTTCGCCATCGTGGAGATTCGTTTGGCTTCCGTCGGACACGTGCTTCGGTTCAGGATCTGAATCCCACCTTCGTTGCCAGTGTCGTGTCTTCGGAAATGATGCCAGGAGTCAGTGACTTTGTTTCAAGTTCTTTTATTGATGTGGGAACCGAACTGGCTCTATAGGAAAACTTTGCAGCTTTTATTCCTTTAGGCGCAGCGGCCACAGCCAATGGCACCGCTTTGAATCTCCCGCGATTCGAACCGACTAATCGCGGGAGATTCCTAGCGAGCCAATCGGCGCGGCTCGCCTAGCCAATCAGAGTGCCCCGCGCTTTGGCCAATCAAAGCGCGGGGATCTCAAGAATGCTAATGAGGGGACAGAACACATGCCAATTGCTAAGTGCTCAAATTGTGAATCACATCACTTACAGGGATGAAATGGCAGTTATTAAGTGTGTGGACCAGTCATGAGTCACTTCTTATGTAACTTTGAATGGTAGATAAACAAATGATAATAAGTGAAGGGCTATCTGTATCTTCTTTGTATGTAGTATTATGTAGTATGTACTATGTATAAGAGCAAACACAACAAATTAATATATATCATGGCTATCACCCAAGATTATAAAGGCTCATCTATATATTGTCTTTTTAAACAGGTACATAATTGCATGATATTTCTTGGTTCTTATTTTGGCATTAATTATGTCCCAAGTTATCCCAAACCCAGCTGGTTAGAAAAATGTATATTACTCTCCCTTCAATTCAGGACTGATAGAAATAGTTCTGTTGCAAAATTATTATGTTATACAAAAGAAGAAGAATTCACAAGATGGACTGCTTTCAATAGCTGAATACTCTGCAAAATAAAAAATCTTATTTTTTTTTAATTCTTGGTCTGAAAGTCTCTTATATTTGAAAAGCCGTTCATGCACTTAAAATCTGAAAACAGTGAGAAGTCAGGAAAAGCCTTGGGTCCATGTAAAATAGATAGTACACAGATTATGCCAATCTGCCCTACCTTTTTATAGCTAGGTATATCTTCAGATAGAATATCAGGTCAATTGGTCAGAGCATTGTATGAAAGCCCTGGGCATTTGAAGTGTGATTAGACTTTCCTTTGAAAATCAGATATGATGAGATAAGAAAAGGGAAAACTGGGTCAGCCCTTCTATAGGACTCTAGATACATTGTTTTGCTCTATATTCAGCACAACTGGGTATCAAACCTATGACTGTCAACTTTGAAGCTGATCTGACTGAAGCCATTTTGCAGTTTCAGTGTTGCCACACTAGAGTTGAGGGATAGGGAGGCGGGGAATAGAGACAGCTGGGATTTTGTAGCCAAAACAAAATATTTTCTCTTGGGAACCAAGGACATTTTGTTGCCAGATGGCACCTCAATTGGACCATATGACTGATTGTTTGGGGAAATGATTTTTTTTTATTTTTTAATTAGGGGGAAACTGTGGGAAACTTCAGAGTCGGTTTTCACCAGATCTGTGCCAATATGATATATCCAATAAAGCTATTCTTTGAGGAATCTACCTGCCTCAGAGTTTTGCTTGTTATGAATCTATTACTTAGAACCCTGACAATAACTTTTATAAGACTCTGAAGAGCTGGCTGTTCCCCTTGTATTTGGCTGTGGATGATGATGTGGATTTTGATGTGGATTGTTTTGTTTTATCCAGGTCACTGTGGGTTGCATAGTGTTATGGGGTTTTTAATGTTTATATGCCACCCATAGTCACTGATGTGAGAACAGCTTTATAAATTCTTTAAATAATCAAGAAAGCCATGAAGGTGGTTCTGGAGAGCACTGGCATGAAAGACATTCTGTCTCCTGGCCCTGTATTTCATTCTCAAGTAACACTAGAGATCATGGCTCTCCATTTTGAAAAATGTTGATCTAATGATGCCTAACAAAAAAAGATGTTTAATAGATTTTTCTAAACACTGAGCATGTGGAGGATAAACACAGCTCTGAAGAGGGCATACTTTTCTGCCAAAGGATGTCAAAGAAAGCATCCTCCCATATGCCAAAAGGACAGACTTACAGTGTGTGAGGAAGTTTGGATAATGGCCCTTTTGTGCACAACTTAACAGGAAAGGCAGCCTATTAAATAGTCATATCTTAAGAGCCATGGTGGCACATTGGTTAAAATGCAGTTTTGCAGGTTACTTCTGCTGACTGCCAGCAGTTCAGCGGTTTGATTTTTACTGGCTCAAGGTTGACTCAGCCTTCCATCCTTCTGAGATTGGTAAAATGAGGACCCAGATTGTTGGGGGCAATAGGCTGACTTTGGAAACCACTTAGAGAGGGCTGTGAAGTGGTATATAAGTCTAAGTGCTATTGCTATTAAGCTGTTACAGTCTTTAAAAGTCAATATCAATATAATACCTTAGAGCCCAGTAAACAATAACAAACATGGCAGTTTTTTCATTGCTGGTACAATATGTTGACAATATGCTGCTGCAATTGGTGGGAAATCCCTTAATGGTAAATTGTAGACACTTTTTCAGGGTATCTCTACATAGAGTGCATTGTAATCAACAACACAGAAGGCATGATGTTTCCAAGGCATAGGTAATAATTGCCTAATCTGAAAGGGATGCAGACCAGATATTATTTTGCAAAACTGTTTTTTTCCCCACAACTATCATCTGAAAATGACAACTGGAGTGACAACTGGAAAATCAGGAAACACTGCCCTCTTGGAGAAAGTGGAATACTATTCAAAGCTGGAAGAATCTCACCCCTCTGCATCACACTTTCTATTTACCAAATAGCATGTCATATTTGGAAGAATATCAACTTATTCCCTTTCAACCAAGCCAGAACTTGATTAAACAATCAAGTTCACGTGAAGTATTAGTACCACTTTATAAGTGGTACTAATACTTAATTTGTTTCATTTGTTTCCTAGCATGATTTGATTGCTTATTGGTAACTTATGATTATCACTAAGTGTGGTATCTTATGATTCTTGAAGAATGTATTTTTTTTCCTTCATGTACACTGAGACCATATGCACCAAAGATAAATTCCTTGTGTGTCCAATCAAACTTGGCCAATAAAGAATTCTATTCTATAATGCCTTGGTAAGACCACAATTGGAATATTGCATCCATATTTGGTTTCTACAATATATATAAAAAGTGGAGACTCTAGAAAGAGTCCAGAAAAGAGTACTAAATGGGACTAGAAGATCAAAGAATGGTTGCAGGAATTGAGTTTGTTTAGTTTAATGAAAAGAATGAAAAGAAGGACTAGGAGTGACATGATATTACTGTTACAATACCTAAAGGGCTTTCACAAAGAAGAGGGGGTAACTATTCTCCAAAGCACCTGAAGGCAGTGTTATTCTGTGAAATAGACCAACTGCTTTTTAGAATTAGAGAAGTAAAAATAGAACAATAGCACTGTGTGACATCACACTCCAAATTCCAGATGACCTTAAATGGTTTCATATTGATGCTGAGCAACTTTAGGGATAAGATGGAACCAGAGGGGGTATTCAATAGGTTCTGACCAGTTCTGGAGAACCAGTAGCGGAAATTTTGAGTAGTTTGAAGAACCGACAAATGCCACCTCTGACTGGAGATTTTACAGCATCCTTCCCCTGCCACGCCCACCAAGCCACGGTAGTAAAAAGATTTTACTACCATAGAACCGATAGTAAAAAGTTTTGAACCCCACCACTGGATGAAACATTATGAGATACTATATGTCAAGAAGCCTAGTTGTCAAAGAGTTGTTCCCTGGCACCCTTCTTGCATACAATTTGATGGGATGAAGCAGAACCACAAAGACATCTGTTTCTCATGCAGTAGAGCAGGGGTGTCAAACTCATGTCATCACAGTGGCATCATGTGACATGGCAATGGCATGGCAAGCATGTGACACATCCAGCCCATGTGTTGGGAGTTTGACAGCCCTATAGCAGAGTAAGAGTTCAACAGCCCCTAAAATTTGGCCTTTTTCTTTGCTCAATGGGACTTATCCTTAGAAAGCTTATTTGACTTTACAAGAAAAAAGCAAGCATGTGGCATCAACTGTCGTGTCCGAAAAGAAGGCTCTGAGGCAGTGACTATCAGTAACAGCTCTTTTATTGAAGACGTGAACCGAACCGGCAAAAGAGAAAAAGCCTCCGGCTTTTATACTCTTTTGCCGCGGCGGCCGCGGCCAATGGCAGCGATTCAAGTCTCCCGCTCTTGGTTTCAGCCAATCGCGGGAGACTTCAATCGGGCCAATCGGCGCGGCTCGCCTGGCCAATTAGAAATCCCTGCGCCTTAGCCAATCAAGGCGCAGGGATTTCGAGCAGTCCATTTTTAGTACATAACACCCCTCCCCTCTTGGTAGGGTCTTTCACGTGGTGTAATCACGCAGGTAGGCGGGGCTACGTCGGGTCCTAGTTGACCTGCGCAGCTCATTCTTCTGTTGTAACTCGGCCGGAGCGGTCATCTTTTTGGCTGCTCCTGGCTCTGTGGGTACCGGCTGGATGGTCGGGCCGGTGCTCTCGCCGTGGCTCCCGCCTGGGCCTACCGGGTCGGTTGAGTCACGGATTTTGCCGCTCCCGCTTGGCTTTTCCGAGTCGGTAGAGTTGGCTGGACGGCTCCTCTCCGGATGGGATTCGCGGAGGCAGCGATCTGGTGAGTCTTTACTTTTTTTCTGCGTTTCTTTTGTCGGGTCTTCCCTCCCCCCTTGGTTCGTGTCTTGGGGGTTGAGGTTAGTTATTGCCCGTGACCGGAGTTGGTCGATGTGTCGCTTCCAGGCTCGCCCATCGACGGTTTGGAGCCGGTACGACCGTGGGCCTGTGGTTTGTGTTATGACGGCTGGGATCCATAGGGGTTCCCCTGTCATATTTTTAGCGTAAACCCAGTCGCCCGGTTGAAAAGTCCGGTACCTGGAGCTTGAGTCCGGGGGTCGCTCCGGGTTATATGTGGGGTGTAGACGATCGAGTGGTGACCGCAGCTTCCTGCCCATCAGGAGCTCTGCAGGGCTTTTGTTTGTTGTGGTGTTAGGTGTGATGTGTTGTATGAAAAGTAGTTTATTAATTTTTTCGTTGATCTCCCCGTGGTCCATTTTCCGGAGGGTCTTTTTTGTAAATTGGACCATCCGTTCCGCCCTACCGTTCGCCGCCGGATGCGCCGGTGCTGTCAATGCGTGGCGGATACCTTTCTCAGCCAGGAAGCGTTCAAATTCGATTGATGTGAATTGGGGCCCGTTGTCTGAGACAACTACGTCTGGGAGGCCATGTGTCGAGAATAGTTTACAAAGTTCTTTAATGACAGCCTCCGTGGTGGTGGATTTCATGTCAGCCACCTCTAACCAGTTCGAGTATGCATCTACTGTGATTAAAAAAGTGTGTCCATTTGTGGGGCCAGCAAAATCTAAATGGATTCTGGACCAGGGTCCCCGTGGTATTTCCCAGTCCCGGGTGGGTGCTGCGGGTGGGCTGGATCTGGTTTCTTGGCACCGGTGGCACCTTGCAACCCATGTTTCAATTTGCTTATCCATCCCTGGCCACCAAGCGTAACTCCTGGCCAGGGCTTTTGTCCTGACGATGCCAGGATGCCCCTCATGTAACATTTCCAGAACTCTGCTTTGTAATTTGCACGGAATTACCACCCGATCTCCCCACAGGATGCAACCCCTTAACAGAGACAGTTCAGTCTGGCGCTGCCGGAATTTCTTAAAAGTCTCGTCAATGTCCTTTTCCGGCCAACCTTTCTCTAACCAATGCAAGACTTTCGCCAATTGTCTGTCCCTACTGGTTTCCCTGGCAATATCGGATGCGGTTATGGGCAGGCTTTCTATGCTCAGGGTGTTAGTTGTAGGAGCGGGGTCAGGTTCAGAGTCCGGCAAGGGCGAGCGGCTCAAAGCGTCCGCATGTGAAATTTTCTTTCCTGGCTTGTGGAACAGTTCGTAGTTGTAGGCTGCCAGGAATTCAGACCACCTAGTCATGCGTGGTGACAAGATGTTTGGTGTGGCCCGATCCCCGGCGAGGATGCCCAGCAGTGGCTTATGGTCGGTGACTATCTTGAATGGGCGGCCGTACAGGTACTCATGGAAACGCTTGACGGCGGCAACTATAGCCAAAGCTTCTTTGTCCAGCTGGCTATAGTTCCGTTCTGGTTTTGTTAGCGTTCTGGAAAAAAATGCAATAGGCGCTTCTCTCTGGTCTGGGAGGGTATGGCTGAGGACAGCGCCGACGCCGTAGGGCGATGCGTCGCAAGTGACAGCTAAGGGTAAAGTCTCACTGAACTGTATTAGGACGGCGTCGGAGGTGAGGAGGTCTTTGGTTCTCTGAAAGGCGGCTTGTTCTCGTTTCCCCCAAGTCCATGCTGCCCTCTTGTCTAGGAGTCTATGCAAAGGCTCCGCCACCGTTGCCTTCTGAGGTAGGAAGACATTATAAAAATTTAGTAAACCTAGGAATGCTTGTAGTTCTGTTTTGGACCTCGGGGTGGGGGCTTCCTTGATGGCTTTAACCTTTTTAGTTGTAGGGTGGATGCCCTGTCTGTCTAGGAGGTAACCCAGAAATTCTATTTGCTGCGTACACAGTTGGCATTTTTCGCGTTTGACTTTAAGTCCTGTCTCTTTAAATTTTGTCAAGACTTGTCTTAAACGGTTCTCTAATTCGGCTTCGTTTGGCGCCGCGATTAACACGTCATCGAAATAGGGCACCACCCCCTTGATGCCCTGTAGTAAACGTTCCATTAGACTTTGAAAAATGCCTGGTGCCACGCTGACTCCGAATTGGAGTCTGTTGCACTTGAAGGCCCCCCGGTGTGTCACGATTGTTTGGGCTTCTGCCGTTTCTTCGTCCACAGGCAGTTGCTGGTATGCCTGGGCGAGGTCAAGCTTGGCAAAAATTTTTCCCCCTCCCAATGAGTGCAGTAAGTGTTGCACTATGGGCACTGGGTAGGCGCTTTGCTGTAGCGCGCTATTTAGGGTGGCCTTATAGTCCCCGCAAATCCTCACGGACCCGTCTGGCTTTACTGGGGTCACTATAGGGGTCTCCCATCTGGCGTGATCTATAGGTGTTAATACCCCTTGCTTGACGAGTTTGTTGATTTGTTCGTCAATTTTTGGTTTTAACGCAAAGGGTACCCTCCTAGGTTTAAGTCGCTTGGGGGAAACCCATGGGTCTAAGTCAAAGGAAATAGGGGGCCCCTTGTACTTGCCCAATCCTCCATCGAAGACCTCCTGGAACTCCTGGACTAACCGCTGTTCCCAGGCTTCCATGGAGACTTGGTTGACACCTGTCAATGCGATGTTCAGTGGGGCGAACCATTGCAGGCCAAGCAAGCTCGGGCGGTCACGATCGACTATCGTGAGTGGAAGTTGTTCGGTTTGGCCTTTGTAGGTTATGCTAAAGTTTTTGGTGCCCACCACTGGCACGCGATTACCCTGATAGTCCCTTATGATGATTTTCTGGGCGGGTACATTTTCCTTCTGCAGGGTGGGCACTAGTTTTTTTATTTCGCGCCATGCAATCATGGAAAGGTAGGACCCGGAGTCCACTTCCATCTTGCAAGGCCGGCCTTCGATGTAGACTTCAACGTATATCTTTCTGGCGCCGTCGGAGATGGCATGGCCGATTGTCACCGTCTGGTGGGTTTCTTCTTTCCGCCGACCGTCGCCGCTTCTCTGGGATCTTTGCTTCTGGTCCCATCTGCCTGCTGGCTGGCGCTCTCTGGTTCTTGGCGGGCTCTCTCTCCTTCTATCCTGCTGCTCCCATTTTGGCGGGCTGCGGGTCTTCTTTTGGCGGCAAACTCGGGCGATGTGGCCCCTTCGGTCACAATGCCTGCAGACCGCGTCAAAGAAACGGCATTCAGACCTGGGGTGGTCGCCGCCGCACCCTGCGCAGTTGGTCCTCGACCTACGACTGTTTTGGCTTCGCTGGTTTCCGCGACCCGCCTGCACGCGATGTGTGTCCTCCTCATCGTCTGAAATGCTGGAGGCTGACTGGTAACCGCCGTAGTGTGCGGCCGCTTCGATTCTTGCATCGGCCGACCTTGCGGGGTTGTTGTTGTTCGCGCCTTTTGCCTCGGCTCTCCGCATGGTGTCTGCTGACGTGCGGGTTGCTTCTGCGGCTGCGGCTGCGGTGATGGCATCGGCGAGGCTGATGTCGCCTTTGGCCATAAGTCGGCTCTGGAGTGTCGGATCCCAAAGTCCTAGCACGAAACGGTCTCTTATGAGACTGTTCAATCCCTCAAACTCACAGAGCCCGCCTAGGCGCCTTAATTCAGCGACGAAGTCGCTCAGTTTCTCGTCCGGTCTTTGACATCTCCGGTAAAATTCGTTCCGCCGAATTAGGATGGGGACCTCGGGGGCGTAGTGGCGCTTTAGTATGGGTTCGAGGACGTCCCAATCCATGGCAGTCGCGTCTGCCGGTTTGGCCAATGCCTTGGCCATCTGGAAAACCTCTGGTCCACAATGCGTCAGGAACACGGCGCGTTTTAGCGGGCCCGGGGCGTCCTTCATGCCGGCACACTCTAAATACATCCGGAATCTGTCTGAGTAGGACTCCCAGTCCTCGGCGGCGGGGTTGAAGGGGGCGGGCGGTGCTATTTTCGCCATTTCGTTGTCGCAAGTTCGTCTATGGACACGGGGTTCGGTTCAGGGGCGAGATCCCACCCTCGTCGCCAGTGTCGTGTCCGAAAAGAAGGCTCTGAGGCAGTGACTATCAGTAACAGCTCTTTTATTGAAGACGTGAACCGAACCGGCAAAAGAGAAAAAGCCTCCGGCTTTTATACTCTTTTGCCGCGGCGGCCGCGGCCAATGGCAGCGATTCAAGTCTCCCGCTCTTGGTTTCAGCCAATCGCGGGAGACTTCAATCGGGCCAATCGGCGCGGCTCGCCTGGCCAATTAGAAATCCCTGCGCCTTAGCCAATCAAGGCGCAGGGATTTCGAGCAGTCCATTTTTAGTACATAACATCAACCATCTTTTTTTTTTTTTTCACATTCTGGTGCAGGGTTTTTCAAACTTTGAGTTCTGTGAGAACTTTATGGGTTCGATGAAAAGTTGGGGGAGGGATCATTCACACACTACCTATTTTTGGAAATTCACCGGAGCTTTGTTTCTTGTTGAAGAGTTTGGGGATTAAAAAAAAAAAAAAGATTTGAAAATTTTGAAATCCTTGTTTTACAGATTAGCAAAGGCATTGACAGTATCCTAGTCAAACAATATGGAACATTTCATAAATACATTCAGGAAACCATTCAGATTCATCAGGCACCTGGATGGGATCATTTTAACTGGTACTCTATTACTGAAAACACCGATCAGCACACAATCTGCCTGTAATTGCTGAACTGAAGGTTCTTTACCTTCAGATCACCAGCTGCATTTAGACAGAAAAGCAAATCTAATGAACAATTTTTTGCCTCATATCTGTCCAGATACAAGCTTAGAGAGATAGGTGATTATAGTAGAAGTCTAATCTGTTCCTGAAGGCTACCAAAGGAATGGATAGTAGTTATTTTACGAACAACTGAACTGGCATTAAAAAGTAGAACATTCGGATTGGAGCACAAGTGGTATTTAGCAGGTTCTGACCAGTTCTGGAGAAGTGGTAGCAGAAATTTTGAGAGGTTCAGAGAACTGGCAAATACCACCTTTGACTGGCCCTGCCCCCATCTGTTCTCTGCCTCCTGACTCCCAGCTGATTCGCTGGGTCTTCTTTTGTTGCCCTGCACAGGAGAATGGAGCTGGAAAGCAGGTTAGTGAGGTGGATAGGGAATGGGATTTTGCAGTAACTTCCCCCTGGAGTGGAGAGGGAATGGAGATTTTACAGTATCCTTCCTCTGCTACACCCACCAAGCCATGCCTCCCAACCACATACCCCAAGTCATACCACACACCCCCAAACCATGCCCACAGTAATAAAAGGTAGTAAAAAAAATTTGAATCCCACCACTGGATTCCCACCATTTGCACTGGAATGCAAATCCCTTTCTCATCTTCATTTTTCAATCAATCACAATAGAGCTGGAAGGGATCTTGGAGGTCTTCTAATACTATCCCCTGCTCAAACAGGACACCCTATACCATTTCAGGTAGGTGGTTGTCCAGCCTTTTCTTAAAAACCTTCAGTGATGAAGCACCTACAATTTATGTTCCATTGATTAATTGTCCTTACTGTTAGGAAATTTCTCCTTCATTCCAGCTTGCTTCTCACCTTGATTAGTTTCCATCCATTGTTTCTTGTGCTGCCTCCTGGTGCTCTGGAAAATAAGTTGATCCCCTCTTCTTTGTGGCAGCCCCTAAAATACTGAAATACTGCTTTCTTAGTATTTTTCTAGTATTTCCTTAGTTAAGCTGCAAGAAAGCCAGCCATCAGCCTGATTGCTTTCCCTGACAATGCCAAATGTACAATCATATCTACCTCTGACAGTGATTGCTTCAAGGTTCACTCCCAAATATCATGGATATCACCCATCAGATTGTCTACCTGGCTTTCTTGCTTGCTAACAGTAACTAAGTTTTCTGCAGCATTATTTTTCCTTGCATTTCAATATATTTCAATTATTAGCACTGGCAATGTTGCCTCTTCTGGGGATGAAACCTGTGAAATGAACATCTAGTGACACTTCTAATAAATTTTGCAAAACTAATTACTAGAATGGCAGAGTTTCTTTAGCTTTATTATTAATGTACTTTAATGATAGTAAGGAATATTCACTTTGGGTTAGATTTTCCACACACACACATATTGGAGAATGAATTCCAGATTTTTTTATGGAGTAGCAACTTTGAAGGACATTTTAAAAATTATATAACAAGAAAATCAGAGAAGCTTTGCATTACAAGTAGTCCTTGACCTATGACCACAATTGAGCCCAACATTTATGTTGTTGAGATAGTTGTTAAGTGAATTTTGCCTCATTTTATGACCTTTCCTGCCACAAATGTTAAATGAGTCACAGTGTTAAATTAGAAACTCGGTTGTTAATCTGGCTTCCCCATTGACTGTGTTCATTAGAAGGTTACAAAAGATGATCACATGAAACCGGGACTCTGCAACTGCCATAAATATGAACCAGTTGCCAAGTATTGAAATTTTGGTCACATGACCATGGAGATGCTACATATGTTTAGTGTTTAGTGATGTTATAACTTCAAATGGTCACTAAATGAACTCTGATAAGCTGAAGTCTACTTTTATTCAATTTGATTTAAAAAATGGGCTTTAGAAAAGTGAAATGATTTTGAATGGATGGATTCATGGATGGATCATCATATTTTTATTGTGTTACATGTTGGCTAAAGTTTTCATCCTTTAGAGCACCAATCTTTCCAGGGTCTGCAGCATCTCTGGCCTGTTACACTTCACTTGTCCTTTAAAAGGCATCATGTGGAAGCATCTCCCATGAGGCTTCTATAGGAGTAGGGCTATAGGAGTAGGGCTATAGGAGTAGGGCTATAGGAGTAGGGCTATTTCCAGCTCTTGAGAAATGGTTGGAAAAATGGCATTTTCTCCCTGGGGAACTTCAGAGAAATCATCCGCCCAATTTCTTTTCCCATAAATTTGGTGGAGAATTTCAAAAGGCCATTTGGCTTCAGCTCCAACATTCTATTTATATATATTGTTTATAAGCCTCCCAACATAGAGAAGATCTCATGGCAGATTACAGTATATTAAGAAGCAGGTAAAAAAAAAACAAGTAAAAGATATGAATTTAAAGCAAGAGACATAAACAAGGAGACATTCAAGAAACAAAAAATCATGATCAGATTCTAAATGTTAAGTCCCCAATATAGAGTAAAAATCTGGGTCTTCATTAACTGACAAAAGAAAGATACTATCAGTACAACTTCACCTCTAGATAAATCAAAATTTATGTGATGATCCAAAGTGTAACACAAGTGTAACAAAATCCAAAACATAAATAAATGTCCTTTAATGCCTCCAGTTTGGCCCCACTGTTCAATAATTCTCAGTTGGAGATAAAACATACTCAAAAATAGTCTTCAAAAGAAAGCAAACTTAATGAGCAGATAGAGGTGAAATAAAAAACCTGTTAAGTACTTGGACATGGGTCGGAGTGAATGGAGACAGCCTCTGAATAGTGACTTTCAGCTCTTTATTAGCATAGTGACTTCTCGAACAACAACAGTGAACTCTGCCTTATTTTGGCAACCCTTGTAAAAATTGTCCAATAACAAGCTATGAACGCTAGCTCTTTTAACCACTAAGAATCCTCTGTTAAGGGCCAATAGGATTCTTCAGAACCAACCAATCTGATCTGGCCGCCTAACAGCCAATCAGAAGTGCAGGGCCAGAACCCTGCACTTTACCTCAAGCTCATACTTTATTAACTATGGTACATACACAACAAAACCAAACAAACTACAGTGATGAAATTTCCACAATGGACCAGGATAAGTAATTACTAAATTCAAGAAGATAACAAAGCACAGTCTGTTGGAAGGACGCCAACCAAGATAATTTCAGCCCAAAATAACACACGCTTTGCTTCTGACAATGCTGTGTTTTAACTGTCTTTCTTATATACTATTCTCCCCAGCTGCAACCAATGAGGAGGATCGTGGCCACTTCCTGTCTCATAAGCCAAGTTGCTGACTTCTCCGTTCCTCCCTGCATGTCCTAGGATGGAGAGGGGATGGGCCTGGTTCTTCCTCTGAATGCCCAGCCGGCCTCTTCCCTTCCCCAGCCACCTCCACAACCTCCAGAGCCACACCTCCACTCCCTGTCAGGTGTTCCTCCTCTCCCTCAGAGTCCGACTCTATCAAGGGCATGACAGTTTGGAAGATACTTTGGAGAACATCTACACCAGCGCTTTCAAACTCCCAGCGCATGGTCTGGTTGCATCATGCAGTGGCCATGTCTATGCCTCATTTAGTGAAGGGGAAAAAAGTCCCTATACGTCACATGATGCTGCCATGACAACGTGAGTTTGACACCCCTGACCCAGACCTACCCATTACATTTCTATTGTGGTCATTAAGTGATTCATGAAGTTGCTTAGTGAAAAACAAAGTTGAATCAGGCTTCTTTAATTGGCTTTGTTTATTTGAAGCTGGCTGGGAAGATCAGGAATTGTAACCATGTGACTGCAAGATTCCAAAACTTGGCCAGTTGCCAAGTTTTTCATTTGAGATCACATGACTGTGGGGATTGCCTGACAGTCATAACTTCAAGACAGGTCACAACTCATATTTTTCCAAAGCCATGGCAACTTTGAACCATTGTTAAACAAACAACTGTTCCTTTTCTTTGTGCAGTTGTTCTATTTTTACTCTTGCTTTTTTCCTGTTGTCAGGGTTCCTCAAATAACAGATTATTGGATATATCATATGAGCACAAACTGGTGAAAGCCAACTCTAAGCTTTCCTGTGGCTTTCGCCTAATTAAAAAGTAAAGGTTTTCCCTTTCTCCCCCTCCTTCCTTCCCCAAGTCACTAGTCATGCTGTCCAATCAGGTGCTGGCTGGTTGCTGGGTTACTGGCTCTTCCTCTGGACAGCCACTTGTGAGAATGTCCTTGGTTCCCACAGGTAAACTTTATTGTTATGGCTACAAAACCCCATTTAACTATTTTTCCCGTCCCACTGCAGTAATGGCAACCCTGAAGACTCCAAGATGGCTTCAGCCAGGCTCACTTCTGGGTTGACACCTGAATTTTGACACCTTCTCTTCCATTTTATTTTCCTCCCAGAAGCCATCCTTGACTAACTTAGACTTTCTCCTCTTCTAGATGCAGAACTTTCATCCTACTTGAATAGTTCATTAATGTCCACTTTTTCATCTCGATACATAAAATAGGAATAGATTGGTTACACTGACTTATTATGCTACTGTGAATATCATAATACAAAAGCTAGAGGTGCATTTTTGAAAAGCTGTCTAATTTTCTGAATAAATGTGATCTGTTGGGGTGGCAGGAATTAGGAGTGGGATTCTACCAGTTCTGTCCAGTTCTATAGAACCTCTTGTTAACTTTCTAAGCAGTTCGGAGAACCAGGAGTTAGAAGCAATCTCCTTTTGGTTTCTTTTCACCCTGATTACATTCTTGCCAGTACACCTAGACTTCCTGTCTCTGGAACTTCTGAGGCTTGACTTTCTTAAAGGGAAAGAATTGTTTTAAGATTTTTACATTGCTGTTGGGAGGAAATACTTCCCTGGACAATCAGCATTTTGAAGAAATAATTGAATAATGAAGCAAAGCTTTTAATGACAGGGAACCAAGATGAGTAACATTCAGCAAGGCTTCTTGGCTAGCTAGAACAATTAACATTCAAATGTGAGTTTACATGCCCTTTCTGAGTTTTGGTCTAAAACTGGTTTTTGGTGAAGCTTAATTCTGTGCTTGGTGACGTTTAATCCTGTGTTTATTGATAATTTTCCCTATTCAGCTTCAACAAGAAACAGCTACTGTTGTGATTTAAGTATTTGTATTGTGTTTGAATTTTTTCCTGCCTCATGGTTTCTTTTTCTATCTGGAGAAGGGGTCTTCCTTCACTGCTTTAATACTATCTGGCACTGTCCTTTTGGGGTTTATTTCCAAGAGGCAGGATGTAAGCTTGGCACTGATTTTTTTTAACTGCCTTTCTAGAGGGCATGTGATCTTTCCTTAGGATGATTTCCTTAGGATATTTTGTGAGGCAAGTGAGACCAGCTGGTATCTTTAAGTGATGCAAATGGATCTAAGGATTGCTTTTCCTGAGTGTGCTTTTTCTGGAGAGCTTAAATGACCTCTCTGCTAAAGGGTTTCACTTTATGAGCAACAGATGGCTGCTTGATAGTTATCTCTGCATTTTAACTATTTTCATTCCTCAAGGTGCTCTGGCACCCTTCCTGATTTGTAACTCTGGCTTGCAGGTATTTTTAATCTAATGATTGGTATTTAGGGCAGCTTTTTGCAAGCAAAGAAGCTTTTTGTATTTTTGTACAGGTAATCCCTGACTTACAACTGTTCATTTAGTGACCATTCAAAGTTACAATGGCACTGAAAAAAGTGACTTATGACCATTTTTCACACTTAGCATTCCCACTGTCATGAGAGTCCAGGCGAGGAGAAATGCCTCTTGACATGAGTGATGTTGAGTTGGCCATGCCCACCCAGTCACATGACCACCAAACCACACCCACCAAATAACCCATGCCCACAGAACCATTGTTAAAAAACCCAAATCCCACCTCTGGCAGGAATACACTATTAAGCAGAAAGGGACAACTTTCCATGGCCAACTTGCTATGGCCAATTTGCAAAGACCAACTTACCACAAGAAAACTGGCTGCAGGACAAGTCAACAATTCAACTGAATTATTTAATATAATTTTTATTTTTATTTATTTTATGTCATTCACATTTTATTTTGTCCCTCCATTTGCATTCTTTTTTAATGATTCTATTCCACCATTTATATATATATATATATATTAATGGAACTCTTGTCCTGTGACAAGTTGCCCTGTGGTGAGTTGGCCTTGGCAAGTTGGCTGTGCTGAGTTGGCTGCTGTAAGTTGGTTATAACAAGTTAGCCATGGTAAAACAAGTCAAGAAACAGATTCCAGAAATTGTACTTTATTGTTCTAGGACTTAACAAAATCTTGAAAGCTCATCCAAAATTATTTCTGTCTCATATTAAATTGAAGCAAGATTGTTTTTCTTTCTTTCTCATGTTTCCTTGAGTCTCTTGACTGAATAATCTTTGACTTAAATTCTTCTTTGACAGCTCACTCATACCTTGCCCAGTGCTGTAAATTGGAGGCAACTGAATGAGCATCATGTCTATTGGTTGAGGATGCTTGGAAAATGAACCATTTATTTCAACAATAAGTTTGCACTCACACACACATACACACACACACAGAGAGAGAGAGAGAGAGAGAGAGAGTAAAAAAATAACGTTATTCCAAGGATACAATTGATCTGGTTGGTTATGATGAAAAATTGACAGTTTATAAAGAGTGCAAAGGTGAAACACATACACACATATACATGTTTTAAGTTCTTCCAGTTGTAGACAAGTTCACCTTTGCCTCTAGATAAAATAAATAGCTTATTCACCATTTCATTAGCATTGAAATGAAAAGAATACCAGTAAGGGATTGGCAGGAAGAGGCTGAGGAGAAATTCCTCACAACGTTAACTGCCGTAATCAAAAACATGAAATGTAATACAGGTCCATGTTTAATTAACCCAGTAATTAAATTATTCCTTTGCTTTTTCTTTGTTCAATTAGTTTAGCATTTTCACCCCTTCATGCTGTTAGTCATGCATTCTAATATCCATACACATCCTTTTTCTATTCCTTAGGATAAACTGATTCACTAAAGAAAGGTGTACATGACCAACTTTGCATTGGCTTTTACTTCCTTCTATAACAATTGTAGTGGTATCCAGCCTCTGCATATTTCTTCCCCGCACTTAGCACAATCTCAGAGCATACTGTAGAGGATTGGAAATAAGTTCTGACTGAAAAATAATATGTCAGTGAAATCATATGTCAAGAAATCATGTGAGAAATTCTCCAGACTTTCTCAAAAAAAAAAAAAAAAATCTGGAGAAATTCTCTAGAAAAAAATAAAAAATCACTTCAATTCTACTTTGGAATATCAATTTGTCTTAGGGCTTTTAGTTCTTTGATGAGATGATTGAAGTGCTTTGTAATGAAGTGGATGCTCTCACAGCAACAGATGTCAGTGTTCCAAGTAATGCACCCATAGAAACAAAACTCCAAGGCAGGCAAGTTCCTCAAAGAACAATTTCTTGGATATTTCATAATGGCACAACTAGTGAAAGCTGACTTTAAAGTTTTCCGCGGCTTCAACCTAATTAAAAATAAAAGTTTTCCCCTTCCCCTCAAGTCACTGGTCATGCTGTCCAATCCAGGTGCTGGCTGGTTACCTGGTGTACTTGCTCCTCCTCTGGCCATCCACCTGTGCAAATGTCCTTGGTTCCCACAGGAAAACTTTATTGCTTTGGCTACAAAACCCCATCTGACTATTTTCTCCCTCCCACCATTGTGGTCCAGGTTCACTTCAGGGTTGACACCATTTTTGTTGGGAATCTGATGGATTACTAAAATACTTATGCAATCTGGAACTTAAAAAGTGAAATTATAATTAACAATGAAGCAATACAATTTATCAAGTAATATTGTCAACTCATAAAATATTAATTAATTGGGATAACTGCCAGAATCCTGACAAATATTTGAGGTTCATAGTGCACAAGACAATTAATTTAAAAATCTTCTTCTCTTCCTTTTTTTACCACTTTAGGTGTCAAGGGAGATACAAAATTTTGGCTCTTGCTCTTCCGTGGCCTCAACCATTGATTAAATAATAAGTGGTTAACAATATATAGGAAACTTAGCACATTGTTAAATTCAATGAAAGAAAGACAAAATGTTCCAAGAAATAGCATATTCAATTTCATAGAAGAAAACTAAAGCAGGATTCCCAAGGGGTCAAGAAAATGGACATTCAATAAGTTTTTTTTTGTTTTACACAGTATTCACCTACAGAAGGGGAAGACAAAAGAGAAAGATAGAAACTCCTGCAATACCCCAGAAATCCATATTTTTCAGGCTTTTTGCCATAGCAAAAAGGGAAATAAATTTACAATCTGTAGGATTCACCCCACACACACCTCTACACATGTGCCAAATAGAGATTTATTTATTTTTTTACTCTGGATCTGCTTTGTATTGGGATAAGAATTAAATAGAGAAACCATTTTGGAAACAAAGAAGGAGTGGAGCAGAGAGACAGAAAAAGAATATATCTCCTCTGCAATGTTTGACTGCATAAACATACCAATCTTGCCCTCAAAAATTGGTACTGGATAGATCTTCTGACAGTTGGAAGGGAAAGGGCCTTATGAGTATCTGCTTGCCAGCGGTGCCTGGACTTACTTGATCAATTACTTGATCAACTTCTTGGCTTCCTAAAGTCAGAATTCTCCAGGAACTGGGGTTTCAGATCAATTCATAGGATAAGGCCCTTGTTATTCCACTTTTTTGCCTGATTCTGGAGCCAGCTATCAAGATGAAATTAGCTGGCTCTTTCAGGCCTAATGTCAACTCACAAAATATTTCTATGCTGGTTTTAGAGTTGCCATGAAAAATGGGGTGGGGGATTTGAAGGAGCAGTATGGCAGTTTAAAACCAAAACAGCATTCCATTCTTATCTTGCAAAGATTGTAACTAAGGTACTGGAATTTCTGCCATGAAAATCCCTAATTGGAGAATGTGATTGATGACTCTCAGCTATGAATGTATTTGTTGGAGAATATGAATTATGATACACCCAGAGGGGTGGGGGAAAGGCAGGGTCATAGATGATAATATATTTCAGAATCAGCCTCATACAGGTCATGCCGACATGTTTGCTCCTAATAAATCCTTTGAAGTTTTTGAAGCTTGGCTCGAGGTTCATGATTTAATTAGGGCAACTGCCAGAATGCTGACTCCAACACAGAGAGCCTATTTTGAGAATATGGGAAAACTTTGCTTCTGAAATAAAAGAAGGCAATCAATCAGAGGAGCTAAATTCAGTTTCTGTAAGCCCCAGACATTTCCTAGATGCTATTACACCAAGTGAAGGACTATAATAGGCCTCTGTGCATTTGGCGTTCACCCAGGCTGGACTCAAAGATTTTCCAAACTCCTTTGGATTAATAAAAGAGGTTCCAAGAAGAGCCTATAAATCAGGGGTGGGATCCAACTGGTGTAACTACTGGTTCGATTTGCACCAACTGAAATCTGGTGCTGCGTGCACATGTAAATCATCATCAGTTTGCTGCCTGGACAGCTGAGCAGCACTGCGTGCAGGTGCACAGTGGTTAAAAAAGCACTTTTTTCCTGCTTTTTCAACCTCAGCTGTGCCACACAAAGCAGCTGAGGTTCAAAAAGCAGGAAATAAAGGTCAGATAAGAGCCTGGGTGGGCCAAAACGGCAGCAGACATAGAACCGGTTCCATGTCTGCTGCTCTTCAGAGTTATGGGTTCTACAGAGCTGTACAGAACCAGTAGAACCCCTGCTATAAATCACTGAAAATTACATCTCTTTTCTAATTTAAAAAATAGATCCAAGGATTAGTAATATTTGTTATCTTATGTGGCTATTTTTTTTTTTTTTTTTGTTACATCTTTGGTGATTTTGCCAAATCCCACAATCAGCAGTGCAAATACAAAGAGCTAAGAGAGATGTTTGTCCGTTCTTAGTTTGCAAAGTTCATCCTTGAATTCTTTTAATATCATCTTCATTCCCTATCATTACTAGAATTAATATAAACAGCAATTGAAAGTAATTGATCCTTTCACCATTGAGATCTGCCTGCCAAAGACTCTTTCTAACACCTAATAAAGGAACCACTTCCGGCAATCTGTATTTTTGATCTGTTGGTTTGATCATATTCTTAAGAGTAAACAAACACTGATTCAAACTGGGATACAATTTAGAGGATATTCCATTTAAAATAAAGCTCGGTGAAATAGTGCCTTACTTCATCTGAAGTGGAGCAAAAATCCTGCCTTGTAAACCTGGATCTGCAGAGTCTTACCTTGTATCAACAATGCAAGCCAGATTCTCAGCTCTTTTGAAATATCACTCTATGTAAAGCAACGAGGGGGAAAACTGTTGGTGATATTACCTTTCAGCAAAATGCTCATTTGATTTAGGAAGCAGCATGCATATAATTGAGTCAGTAACTAAATTAATTGTGAGTATCTGGCATCTCTCCAGATAAACAGCATTCGGTCTTTTGTTATCGCAAATTGCTTCTGTCACTAATTAATCAACTCTTCATTCATAACTCCATAGATCCAATTCTGCTTACAGTCTAAAGAAATAATGATGAATAAATTAATTATGTTTATTCTCTAAAATTATTTTACATAAAAAGTAAAGGGAGAGTGTGTGGAGTGACCATTCAAAGTTACAATGGCACTGAAAAAAGTGACTTATGACCATTTTTCACACTTACGACTGTTGCAGCATCCCCACAGTCATGAGAGGACAGGCGAGGAGATGCATGCCTCAATGTGAGTGATATTGAGTTGGTCACACCCAGCCAATAACATGACCACCAAGCCATGTCCACCCAGTCACATGACCACCAAGCCACGTCCACCACCTAAGGCACGCCCATAGAACCGGTTGTTAAAAATTTGAATCCCACCTCTGATATAATGTAAAGATTCATATTTCTCTGAGACAATTTATTTGAGCAAATTATGAACTTTGCTTCATAATACTTGGATTCACTCCAAATCCTACTCTGTGAAGGTGAAGCTTCTCTCATCTTGAGGGTAGTATTGACTGATGTGTCTATTGACATTGAGATAAGACGGAGACTGTTATGGGTATTTGTTTACTGAAACCTCTGGAAGATCTAACTCCAGTCAATCTGGAATTATATTATATGCAGTTGAAGAATCTGAACAATGCAAGATCTCAGGTCTGCTTAATTCATATGCTGACTGCTTTGACTGAGAAAAGAAAGAGTTCAGGAAGAGTTTGTGGCTATGTCAAAAAGTTAATCTTCATTATCTTGTTGTAAATCTGTCAAATAGCAATGTAAATGAGAAGACCTAAAATGGATATCTGCACAATCGTAGTATGAAAAGATAATAAAGTTATCCATTTATGATGAAAGGAAGTATTGAGTGATTAAATTTATATACTGCATCAATCCAGTTGCATTCTTTACTGTCAGTGTTTTCAATGTGTTCATTGACCAGGGTATTAAGGATATGCAAAGGGGCCAGAGGTGCTATTCAGCAGGTTCTGATCAATTCTGTAGAACTGGTAGCAAAAATTCTGAGTAGTTCGGAGAACCAGTAGCAGAAATTTTGAGTAGTTCAGAATACCATCTCTGACTGGCCCCACCCCATCTATTCTCTGCCTCCTGAATCCCAGCTGATCAGTTGGTTTTTTTTTTTTTTTTGTTACCCTTCACAGGACAATGGAGCTGGAAAGCAGGTTAATGGGAATGGAATTTTAGAGTATCCTTCCCCTGGAGTGGGGTGGGAATGGAGATTTTGCAGTATCCTTTCCCTGCCATGCCCACCAAGCCACACCCACCAAGCCACGCCCACAGAACTTGTGGTAAAAAAAATTGAATCCCACCATTTGGGTATAAATTATTCAGAGGCTGGGGTTTAATGAGTCAGGTAAGAAAAACTTTGTTCTTTTACTTAGAATTATTAAAACTAACATGAATAAAGAAGCTAGTGGTACAGGCTAAATATGACTATTGTTTCATATAAGAGCCACAGATAGAAGAGAATTAGTTTTCTGAATTATTATCTGCCATTTTCACAAAGTAATTATTTCAATTTTTCTTTTATAATATTCTGGAATATTGCTAATTCTAGGGCATTAAGGACTATGCAAAATGATGGTTGGGGAAATACAGTTTTCTCACTATGGACAAACATATAAATAAACTGAGGAAGAGGAAAGAAACTGTGCTGTGCACAGCTGTGCTGTGCTGTATTTAGAAGGCACTGAGAAATTTGGAGAAATTGTCTTCTCTTGAAAGAGTCCAGGGGAAGAACAGCCTGTACTGTTCTTACCCATAGATGGAGTGAAGAATTTTGAGATGACATAAGTATATAATACTAATTCAATCATCAGTATTTGGCAAGTGAATCTCAATAAATTAAGTATATTGTGCTTGTTATTCATATGCATTGAGATGAATGGGTGGTGTGGATCTACTGCTGAAATTCTTAATAAACCAGGGACTTTAGTGTCACCTCTTCTAATCTGGTACACAGAGGTCTGGGTTTGGGAAAGGTGCACACAATAATGAACATGAATTGAAAACAAACAAGTTCACAAGGTGGAAAGAATATAATTAAAACCAGCTTCTTTTATCTCAATATTTCATTAAGTTGATGGAACACTCAAAGATATATACAACACACCTTTTAATTAAATTGTAGCTTCTTCTACACAAGCTCCAACAGCCTGCAAATATTTCCTTGCAACCATCCAAACACAGTCCCATAATCCCACAGAATTAAATCTGTTAAGCCTGGTTTCCCCAACCAGGGTTAGGGAGACAAGCTAAACAGAATGTGCAGCGTTAGTCAGATAGGCACACAGATAAATGAGTGAGCTAAGCTTGTATGTTTATTAACATACAGTAAAAATAACAGATACGCTTGTGCTATCAAAAATATGGTTTATTCCATTATGAGTTCATAGCATAGTCAAAATAACAGTCCAATAGTCATGTATCATTTAGTCAGTCCATTCAGGGATATTCAGTTAGCAAATTCCATGCAGAATATCCTATGTCAGTTCACTTACAAATCAGTCCTTTGTTTCTCTCCCGTTCGAGCAATGCAGTCTTGATTCCAAGCAGGAATCAGGGATCATCAAAGCCAGAGAGAGAGCAAGCTGCAGTCTTGCTTCTTTTAAAGTGCTTTCATAACCATTCTCTTAATTACTATCCCACAGTAAAAGTTGCAGACACTTTAACATACAAACTATGATTACTTAGTTATTATTTTACCTAAACCAGTTAGGGCAAACAATGTTATCCCTAACATTCTCCCCTTTTAGGTTAAATAATAATATAACTATTTACATCTTTAAATCATATTTGTTACAACTCTCTTTAAACTTGCTTACTCCTTGAGCTTTTGTAAATTGGTCTGCAATGTTTTCTTCCGTCATGCAGTATTCCAATTTAATTAGCCCATTCTTTACAGATTCTCTAACATTGAAGTATCTTAAATCAGTATGTTTTGATCTAGTTTTTACAGCAATACTAGTAGCTAACTTTATCGCTGCCTGGTTGTCCTCGTACACAATAATGGAATCTTTAACAGTTATACCCATGTCTAATAATAACTGTTTGTACAAAATTAAGTCAGTGCATAGTAATGACAGACATGAAAATTCTGCTTCCATTGTGGACAAGCTGATATGCTGTTGTCTGATTGACCTCCACCCTATTAGTGTTTTACCAAATAATATAGCCATCCCAGATGTTGATTTTCTTGTGTTTATATCAGTTGCAAAACTTGCATCTGCATAGGCACTAAGACTCAAATCACCCTTTGGTTCTATATACAATGCATGGTTCATTGTTCCTTTAAGATATCTTAAAATTCTCTTTAATGATTGCCAATGACATTGATGTGGATCTGAATTAAAACGTGCCAGCTGATTTACACTATAAGCTATATCTGGCCTTGACCAATTGCTTATATATGATAAGTTACCAATCAAAGATTGATATATAGACTTATCAAATTTGGGACTTTGATCATCAGTTTGGCAAACTTCCTGAATCATTGGAGTCTTTGCCGGTTTACAAAGTTCCATTTTAAACGTTTTAATTAATTGGCAAATTTTATCTTCTTGAGATATCTTAAAAACATTATTTGTTTTGTTAATTGTCAATCCTAGATACTTTTTAATTTCACCTAAATGCTTTAATTTTATCTTTTTGGCTAATAATGATATAATTTCATTAGCTTCATTATTAGTCTTAGTTATCAAAGCAATATAATCTGTAAATAATAACAATAATGACACCGTTCCATTATTTTCTCTTTTAAACACACATGGATCTGCTAAACCAGATTTAAAACCTATATTGTTTAACTCTTTCACTATATATTGGTTCCACTCAAACCCAGATTGTTTCAACCCGTAAAGACTCTTTTTGAGTTTCCAATAATCATAACTATTAACTTTATTGTCTTTTATAATCATTGGCTTTTTCAAATATATAGTGTGCTGCAATGGTGCATGCAGATAAGCAGTTTCTACATCTAAATGGTTAATGACATAGTTTTTCTTAGCTGCCCACACTAATGCTGCTCTTAAAGATGTTGCTTTAAGACTTGGTGTAAAAACTTCATCGTAATCAGATGCAGTTTGATTAAATCCTTGAGCTACCAACCTAGCTTTATGGGTAACAGTCCCATCATTTCCAGTTTTTACTTTAAATATCCATTTGCACCCAATGGATTTTTCTCCTGGAGGTAATTTAGCATCTTCATATACTTTCATTACCTTTAATGAATTTTGTTCTTTTTCCATTGCCTTTTGCCAATTCTCCTGATCCTTAGCAGGATACATCCTAAGTTCATCTATACTAGTTGGAACTTTAGTTACTTGGCAAACTATACTTGCTTGATACCTATCAGGTGGTCTAGTTACACGTGTAGTACGTCTAGGTATTACAGGACTTACAGGTGGACTTTCATTTATTAACTCTTCTTGATTATCTAACTCTTCCTGATCAACTGTTTCCTCTTGTTCTGGTCCTATTTGCTCTTCGTGGACTTCTTCTTTAATTGGACTCTTGTTATAACTAGTCTGATCTTTCTGCCTTTTGTAGGGTTCAATAATTACTTCGTTATTTAAATCTTGCTCGAATCTATTTCATCCTACATGTTCTAGGAATTTTGCACTAGCACTGGTGTAAACTCTAGATGTACCTGGTTCCCAGAATCTACAAGATCTATGATTAGATGTATATCCTACAAAATATAATCTTTTAGCTCTATGCTGTCCTTTGTGTCTAAGTTGTGAAGGGATATGCACCCATGCTGGTGCTCCAAATGTGTGCATGTAACTTAAATCAGGTTTTGTACCAAGCCACAGTGTGAATGGTAATTCACCTGTTGTTGAATTAACAACATTATTTAATATATGATTACCACACATTATTGCTTCTCCCCACAAATTGTCAGGTAATCCTGAATCAGACATCATAGTTCCTGCCATTGATTGTAATGTTTGGCCTCTTCTCTCTATAAAGGCATTATGTTGTGGCCTATATGGTGCAGACATTTTATGTTGAATACCTAACATTCTTAGTCTGTTCTGGAATTTATTATTTGTAAATTCTGTACCATTATCTGTTATAAGAGTTACTAATTTCTTTTTAGTTTTCCTTTCAGCAAATTTTATCCAATTAAAGAGATTTTGATACGTTTCAGTTTTGCTCTTCATTAAATAGCAAAACCCATATCTAGAATAGTGGTCCATTATACTTAGTATGTAACGAGCTCCTCCTACACTTGGTTTTTTCGGACCTATTAAATCTGCAAATACTACTTCTAAAGGCTCTTTAGTAGTAAATCCATCAACTCTATTAGCCGGTGTGACCCTGCTCTTACTATGATTACAGGCATTACATTGCAAATACTTATTACAAGGTTTCAAACTTATTCCCTTAGATAATTCAACAGTTTTCTTGAGCATTTTAAAATTTAAATGCCCTAGCCTTCAATGTAACAAGTGAATACATTCATCATGAGGTTTCTTATTTTCATAAACTGTGTTAGCCACCTTTAAACCATTATCATTTAACACATATAATTCACCTCTTAAAGATGCAGTAATTTTCTTATCTTCTTTCTCAATTATGCAGTTATCTCCTTTAAAAGTAACTACATATCCTAGTTTAACCAAAATTCTAACTGAAATTAAATTAAACTTAAGTTGTGGTACATATAACATTTTTACATTCTCTTTTATAAAAGAACAATATGCTATACCTTGACCTTTAGCTTTCAGTTTCCACCCATTGGCTAATGATATCTGCTGTGTACTCTTGGATATTTCAATAAATTTTTTGTTATCATTTGTTATACAGTGGAATGCTTCACTGTGAACCACCCATAAATTATTTTTTACAGCTCCGTTACTATACATGGCTAACTCTAAATTTTTCTTTTTCTTTTGATGACTTTTAGTATTCTGGCAAGCGTTCTGGCACTTTGCCTTTTTACAAAATCTTGCCAAATGTCCTCTTCCTCCACAATTAAAACACTTTTTAATTGCATATGCAGTAGGAGATTCATTATCTTCTTTTTGAGGTTGCTGCCTTCTTAACTCATTTCTTTCAAGCCTTCTTCTGGCCTCTTCAATCAATCTGCCAGTTATATCAGTTAAAGTTAGGCTTTCCTTTGGCAAAATTTCAAGGGAAGTTACGTAGTTATCATTACTTTCGTTAAGGGAAGATAGAATTATGTAGACTTGGTGTAGTTCAGAGAAAATAAGCTCTTTCTCGTGCAGTTCTTGAAAAATGCTTTGCATAGTTTTCAAATGACTCAGCATATCAACATTTGTTTGGAGATGTGTACTGAAAAGTTTCTGTGTTAGATTTATGTGAGCACCAACATTATCTCGAACATACATCTTCTTCAGCTTCTGCCAACACCCAACAGCCGTTTTCTCTCCGTGGATATAAACAAGCTGTTGGTCAGTTAAGGTTAACCCAAGCTGTTGGTCAGTTAAGGTTAACCCAATTATGCAAATAGCTTGTTGATTTTTATGCATAAATTCTTCTATCTTTAATCTATCTTCTTCATCCTCTGGATCCCATTCTTCTACGTTTGGTGGATTTTCAATTATGTTCCACAAACCTTCTCTTCGTAGAAGCAGACTACATTTCATAGACCATGATACATAGTTTGTTCCATCCAACTTGGATATAAGGGACAAACTTTGTAAATTGACTTGTGCCATGTTTTCTTTGTATGGATATAAAACTATAATTAATAAAACACAGCTGTCTGTTTACTGTAATGTATAACAACACAAACTCTCACTTTTACATAAATCTGTTTTATCCTAATTAAACTGACTTTGCAGCCTCTGGGCCCATAACCAGTGTTAAGCCTGGTTTCCCCAACCAGGGTTAGGGAGACAAGCTAAACAGAATGTGCAGCGTTAGTCAGATAGGCACACAGATAAATGAGTGAGCTAAGCTTGTATGTTTATTAACATACAGTAAAAATAACAGATACGCTTGTGCTATCAAAAATATGGTGTATTCCATTATGAGTTCATAGCATAGTCAAAATAACAGTCCATTAGTCATGTATCATTTAGTCAGTCCATTCAGGGATATTCAGTTAGCAAATTCCATGCAGAATATCCTATGTCAGTTCAAATCAGTCCTTTGTTTCTCTCCCGTTCGAGCAATGCAGTCTTGATTCCAAGCAGTAATCAGGGATCATCAAAGCCAGAGAGAGAGCAAGCTGCAGTCTTGCTTCTTTTAAAGTGCTTTCATAACCACTCTCTTAATTACTATCCCACAGTTAAAGTTGCAGACACTTTAACATACAAACTATGATTACTTAGTTATTATTTTACCTAAACCAGTTAGGGCAAACAATGTTATCCCTAACATTATCTACATTATTTCTAAAGTTTCCAGAAGTCTGCAAATGTCTACAGTGCTGGGTTGGCTTCAATACGTTAGATTAAAACTGTGTGGTCCACCTAAATCTAACTTCACAGAAGTTTGTGGGTTGATTTTGGGTCAGTCACTTTCTCAGGTGAGTTAATGTTACAAAGTCATGTTATATACATTAATCTATGTACCCTGAATTAGAGTTACAAAGGAAAGGTGAGATATACACCTAAATAAGAATTAGGTAATAAATAAAGCTCATCAGATTATCACTCACGGAACTAAAATTTCTCATTGTTACAATATTCTGGATTCATGACTTTCTCCATTATTACTGAAACATATAAAAACTTCTGATGGATAATATCATGGAGATTTTAAAATTACCCAATTTGCAATTTGCCCTTTTGCAAATCATTTTCTTGCTACTGTAAAATTAAGGTTTTATTGTTGCTGTTGTTCTATTCATCCTAATGAATATAAGAGTCTAATCAAGTAATCAAGAACATCACAATAAAGAAGTGTTGCCCTAAAGAACAAAGTAAACTGTTCCAATTCAAAAGTTTTATGCAAAAATATGTCATCATATAACAAGGTGGAACCTATGGGGGTCCATAATGGTTTTTTGTTTTTGTATTCTTTTGGGGTTTTCCCCCCCATGAATCTGGTCTATCTATTGCATTTTTCACATCATAGTAAGCGATGATAACCATCTGTCCTTCTCAGTAGTGGGATTCTATCTTAGTCACTACTGATTCGATGGTTGATTGTGTGTTTGGGCATGCATGTGCCCCTAACACGCACACCCCTAGCTGAGAGGGTAAAGAAACAAAAAGCTAGAGCAACCCTCCCACTGCACACCGCATGCATTTTTTGGTCTTTTATCCTCTCGGTTTATCGGGGGAGGTTTTTTCCTTCTCTCAGCTGATCGGAGGCTTTTTTTTTACTACCAGATTGGGTGAACTGGTCCAAACCAGTAGCATACCACCACTGGTCCTTCTATTGAAGTCTAATCAAATCTCTGTGAAAGGTTGTCCTAGAAGGTTAGGTATGGCTTAGATCCTGCTTTCCAGGCACTTTCCTATATTCCCTTAATCATCTGAAGCAGTTGATTTTGTTTTCCCATTGCTCTGGAGATCAGTACATGTAAAGAATAAGTTAGGCGATCTTGAACAGAGATATATAGGAATCATTCAGTGGTCAAAAGATGTTGCAGTATTTCCTAAGTCCAGAAGCAGATAAAATCAGTTAGACATCTCCATAATTCATTGAGCTATAAGGAAGAGGTATCACACAATCAGACTTTCAAATTCTATTATTATAACCCACCTCAATGAAAATAGATTTCACCTTCCTGTGGAGTTGATTTTCTGGTCTGGTTTACCTTGTGGAGCTGACAGAACATTTTATGCTCAAAGTCATATTGCTTTGGGAAGGCCCTAAATTCTTCCAGTGACCAGTGACTACTTTATTAACTATTCTCTACCTTCTGGCTCTAACTTCTGGCTGTAGAGTAATAGATTTTCTTATGCTATGTAAAGAATTACCCCTCCCCACTGTATTCTAGGGTCAGTTTGGATCTTCAAAAAAATGTAGGTTCTTCTTTCATTGCTTATTCCATAGCAAATCACAAATATGAGATTGTGGTTTATATAGTTTCACTCAGCTTGTTAATGTACAATTTCTCATGCTCTCTGCAGACAGCTCTCAATTCCCATGTGGGGAGAATCTAGTCCACTAACATGTTAATGACACATTACACATTCATTACATCTAGCTGTAACAATGGCCATATCATTCTATCTTGGACACTAAGGTCTTATCTCATTCAGAAAAAAGAAACAATCTCCACTAGTAATTTATATTCTTAGGCTAAACATCAAATATGATATTTCAAACAACCTGTAGAGCCTTTTTTAAGCAGTAATTTCATATATTGCTTGAAAATGTGATCAGAAAGGAGCTTGTTCAGTGATTCTATGCCTGTCACTCTCTCCCACTTCCAAAGCCATTTTCACTAGAGGAAAACAGGAATACTTTGCTTTATATGTCAAAATGATATGAGATCTTTACCTGGGTGGCACTCATTGAACACATTATAACATTATATTTCATTAATATTCCCTGAAGCCTCTTGGAAATCTAGCAGCAGTTTCTTCATAATGGTTTCTATAAGTTTCCATAATTTCACTTATTGTCTTACCAAATATAAGATGAAGAAAGTGCATATAAATACATGGCCCAGTACTTTACAATGTTCATAACCTTATCAATCTTATCATGTGTGTTGATGATCAGAATCAGAAGTGGTATTCAGCAGATTCTGACCAGTTCTGGAAAACCAGTAGTGGAAATTTTGAGTAGTTTGGAGAACTGACAAATACTGCCTCTGACTGGCCCCGCCCCCATCTATTCCCTGCCTCTCGAGTCCCAGATGATCAGCTGGGTCTTCTTTTGTTGTCCTGCATGGGAGAACAGAGCTGAAAAACAGGTTAGTAGGGTGGGGAGGGAATGGGGATTTTGCAGTTACCTTCCCCTGGAGTGGGGTGGGAATGGAAATTTTACAGTATCCCTGCCATGCCCACCAAGCCATGCCCACAGAACTGGTAGTAAAAAAAATTGAATCCCACCACTGGTCAGAATGGTTCATATACAACTGACAATGATGAGAGGAGGAGGAGGAGGAGGAGGAGGAGGAGGAGGAGGAGGAGGAGGAGGAGGAGGAGGAGGAGGAAGAAGAAGAAGAAGAAGAAGAAGAAGAAGAAGAAGAAGAAGAAGAAGAAGAAGAAGAAGAAGAAGAAGAAGAAGAAGAAGAAAGTTATCTCTTCAGAAAATCTTGACTATTGGCATTCTATGGGCCAGGTCTTTACACATCTTCTGATCTTGCACTATTTCTTTGAGTTTGTCTATGCTCTGTCAGCTTTGTTAGTGTCAGTTTTGATAGTGTCCAGCCACCATGTTCTTTGATGGTCTGGTTTCCTTTTACTGCTAACTCTTCCAAACATAATTGCTTTCTCCAGTGAATTTCCCTGCATGACATAGCCAAAGTAAGTTTCATTACTTTGCCTTCTAGTGATATGCCTGGTGTTATGCACTGCAGAACTTGCTTGCTTTGCTGTCCAAGGAATACATAGGAGCCTTCTCCAGCACCACGGCTCTAATGAGCCATTTTACTCCTGTGTTGTTTTTTTAAGGTTCAACTTTCACATAGAGAGCTATTTATTTATTTCATATACTTATTTGATTTGTCAATCGCTTACAAGATAATGGATATAAGTATAAACATGAGTAAGAATACAGGAAATAGGTACGAATAAATGGGGACAATAGGACAGGGACGGTAGACATGATGGTGCACTTACGCATGCCCCTTATGGACCTTTTAGGAATGGGGTGAGGTCAATAGTGGTTAGTTTGAAGTTAAAGGAGTGGGAGGTTAGAGGATGTAACAACAGAGTCAAGTAGTGCATTCCAGGCATTGACCACTCTGTTGCTGAAGTTGTACTTTCTGCAATCAAGTTTGAAGCAATTTACATTGAGTTTGTATCTGTTGTGTGCTCTTGTATTGTTGTATTCTTGTATTGTTATGCCTTTTTGCCAATGCTGTTATAGTGAACTCTGGTGCTTAGGTCATTTGATATGAGAACTCCAAGGTCCTTGACAGAGTGAGGATCATCAACGAGGTCATATCCACCTAGTTTGTATTTGGTGTACTGATATATTTTTTTTACCAATGTGTAGGACAGAGCATTTGTTGATTGAGATTTGGAGTTCCCAGATGTTTGACCATTCAGACACATAATCAAGGTAGCTTTGAAGGATAATAGCATTGTCAGTGGTGTTGAATAGTTTTATGTCATCCGCAAAGAGGACGCAGTTGCTTATAAGGTCATTTATATAAAGTATAAAGGTCATTTATATAAAGTAAGGTCATTTATATAAAATATAAAGGTCATTTATATAAAGTATAAAGAGTGTGGGTCCTAGAACACTGCCTTGGGGGACACCGTTGTTAACTGGAGCATGGTTTGACATAGCGCTCTCCATTTTTACTATTTGTTGCTTGCTTGACAGGAATGCAGTAATCCACTTATGGAAGGATCTGGAAATGCCATAAGAGCTTAGTTTTAACACTAGTTTGTCGTGTACCACTGAATCAAAGGTTTTGAGGAGGTCTATGTAAATTGCATCTATAGCTTTACCCTGGTCAAGTAGAGTAGTCCATATATTTTTGCAGTGTAGTAGTTGTAGATTGCAGGACATTTTTTCCTGAAACCAAATTGTTTTTTGGAGAGTAGGTTTTTTGACTCTAATTGGAGAGTGATGAATTGGTTAATGAAAAGCTATGGGAGAACAATAGAGCAAATTAACCTACATTTGGTTGCCAGGTTGATGTCCTTGCTTTTCCATATTTAGCTCATGTTCATCGTTGCTGTGTGATCCAGTACAATCTGAATTTTTCCACACATATTATCTCTTCACTGACAATATCTATCTTGATGTTTCTCTTCCTTGCAGTGGTCATGAGCTTGGTCTTTTTGACCAAAATTCTTATTTTCTTCTTTTATTTTCTTCATTAGATTATTCTTGGTCTTCTTGGGTTTCTGAGAGGAGAGTTGTATTAGTGGAGGTTTTTAAGAAGAGGCTAGACACTTATCTGAAATGGAACATGTACCATTTCAGATAAGTGACTGTTTAGCCTCTACATATTCTCCTGCTTAAACAGGACTAGAAGGCCTTCAAAGTCCCTTTCAGTTCTATTCTATTCTTGTCAGGGAAACACTATAAGAGCTGACCAGCTGCTATGATGATACAATGATTACATAATACAATACAACCATCATAATACAATGATGTAATGCTGGGAATGAGTCAGCAAGGTTTTTGGTCTGATAGCACTTTAAGAGACTGTAATAATAAGCATACCTGTTGGGGTGTATCTTTCTCTTTCCGTGTGTGCTTTCATGCCATAAATTACTGATTGCTGTTTGTTTGAGGTCTGACTAAAGAATGTATGTGTATATATTCTTTATAGATAAAGCACTATTTAAAGACAAACCTCTGTTTACTGTATTTGGTCCTGAGTTATCTCACATAGTCACACTGTGCACACTCTGACCTGTTCTTTTTTTCTTGTTTGCTTTTAATTATGCCTTTGTGAGTGATAAAACATTCAGATTGCAGTCAACTATTTTGAGATTATTTTCACAAATATACTTATCAAGTTTGGTATCTCTCATACATGACAAACTACTCCTGAAACTAAAATCTTATGGTATCTCCGGACAACTGCATAACTGGACAACTGCATAACTGGAAAGATTTCTGTCAAACAGAAAACAAATGGTCAAAATTGGGAGGGTCCTATCAAATTCTGGACCTGGCAACAGTGGTGTCCCCCAAGGCAGTGTTCTAGGACCAACTCTTTTCATACTCTACATAAATGACCTCTGTGATCATATTAAGAGCAACTGCATTCTATTCACTGATGATGTAATTCAACACCACAGACAATACTACTACCCTCCAAAAAGACTTTGACTATAAATCAGAATGGTCAATCAAATGGTAACTTCAAATCTCAACAAATGCTGTGTCTTATATATTGGCAGAAAAAAAAATCAGAAAATAAAATATAAGCTGAATAGTCAAGACCTTGTTGATGATTCAAACTCTGTCAAGGATCTTGGAGTACTCATTTCAAATGACCTAAATGCTAGAGCCCACTGTAACTATATAGCCAAAAATGTGTTAAGAGTTGTTAACCTAATCTTACGTAGCTTTTTCTCTGGTAATATTACACTACTAACGAGTAGTTTACTAGACCAACACTCGAATACAGCTCATCAGTCTGGAATCCACATTATGTATCTGATATTAACACAGTTGAGAAAATCCAGAAATATTTCACAAGAAGAGTTCTTTACTTCTCTACTCGTTGCAGAATACCTTATGACACCAGACTCGAAATTCTATTCCCAAAAAACCTTGAACTATACCACCTTCGGTCCGATCTAAGTATAGTATATAAAATCATACATTGCAATGTCCTACCTGCAAATTAATACTTCAGCTTTAATCATAACAACACTAGAGCAAACAATAGATACAAACTCAAGGTTAATCACAACAAACTTGATTGCAGAAAATATGACTTCAGCAACAGAGTGGTCAATGTCTGGAATACTCTACCTGACTCTGTGGTTTTTTCCCCAAACCCCAAAAACTTTAACCTTAGACTGTCTATTCTTGACCTCACCCCTTTTCTAAGAGGTCTGTAGGGGGTGTGCATAAGCGTACCAACGTCCCTGTCCTATTGTTTCATATATATAGGTATTCAGCTTTGTTCGGGTATTTTCCCACATCATTATAGTTGTGCTTTTAAAGTTGTAGCAACGTTTCGGCAGAATCTCATCTGCCATCATCAGGCTTCTGTATAGTGTTCATCTGTGAGTCAGACTTTCACAGCCATTTCTGTTTTAAATTTGGTGCTAGCCTACGCTGTGCCAGAATGGTTTTTTCTTCATCCTGATTGGTTGGGAGTCTTGGTTTGTGTTTATTAGTCTTGGAGTTTGCTGTGTTCTGCTTGATTGATGTTTCTAATATTTTCTGTCTGTTTTGTAGCTTTTTTTTTTTTTGACTTGATTGGCTGGCAACATTGTGTTTCCTGTATTGGAGGCTTTTAGTGTGACTTGGCTCCGAGTAAATGGACGGCTATCATTTGTTAGGAAGCTAGGTTTCATCTGGGTGCCTGGTTGGGGTGTGTTTGAGCTGGAGATATCGGAGGAAGTCTGTTTATGCCCAGGTGTTTGACTGGCTTGTGATGTGGAGATTTTTTTTGTTTGAGAGGCTTCCAGATAATTGACAGTATGGTGGAGTCATCTCTTCTATTCATGCTTTCAGGTCTTTTTTCAATCTTTATGGCTTCTCTGATAATTCTGTAGCTGGGGTTTTCTATAGTGGCTAGGGTTTTGGTGCCATTGAAGTCGATACTATGACCTGTGGCTTTCATGTGTTGGACTAGTGAGGAAGTGTGTTCCAGCTTTTTTACTGCTGTCCTGCCTTACATAAGAGATACTACAGACAAAATCAGTAAGATACTACACAGGCATCACATCAAGACTGTCTTCAAAACAGACAGAAAAATAGCAGCCATCCTAAGAAACCCCAAAGATAAAATTGACCTGGAAAACCAAGGCATATATGAAGTCCCCTGTGCATCATGCCCAGCCACATACATTGGACAGACCAATAGAAGAATAAGTACCCTTTTCAGCAAAGGTCTAATCATCCCCTTCTGAAAATAGAATTTATTTTTTTAGTTGCACATGTTGCACTTACTAATTATTTTTAGAATACTTCTGTACTTCTGGCCATATGGAGCAATAACTTAACCTGCAGGGACAAAAGTCTGTAAACAATACTGGTGGTCATAGAATCCAGTTAAAATGTACAGGATTATATGGTCATCAACCTCTTTGCAAGCAACACAATGGAATGTGTCCCCAGCATTGTGTATCATGTACACCTCATGAACTAGTATTAAACAAGTTCAGGATGCTATCACTGTCTCTTCATTTTTGTGCCCTGCAGTTTTCTCATGCTTTTCATGCTTTTTTTTTTTTTAATGTAACCAATGTTTTCTAGTTCCTCTCCTCTATGCAACTTTGAGAAACGGTGTGTGCTGCATTGATTCAATAATAAATGAATTTGACATTATAGTTTCCATGAGATTAGCTAGATAAATAGATGATAGATAGATGGATGGATAGACAAATGGATGGATTGACAGATAGATAGATGTATATGTGAAAGAGAGAGAAAGATGGAATTATGGATATTTGTTCTGTCCTTAATTTGAATACTCGAAATCCCCGCGCCTTGATTGGCTAAGGCGCGGGGATTTCTGATTGGCCAGGTGAGCCGCGCTGATTGGCCCGATTGAAGTCTCCCGCGATTGGCTCGCTCCAAGAGCGGGAGACTTGAATTGCTGCTATTGGCCGCGGCCGCCAAGGCGAAAAGGATAAAAGCCGCGAGCTTTTTCCTTTTCGCCGGTTCGGTTCACAACAGTTTAATAAAGAGCTTGAATGATAGTCACGGACTCTGAGCTTTCTTTTGCGGACACGACACTGGCGACGAGGATGGGATCCCGACCCTGAACCGAACCCCGTGTCCAACAAGAGCCAGTTCCAGTGAAAGAGATGGCGAAGATCGCACCGCCCGCCCCCTTCAACCCCGCCAACGAAGACTGGGAATCGTACTCAGACCGGTTCCGAATGTACTTAGAATGCGCCGGAATGAAGGATGCCCCGGGCCCGCTAAAACGCGCCGTCTTTCTTACTCACTGCGGACCAGAGGTCTTCCAGATGGCCAAAGCATTGGCCAAGCCGGCAGACGCAACCGCCATGGACTGGGACGTCCTCGAGCCTACACTGCGGCGCCATTACGCCCCCGAGGTCCCCATCCTGATACGGCGCAACGAATTTTACCGCCGAAATCAGAAACCAGACGAGAAATTGAGTGACTTCGTCGCCGAGCTGCGGCACCTAGGAGGACTCTGCGAGTTTGAAGGTCTAAACAGCCTCATTAGAGACCGATTCGTACTCGGCCTATGGGACCCTACACTCCAGAGCCGGCTTATGGCCAAGGGCGACATCAGCCTAGCAGACGCCCTCACCGCAGCCGCAGCCGCAGAGGCAACCCGCTCGTCCGCTGACAACATGCGAAGATCTGACACAAAGGGCGGAAACAACAACCCGGCAAGGTCGGCCGACCCTAGAAGCGAATCAACCGCACACTACGGAGAATGTCAGTCAGCCTCCAGCACGTCGGAAGACGAGGAGGACATACATCGCGTGCAGACGGGACGCGGCGACCAGCGAAATCGAAGAGGTCGTAGGTCGAGGACCAACTGTGCCGGGTGCGGCGGCGACCACCCCAGGTCAGAATGCCGATTTTTTGACTCTATTTGTAGGCATTGTGAACGACGGGGTCACATCGCTCGAGTTTGCCGCCAAAAGAAGACCCGCAGCCCGCCCTGATGGGAACAACACGACCGGAGGAAGGAAAGCCCCCCGCCCAAGACCAGAGAGTGCCAACCGGACAGTCGGTGGGACCATACCCAGCGATTTTCAAGAGGCAGCGACGGTCGGCGAAAAGAAGAAACACACCAGACGGTGACCATCGGCCATGCCATCTCCGACGGCGCCAGAAAGGTACATGTTGAAGTCCATATTGAAGGCCAGCCATGCAAGATGGAAGTGGACTCCGGGTCCTACCTCTCCATGATTGCATGGCGCGAGATTAAGCGGCTCGTACCCACACTCCATAAGAGGAACATTCATACCCAGAAAATCATCATAAAAGACTACCAAGGGAACCGCGTCCCGGTAGTGGGCACCAAGAGCTTCAATGAAACCTACAAGGGCCGCACCGAACAACTGCCACTCACCATCGTCGATCGCAACCGCCCAAGCCTCCTGGGCTTACAATGGTTCGCCCCGCTTGACATCGCGCTGACAGGAGTCAACCACGTCGCCGACGACGGTTGGGAACAGCGGCTAGCCCAGGAGTTCCAGGAAGTTTTCGACGGAAGCTTGGGCAAGTACCAGGGGCCCCTTATTTCATTTGACCTAGACCCGAAGGTTCCCCCCAAGCGGCTTAAACCTAGAAGGGTACCATTCGCCCTGAAGCCTAAAATTGACGAGCAGATCAACAAGCTCGTCGAACAGGGGGTGTTGCAACCGATAGACCATGCCCGATGGGAAACCCCTATAGTGACCCCAGTAAAACCAGACGTGTCCGTGAGAATTTGCGGGGACTATAAGGCCACCCTAAATGGCGCATTACAACAAAGCGCCTACCCAGTCCCAATCGTGCAACATCTGCTGCACTCACTGGGAGGGGGCAAGGTCTTTGCAAAGCTCGATCTCGCCCAGGCATATCAGCAGCTACCAGTAGATGAGAAAATGGCGGAAGCCCAGACCATCGTGACCCATCGGGGGGCCTTCAAGTGTAACCGACTCCAATTCGGAGTCAGCGTGGCACCAGGCATCTTTCAAAGCCTGATGGAACGTTTGCTACAGGGCATCGAGGGGGTGGTGCCCTATTTTGATGACGTATTAGTAGCGGCGCCAAACGAAGCCGAATTAGAAAATCGACTCAGACAGGTCTTAACAAAATTTAAAGTGACAGGACTTAAAGTTAAACGAGAAAAATGCCAACTATGCACAAAGCAAGTGGAATTTTTGGGCTACCTTCTAGACCGGCATGGCATTCACCCTACAATTAAAAAAGTGAAAGCCATCAAAGAAGCCCCTACCCCAAAGTCTAAAATGGAACTACAAGCGTTCTTAGGGTTGCTGAATTTTTATAATGTTTTCCTACCCCAAAAGGCTACGGCGGCGGAGCCTTTGCATAGACTCCTGGATAAGGCGGCAACCTGGACTTGGGGGAGACGAGAGCAAACCGCCTTTCAAAAAACCAAAGACCTCCTCACCTCCGACGCCGTCCTGATTCAATTCAGCGAAACCTTGCCCTTAGCTGTCACTTGCGACGCATCACCTTTCGGCGTCGGCGCTGTCCTCAGCCATACCCTCCGCGACAAAAGGGAAGCACCCATCGCATTTTTCTCCAGGACTCTGACTAAACCAGAGCGGAACTATAGCCAGCTGGACAAAGAAGCCTTGGCTATAGTTGCCACCATTAAGCGTTTCCACGAATACCTATATGGCCGCCCGTTCACCATTGTGACAGACCATAAGCCATTGCTGGGAATCCTCGCCGGAAACCGAGCCACCCTGAACATTTTATCACCCCGGATGACAAGGTGGTCCGAGTTCCTGGCAGCCTACAGCTACGAACTGTTACACAAGCCAGGTAAGAAAATTTTGAATGCGGACGCTTTAAGCCGTTCCCCCTTACCAGACTCTGATCCTGACCCAGCACCAACAACAAACACCCTTAGCATTGAAAACCTACCCATTACCGCATCGGACATTGCCAGAGAGACTGTTAAGGATAAGCGTCTGGCGCGAATCCTACATTGGCTAGAAAAAGGCTGGCCTGAAAGGGACAATGACGAATCCATTAAAACGTTCAGAAACCGCCAGACTGAACTTTCAATTCTTAAGGGATGTATCTTGTGGGGTGACAGGGTAGTCATCCCGGACAGATTGCAAGGGAGGGTCCTAGAGATGCTGCATGAGGGTCATCCTGGCATCGTCAGGACTAAAGCCCTGGCCAGGAGTTACGCTTGGTGGCCAGGGATGGACAAACAGATTGAGCAATGGGTCGCCAAATGCCATCGATGCCAGGAGACCAGACCCAGCCCACCCGCAGCACCCATCCGGGACTGGGAAATACCAAGGGGGCCCTGGTCCAGAATCCATTTAGACTTTGCGGGTCCAACAAATGGGCATACTTTTTTGATCACAGTCGACGCTTACTCCAATTGGTTGGAAGTAAGCGATATGAAATCCACTACCACGGAGGCTGTCATCAAAGAACTGTGTAAACTGTTTTCCACGCACGGCCTCCCAGACGTCGTCGTCTCAGATAACGGGCCCCAGTTTACTTCCCTCGAGTTTGAAAGGTTTTTGGCGGAGAGGGGCATCCGCCACGCATTAACGGCACCGGCGCATCCGGTGGCGAACGGTAGAGCGGAACGGATGGTCCAATTTACTAAAAAAACCCTCCGGAAAATGGACCACGGGGAGATCAACGACAAAATCAACAAACTCCTCTTCATACAACACATCACCCCTAACACCACTACCAACAAGAGCCCAGCCGAACTGTTAATGGGCAGGAAGCTGAGGTCCCCACTCGACAGGTTGCACCCGACTTACAACCCGGAGCGGCCCCCAGACTCCAGCTCCAAATACCGGACATTTGCCCCCGGTGACTTAGTTTACGCCAAAAATCTGACAGGGGACCCCCTATGGATCCCAGCCGTCATCACGCAAATCACCAGTCCACGGTCGTACCGGCTCCAAACCACCGACGGGCGAGCCTGGAAACGACACATCGACCAGCTCCGGTCACGTACGGCAACAGACCTCAACCCCCAAGAATCGAACCAAGGGGGGAGGGAACACCCGAATAAAATAGCGCAAGAAAAAATCCAAAAATACTCACCGGAACGCAGCCATCGCGAGTCCCCTCCGGAGAAGAACCACCTGGCCAGCTCAACCGACTCGGAGAAACCAAGCGGGAGCGGCGAAACCCACAGCTCAACCGACCCGGTAGGCCCAGGCGGGAGCCACGGAGAACGAACCGGCCCGATCATCCAGCCGGTTCACACAGAGGGAGGAGCAGCCAAAAAGATGACCGCTCCGGCCGAGGTACAGCTTGAAACTGAGTTGCGCAGGTCAACTAGGACTAGACGGAGCCCCGCCTACCTGCGTGACTACGCTACGTGATGGACCATACCAAGAGGGGAGGGGTGTTCTGTCCTTAATTTGAATACTCGAAATCCCCGCGCCTTGATTGGCTAAGGCGCGGGGATTTCTGATTGGCCAGGCGAGCCGCGCTGATTGGCCCGATTGAAGTCTCCCGCGATTGGCTCGCTCCAAGAGCGGGAGACTTGAATCGCTGCCATTGGCCGCGGCCGCCGAGGCGAAAAGGATAAAAGCCGCGGGCTTTTTCCTTTTCGCCGGTTCAGTTCACAACAGTTTAATAAAGAGCTTGAATGATAGTCACGGACTCTGAGCTTTCTTTTGCGGACACGACAATATTAATATTTTTTTTGAAAATACACCTTTGTTTTAAAAATAAATAAAAAGAGTACATGAAAATATATATTTAATACTTTCCCCAAAGATCCAGAATTTTGCTATTAAGAAGTAGGCATAAATATCTCAAGGAAAACTAATACCTCTCTATAAAGCCCAAGTAAGACCACACCTAGAATACTACATCCAGTTTTGGATGCACCACTCTATAAAAAAGATGTTCAGACTTTAGAAAAAGTGCAGAGAAGAGCAATTAAGACAATTAGGAGATTGAAGGCTAAAACATTTGATCAATGGTTGCAAGAACGAGGCATGGCTAATCTAGTGAAGAGAAGGACTGGGAGGACATGATAGCAGTGTTCCAATATTTGAGGGGCTGCCACAGAGAGGAGGGGGTCAATTTATTTTCCAAAGCACCAGAGAGCAGGACACAAAACAATGTTTGGAAGCTAATCAAGGAGAAAAAAAAAATCTGGAATTGATGAGAAACTTCCTAACAGTGAGGACAATTAACTGGTAGAATGAACAGCTTGACTTGTGGGAGTTGTGGGAGCTTCATCCCCGGAAGCTTTCAAGAAGAGACTGGACTGCCATCTGTCAGAAATGGTATTGGGTCTCCTACTTGGGCGGTGTGGGGAAGTTGGACTGGATGATCTACAAGGTCCCTTCCAACTCTATTAATCTATGTATCTGTATACTTCTTTAAAAAGAAGAAAGATCAACATTCAAATAGTGCTTTTTCATGGTAAGCAGGAAGGAAGTTTTTTGCTATAAAATGACAGGTTCTTTCTTTACAAACAGCTGTCAAAATGCAGCCAAAGTGCTCTTAGATGCAGCATTTGGTATCAGTTAGATACAAAACTAATGTTCTTTTAGTGTCTAACAGCCCCTGGTTTTTTTCTGATATTTTCTCTGCTGTTACTTCATTCCTACAAGACATCGCCAGAATGAAACTTCCAGAGTACAGATTGAAAAGGTCAACTACCATCCCGATTTCTCTGTGCAACAAAATAATAATTCTTTGTTGAGAGATGAGGGGTTTGTTCTATTTTTTATTTTATTTTTTCAGATGCAGAAAAATGCAACATTTTTTCAGAGTTTTGTTGTTGTTTTAAACTGATGGATTGTATGCCATTAAGGCAGTGGTGACATGCAGCAAATATAGAAGGGCGTGTAATCAATCTGTGTACTCCATCTGGTACTTTGGATATTCTAGGAGTGCATGAAATGGGCACGAAAAACATTTCTTAGTAACACAAATGTGCATTACAGGAAATTTGCAAAAGCTTAGTCCATTGCTAACACTATTAAGTGTGCAAGGAATGTAGAGTTTTTTAATGGAACTTTTTGAAAGAAAATCTCTAAAAAGTATGGGTTCAAACATTGCTTTATTAATGGCAAACCATATTCATACTGATCTGCAGCCTATGTCACCCCACTTTAACCTCTTCCACTGCAGTCTCATAAACAGAGGGGGAGTTGTATCATCAGGCATAATTAAAGTACTTGATATGCTGGTGGACTTTGTGGGTTGTTAATATTTTGGAGGCAGTGCAGCTGATGTAGTTTTGAAAGAGCTGTAGTTGTTGGACAGAATTTGTTGTCAGCATTTTGCACAGTTTGTTGTATTGCTGTGTCCTGTAACCCAGCAGGGTTTGGATTTGAAAGCACACCAGTATGAATACTTAAAGCTTAAGCCCGAGGCAGCATAATAACATTCAGAAACAAAATAGAATTAGGAACATAGAACATATAGAATAACAGGGTTGAAAGGGAGTTTGGGAGTTTTCTAGTCCAACCCCTCACTTGAGCAAGAGACCCAATACTATTCTGGACAAATAATATCCAATCTTTTCCTAAAAACAAGCTAAGTAAAGGAGCACTCACAACTTGTGGAAATAAGCCATTCCACTGACTAATTGTTCTCACTTTTGGGAAATTTCTCTTTAATTTTAGGTTGGATTTTCCTTTAATAATCTCCCACCAAGAAAAGAATGACCTTCTGCTTCTTCTGCTGGTGAACAAGACAGTGAATGGACCTCTGCAGCATTTTCCAGGGCTAGATCTGCATTGATTTCCATGAGAGTTTTTGACCAGTTTATATAGACTTCAAACCAAAATTAATCACACTTGCTTTCAATGACTTCATCTCACTTGGGTTTGCCAAGGACAAGGAGGTTCAGTTACCTTGTTCTTGAAATACTTCATCTATTCTTGGCAAAGATGAGGCCATTCCCTCTCACTAAAGGAGCATAGAAGATGAGAAAGATTGTCCCACTGTTCACAGGTATTTCTTAAGAAGTATATCTACAAAACAGAGCATAGTTCTTTAATAACTGAAATAAATGTTTCATTCTGTATTACATGTTTCAACTTATGAGCTGTGGTGGTGCAGTGGTTACAATGTAGTATTGCAGACTAACTCTGTCCACAGCCAGGAGTTTGATCCTGATCGAGTCAAGATTGACTTGGTCTTCCATCCTTCTCTAAAATGAGGATGTGTAAATTGCTTAGAGAGAACTGTAAAGCACTATATAAGTCTCAGTGCTATTGCTGTTAATGGAAATGTAAAGTTCATGAAAAATCTCTTTGCCATTTTTGGAGATGCAAATACATTTATTCATTCAGAGAAGTTCTGTATGGGCTTAGTGAGTTGTTTCCTCTATAGCACAACACTGTTGGCTGAAAGGTTGGGATTTACTGAGAGATGAAGACCCACACTAAAAGATTCTAGGACTCATAAGCACAGAGTTTGCTTTTATCTTGTTCAATAAAGTTCAATAGGTAGCGCTGAACAAAAATGAGCTTTCATTGTCTATAGGGACCAGACATTTTTGCTACGTAGCAGCCCTTGTTGCCTGAACACCACTAAAGTCTAAAGGTTTGATGAACTTGTGAAATTACTGCAGGATCATTTTGCACAGTTATTGTGCAGAAATTTAAATTTCCAAAGCAGGTACCACAAACTAGGAAATCCCTTGTTGCTTATATCTCAGATATAAGCACTACAACTTTGTGTTATTTTCAGAAGAGAGCCTGTTATATGCGCAGTTTATCCAACAGAGATTGTGTCTAAATGAAAATGTATATTTGCAAAGGCCAAGAAACAGAATTATCCAGTAAAACTGGATTACAAAAAAATCAAGAAAACAGCCAATAATATAAATCTATGCAAAGAAGACTGAATTCAGGGCCCCAAGTATAGGTGAAGGTGTGAAATCCACCCTGCACAATGTCTGCAGATAGGATTAGCTATATCAGTCCTTGCTGAAGCTATAGAGGATTACAATAACCTTTGGTGTGCAGTCTCAAGGATATAGAACACAGGTTTTGTAGAAAAATGGTGACAGTAAGTGAGCATACTGCTCACGGTTCAGTAATATGAACTAAGGAATAGCACTAAGGAATTACATGGATAGTTTTATATGAATTTACCTATTTACAGGGTAATGAAGGTCAGTAGTTGCATCATGCTTGAAATATGTGAAAAAAAAAAGTTTCAAGGGAATGCAGTGTTTGTAATAGTGTCAAGAGTCAGGAATATACCATCTACATTTTCTCGAGGTGGAGCCTATCCACAATTAACAATTGCACATTTGCACAGGAGCTCCCTGGCAGATTGATGAAAAAGTCAACTTCTGGAATAGAATAGAACAGAGCAGAGCAGAGCAGAATAGAATAGAATTCTTTATTGGCCAAGTGTGATTGGACACACAAGAAATTTGTCTTGGTGCAAATGCTCTCAGTGAACATAAAAGAAAAGATATATTCGTCAAGAGTCAAGAATCATAAGGTACAACACTTAATGATAGTCCTAGGGTACAAAAAGCAATCAAATCATACTAGGAAACAATAAATATAAATCATAGGGATACAAGCGACAAAGTTAGTCATACAGTCACAAGTGGGAGGGAATGGGTGATAAGGAGTGATGAGAAGGTTAATAGTAATAGTAGTGCAGATTTTGTAAATAGTTGGACAGTGTTGAGGGAATTATTTGTTTTGGTGTTTGGGAAAAAACCGTTCTTGTGTCTAGTTGTTCTGTGTCTATAGTATCATTTTGAGGGTAGGAGTTGAAACAGTTTATGTCTCTAAGTATTTTCACAGCCCTCTTTTTGACTCATGCAGTATACAGGTCCTCAATTGAAGCAGATTGGTCGTAATTGTTTTTTCTGCAGTCCTAATTATCCTCTGAAGTCTATGTCTGTCCTGTTGGGTTGCAAAACCAAACCAGACAGTTATAGAAGTGCAGCTGACAGACTCATCTAATATGAGAAAGCACTTCTTGTACACCACATATGTATGTGGCATGCCAAAATCACTTTTCAGAGTGATACGAGTGGCCTATAACATAATAAATAAATAAGTGAATAAAATAAAGAGATATAGCACATTTATATACCATTCAAGCTAAAAAAGACCAGAGACTTTTCTTTTGGGTTTAATGGAAAGAAACTTGGTGGGGGGGATCAGAACTTGATATTATATATGTTGATGGCAGCATGACTACTTTATGCATGGAAATGGAAGGTCACCTCAATTACTTCAGTGGATGAATGGCTGCAAAAACTGATGGGGTTGGCAGATGATGACTGTTTTGATTAAAGAAAAAAAATACCAATTCCTTTATTTCTACTTGGAAACTGCTTTTGGACTTTGGGATTGAGGTGGAAAAAAATGAAGTATTGACTTTGGGTTTTATCGATTAGATAGATTTGTTGTTATAGAAATGCCTAGTGCAGGGGTGTCCAACCTTGGCAACTTTAAGTCTTGTGGACTTCAACTCCCAGAATTCCTCAGCCAGCAAAGCTTCTGGAATTCTGGGAGTTGAAGTCCACAAGTCTTAAAGTTGCTAAGGTTGGACATCCCTGGCCTAGTGTATACAATTATGTAAAAATAAAAGGCTGAGGTTAGATGTTAATGCCTTATTCAACTGCACCAAAGGAGTCGGAAGTCAGTGCCTTTTTTTCCTCCTTGCTTTCCACCACTGTTCCCTTCCCTTTTAATTTCAATAACTTCCCTACTATTTACTTTTGTATTCTATTTGTATGCTATATAATAAATTAATAAAAATGTTTTTAAAAAAGCTAAAAAGGATAGCAAAACACTGAACTTTAAGAGATGAACAGGCTGAGCCCAAGGGAAGGGTTAAGAATGTCATCACTTTGAAGTCCCTTCACACTTCAAGAGTTGTAAGTCCAGCCCTCCTTGAATTCTATAGTTTCTTATCTATTATCAGTTTATCTCGATAGTTCAGATTCTTGTATAGAAATAGTATTAAATAAATTGATACTCAATTGAATAGCCCTGGTTCCTAATTTTTCATGCCTGATAGGAATACCTCCTTACCAGCGATGGGATTCGGCCAGTTTGCATCAGTTCGGGAGAACCGGTTGTTAACTTTAGGAGGAGTTTGGTGAACTGGTAGTTGGAAGAATCCATTAAGACAGAGAACCGGTTATTAAATTATTTGAACCACTGCTTCTTACTAGCAATCAATACCCAGATAAGCAAGGATTAATACTAGGATTAACACCAGATGAACAACCAAGCAGTAAACAACACTCTAATCAAGGAACTACCAAGGAAAAAAACATCCCCATGGAAAACTGGCAAGGCAAATTCCTGTATATAAACAGAAAGCACACTTTACTCTCTTCCTAGCCCTGAAGATATTATGTAGTCTAATGATTAAACATCTGCAAGCAAACAACCAAGCTCAGAGAGCATTAATGACTCAACAAGTTTTAGAAATGTTTATTGGTGGGCAGGATTTTGGAAAGTTCCAGTGCAGGTTTTGTAAATAATGCTAAGCTTCAGGGAAGAAAATAGGAGAAGAGATTAGGGCAGTCACAGATGTTTGATTAAATGACTCTCACAAACATACACTAGATTAGAATTCTAGTGCAATTAGTCAAGAACAATCCAAGTACAAAGCAATATAAGAATGATGTTTAAAGTTGATTTGAATCCCCACATGGCAGCACATGAAATGAGGTTGCCCAAATAACAAGCATTTAACAGAAATGCTGCAGTTTTCTTTTCTGGGCGACTGATGAGCTTAATTAAGTTGAATATGTCTGTACCAATCCAATAACACCAGGAAAAATAGATATGAAGGAAAGTGAATTTTGTAAACAAAAAAATAAAATAAAATAACAAACAAAAACACAATGGTTTTACTGTTAAGGTATCAGCAGTAATGAGACAGACACAAGAAACCCAGGAATTTCTTTCAGTATAAGTTTGCTGAAAAGAGATATAAAAGCTGTTAATGTAAACAGAAGATAAAAGTGAAATTCTCTACATTTGTTCCTTCCACAGTTCATTCCACCTCACTTCTGTTGCAATCTATGTCTTAAAACACCTGCATGAAGTGAATTTAAGTGATAATTTCAATTATCCTGGTAAATATATTTCTCCATATACTTATAATTGCACATAATAGAACAGATTAACAGAGTTAGAAAGGATCTCATAAGTCTTCTAGTCCAACCTCCTGTTTAGATGGGAGACCATATACCCATGATGGTGAACCGATGGCACGTGTGCGGGAAATGGCATGCAGAGCCATTACTGCTGGCACACAAGCCCTTGTCCAGAGCAGGACTGTTGCACATGTGCATGCCCCACCCACCCAACAGCTGATTGACAGGTATCTGGCGCACATGTGTGGGGCCGGGGATGTATGGGAGATGCGTGCGTATGCGTAGAGATGTGTGCTGTGCATGGGGTTTTTTTGCTCATGCATGTGCAGAGATGCGCAGCACACGTGGGGGGTCATGTGCACATGCGCAGGGGTATGGGGGGACCCCTGCACATTGCCTTCTGAGTGCTGGCATGCAAGCATGCACGGGCAAGCACACGGGCAATTATTGGCACAGGAGCCCCAAAAGGTTAGCCACTACTGCCCGATACCATTTCAGATAAATGGTCATCCTGCCTCTTTTTAAAAACTTCCAGTGCTGGAGCATTCACAACTTCTGGAGGCAAGTTGTTCCACTGATTAATTGTTCTGTTAGGAAATTTCTCCTTGGTTCTAGGTTGCTTCTTTCCTTGATTAGTTTCCACCCATTGCTTCTTGTCCTGTGACACGTGTGTTTTGGAGAATAACTTGACTTGCACTCCTTTGTGGCAATTCCTGAGATATTGGAACACTGCTATCATGTCACCCTCTAGTCCTTCTTCTCATTAAACTAGACATACCCGATTCTTTATATGTTTTTGCCTCCAGTCCCCTAATCATCTTTGTTGCTCTTCTCTGCACTCTTTCTAGAGTCTCACCATCTTTTTCACATCATGGCAATGAAAACTAGACGCAGAATTCCAAATGTGGCCTTACCAGGGCATTATAATTTTATTTATGATTTTTTTTCTTTAACACCCATAAATACCTGGTGAAAGTGTACTTTCTGGATCAATATATTTTACATACAATTCTGATAAAGATATTACCATTTAACTATACATACCCAGGGGTAGAATTCTACCAGTTCCCACCTGTTCACTAGAACCGGTTGTTAACATTCTAAGCAGTTCAGAGAACTGGTTGTTAGAAGAAATTACTGGCCTAATCCTGTAAGGAAGGCAAGAAAGAAACATTCTGGTGTTGCTTACAGGAACTGCCTCTCCGTTAACCCTTATTACGTTCTTGGCAGGACTAGTCTTCCTGTCTCAGGAACGTCTTTGGAGTTTTTTTCCCTTCCTTTGCTGGTACTTTGCTAGTGTGGAGTGACCATTCAAAGTTACAATGGCACTGAAAAAAGTGACTTATGACCATTTTTCACACTTACGACTGTTGCAACATCCCCACAGTCATGTGAGGCCAGGGGAAGAGATACATGCCTCGATGTGAGTGATATTGAGTTGGCCACACCCAGCCAGTCACATGACCACCAAGCCACTTAAGCCACGCCCACAGAACCGGTTATTAAAAATGTGAATCCCACCCCTGTACATACCTTACCAGGGCATTATAAAGTGGTATTAACACTTCATGTGATCTTGATTCTATCCCTCTGTTAATGCAGCCTAGAAGTGTATAGATAGTCCTTGATTTACAATAACAACTGGGATCAGAATTTCTGGTGCTAAGCATGATAGTTATTGAGTTGCACTCAATTTTACTCTTTTTTGCCCAGGTTGTTAAGGGAATCACTGCAGCTGCTAAGAGAATCACACAGTCTTTAAGTGAATCCGGCCTCCCCTATTGACTATGCTTATTTGAAGTCAGCTGGGAAGATCATAAATGGACATGAGCCATGGATGCTGCAAAACATTATAAATACATACCAGTTGCAAGAATTCTAATCAGATCACTGTGGGGATGCTACAATAATAGTAAGTTTAAATTATTTTTTTCAGGGTCATTGTAACTTCAAATGATCACCAAACAAATGGTTATCAGTAAACAACTATTTGCAATGCATTTTCTCAAAAAGCTGCATTTAAAGATCTATTTTGGTCTGCTTAGGAAATTCAGAACCACACTGCAAAATTTGGGGGTGGGGACCAAATTTGCTAAGTCCAAATTTTTCATATGAAGATTTAATCTGGACTACCATTAGTAGTTCAGATTCTTGTAGGGCTTAAACTTGAACCTTTATATTCATTTGAACTGCCTTGTTTCCTGATTTTCCTGCTCTTGACAATTTATTGATCTTCCAACTCTACACACACACACACACACACACACACACCATTGCTTAGCTTAGGCATCAATAAGAAAAAAGTACATATGAGGGAGGATTATCTGCACTCCAAATATTGAGCTACAATGGCGCAGTGGTTAGCATGCAGTATTGCAGGTTACTTCTCCTAATTGCCTGTAGTCTGCAATTTGGCAGTTCAAATCTCACCAGGCTCAAGGTTGACAGCCTTACATCTTTCCAAGGTGGGTAAAATTAGGACCCAGATTGTTGGGGGCAATATACTGACTCTGTCAACCACTTAGAGGGGGCTGTGAGACACTGTGAAGCGGTATATAAGTCTAAGTACTATGGCAGATATTGGAAGTCTTATATTAGCAGATATTGGAAGCCTAGTTAAAGCAAAAGTAAGAACTAATTATCTAAGTGGGAGCCAGAGTGGGATTTTGTGATCTCACAGATTGTACAAAGCAAAGAAGTAGAGTGCCAGTTTGGGAAACAAAGAGCAGAAGCTAGTTTGTCCAAGCAGCTTCTCTTTGGGTGTTAATGAAAAAAAAAAAAGTGAGTTAATCACAAGAAAGCAGATTTCAAGCAATTAAGCAAAATTGTCGCCCTTAAGTTTCCTTTCCAATTTGTTTGTCATGGAGCTTATAGTCCATAGAAGCCTCTGAGCAATAGGCAGCACTAAGCTTCTGACATTTGTACAGATCAGTGATGATTTGATCTGTGTCAAAAAGCCAAGCTGAAGAAATTACAGCCTTTCTTGTCTTTATTTTCTAAAATCCCAAAGCTTCATGAACTGTAGATCCAACTGACAGAAGAAAATTGGAAATCACTGGATTTCTTTTCAGGCACACATTACACATTGGATCAAAACAAATTTGTTAAAGAAACTACACAGAATTATTCCAGATCTTGGATACTTCACAATTTTTAGAATTGTGCATCCAAATCAGCATCCAAATATTTTCAGTAAAAAAAATGCATGTAAATTTTGTGCAAAATTGTTTATCAGATTTAGTTATGGACCTTTAGGAATTCCTCAAGAGCAAATCAATTGAGTGTGCTTTCAGGATCCAAGTTAGCTGAAATTTGTCCTACCTCAAGTTTTAGAAGATCACTTGTGTTAAGTCTGGGCAGTGGGTCCCAAGGAGAGACGAAACTCAAAGTAGTGGCAACAGCTCTTTATTAGGAAATCAGATACTGAGACAAAACTCCCAGCCATGGCAGCTCTTTTTATAGAGCTGGCTATGGCTAGGCAGCCTATGACATGCTTTTGAGCTTGCCACGCTTGGTTTTACCCAATCGTGGCAGCCTGAATATGAACCAATCAGAACGCTTAGTATTGTCCAATCACGGCCCGGCTTTTCCGGACCAATAGGAATGCAGGCCTACAAGCCTGCTAGTATGGAATACCCCTCCCTTCTTGGTTCCGTCCAAGGGGTGGGGTAACGTAATCACGCAAGTAGGCGGGTCTTTGTACCTGCCTACTAGACTTGCACAGTTCACAATGTCTCTGTTCACCATCGGGTTTGGATGGGCTCCGTGTCACTCTCAAGCTACTAGATGGAACTGCCTGGAAGGGTAAGCCGGTCCTCTGGCTGCGACTCCCACCTGGTGATTCCGGATCGGTTGAGTCGTTTGCTCTGCTGTTCCCGCCTGGGCTCTCTGGGCTGGTAGAGCTTGTCTGGCTGCTGCTTCCAGGTGAAGTGCCCGTCTGCCACGCCTCCCCTCTGGCTGGTAAGTATTGTTGGTTTTTATTAAATGTTTGTGGGGGGTGTTCTGCTTGTACAGGTGTTTGTTCATTTTCCGAACTTGAGGTTCCCCCCCCCTCTGATTTCTTGGTTAGAGTCTATGAGGGGGGAAGTGGCCAGCCTGGATCTTAGCTGGTCAATATGACATTTCCACAACCTCCCATTGGTGGTCTTGAGCCGGTAGGAGAGGGGGCCTGTGACTTGGGTGATTTTTGCAGGGATCCAAGGTGGGTCCCCTGTAAAGTTTTTGGCAAAAACAGTGTCTCCTACCTTGAAGGCATGGTGCTTGCTGCTGGAACCAAGGGGTTTTTCTGGAGTGAAAGCAGGGTGCAGGCAGTCTAGAGGTGACCTGAGTCTTCTGCCTCTTAGTAGCTCTGCTGGGCTTTTACTGGTGGTGGTATTTGGTGTGATATGTTGTAGGAGAAACATCCTGGTGATCTTTTCATGGATGTTGCCATGATCCATTTTGTGCAGAGTTTTTTTTTGTAAATTGAACTATGCATTCAGCTCTACCATTCGCCGCCAGGTGAGCTGGCGATGTCAATGCATGTCGGATGCCGCAGTCTGCCAAGTATTGTTCAAAAGCCAAGGCGGTAAATTGTGGCCCATTGTCAGAAACGATAACATCTGGCAGACCATGCGTGGTGAAAAGTCTATTTAATTTCTTGATGACAGCTTCCGTGGTGGTTGTCTTCATTGTGCTCACCTCAAGCCGATTTGAATAAGCGTCAACAGTGATTAAGAAGGTGTGCCCCTTGGTCGGCCCTGCGAAGTCAATATGGATGTGCGACCAAGGGCCTCTGGGTGTTTCCCATTCTAATGGTGGGGCTTTAGGGGGAGCCGAGCGAGTCTCTTGGCATCTGTTACAAGCGGCAACCCAGGTTTCAATTTGCTTGTCCATGCCTGGCCACCAAGCATAGCTCCTGGCCAGGGCTTTCATGCACACAATACCAGGGTGCCCGTCATGCAGCAAGTTTAAAACTTTTTTCTGTAGTGTTTCTGGTATTACTACCCGGTCTCCCCACAACACGCAACCTCTTTGCAAAAAGAGTTCAGTTTGCCGGTTTTTAAATGGTTTAAAAAGTTTGTTTGGCTCAGTTTCTGGCCATCCCCTCTCCACCCAGCTGAGAACTCGTGCCAAGCGTTTGTCCTTTCTGGTTTCGTGGGCAATGTCTTGTGCAGTTACTGGTGGCATGGGTATCATTTCAATTTGCAAAACTGGTAATGTGGGTGCTGGGTCTTCTTGCAAATCTGGCAAGGGGGAGTGGCTTAAGGCGTCAGCATGAGAGATAGTCTTGCCAGGGCGATGTATCAATTTGTAATTATAAGCGGCTAGAAATTCAGACCATCTTGTCATTCTAGGTGACAAGATGTGTGGAGTGGGCTTGACACCCACCAATATGCCAAGTAGGGGCTTATGGTCTGTAATAATGGAAAATGTCCTACCATAAATGTTTTCGTGGAATCTCTTTACTGTGGAAACGATGGCGAGGGCTTCTTTGTCCAGCTGACTACAGTTCCTCTCTGGCTTGGACAAGGTCCTGGAAAAGAATGCAACGGGGGCTTCCGTTCCATTTGGTAAAACGTGGCTCAGGATGGCGCCAACCCCGAAAGGCGATGCGTCGCAAGTGACAGTCAGTGGTAGTGTTTCATTATATTGAATGAGGGCTGCATCTGAAGTCAAAAGGTTTTTTATTTGGTGAAAAGCATGCTCTTTTCGCCATCCCCATATCCAGGAAGCCTTTTTATCAAGGAGTCTATGCAGAGGTTCTGCGACAGTCGCTTTCTAGGGTAGAAAAATGTTGTAGAAATTAATGAGTCTGAGGAAGGCTTGGAGGTCTGTTTTGTTCTTTGGTCTGGGGGCATTTTTGATGGCTTTAAATTTTTTATCTGTGGGGTGATTTCCTTGTTTGTCAAGGAGGTAGCCAAGAAATTCAACCCTTTCAGTGCATAATTGGCACTTTTCTTTTTTCACCTTGAGGCCAGCATCTTTGAATTTCTGTAGGACGACCCTCAGTCATTTTTCCAATTGTTTTTTGGTAGGGGCTGCTACCAGAACATCGTCGAAATAGGGCACGACTTCTTTAATTCCCCGCAGCAATCTCTCCATTAGACTTTGAAAAATGCCTGGTGCGATGCTGACCCCAAACTGGAGCCGGTTACATTTGAATGCCCCTCTATGTGTCACTGTGGTTTGGGCTTTGGCGGTTTCAGCATCGACTGGCAGTTGTTGATAAGCTTGAGCCAGGTCAAGCTTTGCAAAAATTTTGCCACTCCCTAGTGAGTGCAGGAGATGTTGGACTACGGGCACTGGGTAGGCGCTCTGCTGCAATGCGTGGTTGAGGGTGGCCTTGTAGTCATCACAAATTCTCAGGGAGCCGTCAGGTTTGATGGGGATGACAATTGAGGTCTCCCAATGGGCATGATCGAGGGGTTGTAACACGCCTTGTGCTATTAGTTTGTCTAATTGTTCGTCTATTTTAGGCTTGAGTGCAAAAGGCACTTGGCGCGGTTTGAGATGGATGGGAGCGATGTCAGGGCTGAGATTAAAGGAGATAGGGGACCCCTTGTACTTGCCTAGATGTTCACTGAAGACTTCTTGGAAGTCCTGGATGAGCATTGCTTCCCAGTCTTCGTCTTCTGTGTGGTTGATGCCTGCCATCTCGATCCCCAACGGTGCGAACCACTGCAACCCAAGTAGGCTGGGTCGGTCTTTATTAATTATTGTGAGTGGTAGGATGGTGGTATGATTTTTGAATGAAACTTGAAAATGTCCAGTGCCAGCGACCGGAATGCGATTACCTTGATAATCTCTCAATATTAGCTTCTGGTCGCTTAGCTCTTGGCGGCGGATGCTGGGAATTAGTCATTTTATGGTCCTCCAGGAGACCATAGAGAGGGAGGAACCGGAGTCTACCTCCATGGTGCAAGGTTTGGTTCTCAATGGTGACCTCTACATGTATCTTTCGTGCGTCTATTGATGAAGCATGGCTGATGGTGACTGTTTGGTGTGTTTCTTCTCTTTTGGGTACCTCGATGAACTTCCTGGGTCGGCTGTCCTGGTTCCACCAGCTGTCATTTTGGTGGTCCCAGTTCATGGTGGGGGTGCCATCACTTCTTCTTGGGCTGTTTCCTCATCGTCGGGGGCTGGAATTTCGTTTGTTGCGGCATACTTTGGCAATATGCCCTCGTTTTTTGAAAAAATGGCAAACAGCGTCCAGGAACTTACATTTGGAATGCGGGTGATTTCCTCCGCAACCGGCACATTGGTAACTCGACTTACAACTGCGCCGGTCTCACTGCTCGTGTTCCAACTGAAGTCTGTGTATTTCTTCCTTTTCACTGTCAGAAGGGGATTCAATGTCGCCGTGGTGGATGGATGCTGCATGTTTTTCTGCTGCGGTTGTTGTCTCACTGGTGGGTTGGTGGTTGGTTCCATTGGAACGTCGCATTCGCACTGCTGACTTACGGGTGGCCTTGGCTGTGGTGGCTTCAGCTACGACATCGGCGAAGGAGATGTCTCCTTTAGCCATCAGCCTGCTTTGGAGAGTTGGGTCTTTCAGGCTGAGGACAACTCGGTCACGCAAGACCTCGTCTAGATTGGCGAATCTGCATAAGCCTCTGAGGTTCCTCAGGTCGGCTACAAACTCTCCGATGCTCTCACCCTCGTGCTGATCCCTCCGGTAAAAGTCATGTTGATGGATGAGGATTGGCACCGCCAGGGTATAATGGTTCCGGAGGATGGGAGCTAGGGTATCCCATTCCATTGTCTTGATGTCTGCGGGCTTTCCGAGTGCCTTGGCCATTTTAAAAATGGTGGGTCCGCAGTGTGTTAGAAAGACTGCTCGCTTCTTGCTGCCGGTGGGGTCCTTCAGGTTGTTTGATTCCAAGAACAGTTGGAAATGATCGATGTAGGACTCTGAGTCCTCACTGGCCGGATCGAATGGTGCGGGTGGCACGGCGCTGCTGGCCATCTTGATGGTCGTCTGTGCACTTTCTGCCACATGCTAGTCAGCTCTGTTGTCTCAGTATCCCATCCTCGTCACCAGTGTTAAGTCTGGGTGGTGGGTCCCAAGGAGAGACAAGACTCGAAGTAGTGACAACAGCTCTTTATTAGGAAATCAGATACTGAGACAAGATTCCCAGCCATGGCAGCTCTTTTTATAGAGCTGGCTGCGGCTAGGCAGCCTATAACATGGTTTTGAGCTTGCTGTGCTTGGTTTTACCCAATCGTGGCAGCCCGAATATGAACCAATCAGAACGCTTAGTATTGTCCAGTCACGGCCCGGCTTTTCCGGACCAATAGGAATGCAGGCCTACAAGCCTGCTAGTATGGAACAACTTGTATCTCTATAATATTTGATTTTCAAAAGCAACTAAAGAGGACAGACACAGATTCAACAGAGAGTTAGGACCACAGAGAAAGCAATTGCAATCAGCCTGCCTTCTGTTGTGGACTTGTATACTGCATGAGTCAGAAAAGGGGATGAAATTTTTTTTTTACAGATTCTTCACATCCTGGACATAAATAGTTTCAACTTTTTCCCTCAGGATACCGCTATAGGGTATTGCATGCCAAAACAACTAGACACAAAGACAGTATTTTCCCCCATGCCATCAATCTGCTAAATACATAATTCTCAAAGCACTGTGTTATACATATGAATACCTAACCATATAGTAGCATTGTAGTACTATTATCCTTCTCCTCTTTCCTATTACCTATTCCTCTTGGTAAATTATGTCTATCACTTTGATGGTTGTATTTTATGATTCAAGTTTTATCACTTTGTTGCTTGTATGTACACCGAGAGCTTATGCACCATAGCTAAATTACCTTGGACAATAAAGAACTATTCTATTCTATTCTATTCTATTCTATTCTATTCTATTCTATTCTATTCTATTCTATTCTATTCTGTTCTACTCTGTTCTGTTCTGTTCTGTTCTATTCTATTCTATTCCTATCCCAATCCCTATCCTATCTTATCCTATTAATAGAAAAGCATGAGGAAGCCCATATTGGCCCAAAATTCTTCTTTCTGAAAGGTGTCCATATTTATTTCCAATCCATAAATTACAAAGCAGATTTTAAAAATCTTCAGATTTTACCAAACAGATTTGGAGCCTATCATTCTAACTATATTTTCACTTCATACTCTAACTTAAGCCAACTTGTTGCATTAAAGCCTTTGAAGCACACAAATATCCCTTTCTAGACAAAGATCACTATCAGTATATTTTTCTACGGAATTTTTTCATAAGAGATAGGACATTTTGACCAAAGAAGTCCTAACTTTATTTTTGCTGTTGCTTTCAAGTAGGCTTGTATTTATGTAATTAAAAAATAATAATCTGAAGAAAAATTAATCAAAGATATAATCAAAGTTTATCAGTAAGCGGTAGACTTTGTTCAGTGGGACCCTGAACAGTCCTTTTTTTTTTCAGTTCAGGGGATTTTGGTATAGCAGTTATTCATAATGCTTTTATTTTATATCCATCAAGCAGCATCATGATAGCCACATATATTTTATTCATATGTTTTTAATAGCTATATCCAGAGGTTGGTTGCTACGGGTTCGCCTGGGTTTGGGAGAACCTGTAGCTAACATTATGGATGGTTTGGAGAACTGCCAAATCCCACCCCTGGCTGGCCCACCCACCTATCCCTGCCTCTCCTACCCCACCCCACTCCTCCCAGGGGTCTCCACATGGCCCATTTTGGATATGAGGTAAATGCAGAGCCCACGTGTAGGCTCGGGGACAGTAAAAAACAGGTCTCCCAGAAGTTCTAAAAGGCTGGAAGGCCTCTGGAGCCCCAGGGAAGCTGTTTTCACCCTCTCAGAGCCTAGGGGATGAAAATGACCCCTCCACTGTGGTGCAGGAGTCCAACTAGACCACACCCACCATGGCCACACCCATCCAGAAATTGGGCAGAGAACCCATTGCTGAAATTTTTGAAGCCCACAGTTGGCTATATCCCATCTTATTTTCAGAAGCTCAGGGAATTTACACAATAACCCTTTAAGATAGATAAGGCTGAAATATATTGAAAGACACTCAATGGGTATCAAGACTATAGTGCTAACTATGGGCATGAATTAGATTGATGCAATATTATTTTAGGCCATTATGGGTAATTATATTAACTGACATTTTCAAACTTTGGGGAGCTAGAAAAAGAGGATTAGGTTAAGGATCTTGGTATTTATTGATCTTCAAATGCTACTCCAGGACAAAGAAATATTGTGAGAAGAACAGTTGAAGAAAGAGTTCCTTATATTATTTTCAAGCTGAAATTTATTGAAGATGCATTTAACATTTTAATAAGAATCTACCAAATTGGCACTTCCCAAATTAACAAGCTTGAAAGCAATTATTATTTATTTTATAATGAGCATTTACAAATCCCTAAGTGTTATAAGCAGTTCTTCAGAGAAATAAATATATCTAAAACACAGAGACAGATAAAAATTAAATGCATTAGAAAAATATATACTTAGTAAGGAAAGTTTGGCCATCTCAGCAAATTCCATCACCTTCATGATCCATTCCTCCATCATGGAAAGGATATTTTATCATTTTTGATGGTAATTTAGGAAAAGCCAGTAAATTTTGAATTCAATTAGATCCAATCATGTAGAATATCTTAAAGACTCATATGCTCAGAACTAAAGAAAAAGAAAAGAGGAGATCATATAATGGTAAGCATTATTTATTCATAGATTAATTAAATAATAATAATAAAAAATAAATTAATTTTGGAGTTTCTCTGAAATACTCTTCTTTATAGATAAATATGTGGAAGATGGAAACACCAAGTCATTGGTATTAATTCCTCATATTTTATGGTGAATCGGCATAATCAGATACCCACAGTAGTGAGATAACGAACAAATATATTCTTATCACTAACAAGCAAACATAGCTATGTAGAATAAAAAAAGTATCTTTAATACTCAGCTCTTTAGATTTTTTCTTCTTCTTTATCTCCAAAGGATGGGTATATTAAAAATCTATGCAATGATTTCTGTATCTTACAAAGATTAGAAACACTGTGATTTTAAGAGCTTGGTTTTAAAATTTCAGAAGTAACAGTCCAACAATTATTTGCTTCTTTTATCTACTTCACCACCATTCTTTTATCTACTTCTTCACCATTAAGCTCAGCATCCATTAAGAATCAACATGTATAATAATTCCAGCCAAATATTTGTCTTGCAACAGATGTGCATTAGCCCTCCCATTGCCTATTAAAGAATTCTCTTGAAAATTCAAATCCTTGCAAAAGTTCTATAAAATCTTTCTTTGTCTTAATAAGATTATTGCTTCAACATAAATAGTGAGTTTAAAATATATTCTTTGTAATCATAGAACTAGGTTATGTTGTCAAGTTCTCTCTCATTGATTTCTTAACAAAAAACCAATCACCTATAACTCTACTCTACATAGTTAAATTCTATTTTAAGCACTCCAAATTCTAAGGTCCTTTGTTTTAACAAAGGCTTGTACATGTGCATATGTATAATAAGACTGTGCAAGGAATTGAAACTCAGTTTAAGAAAGAGCCACTTATTATTATTTAGCTTATGATGAGAACATGAGAGCCATTGAGAGAATAGGGTATGATTACCTTTAAGAAATACAGCTGAAAGGAAATATGATAGTGTGCTTGTGAATCATAGAAAGGCACCCACACGTAGACATGAGCTATATGTGCATCAGTGAATCAATCATGAAACTGAAAGCCCATGACAACTAAACATTATCATCTCCTCACAGTGTTAAACAACCTAAATAATGGAAGCAACTCACACTATAGGGACCAGTGCAACCACTGCTATAGAGATTACCAGAAAGCTTTTCTTCTGCTAGGATTTAAAGGTAGCCCTTCATTTGCAACCATTCATTTAGTGAAATTACCATGGCACTGAAAAAAATATACTTACTGCACTTACAACCATAAGAAATACCACTTACTTTACATAAGAAAGATCTCCAGGTAAAACTATAGCAATTGCCCAAAGCCCTCAGGACAGCCTACAGAGTTGCCCCTGCATGGCCCCATGGGAGTCTGACAACCAATCAGAATACAAGCTCCAATACAAATCCCAACAGAAGGTATAAAACCGGGGGACTCTCAGCACCCCAGCCCTTTTTTTCTTGATCTCCTTCATCTTGAAGCATATGATCATCCTTCCTTTTCACTCTAGAGCTCCAGGCCATGTGGTCCTGTCCATATTAAACCTTCCAAACAGCCTCCACATTTCCTGTTAAGTCTGCAGCATGGGTGCGAATGATGGAGACGAGCCGATAGAAACAGTGAACTTCAAACTCTTGTTTACATATTGTGACAGCTCGAACTCGGGGGCTGCTATAGCCTTCCTTATATAGGCAACTTATTAATTATTCAACCAATAGCAAACCTGGAGCGCTAGCTCCGTTAACCAATGGGAATGGCCTGTTAATGGCCAATCAGATGCTCCTGAAGGGACCAATCCGATCCTGCCATTAACAGCCAATCAGAAGTGTGGGGCCAGAACCCTGCACTTGACTTCAAGCTCAAGATAACTTTATTGGTATTATTCATTCACAACACCCCTTTCCCCTGGCTTCTGCCCACGGGGCGCGGTTACATAGTCCTTAAGGTAGGATGGCTGTTTTATTAGTCTTTTTGATTTTCGCAAAGTGCCTGGTGGTTGGCTGCACTTCTGCTGAGGTAGATCGTTGTTTAACGGTAGGGGTGCCTCTGGTTCCGAGTTCGCATTTCCGTCGTCATCAATATCACTGGCCACTCCTTGAGGTGAACTCACCCCGGTCCCTGGTTCCTGTTCCTGCGTTTCAGTTCCATTGTCAGTCTCTTCAAAAAGGTTTCCCTCTAATTGTAATTCGCTTTCCTCTGTATCTTCCCCCCCCTCAGTTTAGTCATAAGGGAGTGCGGAAGTGCGAGACGGTAGCCGTGATCATAGTTGATCTATGTGGCGCTCCCAAAGTCTGTCGTCAGGGCACTGAACGAGGTATGATCTTGGGCCGGTTATGCAGATTACGGTCGCCTCTACCCACAGCGGATCGCCCGATAAGTTTTTAGTGAATACTAAATCTCCTACCTGGAAGGTACGGCATCGGCCGCTGGATCCGAGTGGCTTTTCTGGTTCGTAGGCTGGGTGTAACCGATCAAGGTGGGAGCGGAGCTTTCGTCCCATTAGCAGCTCAGCGGGAGTTTTGTTGGTGATGCTGTGAGGTGTGATGTGCTGCAGGAAAAGGATCCGGTTGATTTTCTCGTCAATGTTGTCGTAGTCTATCTTTTGGAGAGTCTTTTTGACGAATTGTACCATGCGCTCAGCTCTACCATTGGCAGCAGGGTGCACAGGTGAAGTGAGCGCATGTCGAATATCACGGTCAGCCAGGTACTGCTCAAAAGACAGCGTGGTAAATTGGGGCCCGTTGTTGGATACCAGAACGTCTGGTAATCCGTGGGTTGCAAAAAGTTTTTCCAGTCTTTTAATGACCACGTCAGTGGTCGTGTTGCTCATTCGGTGAATTTTGAGCCAATTCGAGTAAGCGTTGACGGTTAGAAAAACGTGTGGCCTTTGGTCAGCCCAGCAAAGTCCAGATGGATGCAGGACCAGGGTCCCCGCGGCGTCTCCCCGCGGCGTCTCCCATCAATTTGGGGTTGCCTTTGGTGAAGCGTTGCTTACTTCTTGGCATCTCTTGCAAGTTTTAACCCATGATTCGATTTGTCTGTCGATCCCTGGCCACCACGCATAGCTTCATGTGAGGCCTTTCATGTGCACGATGCCAGGGTGGCCATCGTGCAAGGTTCTTAGCAGTGTCTGTTGGAGTCGTTCTGGGATAACGACTCTATTGCCCCAGATGACACAGCTCTTTTGCGAGAACAACTCTGTTTGATGACTTTTGAATGGTGCGAAGTCGTCTGGTACTTGGTCCAATGGCCATCCGCGTTCCACCCATGTGAGGACTCGTGCTAAGATGGGGTCACGCTTTGTTTCTCTCGCGATGTCACGGGCAGTTAATGGCGGCGTGTGGAGTGTCTCGATCTGCAATGCTGTCATCGTTGGTGCAGGATCGTTGATAGTTTCAGGGAGTGGTGTACGGCTCAGCGTGTCAGCATGGGGAATGGCTTTACCTGGACGATATTGTAGCTGATAATTTTAGGCAGCCAAGAACTCTGACCATCAGGTCATTCTAGGAGAAAGTATGTAGGGAGTTGGCTTGTCCCCAATGATGATCCCCAGCAATGGTTTGTGGTCAGTTACAATGGTGAAAACCCAACCGTACATGTACTCATAAAATCTTTTAACCACTGATACAATCGCCAGGGCTTCTTTATCGATCTGGCTGTAATTTCGCTCGGTTTTCGAGAGCGTCTTTGAGAAGTAAGCAACAGGAGCTTTGTTACCGTTAGGTAACACATGGCTCAAAATGGCGCCCACTCTAAAAGGCGATGCATCACATGTAATGTTTATTGGCAAAGTCTCATTGTACTGCATTAGTACGGCATCTGAAGTCAGTAGTTTTTTCACATTACGGAACGCCTGCTCTTCTTTGTGACCCCATACCCAAATTGCTTTTTTATCTAATAGATGATGTAAAGGTTCGGCGACAGTCACCTTGTGCGGCAAGAATACATTATAGAAATTGATGAGACCTAAGAACACTTGGAGGTCGATCTTGTTCTGGGGTCTGGGAGCATTTTTTATTGCTCTCAATTTGCTGTCGGTAGGATGAATACCCTGACTGTCAATTAAGTACCCTAAGAATTCAACACGATCTGTACACAGTTTGCACTTATTTTTTTTGACTTTCAGGCCTGCTTCCTGGAATTTTCGTAATACCAGTCTTAAACGCTCCCGTAAGATTTTTGGAGTGGGGGCAGCAATGAGCACATCATCAAAATAGGGGACAACGCCCTTGATCCCCTACAATAGTCTCTCCATGAGGCTCTGAAAGATCCCTGGGGCTACACTGACTCCGAATTGAAGCCGCGTACACTTAAAGGCATCTCGGTGTGTTACGATAGTCTGTGCCTGTGCCGTTTTTTCCTCAACCGGCAATTGCTGATACGCCTGAGCTAAGTCTAGTTTAGCGAAGACTTTTCCACCCCCCAGGGAATGGAGGAGGTGTTGTACCACCGGTACCGGATATGGGTTCTGTTGCAGGGCGTGGTTTAGGGTGGCTCGGTAGTCCCCACAAATTCTAATGGAGCCGTCCGGCTTAATTGGTGTCACAATCGGCGTTTTCCAGGGGAGTGGTCAGTTGGCTTTAAAACTCCCTGGGCAATCAACTTATCAAGCTGCTCATCGATTTTCGGTTTTAGAGCGAATGGAACTCAGCGAGGCTTAAGGCGGATGGGAGCTATCTTTGGATTAAGTCTAAAGGATATCGGGGTCCCCTTGTACTTGCCTAGCTTTTCCTCGAAGATGTCCTTGAATTCGTGGGCGAGGTCTTCCTCCCAGTCACTGCCGCCGATTCGGTTAATGCCTGCCACTTCAATGCCGAGTGGTGCGAACCATTGCAGGCCTAACAGACTAGGCCGGTCCTTATTGATCACTGTCAGGGGTAAGTACACCGTGCGGTTCTTGAATGCAACCAGGACTCAGCTGGATCCTGCAACTGAAATTCGGTTCCCCTGGTAGTTATTTAACATGAGTCATTGGAATTGAAGATCTTGGCACCGGATAGTGGGGATGAGTTGCTTGAGGGTCTTCCATGAGATCATTGAAAGAGACGATCCCGAGTCAACTTCCATCTGGCAAGGCCGATTTTCAATGTTCACGTTGACCCGAATTTTCTTAGCGTCTAGTGAAGAGGCATGGCCAATAGTGAGTGTTTGGTGGGCCTCTTCCCATCTTGCTAGATGACTCACGGGTCGGTTTCTGTAGGAGTGGTTTACTGGTTCTCACCTTACAGGGCAATTCCCTGTCGATTGGCAGAGATTGGTTCCTTTCAAGGTCTGGCTGGGTCCGAGGAGGCTTCTGCAGACCTGTCCGATGTGGCCTCATTTCCCGCACTCGTGGCAGAGTGCGTCGCGGAATTTGCAATCGGAGCAGTAATGGTTGGCCCCACAGCCAGCGCACGGTTGCTGGGACTTCGGGTAACGGTCCCGATCAGACCGCAGGTGATGGACCTCTTCTTCATCACTGTCTGACGACGAAGAGAGGTCCTCATGGTGGGCTTGTTGCAGCTGCCCTTCTATGTTGGGTGAAACTTCGCCGACCGGTGGGTGTGCTGGAGCGCGATTTTGACGTAGTTGAGCAGCCGACTTCTTGGTCGCCTCCGCTGCTGTAGTTTCAGCTATGGCATCCTTAAGGGTGATGTAGCCCTTTGCCATTATTTTGCTTGTAGGTTTAGAGCATCTAACCCGAGGACTACTCTATCTCTCAAGGCCTCTTCTAGGTCGGTGAAATCGCAAAGGCCTCCCAAATTCCGGAGGTCTGCAATGAAATCGGCGATGCTTTCTCCTTTCCGCTAGTTCCTTTGATAGAACTTGTGCTGTCTTACGAGCGTTGGAATGGTTGGTGCATAGTGGGCCCTTAGTAGCGGTTCGAGGATGTCCCAGTCCATGGCCTTCACTTCGGCCGGTTTCGCTAATGCCTTAGCCATTTTGAATACCATCGGGCCACAGTGTGTTAGGAATACTGCCCGTTTCTTCCCGGTTGTGGCATCCTTCAGATTATTCGTTTCCAAAAACATTTGAAAGCGATCCATGTAGGACTCCCAGTTCTCTTGAGCTGGATCGAACGGAGCGGGTGGCACTATGCCGCCGGACATGGTTCCGCCGTTGTGCGCTTCAGCCACATGCTTAGTTGTCTTAGTTGGCTCTGATGTCATCCAATCCCACCCTCATCACCAGTGTTAAGTCTGGAGCATGGGTGCGAATGATGGAGACGAGCCGGTAGAAACAGTGAACTTCAAACTCTTTATTTACATATTGTGACAGCTTGAACTCGGGGGCTGCTTTCGCCTTCCTTATATAGGCAACTTATTAACTATTCAACCAATAGCAAACCTGGAGCGCTAGCTCCGTTAACCAATGGGAATGGCCTGTTAATAGCCAATCATATGCTCCTGAATGGACCAATCCGATCCTGCCATTAACAGCCAATCAGAAGTGCAGGGCCAGAACTCTGCACTTGACTTCAAGCTCAAGATAACTTTATTGGTATTATTCATTCACAACATTTCCAGTGTCTTTTTCCCCACTTGGAACTGAACCCAGAAGGATATTTCTTCCAACTGTTAGAATGCAGTACTGCAGGCTATTTCTGCTGACTGTGGCCTGCCTGCAATTTGGAAGTTCAAATCCTACCAGGCTCAAGGTTGACTCAGCCTTCCATCCTTCTGAGGTGGATAAAATGAGGACTCAGATTGTTGGGGACAATATGCTGAAGCGATAAGCAAGTCTAAGAGCTATTGCTATTGCTATTTGTGACCTTTGAACTGGCTTCTGACCAAGAAAGTCAATAGAGGAAGCTGGATATGTTTAACAACATGTGTCAACTGAAACTGACCTGGCTGTGGCCGATTTTTTTTTTTCCTGTGGGTTTTTTTTTTTCAATAGGAGTTTCTTTTCACATGGTTTCAGGTTTGACACAGCCTGGAGGAAAAGGGGGGTAGAGATAGATGGGGTTTTGCAGCCAAAGCAAAATAGCACTCTTATGAGTCAGAGACATTCCAACAGCTTGCTGGCCTGAGAAGTAGGAGATGAGTAACCAAGCAACCAGCCAGTATCTAGATTAGACAATGTGATTTATTGTTTTGAGAAAACAGGAAACTTTTAATGTGGTGGAAAGTGTGGGAACATTCAGAGTTGGCTTTCCACCAGTTTGTACCAAGATGATATTTCCTAATAAAGCTGTTCTTTGAGGAATCAACTTGCCTCAGAATTCTGTTTGCAATGGGCATATTGCTTGGAATGTCAAACTCAATCATGTCACATGAAGTATCATAATGTAATGATGTTTTTTGCCTTTGTGGAGCTGGGATGGGTGTAGTCTGCATGTGATGTATCCTACCACCAAGTCACCAGTTTGACATCCCTGATTTAACTGCAGTGCTTCATTAACACCCATCTCCCAAAAACATTGTAAAATCATGTGCAACTCACTTAACATAAATTAACTCACTTAAATTCTGAATGTGATTGTGGTTGTAAGTCTGCACTTCTATAAACCACGTACAAAGTTGATGTTTACTTGTTACAATAATGTCCTTCCCCTCCCTCAATTCTGCTTTCTCGAACAAGGGAGACTTCCATTGAAAATGTGTTAGGGGATGCCAATCTGCCAAGTTCCAATTCAAAGGTCCATGTTTTGATATTTAAAGGCAAAAAGGTTTGATTCAGAACTATTTAGGATTCAATTTGATAAATGTTTCAGCTTATAAAAACCTGGAGCCTGGAGGAGGGGATAAAAGTGGCAGGGATAGAATTCATTTAAAGGAATTTATCCCTGCCAAGATTCTACAGGATTGCTTCAACGATCTTCCCATTGTATTTCTTCGAAATATTCCCTTGGTGCCTCTTTTAATACTGAGATAAAAAGGATGCCAAAAGAATAGCAAAACAGCATCTAAGCTGTTCAGCAAAGAGTTTAAGCTCTGTTGGACCAATACAGAAGTATCTCACTTCTGGTTAAAATCCAGTTTGCAACAACAGTTCAAAAGTTAAGCTCCAACTTAAGATCAAAGCATCTGACAACTACTTTTTCTAGATTGGTAGAACAGGGCTTATTGGCAGAGTTAGCTTCTTTTGAGAATGGCACATTATGTGCTACTTATGTAATTATTGGGGAAGTTACAAAAAATTAAGAACTGTAAGAAGTAGTTTTACATTATGCAAAGTTGTTAAGAGCAAGTACAATACTTCAGAATACAATTAGGTGCATTAAAATTAAGAAAGAAGAACATAAAACTCATCATTATTACAGATGAAAGAGAAAAACACACTGAAATACTTTACAGGTGTTTTCCACTTTTGAAAATGAGATTGGCACACTGTTCTACCAAAAGTGTTTACTTTCTATCCGTTGAAATATATTTTATGCAACAAAAACTCTTTATGTTAAATTGTAAACTGTTGCTGTTTCTCTCATTATGCATACAGTTTATTTGTGTTTTGTTGAAAAAAATGGGTATTTAACAGAATGTAGGCTATTAAGGGAGCTTTGATCACTTAAATTTAGGGAAATATGATAATGATATGACAGTCTTCATAACATTTGTTCAATTATTATAAATAGAAACATGTGTTTTTAACAGTTGGTACTTTTATCAATGTATGATTAAAATATTTATCCTCTTCTAATTTCCTGCCTTGAATCACATCTTAATGGGAAGATCTGAGCTACTCAAGGAAGTGATGGTTTTCTAAAAACTCTTGCATTGATTCTTTATTGTAAGAGACATAATTGGACAGTGTGATCAACCAGGGGTGGGGAGAAGGAGGAGTGTTGTTTAACTGAGCAAGGATTTGCACAGGAAATCAGAGCTGGTGGAATGTCAACTGTCCAATTAGTGAACCCAAAGCAAGGACACACTCTCAAGAGAATTGAATTCTCAAAAATAAAACTTTATTGGGGACTTCCGGTTTGAAGGGCTTCGGCGACAGACAGAAATCCATGATTGTGCACAGTTTCTGTCTGGGCTCGCTGCTGGAGTGCCTTGAGCTGGCTGGTTTTGGGGCTAAGCCACCCTGTTGAGATGGTGAAGAGGGGGGAGACCACCAGCAGGGTTAAGGAGAGCCACATCTCTCCTCCTCAGCTGGCCATTACTCCCTTTCCCGAAGGTGGTTGCAGCAGTGGTCAGAAATGGCCACCACAAAGGAGAACTTGACCGGAAAAGAATGTGCAGGAGGAAGATGTGAAAGTTTTGGGTGACCGGGTTAAATTGTAAAAGCAACAACTAAGGTACCCTGGAATTTAAACTTACAAAAAATAACATTGCTCCCAAAGAAGAGTCAGAAGCAGCGAAGGAAAGTGAAAAGGGAAAGGTTTGGCTTTTTTCTTCTTCTCTCTCCTTCCCTATACTTTCCTATACTAAGAGATTAAATAAGAAATTGGAAAAATCTGCTTTGACATCAATAGGCAATTAAGCTGAAAATAAAACAAAATGCCAAAGGGATAATAAAGATTTCTGGACATCAAAAATGTTCTTTTTCATAAGCAGGAAGGGAGAGAAAAAGAATAAGGGCAGGATCTGGAAAAGAGAGGAGACTGCCTGGAATTAAAAAGAATCTACAGTAAAATTTCAACAAGACTTCTAAAAGATACATTTTAACTGAAACTTTGCAACTAAATAGTAACCCCAGGAAGAGAAAGTGAAAAAAAAAAAAGAGCAAAAAAGAAACAGCTTGCACGTATTTGGATTATTTGGTGATCTTTGGATTCTTGGTTATTATGTTTGAATGACTAAAATCAATCGGGTGCTTGTTTAAAAACTTATACAATGGCACCACTTTTGGATGAATTGAAAATGGAACTTAAAAAGTACAAAGAAGATGCACAAGAAGAGATGGGTTCTTTTGACTTCGTTTATCAATTCTTAGAAATGGAGATTTGGAACTATGAGAAACAACAAGAAATGACTGCAAAACAAGAAGACTGGGACAAAGAAGAAGCCATCTTTAATGAACAAGCAATTTTATGTGGGGAAGAAAAAGGAAAGAGGGGAAAGAGAAAGGAGAATTTAAGACTTAAAAAAACAACCAAAGAAAAGAAAAAATAATTTGAAAAATAAATATAATACTGGAAAGCAACAGAAAAGGGGAATACAGAAGAGAGAAATAGAGGTATAGAGAGAAGGGGGTAAAAAGGGGGTAAAAAGGGGAGAAAGAAGAAGAGAGGGAAGAAGGAAAGGTAAAGAAGTTACAAAGGACCGGAGCAAGATATAGAGAAACAGGACCTATTTAGAGATAATGGGTGAACATCTAACTGAAAAAGGGATTCTGTAAAGGTACATAAGATTGTATTGTTATATTAGTAGTAGAAATAACTTTAGAAAATTGGAAACAATGTATGATTAAAATGAGGGATAAAATAGTTAGTGTAATTTAGTGAAATGTTTGCGAATAAAATAAGTGAAATAAAATAAATGAGAAAATTGAATTAGGAAGGAACGGGGACATTTTAATTAGTTAATGTTTTATAAAATACAAGTGGGGGGGGGAATTAACTATGGAAAGCTTATAATTGTTCCCATAGAAGTATGATATTTAATTGAAAAGTAATGTTAAATGAATTTAACATTACTTTTCAATTAATGAATATTAATATTAATGAATATTAATATTAATATTAATGATATAATTGAATTGGAATGGAATGTTGTTTTAATTATATACATTTATATTTTTTTCTTTTTTCAAGAATACCGTGTTTATTTTAAGAATGTACCAAGCAGAATCCGAATGGAAGTTATGTATTACCGTATATACTTGAGCATAAGCCGAGTTTTTCAGCCCATTTTTTGTGCTGAAAAACCCGCCCTCGGCTTATACTCGAGTCAGCCGCTACGGCACCATGCCTGGCCTGCGCTGGCGTGGCTGCAACCGATCGCGCCTCCAGGGCAGCATCGCCGCCGCGGCTGTCTACCCGCTGAGGGCCACACAGGCAACCCCAAGCGGCCTCTCCTTCCCCATTAATGGGCGCCCAGAGCCCCCGCGAGCTCCTGTGTTGCGCGCTTCCAGCTTCGCCAACAAACCGCCAGGCTCAGGCAGCCTCCTCCGCCCCCTACCCTAGCAGCGAAGAGCTGCTCCGGGGGCTCCCGCCACTGCGCAGCCAGGCACTTTGTCTCGCTGCCCCCGGAGCAGCTCTTCGCTGCTAGGGTAGGGGGCGGAGGAGGCTGCCTGAGCCTGGCGGTTTTTTGGCGAAGCTGGAAGCGTGCCCGTTAATGGGGAAGGAGAGCCCGCAGCTCCGAAAGTCTTTTCACCATTGGGGACTGAACAGGAGAGCTGCAAACGCCGCGATCCCCAGGAAAGGGCGGCCCTCTTCCTCTCGGCGGCTCCCGCCACGGCGCAGCCAAGCACTTTGTCTCACTGCCCCCGGAGCAGCTCTTCGCTGCTTGAGTAGGGGGCGGAGGAAGCTGCCTGAGCCTGGCGGTTTGTTGGCGAAGCTGGAAGCGCGCAACGCAGGAGCTCGTGGGGGCCCCGGGGGCCCGTTAATGGGGAAGGAGAGGCTGCTTGGGGTCGCCAGGCTCAGGCAGCCTCCTCTGCCCCCTACCCTAACAGCGAAGAGCTGCTCCGGGGGCAGCGAGACAAAGTGTCTGGCTGCGCCGTGGCGGGAGCCGCCGAGAGGAAGAGGGCCGCCCTTTCCTGGGGATCGCGGCGTTTGCAGCTCTCCTGTTCAGTCCCCAATGGTGAAAAGACTTTCGGAGCTGCGGGCTCTCCTTCCCCATTAACGGGCGCGCTTCCAGCTTCACCAACAAATGGAGCTGCAAATCTGGTAATCGCTTGTGGAGCCTCGGCACGAACCCCCTTTCCCCGCACTCCCCCCCCGCACTCCTCTGGCAGCAGCAGGCGGGGAAAGCCCCACTTTCCCCTGGCTTTGATGGCACGCGTGAGTTGGCTTTCCACTCTTTTTTTTTTAACTCTCCTCCTCCTCCTCCTCCTCTCCTCTCCCCTTGTTGTCTGGTCTTTCCTAAAGAAACTCGAGGGCTCACACTTCCAGGTGTTTCTCCCTGTCTTTCTCCCTGTCAATGATCTTTTCTTCCCTTCCCTTCTCTCAGCCCCACCCTCCTTCACCTTTGTCACCACAATCCTGAACAGATGAAGTTTGTACTTCTCAAGAAAGGTTGGATGTTCCTTTTGAGGAGGGAACCTAGTGTGACATCTGTATGTTGACCTACTACTGAGCCATGGCATGTGTGCACATGCAATGGAGGCATGAGGGAGAGCTGTGAAAGAGATGGTGGCTCTCCAAAACAGGATGTACATGCAGCACATACACATGCTTTTTTCTTGCAAGGGAGAGAGTGACTCCTGCCTCCCACTGTCATCATCATCATCTTTTGGGTTAGTGAATCAATTAAACCTTTCATGATAGTGAGATCGTTTCCCAAAATTTCCCTTAAATCAGGGAAGAAATCAGAAACAAACCTTTGGACTGAGAATAACCTGTTCCTATGATGCCATTTTTGTTCACTGCAGTGTGAAAAATGTGAAAAAACACACTTCTTTTTCTTCATCTTCTTGTTCCCTATTTACTGGTCTCTTTCAAAGAGGAAATTGTGAACATCAAACTTATTCTCAACTGTCCTAGTGAAAGTTTTAATTAGACAATAATTCCTTCCCGCGGCATTATTATGGATTATTTGAGAAACACTTTGCCATGGAAAAATGTTAAGAATGTGAACATGTTTGATTTTAAATGTAATGCCAGTTAAGATCTAAAGTTTCCTAAGAGGACTTTCATCTGTCAGGCACTTCATCTATCATGCACTAAAAAATTAGTTTATGGAAAGTGAAACAGTGTGCATGTGTGTGTGAAACTAACCTCATTTACATTTTAAAGCACTCTAGCCTGAATGAATATCCACTTTTGTCCATAAATATAACATACAGATGATGATGAGGAATCCAGTTTTGAAGGATTTTAACTCTTGTGTTTTAGCTTGGTTGCTGATTGAGCTAAGGTTTTTGTACTTTTAAAGTTATTGTTGATACCATATTGGTTTTGTTGGCTCTCTTTTCCACTTACAGAGCTAGTTTACTGTTTTTCTTTGAAATAAATATTCAAAAACATTTAACCTACTGATGCCTCAATTAATGTAATTTTATTGGTATCTATTTTTAGTTTTGAAATTTACCAGTAGCTGCTGCATTTCCCACCCTCGACTTATATCGAGTCAATAAGTTTTCCCAGTTTTTTGTGGTAAAATTGGGTGCCTCGGCTTATATTCGGGTCGACTTATACTCGAGTATATACGGTATATTGAATGTTACAACTTTAGGGAAATATATAAAGGCGTCATACTCCAATCAGTAACTACAGGAGAAATTTTGTTTCATGAGAAAAGATAATAGATAATTGAAACAGAACAGACAAAAAATATAAATACAATGATTTGAATTGAGATGAAATAATTAAAATAAAATTGAGAAATTAAAAGAGGGGAGAAGCTATGCAGAAAATGTAAAATAGTAATAAGATATGGAATAGAATATAAAAATGAGCATGAACCTGAATTTGTGTCTGTACGAAGAAATGTAACCCGGAATTACGCTACTTTCAAAAAAGATGTTTTATTTGTATTTTTTTCTCTTTGTGAAAACTCAAATAAAAATTTATAAATAAATAAATAAAACTTTATTGGATATACCATGTTGGTACTGGAGAAATGAAAGCAGCTCTGGTTTCCTGCAATTGCTTTCCCAGTTAAACAACCATTCTCTTTCTCCCAGTCCCTGATTGATCACATTTGTTCAATAATGAGATGTCCATTTGTTATGGGAAACAGTCCATTTTTTCCTCTAACACCTGCAGTGGTGACCTTGATGGTTTCCATACTCTTACGATCTCTGCATACATTCTCCACATTCCATCTCTGTCTGTCCCTGTCCCCCAATTCATTGGCAAGTTGAAAAGCAGTAGGTTTGAAAAAGCAGAGTGGTTCAATCTTGACAGGGAGAGAAAGAGAAATTCTCTTAACAGTTTGTTATTATACCCTGCATAATAATTCTACAAAGTAGAATTCTAGTAATCTTTAAAGAATCAATGTGATGATCCAACTTAACTGCATAGAGCTGACACTGCCACAGTCAGAAAGATTCTTGGACATTTACAGTACAACCATTAAATAACAGTATTTGATAGGAACATAGAGTGGAAAAAATAATAGAAAATGAGCAGGTTCAAATTACATGGGATTTCCAAATTCAGACTGATAAAGTTTTGGATCATAACACACCAGATATAACTGGTTGAAAAGAAGAAAGTGTGGATAATTGATATGACAATATCAAATGGCAGTAGAACAGCAGACCAAGACTTGGAGAAGATCACAAAGTATCAAAAACTGAAAATCAAAATTGAAAGTTATGGCATAAATCAGCTGTGGTTATCCCAAAATATCTTAAACAGCATTTAGAAAATCTGCTCATTGACAAAATTTCCATCTGTCAATTGCAAAAGGCCATTCTGCTTGAATTGGCACATATACCACATCAATACATTACGTTTCTTGGGAAGAACTTGATGTATATTGACTAAAAATTGGCAGCTGTGACTTTACACTTTTGTGAACAGATAATAAAAATTGTGATACAATTAAATTAATAAACAAAAATGCAGTTGGCAGCTGTGACTTGACAATTAAATTAATAAACAAAAATGCAGTTGGCAGCTATGACTTCACAGTTTTGTGAACAGATAATAAAAATTGTGATACAATTAAATTAATAAACAAAAATGCAATCACCTACAAACTAAAATATTGGAAGTGATATTCTCTTTCATTATTGTTACTTTGCTATCATAACAGCAAACACATCAAATGTGCCCTTTTTTATATATAAATGTTTCAATCCAAATTTGCTTTAAAGGTTATCTGTTTCCTGCTGAGATATTTGTTGAGAAGATTCTAATTTTTTTTCTAACTCTAATTAAGAAGCAAGAGATTCAATACCAAACAAGAGAAAGGAACAAAAATCAGTACAATTTATTTATTTTGTTTGCGCAGTTATTTATAAACCATGCATTTCAAGAAAGGAAAGCAATTTATAATCAAAAACATGAAAACAAAATCAGATCAAATCCAACTATTACAAAGAGCCCATTTACCTAAACACTCATAATTTCCATGAAACACCAATATTTTAAAAGTTCTGTTAAAGAACTGGAGGCACACTTTATCTCAAGTGAAAGTATGTTCCAAAAGGTAAAGATTTTTAGTCTGCTGATGGGGGAAATTCTCCTATTGTTACCTGGGCAACAAGCCATGGTGGACTTTAATGATGGTAACAGCACTTTGAAATGGAACCAAAAGTGAACCATAAACCAACAGAATCCATGAATGAAGGTAAGAATAATGTTGTAAGATTAATCTGGATCAGTCACCAGGGCCAGATATTTAGTCTTCTGACTTTCAGACTCATGCTAGAGCCCGTCCTCAGGAATCCAAGAAGCTCAGAAGACTAAACCTCAGGTCCCACTGATCAACAAAGATTATATCTTTCAATATAGCCCCTCCAATATCATCATCTTCTTCTTCTTCTTCTTCTTCTTCTTCTTCTTCTTCTTCTTCTTCTTCTTCTTCTTCTTCTTCTTCTTCTTCTTCTTCTTCTTCTTCTTCTTCTTCTTCTTCTTCTTCTTCTTCTTCTTCTTCTTCTTCTTCTCCTCCTCCTCCTCCTCCTCCTCCTCCTCCTTCTTCTTCCAGGGAAATTCACTGGAGAAAGCAATTATGTTTGTAAGAGTTAACAGTAAAAGGAAACCAGGCCATCAAAGAATATGGTGGCTGGACACTATCAAAGCTGACAGCAGTCAGAGCATAGAAAAACTCAAAGAAATGATAGTGTTCACCCATTGTTTTTGAAGAGAACCTTGACATATAGCAAATTGTGGCCTGTCCACAGTGTGTCCGCAGGTGGCTGGTAAGGCCCATATGGGCATGGAATGTTCTGCCACATGTTGCAGCATTTGCAGCTCTGGCTTTGGGGAGTGCTTGCTTCTCTTGTCCAATGGTTATCCTTCTGTCTTCAAATGTCTGGCAGCCTTGGTGGATCAACCTGCACCATGTTGATCGATCATGTGCCAGGGTTTCCCAGGAGGTAGTGACTTGATAGAAGCTTTCAGCAGGGACTTGATAGAAGCTTTCAGCATGTCTCTGCATCACTTCCTTTGTTTCCCGTGTGGTCACTTTCCTTGAGACAGCTCACCATATAGGAGCTGTTTGGGGATGCAATGATCTGGCATCCTTGCAACATGGCCTGCCCAGCATGTCTGGGCTTTGATCAGCAGAGTGTGAACTGATGGCAGGCCTGCTCTGGAGAGGACTTCTGTGTCTGGCACAGAAGTTTCCATCCATAGTTTCTTGTCTTGCCTCCTGGTGCTTTGGAAAATAAGTTGACCCCCTCGTCAAGATCAGAAGAAGTGCAAGATCAGAAGATGTGAAGAAACCTGGTTCACAGAATTGCCAAGAGTCACAATTGTCTGAACAGATACAAAGTCTGGGTTCCTGCTCTTCTGGCAGCTTCAAACATTGTTAATTGATGTTGTAGTTGATCTGTGAACGTGCTATTTCCAATTAGCACCTGAGTCACTGCATTTTGGATTACTTGAAGCTTCTGAGTGAGCTTTCAGACCAGCTCCCTATGTAATGTAATATAATATATTGCAATAGTCTATATGCTAGGTGACAAAGGCATGAATCTTTGTTGATAGACCTTTTTGCTTCAAAATGTCCCATTAGTGATATAAAAGCCCAAAATTGGATAAACCCTTCTCTGTGTTCCTAGCACCACAGTTTTCACCTCTTGCTATAGTAGGAACTACAAATTCAGTAAGACCCCAAATTCAGAACTTCTTCAGTGTGACGCTGCTGAAAGAAAGTTGATGCATCTCCTTCCAGGTTTTGAATAAGATGGCAAGAAATTGCCTTATTCTCTTTAGCACCAAATTATAGTTTCCTGCTTCTAATAATATTGAATTTGTTAGCACCAAAGTCCAATGGATGGCTCTATAATTGTTTTCTTTTATCTGTATGACTGATGAAATATTCATAAGAGCCATACTAAGAGTCAAATGGGAATCTTAAGTTTTTTTTAATATGTCAAGACTTTTATATATTAAATGTGAAAAATTAAATTAGACTTCAGACTTCTGAAAATTTACAACTCTGTCCATGTCATGTTTAATTAAAGTGATGATAAAATTTGCAGCAGAGGTGAACAATTATGAAAGCCATTTCTCCTCTTTTTTATTTAGATGGTAAATTAAAAAATATAGATACACAGAGATAAATAACAAGATCTTTGGGGACTTGAATCAGTGCTTATTGAAAGTGAGCAAAAGCTGAATTAAAGAATATCTTTGAGTTAATATTTTCTTTTTGGAACTATAATGAAAGCAACATGAACATAATTTTTTTTTTACACTTTTGAGTCCCTCTGCCTACCAGTATATCAGAAATAAAAAAATATATTTCAGATTTCATAAACTCTGCAGATTTCTACCCCTATTAATACACCCATTTATCTTATTTTTGAGTCAAACTTAAAAGTAAAACTGTTGTTGAAAAACATTGCAGTTGGAATGACTTATGCTGACCATTTTCAATTTTCTTTTCTTGTAAAGTCTGTTTAGTGTTACACGACCAATTCAAAGGCAGATTGCTGGTGCCACGCATCTCCTCTGACCTTTAAATCAAATTTAGTATTTTACTCTGTAGGATGCCAGAAAGCAAAAATTGACAGCTTAATAAAGTGGATTTTTTTTTACAATAAAGCTAAAAGAAAGTCCTCCATCATTCATTGAAAAGGGAGATTGGAGGTTTGGGTAATGGTAGAGCAGGGAAGGGCTTGTGGTAGGAAATCCTTTCCAAATAATTGTGTAAAAAACAACAGGGATTTATATTGTCAGAAGTGAAGGCTACCTTAAATTCAGTGAGAAAATCCCATCATGTTACCTTTTACAGTGACAACAGCATGGGGGGGTCCAATCATATGCTGCAACCACCTCAAATACAAATCAATTAGTTTGACACTAACACTGTATTATGCATGATGGACTGTGAGTCACCACAGACAGTAAAAAGAAAAAGGGGAGATTGTTGAGAAATGAAGAAATCCATCTCCCTGTCAGACTTTACTAGGAATGGTCATAGATACCAACTCTTCCAAAATTTAACCTTGCATTCAGTAATAGTGGAAGCTTCATAGACTCAATGTGATGAGATAAGCTGCTTTAGTCAAGATAAGGATACACACATACACACACACACATATATATTCTTAAGTTTTCGCGGGTACTTACATGTATGGTATTCAGCTTTGTTCGGGTATTTTCCCATGTCATTCAAGAGTTTGCCATTTTTGTAAGGGGTTTCAGTTTCAGCTCTCCAAGTTGTAAGTTGTTTTATCTTGTCCCAAAGTAGAGGGTGGATTTTGCTGCTCAATTCCAGGTGTAGTGCTAGCAAATCTTTGTTATAGGATCAGTTAAACAAAGATTTTCTAGCACTACACCTGGAATTGAGCAGCAAAATCCACCCTCTACTTTGGGACAAGATAAAACAACCTACAACTTGGAGAGCTGAAACTGAAACCACTTACAAAAATGACAAACTCTTGAAGAAACTAAAGAAATTAGAACATGACAAGAAAACCCCCAAACAGTTGTGCTTTTAAAGCTGTAGCAACGTTTCGGCAGAATCCCATCTGCCATATTTCAGGCTTCTGTATTGTGCAATACAGAAGCCTGATGATGGCAGATGAGATTCTGCCAAAACATTGCTACAACTTTAAAAGCACAACTATGATGACGTGGGAAAATTATTCTATTCTATTATTTGAAGGAACCAAATTAATATCCAACACTGAACACTCCAGCAAGAGAATAATCAGGGAAGCCATCGAGATAGAGAAACACCCCCATAACATGAATAGATGGGATGATACCTCCTGCCTACCAGACATCTGGAAGCTAGCTCTCACCAACAAATGAGTCCCAGCCACGAAAACCAACACCAGACCCAAAACAACATGGGACACCACCGCCAATCCCCCCCATCAGATCCAGGCCTGAAGGACAACCACCATCCAGAAAACAGACCACAGCTGCTTCGCCAGCTGTCGCACCCCCGACCCCAAAACCAAACAAGCTGACACACACCAAGAACACAGACCCAGACGAGAAACTCAAAGCCAGACTAAAACCCAGCCACCACAGCCACCGGCTCAGGACATCACATCAGAAAACTCAGGAAATTACACTACAAGAACTCAAGAAGTTGCAACACAGCAAATGACCCAGGATATCACAGCACAAGACCAAGGATACCATGGCAATAAATCTCACAGGGTCATCACACAACCCATTACCCAAGCCATTACTACACAGGAGGCTACTGGAAAAGAGATCAAAACACAAACGACCCAGGAGATTACAATGCAGGACCCAGGATACCACAACAAAAGAACTCACAAGCCCATCACACAACCCATTACCCAAGCTGTTAAAACACGAGAGGCTAATGGAAAAAAGATCACTACAAAAAAAAAAAATGACCCAGGAGATTACAGCACAAGATCCAGGATATCTCCACAACAAAACTCACAAGGCCATCACACAGCCCATTATACCAACATCAACTCCATCAACCAATCAAGAGGCAGCAGCTCAGCCAACCAGCTCAGCACACCAGGCCCCACCACCAGTATTTATAGAGAGACGGCAGCTCTGATCACACATTGCTTGCACTGGCACGAAGCCAAAAGCACCAGCCTGAGGATGGCAAGTGGGACATCACCAAAACGTTGCCAAGATATGAAAATCTACAAATATATATATATATATATATATATATATATATATATATATATATATATATATATATCTATCTTTGGTTATTTCAAAGTGTTCCATGTAGAGGTTTGAAACACAAGCTCTAGAAAAAAAAATATGATCACAAACCCAAACTCTGGCTCAGATACGTAGATGACACCTTCATAATCTGGCCACATGGGAAAGAAAAACTGAACAACTTCCTCACACACCTCAACAGCCTACACCCCAAAATACAATTTACCATGGAAACAGAAGCTAACAACCAACTCCCCTTCCTAGATGTCTTGGTATACAAAAAATCCAATGGCTCCCTAGGACACACCATCTACCAGAAGAAAACACATACAAACCACTATCTACATGCACTCTCATACCACCACCCAGCACAGATCAATTCCGTAGCCGAGACACTAATCTCCGGAACAAAATGCTTAGCCGACGAACAACACTCAGAGACCGAACTACACACTCTCACTGGCGTGCTGACAGCCAATGGATTCCAAAGAAAGATCACCCACCTAATCCAAAAAGAAACCCCAACCAAAATCCAAGACAGAGAACAAGAGAATGGCAAAGCCCTCCTCCCATATATAAAAGGCACTACAGACAAAATCAGCAAGATCCTCCAAAAACACAACATTAAGACAGCATTCTGCACAAACAGAAAGATATCCACCATCCTAAGAAACCCTAAGGACAAAATCAAGTTAGAAAATCAAGGAGTATACGAAATCCCTTGCACTGCCTGCCTCATCACATACATTGGACAAACTAACAGAAGAATAAGTGCACGCATTGAAGAACATAAGAACTCAATCAAAAAGGAAGAACCGACCTCTTCCTTGGTCCAACACCTCAAAGCCACAGGACATGAGATTGACTTTAAAAATACCAGAACTATCGCCAAAACTGAACACTTCAGCAGCAGAATAATCAGAGAAGCCATAGAGATAGAAAAACGCCCACACAGCATGAATAAACGAGATGATACCTCCCGCCTACCAGCCATTTGGAAACCCGCCCTCATGAACAGACGCGTACCTAACATGAAGAATGACACCAGACCCACACCCCTGAGAGCCACACAAGATGCCACCACCACACTTCCACGTAGAAAGCAGACTCACACCCACACAGAAGATGAAACACGACCACGGACCAGAAGCCGCACTGCAGCTGCATCACTTCCCACCTCAAACCCCTCTGAGCCATACTTGAAGCGAACTGACCTCCACCATGAAGATGCAGCACGACCACGAACTCGAAGCCAAACAGCAAGATCACAGCTCACCAGCTCAAACCCTCCAGCAACTAAGACTAACCTGAGCACAATCAAGCCCCCACCTGAACAGAACATGCTTCAAGCCAATCAGAACACAGCCAACCCCCCAACCAATCAGAACACAGCCAAACCCCCAACCAATGAGAACACCCCCCCACCCAATCAGAACACAGCCAAGCCCCCACCCAATCAAGTCACGCCCCCACTAGCAGTTAAAAGGAAGAAGCAGCTGCAAGCTCACATCACTCTGAGAAGCACAGAGCTGAAGACCAAGCCTGAAGATGATGAATGAGACTTCATCGAAACGTTGCCTAGATACTTCCAATCTTACGCGGGAGAAAACCTGAATAACCAAAGATCCACATATATATATATATATATATATATATATATATATATATATATATATATATATGTATGTATGTATGTATGTATGTATGTATGTATGTATATGTATATGTATATGTATATGTATATGTATATGTATATTTATATGTATATGTATATGTATATGTATATGTATATGTATATGTATATGTGTGCGTATATATATATATATATATATATATATATATATATATATATATTCAGAAGAAAAGGAGATTGCTCTTCGGGAAAAAGTTTTTATTTTTGTTCAGAATTTTCGGATTTGTTATCTCAAGTCCGTCTTCAGTGAACAGATAGTTGGAGATGTGTCAGGGAAGGAGCTTTGGTCGTTGTTTCTGTCGTTGGTGTCAGCGTTCTATAGATTGGCAGCGCGGGCATCAATCGCGTGATTGGCTTGTCAGTTGTTTTGGGTGCGAGCTGGGTTGTTTTTTGATGTTGTTCATCCAATTATCACGTAAACTTTGATAGTTGGGGTCAATGTCTTTGTGGCGATTAATGCAATTGGTGCCAGTATGCCATGCTTCAATAAATTCGCGTGCATAACGTGTTTTGCCTGTGCCAATTATTTTGGTTGCATCCCAGTTGAAGCAATGATTGTGCTCTATACTGTGTGTTGCTATTTGAGATAGTGGGTCTCTTCTTTTAACTGCTAATGTGTGTTCATGTATTCTTTCGTGGAGTTGTTTTCCAGTTTGGCCAATGTATTTTTGGGGGCATGTTTTGCATGGTATTTCATATATAACGTTTTTCATTGAGGTGATTGGTAATTTGTCTTTACCTGATATGAGTGTTTTTCTTAATGAAGTTGTTGGTTTATGTGCTATATTGATGTTAAACACCAACGACAGAAACAACGACCAAAGCTCCTTCCCTGACACATCTCCAACTAACTGTTCACTGAAGACGGACTTGAGATAACAAATCCGAAAATTCTGAACAAAAATAAAAACTTTTTCCCGAAGAGCAATCTCCTTTTCTTCTGAACTTATATCTCGGGATGCAAACCTTCACAATTATACGATATATATATATATATATATATATATGCACACATATACATATACATATACATACATACATATATATGTATATGTGTATATATATATATATATATATATATATATATATATATATATATATATATATGTATATATATATATATATGTATATATATATTTTCTTAAGTTTTCGCGGGTACTTACATGTATGGCATTCAGCTTTGTTCGGGTATTTTCCCATGTCATAGTAGTGGTGCTTTTAAAGTTGTAGCAACGTTTCAGCAGAATCTCATCTGCCATCATCAGGCTTCTGTATAGTGTTCATCAACTATACAGAAGCCTGATGATGGCAGATAAGATTCTGCTGAAACGTTGCTACAACTTTAAAAGAACAACTTCAATGACGTGGGAAAATACCCGAACAGAACACGCCTCCAGCCAATCAGAACACAGCCAACCCCCCAACCAATCAGAACACAGCCAAACCCCCAACCAATGAGGACACCCCCCACCCAATCAGAACACAGACAAGCCCCCACCCAATCAAGTCACACCCCCACTAGCAGTTAAAAGGAAGAAGCAGCTGCAAGCTCACATCACTCTGAGAAGCACAGAGCTGAAGACCAAGCCTGAAGATGATGAATGAGACTTCATTGAAACGTTGCCTAGATACTTCCAATCTTATGTGGGAGAAAACCCGAATAACCAAAGATCCATATATATATATTAGATATGCCTATTGCAGATTAGTTTTAAAAAATACTGCAGATTTTAAAAAAATTGCAAAGAAAAAACAGTACAAAGAAGAGCAACTATGATGATTAAAGGCCTGAAGACAAAAACACGAAGTTGCAGGAAGTGGGTATGGCCCGTCTAGAGAAAAGAAATACTGGAGGTAACATGATTGCAGTATTTCAGCATTTGAAGGGCTGCCACAAAGAAGAGGGAGTGAGTTTATTTTCCAAAGTATCAGAAGGCAAGACAAGAAACAATGGATGGAAGCTAATCAAGGAGAGAAGCAACCTAGAATGAAGGAGAAAGCTCCTTACATTGAGAGCAATTAACCAGTGGAATAGTTTGCCTTCAGAAGTTGTAGGTGCTTCATCATTGGAGGTTTTTAAGAAAAGACTGGACAGCCTCCTGTCTGAAATGGTATAGGGTAGGGGTGTCAAACTGGATTTGTTCAAGGGCCGGAGTGTTTTTGAAATGTTTTCATGGAATTTCAAATCAGAAACAGTAAAGTAATGAGTTAGAAGCATTTGGAGCTTAAAGCCATGAATAAATATTTCAGCACACTTAAAAGGTTTTGGTGATTTTTTTCCTTTATTCATACAGTTCTTTGTTTCCAAGCATTAAAAAAAAACCCTAATGATGAAGCCTTCCTTCACTCTGGATAAACAAACAGCATGTCAATTCCCCTTCCCAATTCCCTTTATAGCAGTGGAAGTTGGCTTGGATTTATGATCTACATTTTGAGTGTATCTAAGCAAACTACTGTCCTCTTTGAGAAGTACAACTGCTTTTAGTCTTGATGCATAGAAATTGTCAGCCTTGGAAGCCATTTTTTACTTGGAAGCTTTGAGGCTGCCACATTTAGTGCTTGGGAATTTGGGAGGGAGGATTTCATAGTGAGGTAGAAGATTAGACTTAACAACATTCTTTTTCAAAGAGTCAAGGACATGTTACCCTGCAGCTGGAGAGGAGTGTCTGGAAGGATGTCTCCTGTAGAGATGACTATTAATTGGGTGATGTGATGGACTGATGGGTGTAGAGGGTGTAGAGAATGGATCTTTGATTTTCTTTTGGAAGAGAAAACCCAAAACTCTCGGATTCAGGTTTTCCCAGATGTGCCAATATGCAAATCTAATAAAATGGAACTTTGAGGAAATGCTTGTCTCAAAGTTTATTGGTTTGGAGTTGGTTAATTGGAACATGGACAGAAATTCTTTCTTAGACTTCCAAGGGAGATGCAGTGAACTGAAGATGGCTATGTGAAAGCAGAGCCAATCACCATTACAAAAAAACCAAAAGATTCCTAGGAATCTCTTTGGATAAGGAGTGGATGGGAGACTGCCCACAGGTACTCCAGATTGTCTACATATGTTCCAGATGCTTTCTAGGAGGAGACCACAGGTCAGTATTTTCCCATGGGTTTGAGCACCAAGAGATGTTGGATTAACGATTTTGCTCACAACCATGACAGAGACTTTTAAAGGGGTAAAGAACTAGTTTGGTGTAGTGGTTGAAGTATCATGTTAGAAATCAGGAAACTATGAGTTCTAGTTTCACATTAACCCCAAAGCCAGCTGACCATCCTGGGCCAGTCATTTCTTTCAGACAAGAGGCAATGACAAACTATTTCTGAAAAACTTTGCCAAGAAAACTGCAGGGAATTGTCCAGTCAGTATCAGAGAATTGATTGAACAGAAAACAAAGTGCGCCAAACTCACTTTTTAATTACTTTTGGAAATTGCTCTCTAATTATTTTTAAGCAATTTGAGATCTTTGAAATGGTAAGTCAGAAAATTCTGGGTGAATCTGTCTTTAATCCTGATAGAAAGTAATTTTAATCATATTTTAAGAATTGAAAGAATCTGAAATAAACAGCAAAAAATAAGATTTTGATCTAGAAAGTTATAAACAGTCCTGATAAAATTAGACTATTGAAAGTTTTACAATTAGATTTTAACATTAATTAATTTTTAAAAGATAATTATAAAACACAAACAGTTTCTTGTGATAAATAGATCCTATTTTGATGTTTATAACATATAATAAAAATAAAGAATTCATGCTTTCAAAAGTTGGATACTAGAGGAAACTAAAATGTTTAGTTAGAAGAAAGATAAATGGTCCTTTAAAATGAAGCAAAATATTCTAACAATAAAAATATTGAAGGAGACTTTTGAAGAATGGAATCAGAATTAATAGCCATAATATCAACAGTAATAGGGTCTGATTCTGTAGATAGACTAAGCCCAAAAGATGCTATTGGAGAAAAGCCAGATGTAGAATAAGCTTTATCTGACAAGATAAAGATGGCATTGAAAAGTCAAGAGAATGGCTTAGAAAATGATATTTCACTGGATCTATCAAAGACATTGAGGTTTTAAAATAGAAAAGGGAAATACAAATGACAAACCTGTGACCTGGGTAATTTTTTCCTTCAGGATTTACAAAAGAGTCCTGTTAAAGCCTTGAAGAATATTTGAATGAACTAAATATTAAGATTGTTAGAAATAAAGGGAAGGAATATAAAATTGGTTCATTTGATCAAGGTTAAAAAAGATATGTTCTGGTTATCTTTTTTGGACTTTCTACTGACATCAGGACTAAAAAGATGGTGTTTTGTGGAATTGTTTATAGATAAGTGAAGAGATCTGAAATTAAGAGAGAAATGTTTGTATTTTTAAAGATTTAGAATCACTAAATTTGTGTATATTTGTGATGAAGGTTGGAAATCTCTGTCTCACATACACACACGTGTGTGTGTATGCTTGTATGTATGCACACGCTCATAAACTGTATATATTCTTTTTTATATTCTTTTCTTATTTTTTCTTTCTTCTTCCTTTTAATCCTATCTATTCTTTTTTCTTTAAGTTTAGTTTATATTGGAATACACACACACACAGAGAGAGAGAGAGAGAGTATGTTCTGTTCTCCTTTCTTGCTTTTATTAGAATTAGAATTAAATGGGGGCATTTATTCTAGGCTTAGCTGACAGTTTTTCAGGTTGGGAACATGGGAGCACAGGGTCTTCATAAATGGTGTCATGTTGAATTACTCTCAGTCCTCTGGATAAAGTCCCAGGAGAAGAACATCTTGTTTCATTGGGAAAATCACATGACAGGATGACAGTAGCTGCAAATATTGTTACACAGTAATATCAGCTGTTGGGAATAGATCTAGGATAACTGGCTTGTATGTTTTCTACAAGAAAACAAGATTCAGCCTAAGAAAGACTTAGGACTGATTAAGTGGTTGGCTTTTTTGGTATTTGTAGGACTCCTTCCAAGAACATGCCAAAAAATATGATGCATAAACAGGAAAAAAAAATTAGCCTGCCAGAGCTAAATGGCAAGTGGGCAGCCAGAGTGAATGAATGACTGAATGGTTAAACATGCCTACCATCTAATCAATATGACTGGAAATGCAGATGTTATTGAGTTCATATAATTGCTTTTTTAATGTGAGGTAGAGGCAAGGTTTATGAATGTTTGTGCTGTTATGAATGTATTTAATGGGTCTGTGTGAAACTTCAAAGATTGCTTTACTTCAGTAAAGATTTTTTTAAAAACCTACAAAACGCAACATGATTCCTTCACTTGTAGGAATAAAACCAGAGGAGGTATTCAGCAGGTTCTGACCAGTTCTGGAGAACCAGTAGCAGAAATTCTGAATAGTTCAGAGAACCGGCAAATACCGCCTCTGACTGGCCCCGCTCCCACCTATTCTCTGCCTCCCATTGAGTCCCAGCTGATCTGCTGTGTCTTCTTTTGTTGCCCTGCACAGGAGAACGAAGCTCTTCTGTGCTGTGCAAAGCAGCTGTGCTTCAAAAGCAGAAGATATAGGTGAGTATGGGAGCTCGGGCAGGTAGGTGGGCCCAACAGCAGAGTGGCAGAGAGAACCAGTTCAGTCTCTGCTGATCATTGCCGCTACCGGCTCGGTGGAACTGGACAGAACTGGTAGCATACCACCACTGACACCCACCAAGCAATGCCCTCAGAACCAATAGTAATTTTTTGTTGAATCCCACCACTGAACAAAACAAAATAGCAGATATGTTTTTCCTCTGTTTGTTTCAGAGCCCTCCTCATCCTTCTTCTTCAGAGTCCAGGCTATGAAGGAGGGCTGAGATGATGCTTCCTCAATGAGTGCAAGGCAGGCTAGGAGAAGGCTTCTGCTTCAATGTTTCCCCTAAATCTACCAGGCTTCAGAGGACATCATAAGTGTTCAGTCTGGAGACTTCTCTGGACAAAATTTCATCCTAAATTTTGTCAAACCCTCAAGAAAAGATTCAATTCAACTTCTCCTGACCTCTCACCAGGGGTGGGCTGCTGGGGGTTCGGAAGATCCCCTAGCTAAGATTCTGAACAGTTTGGAGAATAGCTCAGAGAACAAACCCCACTCCTGGCTGGCCCCGCCCACTCCACCCCTCCCCTCCTAGGAGTTCCCATGCGGCCAGTTTGAGATACACCTAAGTGCCGGGCATGCACAGAGTCTCGAGGAGGGCAAAAAAATGGGCTTCCCGGAAGTTCAGGAAGTTTGGAAATGGGCACATTTCTGGCTTCCAGGGAGCCTCTGGAGCCCAGGGAGGCTGTTTTCACCCTTCCAGAGGCTCGAGGAAAGCCTCCAATGCCTGTGGAGGACAAAAACACACACCCCTGCCATGGTGCAGGAGATTGACATGGCCACACGCATCCAGCAATCAGGCAGAAAACCAGTTGCTAAACATTTTGAAGCCCACCCCTGACCACAGAAGATAAAGATGAGTATGGGAGCCTTCGACTAAGCTAAAGTTTAGCAGCCAATTATGTATTTGTGCAAGTGGAAGGACAAACTTTACAAATATAAGCAACTAATTTATCTTGAGTTAGCACATTTGTCCATCCAGCTAGCAAATTACTATATCATAGATATTGTTAAGTTTGGAGCAAGGGTGCGAATGATGGAGACAAGCCGGTAGAAACAGTGAACTTCAAACTATTTACATATTGTGACAGCTCAGCTCAAGGGCTGCTATAGCCTTGCTTATATAGGCAACTCATTAACTATTTAACCAATAGCAAACCTGGAGCGCTAGCTCCGTTAACCAATGATAATGGCCTGTTAATGGCCAATCGGATGCTCCTGAACGGGCCAATCCGATCCTGCCATTAACAGCCAATCAGAAGTGCAGGGCCAGAACCCTGCACTAGACTTCAAGCTCAATGATAACTTTATTGGTATTATGCATTCACAACACCCCTTTCCCCTGGCTTCTGCCCACGGGGCGCGGTTACATAATTCTTAAGGTAGGATGATTGTTTAACTAGTCTTTTTTGATTTTCGCAAGGTGCCTGGCGGTTGGCTGCACTCTTGCTGAGGTAGATCATTGTTTAATGGTAGGGGTGCCTCTGGTTCCGCGTTTGCGTTCTCATTGTCATCAATATCACTGGCCATTTCCTGAGGTGCATTCACTACGGTCCCTTGTTCCTGCTCCTGCGTTTCAGTTCCATTATCACTTTGAAAAGATTTCCCTCTAATAGTAATTCGCTTTCCTCTGTATCTCCCCCCCCCTCAGTTTGGTCAAAAGGGAATTCGGAAGTGCGAGGTGGTAGCCGCGATCGTAGCTGATCTATGTGGCGCTTCCAAAGTCTATCGTCAGGACACTGAATGAGGTATGATCTTGGGCTGGTTACGCGGATTACGGTTGCCTCTACCCATAGCGGATCGCTCGATAAGTTTTTAGCGAATACTAGATCGCCTACCTGGAAGGTACGACATCGGCTGCTGGATCTGAGTGGCTTTTCAGGTTCATAGGCTGGGTGTAACTGATCGAGGTGGGAGCGGAGCTTCCGTCCCATTAGCAGTTCGGCGGGAGTTTTGTTGGTGATGCTATGAGGTGTAATGTGCTGCAGGAAAAGGATCCAGTTGATTTTTTCATTGATGTTGTCGTAGTCGATCTTTTGGAGAGTCTTTTTGATGAATTGAACCATGCGCTCAGCCCTACCGTTGGCAGCAGGGTGCGCAGGCGAAGTGAGCGCATGTCGAATACCATGGTCAGCCAAGTACTGCTCAAAAGGTAGCGCGGTAAATTGGGGCCCCTTGTTGGATACCAGAATGTCTGGTAATCCGTGGGTTGCAAAAAGTCTTTCCAGTCTTTTGATGACCGCGTCAGTGGTTGTGCTGCTCATTCGGTGAATCTCGAGCCAATTCGAGTAGGCGTCAACGGTTAACAGAAACGTGTGGCCTTTGGTTAGCCCAGCAAAGTCCAGATGGATGCGGGACCAGGGTCCCCGCGGCGTCTCCCATTCAGTTGGGGTTGCCTTTGGTGGAGCGTTGCTTACTTCTTGGCATCTCTTGCAAGTTTTAACCCATGATTCGATTTGTCTATCGATGCCTGGCCACCACGTGTATCTTCATGCGAGGCCCTTCATGCACACGATGCCAGGGTGGCCATCATGCAAGGTTCTTAGCAGCGTCTGTTGGAGTCGTTCTGGGATAACGACTCTATCACCCCAGATGACACAGCCCTTCTGCGAGAACAACTCTGTTTGATGACTTTTGAATGGTGCGAAGTCGTCTGGTACTTGGTCCAATGGCCATCCGCATTCTACCCACGTGAGGACTCGCGCCAAGATGGGGTCGCATTTTGTTTCTCTCACGATGTCATGGGCAGTCAATGGCGTGTAGAGTGTCTCGATCTGCAATGCTATCATCGTTGGTGCAGGATCGTTGATAGTTTCAGGGAGCGGTGTACGGCTCAGCGCGTCGACGTGGGGAATGGCTTTTACCAGGACGATATTGTAGCCGATAATTGTAGGCAGCCAAGAATTCTGACCAGCGGGTCATTCTGGGAAAAAGTATGTAGGGAGTTGGCTTGTCCCCAGCGATGATCCCCAGCAATGGTTTGTGGTCAGTTACAATAGTGAAAACCCGGCCGTACACGTACTCATGAAACCTTTTAACTGCTGATACAATCGCCAGGGCTTCCTTATCAATTTGGCTGCAATTTCGCTCGGTTTTCAAGAGCGTCTTTGAGAAGTAAGCAACAGGGGCTTCGTTACCATTAGGTAACACATGGCTCAAAATGGCGCCCACTCCAAAAGGCGATGCATCACAGGTTATGTTTATTGGCAAAGTCTCATTGTACTGCATCAGCACGGCATCCGAAGTCAGTAGTTTTTTTTACATTACGGAACGCCTGCTCTTCTTTGTGATCCCATACCCAGCTTGCTTTTTTATCTAAAAGATGATGTAACAGTTCAGCGACAGTCGCCTTGTGAGGCAAGAAAACATGATAGAAATTGATGAGGCCTAAGAACACCGGGAGGTCGCTCTTGTTCTGGGGCCTGGGAGCGTTTTTTATTGCTTTTAATTTACTATCAATAGGGTGAATACCCTGACTGTCAATTAGGTACACTAAGAATTCAACATGATCGATATACATTTTGCATTTATTTTTTTTGACTTTCAGGCCTGCTTCCTGAAATTTTTGTAATACCAATCTTAAACGCTCCCCCAGGATTTTTTGAGTGGGGGCAGCAATAAGCACATCGTTGAAATAGGGGACAACGCCTTTGATCCCCTGCAATAGTCTCTCCATTAGGCTCTGAAAGATTCCTGGGGCTATACTGACTCCGAATTGAAGCCGCGTACTCTTAAAGGCACCTCGGTGTATTACGATAGTCTGTGCCTGTGCCGTTTTTTTGTCAACCGGCAATTGCTGATAAGCCTGAGCTAAGTCTAGTTTAGTGAAGACTTTTCCACCCCCCAGGGAATGGAGGAGGTGCTGTACCACTGGCACCGGATATGGGTTCTGTTGCAGGGCGTGGTTTAGGGTGGCTCGGTAGTCCCCGCAAATTCTAATGGAGCCGTCCGGCTTAATGGGTATCACAATCGGTGTTTCCTAAGGGGTGTGATCCGTTGGCTTTAAAGCTCCCTGGGCAATCAACTTATCAAGCTGCTCATCGATTTTCGGTTTTAGAGCGAACGGAACTCGATGAGGCTTAAGGTGGATGGGACCTATCTTTGGATTAAGGCTAAAGGATATCGGGGTCCCCTTGTACTCACCTAGCTTTTCCTCGAAGATGTCCTTGAATTAGTGGGCGAGGTCTTCCTCCCAGTCACTGCCGCCGATTCGATTAATGCCTGCCACTTCAATGCCATGTGGTATGAACCACTGTAGGCCCAACAGGCTAGGCCAGTCCTTATCGATCACTGTCAGGGGTAAGTACGCTGTGCAGTTCTTGAATGTAACCCGGACTCGACTGGATCCTGCAACTGGAATTCGGTTCCCCTGGTAGTCTTTTAGCATGAGCCGTTGGAATTGAAGATCTTGGCGCCGGATAGTGGGGATGAGTTGCTTGAGGGTCTTCCATGAGACCATTGAAAGAGACGATCCCGAGTCTACTTCCATCTGGCAGGGCCAATTTTCAATGTTCACGTTGACCTGAATTTTCTGAGCGTCTAATGAAGAGGCATGGCCAATAGTGAGTGTTTGGTGAGTGAATAATAAGTCAGTCTACAGTACGGCATGCGCCACCATGGCTTCTCATCTGTGCTAATGTTTTCTCCTTGGGAGTTCCTTAATTAGGCTATTGATTACTGCTGCCATGGATCTTTCACTAGTTCTGGATCCATTGATATGAACAGTGTGATGACTTTGAATTCAAACTATAATTTCATCTTCTATTTTTAGCTCTTTGTTTTTTTTGGTAGCCACTATAGTGGGAAGTTGTCAGAATATTTGCTTCTGCTTTTAGATGCCCAAGCTTGTTGTAAATTCTTTGCCGATATTCTTTTTGGAATGTTTTTAAAATAGAGTATGTATTCAAGGGAGAATCACACTTATCAGGCAATCAACCAGTAACCAATGAGAAGTGGTACATTCTTCTCAGTCTCACCCACATTGCATCTTCTTTGTGCAGGGAAAGCATAAGCACATAGATGCTGCCTCTTTACCTGTTAGTTATCATAATCCTGCCATGTCTTTCTCAGTTTGGAAAATATGCTATGTGATTGGAAAATGTCCTGTGGGTAATAAAGGAGACCTTGCAAAGGTAATTCTAATTGCTCTCAATTATGTAATAACTCCCTCTTCAAAAATGATACAAAATGAGAGGGGGAGGGGGAGAGAGAGAAAGAGAGAGAGAGAGATTTGTCGGTTCACAAACTGCAGTATTATTCCTTAGGACCGAGCAGTAGCTGCCAATATTATTAACTCCAACTTCTTATTTCACTGAGCGCTACTTCATATAATCGGTTCTTAGTTAATTAAGTACTGAAGTCAGTCTGTTCTGGAGAATAATTACATTTGTCATTTTCCAATCAGCTGCTTTCATAAGACTCAAAACAGGGTTGCAAAGAAATGACTGTTATGTTCAGTGCGTGGCCCAAGAAGCAGAGACGAGTCAACGAACAGTGAACTTCAACTCTTTATTTAACATGGTGCAACAGCTCTCTCGAACGGCCTCAACAGCCCCCTTTATATAGGCAAGCTCTTGGGCATTTAGCCAATGAAAACATAGGAACGTTAGCTTTTTTTAACCAATGAGAAGGGCTTGTTAATAGCCAATCAGATTCTCCTGAACGGACCAATCCGATATCGCTATTATCAGCCAATCAGAAGTGCAGGGCCAGAACCCTGCACTTTGCTTTAAGGTTTCAACAAACTTTATTCAAGCACTTTTATTAATTCACAACACCCCTTCCCCCCGGGTTCCGTTTAAAGGGTGCGGTAACGTAGTCTTTGAGGTCGGCAGGTTGTTTTGATTGTCTATTTGATTTACGCTGTCCTCCTGGTATTTGTCTAGAGTCTTGTTGGGGTAAGACGTTATCTGGTGAACAGGGTGCCTCTGATTCTGCATCTAAACTTCCGTTACCATTAATGTCCTTGATATCTCTTTGAGGCGAGTTAACCCCTGTCCCCGATCCTTCTTCACATGTTGAGTCTGAGCGGTTGTTTGTTCCGCTTGTGCCTTCCGCCGTTCCAAACTCAGCCTCCTCGGCATCTCCTCCCCCCTCAGTTTGGAAATCACCGGAATCGCAGACCCCAGACTGCAGCCTTGAATGCAGCTGATCAATATGGCGCTTCCATATTCTATCGTCGCAACATTTCACTCGGTATGATCTGGGTCTGGGTACTTGGATTACAGTTGCCTCGACCCACAATGGGTCGCCGTAAAAATTTCTCGCGAAAACCAAGTCACCTATCTGGAAATTTCGGCATTTCCCGCTGGATCTGTGTGGTTTTTCAGGTTTGTACGATGGGTGTAGTCAGTCCAGGTGGGAGCGGAGTTTCCATCCCATCAATAACTCAGCGGGAGTTTTTTTGGTGATGCTGTGTGGAGTGATGTGCTGCAAAAGGAGTATCCGGTTAATCTTGTCTTCGATATCGCCATAGTCCATTTTATGTAGAGTTCTTTTGATGAATTGTACCATGCGCTTGGCCCTTCCATTAGCTGCAGGATGCGCCGGTGAAGTTAGTGCATGGCGAATACCACGGTCTGCCAGATACTGTTCAAAAGAAAGTGCGGTAAACTGGAGCCCGTTGTCAGATTCCAGAATGTCCGGTAATCCGTGTGTTGCAAATAATCTGTCCAATTTCCTGATGACCGATTCGGTTGTTGTATTTTTCATCTCATGGATTTTGAGCCAGTTCGAGTAGGCATCCACTGTTAATAAAAATGTGTGTCCATTCATAGGTCCCGCAAAGTCCAGATGAATACGGGACCATGGTCCCCTGGGTGTTTCCCATTCTGTTGGGGTTGCTTTCGGTGGGGCATTGCTGACTTCCTGCATTTGTGACAAGTCTTCACCCAGGCTTCGATCTGCTTGTCTATGCCCAGCCACCACACATAGCTTCGTGCGAGTGCTTTCATGTGCATGATGCCGGGGTGGCCATCGTGCAAGGTTCTCAGTACCGCTCGCTGTAATCGTTCTGGGACAATGACTCTATTGCTCCAAATGATGCAACCCTTCTGGGAAAACAGTTCCGTCTGTCGACTTTTGAAGGGAGCGTAATTGTCAGGGATTTGGTCCAATTGTTATCCACGTTTTACCCAGTTGAGGACACGTGCTAGAATGGAATCGCATTTAGTTTCAATCGCGATATCGCGAGCTGTCAGTGGCGGTTTTTGGAGTGTCTCAATCTGCAGTGTTGTGACGGTCGGAGCAGGGTTGTCCACTGTTTCTGGAAGCGGTGCACGGCTTAATGCGTCAGCGTGGGGAATGGCTTTCCCCGGGCGGTGTGGCAACTTATAATTATAGGCAGCCAAGAATTCTGACCAGCGGATCATTCTGGGAGATAATATATAAGGGGTTGGTTTATCTCCCGCTATTATTCCCAGTAAGGGTTTGTGGTCAGTTATTATTGTGAAAGCCCGCCCATAGTTATATTCATGAAATTGTTTAACAGCAGATACAATAGCAAGAGCTTCCTTATCAATTTGACTGTAATTGCATTCTGCTTTTGACAGTGTTTTTGAAAAGTAGGCAACAGGGGCTTCACTTCCGTTTGGTAAAATGTGGTTCAAAATGGCGCCCACTCCGAAGGGTGATGCATCACAAGTAATAGTCAAAGGCAAAGTCTCATTATACCGCATCAAAACAGTGTCGGAGGTCAATAAGTTTTTTACTTGTCAAAACGCCTGTTCCTCTCGGTGCCCCCAAACCCAGGTTGCTTTTTTGTCTAATAAACGATGTAGGGGTTTGGCTACAGTTGCCTTGTGAGGCAGGAAGATGTTATAAAAATTGATAAGGCCTAGGAACATTTGGAGATCCGCCTTATTTCGGGGTCTTGGGGCGTTTTTGGTTGCCCTAAGTTTGCTATCAGTGGGGTGAATGCCCTGTTTATCTATTAAATATCCTAAAAATTCTACTCAATCAGTACATAGTTGACACTTGTTTTTTTAACTTTGAGACCCGAGTCTTTAAATCTCTGAAGAACCAACCCCAGGCGCTCCCTTAGTATTTCTTGAGTCGGAGCAGCAATTAAAACGTCATCAAAATAGGGGACAACGCCTTTTATCCCTTGTAATAGTCTTTCCATCAAACTTTGAAAGATTCCCGGGGCCACGCTTACTCTGAATTGGAGTCGGTTACATTTAAACGCACCTCGGTGCATAACGATCATTTGAGCCTCTGCTGTTTTTCTGTCTACAGGCAGTTGCTGGTATGCCTGGGCTAGATCTTGTTTAGCGAAGACTTTTCCATCCCCCAGGGAATGGAGAAGGTGTTGCACCACCGGTACCGGGTAAGCATTTTGCTGCAGAGTGTGATTCAGGGTGGCTCGGTAGTCCCCACATATTCTTCACGATCCATCTGGCTTGATGGGTGTCACGATTGGGGTCTCCCAGGGAGAATGGTTGGTTGGTTCTAACACCCTCTGGGCTATTAATTTATCAAGCTGCTCGTCAATCTTTGGTTTAAGGGCGAATGGGACTCGACGAGGCTTAAGGCGGATGGGAGCTATTTCGAGATTGAGGTTAAATGATATTGGGGTCCCCTTGAACTCGCCTAGTTCATCTGCAAAGACGTCCTGGAATTCTTGGATGAGAGTCTCTTCCCAGTCGTTGCTGCTGGTTCGGTGAATGCCGGCCACTTCAATTCCAAGTGGAGTGAACCATTGAAGGCCTAACAAACTAGGCCGATCCCTGTCGACTACAGTCAAGGGTAGAGATGAAGTACGATTTTTAAAGGAGACATGGACTTGGCTGGATCCAACGACTGGAATTCGATTTCCTTGATAATCTTTGAGTATGATTCTTTGGAACCAGAGGTCTTGTTGCCAGACGGTAGGGATGAGTTGCTTGAGAGTCTTCCAGGAAAGCATCAAGAGGGACAATCCTGAATCGACTTCAATCATACAAGGCTGGTTTTCGATGGCCACCTTGACCTGGATCTTCTTGGTGTCCAGTTTTGAGGCATGACCAATCGTAATAGTTTGGTGTGCCTCTTCTCGCTTCGTTGAGTGGTTTAGGGTTTTGTTTCTGTAGGAGTGGTTGTTCCATTGGTGGTTCAAGGGTTCTCACTTTGCAGGACGGCTTCCTGTAGATTGGCGGTAGTTAGCCCCCCTCGGGATTTGGCTGGGTCCTTCCTTGCTCCTACAGACCCGTCCGATGTGGCCTCTTTTCCCGCATACATGGCAGAGGACGTCGAGGGATTTGCAGTCTGATCGGGGGTGGTTTGCCCAACACCCAGCATATTGGTACTGCGATTTCTGGTGTTGGTCTCGGTCAGACCGGAGCCAGTTGACCTCTTCTTCATCGCTTTCTGATGACGATTCGAGGTCCTCGTGGTGGGCTGTCATTGCCGGTTCTTCTAAGTGAGGTGAAACTTCGCTGGCGAGTTGGCGAAGTGGAGTGTGGGTGCGGCGCATTCGAGCAGCCGACTTCCTGGTTGCTTCTGCTTCAGTAGCGTCAGCGATAGTGTTAAGCCTGGGTTCCCCAACCAGGGTTAGGGAGACAAGCTAAACAGAATGTGCAGCGTTAGTCAGATAGGCACACAGATAAATGAGTGAGCTAAGCTTGTATGTTTATTAACATACAGTAAAAATAACAGATACGCTTGTGCTATCAAAAATATAGTTTATTCCATTATGAGTTCATAGCATAGTCAAAATAACAGTCCAATAGTCATGTATCATTTAGTCAGTCCATTCAGGGATATTCAGTTAGCAAAGTCCGTGTTGAATATCCTATGTCAGTTCACTTACAAATCAGTCCTTTGTTTTCTCTCCCATTCGAGCAATGCAGTCTTGATTCCAAGCAGTAATCAGGGATCATCAAAGCCAGAGAGAGAGCAAGCTGTCGTCTTGCTTATTTTAAAGTGCTCTCACAACCACTCCCTTAATTACTTTCCCATATTTAAAGTTGCAGACACTTTAACTAACAAACTATGATTACTTAGTTATTATTTTACCTAAACCAGTTAGGGTAAACAATTTTATCCCTAACAGATAGCATCTGAAAGGCTGATGTCGCCTTTCGCCATCAGCTTACTCGGCACACCTAGTGCATCTAGTCCCAGAACTATTCTATCTCTCAGGGCTTCTTCAAGGTCGGCAAACCCACATAGGCCTCCTAGATTCCAGAGATCCGCTATGAAATCTGCAACACTTTCACCCTTCCACTGATCTCTCTGGTAAAATTCATGCCTTCTCACGAGCGTTGGTATGGTCGGTGCATAGTGGGCTCTTAGCAGCGGTTCGAGGATGTCCCAGTCCATGGACTTCACTTCTGCTGGTTTCGCTAGTGCTTTGGCCATCTTGAATACAGTTGGCCTGCAATGAGTTAGGAATACCGCCTGTTTCTTTCGGGTAGTGGCATCCTTCAAATTGTTGGTCTCCAGAAACATCTGGAAGCAATCCATATATGAGTCCCAGTCTTCTTATGCCGGGTCGAATGGAGCAGGTGGTATGACGCTGCCGGACATGGTTCTGCCATTGGTGCGTTTCAGCCACGTGCTCTGTTATCACTTTTTGTAGTGTTCAGTCAGTTCTGACATCTCCAAATCCCACCTTCATCGCCAGTGTTATGCTCAGTGCGTGGGCAAGAAGCGGAGACGAGTCGACGAACAGTGAATTTCAACTCTTTATTTAACATGGTGCAACAGTTCTCTCGAACAGCCTCAACAGCCCCCTTTATATAGGCAAGCTCTTGGGTATTTAGCCAATGAAAACACAGGAACATTAGCTCTTTTTAACCAATGAGAAGGGCTCGTTAATAGCCAATCAGATTCTCCTGAATGGACCAATCCGATATCGCTATTATCGGCCAATCAGAAGTGCAGGGCCAGAACCCTGCACTTTGCTTTAAGGTTTCAACAAACTTTATTCAAGCACTTTTATTAATTTACAACAATGACCTTTCCCTATTGGTACAAATTCTCAAAGTAGACAAACTAGAATAAAATTTTCTAGAATCCAGTCCAAACTGGTCCAATGTGGATGAATTGGAGGAGTTTAGACTGGTTTATGAATCTGTCATTAACATTAACAGTCAGAGAGGCACACCCCCAAGCTAATACCTTGATTTGTCTGAATCATATTTTTAAATATACATTACAAACAAAATCATCTTAAGATTTCTTGCTTAAATGCTTAAAAGATTTAAAATATTGTTCCACAGCTTGAAAATTTAAATGTCAGCATATTTATTCATTTGGCCACCAAGGGACTAATTAAGATTCCGAAGAAACTAAGTGTGTTTGCATGTATTTGATGAATTTGAACTGCTCAATAATTTCATTACATCCACAGCTTTAGCTCTAAGGTATTCAAACTGTTCCAGTTAAATACCATTGTCTGAATTAACTTATAGGGGGGAAAAAACCTGTAGAAAATGCATATAATCTGAGCTATATTGTGAGGTTGTTTGATCAAAAAGTTCAGCTGCTCCATTTGCATCTTTATTGACAATAAATTGCTTTGACAACTGAACTCGACTGAAATGGCATGGAGATTTGTAATGAAAACAAAAAGGAGTATGAAATTGAAATTATGTGAAATTGTATCTTAACCCTTTAATAGAAAGTTGGTCATCATGAAGCACTTATAAGAACAAATCTAAATTGATATCTGTTGTGAATCAATAAATGCTTAATAAAGATCATTAAGAGCTTGAAGTAAAGTGCAGGGTTCAGGCCCTGCACTTCTGATTGGCCAATAATAGCGACATCAGATTGGTCCGTTCAGGAGAATCTGATTGGCTATTAACGAGCCTCTTCCATTGGTTAATGAAGCTAGCGCTCCCTGTGTTTTCATTGGTTAAATAAGTTAAGAGTTGCCTGTATAAAGGGGCCCATCGTGGCCATCAGTTGAACTGTTTAACATGTAAATAAAGAGTTTGAAGTTCACTGTTCCACTGGCTCGTCTCCATCCTTGCACCCATGCTCAGAACATAACAATATCATTTCGAATATATTTCATCTAAATTTCTACCTTTGCCAAAGCAAATATAAGCACATAGGGTTATCCATATTTTATTTTTAATTTTCATAGAAAATCATAGACTCAAAAGACTGGAAAAGAAGTTGGAGGTCTTCCAGTCCAACCCATTTCTCAAAGTCGGAGTCTTACACCATCCCAGCCAAATGGTTGTCCAGTCTATTTTTGAAAACTTCCTGTGATAGAGCACCCACAATTCCATTAACCAATAGATAAATTAATTGCTTTATCTATCAGAAAATTTCTCCTTCTAGGGTGTATCTCTCTATGACAAGCTTCCCCCACCACTTATTTTAGATCAGACTTCTGCACTATGCAGAAATAGTAATCTGCAATTGAATGTAGACATAACTGAAAGAGAAAACAAGAAAAATTATGATGCTGGTGCCATGGAGAACTCCCAAATAGACATCCCATGACAACCTGGAGTATCCCATGAGTGAAGATACATTGGAGAAAAATAATAGAATCTGCTACTTAGATCCAAAGGTTGTAGAATCAAACTGATTGTATCCCATTTAGTACAAGATTGCATCATTTATTAAAGTTAATAAGTTCATATGACATGTGAATGTCTAATCCTTAAATTTGTATTTAAGGATTTAAATTTGTATTTAAATTTGTATTTACTCCATTTGTAGGTACAACTTAAAATGATGTTTCCTTATAAAACCCTCAATTTCCTTTCAAGGACTTCCTTCTGAAATATTAATATTCATGATTATTAGATTCAATTGAGGATATCTCCCAGGTTCCCTTAGTCACCTGAAATTTTGACTAAACTGGTTCTGCCAGCTTGCCTTTCTGTCCCCAGTTTATATAATATCCTTCCCAACTTCACTGTCTTTCCTGGTAACAGGGCAATGTTTTTTGTATGCCTATACTATTGATTGGTTCAGGGAGTTTGAAATGTAATGCTGCTTTGTATTTATTTCATTATCATGTTAATTCTGCTTTTTTATTTATTTTAAATAACATAAAAAGTTCTTCTTGATCAAAACAAGGATAATTTAATCTAGAAATCTAGTAGGTCAGCCTTACCGCTATGTATTCCACAGCGGTAAGGCTGACCTACTATTAGACAAAGCGTGAGAACTACATTAAATCTGGTTCTTCATCAGGTCTTGCCTCTACCTTTTGCAGGAGAACACAGGCATATATGTTTTGCAGAGTGACCTCATTTAAACTGCTTCTTTATTTGTAATAAGGAAAGGAAGGATCATAGTTATCCTTCTCCAGTGCCTGTCTCTCTGCATGTATATTCTAAAAACAGATATGACAACGTCAGGGCCCAATCAAATGTCTATGAGAAGACCACAGAAAGGACATGGTATCATGATCTTCTATGGCTTGGTGCCTTTGAATTGCATAAACTCTCTAGAATATGTTACTGGCATCCTACTAAGATCAATCAGCTGTGGAATAGAAATAGTCCATATCACCTGCTTAGTTCACTCTCATATTTTATTTCATTTTGTTTTGTACTTAGATTTCAAGGGTTCTGAACAATGAGCAATGCTGCTGGGTGGCATACCAATTAAAAATAAGCAAATATCTAAAAATACAATAAAAGGGGAAATAAATATAAGAGGAAAACAAATATACACCTTTTCAAGTCAACATGTACATAGCAATAGTAATTTACAGCACTCTCTGGGCAGTTTACAATCTCAGCATATTGCCCCCAAGAAACTGGATCTTTGGAAGGATGGAGTCAACCTTGAGCCGCATCAGGACCGAACACCAGGCTGTGAGCAGAATTTGCCTGCTACACTACATTCTAACCTCTGTGCTGCTAGGATGCTTGTTGAAAGATTTGGGGTCTCAGGGTAATTTGAACTCTCAGACCTGATGCCACAATTGTGCTTCCTATGTCCTATCTGGGATGCTTCTGTGCTTTCTAAGTACTGGTCACACCACAGCATAGCAGATCTGTATGCAATGCTTTATTGTGATGTTGGAAGAAATATCCTTCTGGATTCAGTTCCAAGTGGGGAAAAAGACACTGGAATCATGGAAGTTGCTTGGAAAGAAGGTTTAATGGTAGACAGGACCACATGGCTGGGTGAAGAAAAAAAGGGCCAAGATACTGAGCGTGCCTGAATTTTACACCTTCTGTTGGGCCCCACCTTAGTGTTTCCTGTTCCTGTGTAAGAAATGTATCCCACTGGCTGTCAGATTCCCAGGGGGCAGGGGTCTTAGGTAACATTGTAGGCTTTGTCTGTGTCCCAGGCTTGTTTGAGTGCTAGCTGATGTAATCTTCCCAGATGCCATGTGGTGAAATGGGTTGAGGGCTAATCCTATCTTTTGTTATGTAGAATAGACTGGTTCAGGCCTTAATGGCCCATTGAAAAAAAAAGGAGGCGCTGAGTTTCTGCCTCTCTTGAGTTTCTACTTCTCTTTTAGGGGAAATATTTTGCCTTTTTTGTATATCCTAAAATATTTCATTTTCCTAGGAGAGGGATGGGTGCTAACTTCCTACAGTGGCACACATCTTCACCAACACAGGCTATAGCTCTGGGTTAACTCCATTCCCCTAGACCTTGCACATGGACATAGCCATGTAAATATGTCTTTGATACCTAATTCCTAAAGCAAACCCCATTCTCAAGCGATTGCTTTCCACCAAATGTTTTTGCATTGGTTGGGATGAAGTGCTACCTCTATGTTGATGCTGCAGAGTTTCAGGCCAAGCTGTAACTTTGATCTGAAACAGTATTGCTAGCAAGCACTCCAGCTGAGCTTCCAAGCCAAACCACATAGAGGGAACTCACCAGGATATGCTGTTTCCCATACCTTGTGGTCCTTGACAAATAACTGTTAGCCCTCCTGCCTGACTGCAATAGCTGTAAATTTCAAGACATTGCCTCCCACTTCCGTGGCTGCTTGCTGCTTTTTTATCTCCTTTTCTCCTACATGCCCACACACAAACTGCCTTAATATTCACTTTTATAAGCTAAGGGCCTGAATGGATGAAGCCTCCTATGGATGTTGGCATGTTCTTGAAAACAACAGGCAGCATGAATGCTTTGGAGATAAATGGCATGTTTCCCAAACTGTACCAGTTTTAACCAAAAACCAAAGACAAATCCTTCAAGCCAAAGAGAGATACTGTCAGCCTTCAAGATTTTCTTCCTTTACTTTGCATCTTTTGGCTGTCATAAGTAATGGTGGGAGGAGCATGATTATGGGAAGCGAGCTGGAGGTTTCACAAAACAGAACTGTATAACAAAACTGTATAAGTTGAGAGGGGGGTTCTTGCTTAGGCTTCTCTCCAATGCTATGCGCAACCGCAACTATTTATCAAAATATGCCAAGGTCAACAGACAGAAATGCCCACATGATGCTATACACAACTTTTAATTGGATGAACCAATTGAACAATTGGGGGTGGGAATGTTGCCATCACTTTCTATATATAATTTAAATGCTCATTTTCTCAGATTCAGAATTCTTTTGTTGCTACCACTTGATTTCCAGTAAAAGATATTTTTTTCTCTAATTAATGGAGTCTAAGTATTTCTTTCTTGGATTTTGAATGTAGCACCATCTGACAGACAGTGACTAAAATCCAGAGAGAGAGAGGGAGGGAGGGAGGAAGAGGGTGAGGGGAGAGAAATATGTTTCTGGGTTCTGAATTCACCCTCCAGCTAATAAAGATTCATCTGATGTTTTCAAATTTGAAAAAGCAAAACCACATAAACCTAAGGCAAATATCTTCCATGGATAGCGACCACTGATAGCCATCAAAGCCATCTGAGCTAATATCTTTCATCAGTTTTTAAGTTGCTCATATCTTAACTGAAACACAAATTTGGCATAATGACTAATATTTTCAGGGAATAGTAATTAAGATAGGCAGATGTAGTTATAATTGGCTTTCTTGACTCCATCACACTGAGATTCATTTATCATAAAGAAACTAAACAACAACCAAAAATAAATTTGAGAAGTTGATTGAAATGCTGTATTCTATAATTTAAAGGATTAGTGATGCATTGGTTGTGATTCAGCCATAGTTCGAATAAACAAGGAAGTTGACAGGAGGAAGAGCAAGAACTGGGATAATCATTTCTCCTTCAGCCCTCAATTGCCCTACAGCCCAGTCTAGTTTCTTAAAGATATGGTTATTATAACAAACTGTACATGCATCTCCTTTGTAAAGTGCAGGAACGCTTCTCCCAGGCATGAAACATAACAATTTGGTATTGTTTAGCCCAAAGTTCTGTTTAAGTTTACAATGAAAACTCCCAAAAAATATTTGACAGAACTACAGTTGGTCCTCACTTAACAATCAGTTGATTAGCAACCATTTATTACGATAGCCCTCCCCAGAGCAACTGATGACATGTTTTCAAAGTTCTGACAGTTGTATCCTGTCCCTCAGGCATGTGTTTGCATTCTGATGGTTGGCAATTGGCTCACAATTACAGCTGTTTGCAGCAATCCGCAGTCACATGTGGACTTTCCACATGCATTTTTCAGCTTTTTGCTGGTTACTGGCATTTACTTCCAGTTTCCCCCCCCCAAAAAAAGGGGGGGGCATTGCAGAAAATGGACTGCTTTAACAATCCTATTGTTCACTAAATTACCACATAATTCACAGCCACAGCAACTGCTTAATGACTGCTGAAAAAAAAGGTTATGAAATCTGACATGGTCAAATGGTGATCCACTTAACAATTTACAACTGTAATCCCAGACTCAATTATAATCATAAGTCAAGAATTACTTGTAATGGTAGTTCACTATTAGCTATAGATACCGAAAATGTCAACTACTTTGAAAACAAATTGGTGTCTAGCTGACGTCACGATGAGACCAGAAGCAGCAGACGGAGGTCTCCATTCCTGCACTGGCTTCTTGCCATTTGTGGGCTCCAAATAGTGCTGAAAGACACCTTGGAGGGGCAGCAAAGATAAGGAGAGGTGCCCGGTGAGGTTCCAGGGGAGAATGCAACTCTCCTGTAGAAACCCCGAGCTTGGTCTCTATGCCACAACATAGAGAAGAGCATGCTAAGATGGCCACTACAAAGTTGGGACAACCTAGGAACATCTAAGAGCAGTACTGGAGTGGAGATTGGGAACGGTTTTTGGAGAAGGGTGAGAAGAATTTATTTTATTTGTGCTACCCCAAAAGACTATAATAGAGACAAATAAAGAATAAAGAATTTTGTTAGCAGCGGATGGAAGACAGAAGAAATTGGGAAATATAGAGTTCTAAAAAAAAATCTTTAAATTGGAAAAGGAATTAATTTGGAAATATATTAATTTGGAATTGGCGATCTGGCAGGATTTGGCATTAAAAGGCATTAATTTTAATGCTGGAAATAATTGTTTTAAAGATAAATAATATTTGATTTTTAAAATTGGTGAAGCTAAATAAAGAAATGGAAAAGGAGTGACTATGAAACTGGACTTAAAGTGCCACTTGTTGATGAAAGAAGAATCCTGTAGATTCCTTCAAAATAACGACTTTAGCAAAGGAAGAAATTAAAAAGAGGAATAAAAGAAAATATTATAATAAGACCCCTGGAAGTTGAAATATGTTATAATCAAAAAGTAAGGATACTATTCTGACCCAACCCCGTTATCAGCAAGAAAATCTCAAACAAACACAGCAACTCAAACCTTTTCAGCTTTAATCTACAAATAACTTCTTTGTAGATAAAAGATGGCTTTCAGCCAATTAGTCCAACCAGAAAAGCCTTGACAGAATTCTTCAGATAAGCTGGAATCTCCACACACAATGCTGAGTACTTAGAACATTTTTGCTTTCTGCAAAAGCAAAAACCTTTTGAAACCAGGCTTATATTCCTTGGAGGGAGAGGCCATTACATTGCATCCTTACTCCTGAGTTGCCTGTGCTGCTCCAGCTGTTCTCTTCTATGAATCATCCTGTTATGTTCTGCGCATGGGTGCAAGGAATGGAGACGAGGCAGTGAACAGTGAACTTCAACTCTTTATTAATCATCATGAACAGAGCAAAAACCTGGGGCAGCAGCAGCCCTTTTATAGGGCAGGCTGCTGACCTATTAACCAATGAGAACATGGAAGCATTAAACCCTTGAACCAATGAGAGTGGCTCATTAACAGCCAATCAGATTCCCCAGAACGGACCAATCCGATATCACTTTTATCGGCCAATCAGAAGTGCAGGATTAGAACCCTGCTTTTTCTTTAAGCTTTGATAAACTTTATTTAAGTGTTTTTATTAGCTCATAACACATCCTGTGCTCATGAGCACTTGGCGCAGGAACTTCCTCATCACTGCTGCCAGCCCCCACAATAGCTGAAGACAGCAGTCTACTCCCTGATGGTCCTGGCTCTCAGCCATCTGCCCCTGCTGCCGGCTAACCACAACAGATACAGGAGGAGACTACCCCTGGAACTATTGGTGATTTGGACTGATTAACATTAGGATATAAAATTTGAGGACATTGACATTTTAAAATAAAAAGCAGGCACTGGTTCAAATAAAATAAAACTTACTGGATACTGGACAATTGGAATAATAAGCAATATAAAGATGAGAGATATATGCAAAGAAATAAAGATGGACATTTGAGCCATGAATGAGATGTGGGATAGAATGTTGGATTTATGCACTAAATACAGAATACAGAAGAAAATTCAGAAATGGTGACAGTAGCAGGGAGGGAGAAAGAACAAAGGAGGAGGAGGAGCCAGAAGAAAGAGGAACCAGTAAAACAGAACAAAAGAAACAACAAATAATACAAAAGAAGAAAAAAGAAGTTGAACATGAGATATTAATGATAGAAATAATAAATAGGGGAGGGATGTTGAGATTGGAATGCTGATAAATGAAATGGTTATAGGAAATACAGAGAAGAGATCAAAAGACAATGGGGGGAAACTTTGTGAAATGGGAGAGAAAATATTAGAAAATGATAATTAGAGAAAGTATTAAGGGAAAAAGCCAAATTTAACACAAAAGAAAGACTTAGAGATAATGGTTAGAAATGTAAAGGAGGGAGTCTTCACATGAAGAGGTATATTTGTAGTAAATATATATATAATAGACTTTGAGGAATTGGGATTAAGAACAAAAAGGAATAATGTTAATGTAATAGTGATGAAAATAAGAATTTATAATGGATTAATTAAGTAAGATAGAAATGTTTATATAAGATGTAAGTGATTAATAGTTAAGATATGAAAAGAAATGTTATGTAGAGTCTGACAGAGAATAGATATAACCATGTGTAGGATAATATTATAAGCCTGAATTTATTGGCTAAGAGAAAATGATACTTGTATAAAAATGAATTGTTAGAGGGAAAGGAACATATAGAAAATAATATATAAGCAACTGTGGTAAATGTAATATTGGGGGAACATAATAGGAGATAATATAAATTAAGATGGAATTTTTAAATGTTTAAAGAATGGTATGAAATTGTAAACATGGTGAGCACAAGAATACATGATTAAGGAAATCAGTAATTGATTAATATATTTTTAATTAATTATATATTCTGTTATCTATTTGTATAAGGTAATGAGGATATATTGTTACAGATTTGATAATATAAACATGGTGATTACAAGAATATATGATTAAGGAAATTAGAGAAGAGACAACTATAAATTAAGACGAAATTTTGAATGATTAATGAAATGATATGAATAGATTAAACTGTAAACATGTAGAATATATGATCAAGGAAGATAGAGAATGAATAAAAATAAAGAGGCCGATACAAAGTAATTTATGAAAATATAAAGACAAAAAATGATAATAGATAATGAAGTAATATTGGAAAGTTGTATTTGTGATTATGGATATGATTGATTTAAAAAATGCAAAACACCTGGAACCACACTGTTTTTCACAAAGATGTATTTAAATAATTAAAAAATAAAAAACTTTTTGACAAAAAAGAAAACAGAAACATGTGCCAGATGTTTGTTACAACTACCCTGTTTCTCCAACAATATGGCCTCCCCCAATAGGAAGTCCCAGCATGTTTTATAGGCATGAAATAAAATTAAGCCCCTCCCCCCAAATTAAGGCCTATATTAAAACATGCGAAATGGGGGTGGTGGGGGGGGGGCTTGCCGTTAGGAAGTACTTTTGTTACACACCAGGATATGGAGCTGCCTGCGTTGACCCCAATACGAAGTGCCCCACCAACACCAAGATCAACATCCAAGTCATCGCTGCTCGCCCGCCTGAAGATGCAAGGGAGGGGGAATTAAGTCACCCCCAAAAAAGACAGCCTAGCCATTTTTTTCAGGGCTCAAAAAAATAAGACCCGGCCTTATTATATGAGAAACACAGTATCTATACTTTACCCAGCTGAAAATATACACTGAATATACATTTAAACACTGAAAATATATTTTTAAACTTTGCCAATATGTTTTGACGTTTAAATAATTCAATGCAAGATGTATTAATGTTATATTATGTTTTTAAAATCTATCATTTAAATCCCCTCCAGGTTGGAAATGAATTTGCTTCCTGAAATCCTGTCTAAAATATTCTTTAAATGGCAAAGAAATATTGGGTGTGGATATCTTATTCCAAATCACTATTTAATAGATAATAATTTGCAAGCCCAAAACTGACATGCAATGACCAATACACACTGGTGGTTTACAATTAATACTGTTGTATCCAGACTTTATTCCAGATGCAACATTAAACTGTCTTTCTTTAGAACTTTGTCCCCTTGCTTTGTAGTTAGAACAAAGTTGTGTTTCTTCCCTCTGTAAGGAGGTGAGTCTCATCAATGTGTTAGGTTCTGGCTCTGAAATTATCTTAATTTAATGATCTTCTGCTCCAGAATCCCAGTTTAGAAATGAGGCAGTCACTAAACTCATAATGCAAAAATCTGAAAGTTGGCTAGTGTTAAGCCTGTGTTCCCCAACCAGGGTTAAGGAGACAAGCTAAACAGAATGTGCAGCATTAGTCAGATAGGCACACAGATAAATGAGTGAGATAAGTTTGTATGTTTGTTAACATACAGTAAAAATAACAGATACGCTTGTGCTATCAAAAATATAGTTTATTCCATTATGAGTTCATAGCATAGTCATAATAACAGTCCATTAGTCATGTATCATTTTAGTCAGTCCATTCAGGGATATTCAGTTAGCAAAGTCCATGTAGAATATCCAATGTCAGTTCACTTACAATAAATCAGTCCTTTATCTCTCTCCTGTTCCAGTAGAGAAAAACGCAGTCTTCATCCAGTAATTAGGGATCATCAAGCCAGAGAGAGCAAGCTGACGTTCCTTGCTTCTTTTATGGTGCTCTCACAACCACACCCTTAATTACATTCCTACAGTTAAAGTTGCAGACACTTTAACTAACAAAACATGATAACATATTTATTATTTTACCTAAACCAGTTAGGGTAAACAATGTTATCCCTAACAGCTAGAAGTAAAACCATTCAACAGAAACCAAACTATTACATGGACTTTCAGCTAAGCATGCACAAAACTGGGAGGACTAATTTAACACCCTAAGGTACAACTCTGAGCATATTTATTTATGAAACAAACTCAAGGAAATGAATTAATTTCACTTGCTTCTGAGCAAACAGCCAATCAGCCAATATCTTACGAAACACAGCCTTTATACAGTCCAGCTGACTTCAGTATAGAAATGTATATATAGATGCATTGAATGTGTGAATCTATTCAGTCAACAGTAACTAATACCCCAGATTATGGATAACAATATATTTTTGTTTTTCCCACTTCACATGGCACTGCCAATAGCAGGAAGCAACTTTTTAAAGCAAACCATGATGTCTCTGTGGTGAACAGAAAGGCATTGTTTCTATAGTACATAATTGCAAGCCACTTTACATGGGTTCATTTAGTCAATTATATCAGTTGGTATCCTGATCCAAAATCAAATCATGCATGAGATAAATGTTCTTATGAACCAAACTCACAAAATGATTGATTGATTAATTTTATATCTTGCCTTTAGATGGTAAACCTATCCAACGCATCTTCCTGTTCCTATGTTCTCCACAAAAACAATCGCATGAGATGGGCTGGACTGAGAGAGAAAAAGAGTGACTGACCCAAAAGCACCTAACAGACTTTCATGGCTAAGGTGGGACTAGACCTCATGGTTTCTGGCTTTCTAGCCTGGTGTTTTAAGCACTAAACCAAACTGCCTCTCAGCAGTTATTAGCAGTGAAACCACTAGGCAGGAAAGTTTAGAAGCCACTGCTCCTAGGCATATGATAAAGAAAGAAAATGTCACAGCGTCTGATATTATACAACTATGAGATATGTTCAGTGATGTGATTCAATTTAACCTTCAACTGTCTACTATTGACTTCACCGTTTTCTTAAGAGGTCGAAAGGGGCATGTATAAGCGCACCAATGTGCCTACTGTCCCTATCCTATTGTTTCTTTTATTTTTCTTATAAGTACCCATTTCATGTATTCATAACTATGTATATACTTATACCTATTATCTTGTAAGCTATTGACAAATCAAATAAAATAAATAAAAACAAAAAAATAAATTGGTGTAACAACTGGTTCAGTGATCATGCACTTTGAGCACATGCACCAAATGTGTGTTTTGCGTGTGTGCACGCCATTTTAAAAAGCCCATTTTCAACTATAATACTTATCTTCTACGGCAGCCCTGGTGAGTAAAACAGCTGAGGCGTGGCAAAACTGCTCTGCCGCATGGATCAGCTGTGTTCCAAAACAAGGAAATAAAGCACAGGAAAGAGCAGGGGCAGGTGGGGGGGCCAAATGATCACCAGAACTACCGGTTCAGCCAAACTAGTCCGAACCAGTAGAATCCCACTCCTGGATATGTTCTCTGGTACTTGAAGCTCTTCTTGTCATACTTTTCTCACCCCTATGGGTGGTGTGGGTCTTCCTTGGTTTTGGGTCTTCTATCAAAAGAGTGGGAGTTTGAGGGTTCAACACAGTATCTTAGCTGTTCCTGTCCCTGGATTCTTCTGGACAGAGAGCTCTGAAGTTGTTCCTGGGATCTAGAGGTACCACCCCTGGTTAGGATCACAGCCAGAGAACTCCTATCACCACTGGAACCATTTCAGTCTTTATTTTCCACATCTTGTCTAATTCTTCCTTCAGGCCCTGATACTTCTCCAGGTTCTCATACTCCTTCTTCCTGATGTTGCTGTGAGTTGATTGTGACAATCTATATCTATTACTACCATTGTGTTCTGTTTCTTATCTATTATTACAATGTCCGGTTGTTTGGCCAGGATCTGCCAGGATGTTAGAGTCTGGCTAATCAATCAGACTCCCAGGTACTGGCTATATATGTATTTTTCACTCAGAACCTATACTATTACTTAGAGTCAACACACAATGTTTTGCATTTTCATTATTTGAGAATCACATTTACACACGAACCTGTTTTTTTTTTCTCTTGAGAACAGACTTCCCCACCTCACACTGTAATTACAATCAATCTTTGAAAAGATGAAATTCCTGTTCAAAAAAATACCTCTTTGCCATTGGATTGCAGGCTTGGGTGAAAAGAAACAGGTAGTAATCTGCTTTAGCAAAAGGTTTCTAAATCTTTTATCTTCAGCAAAGCAAAAAAAAAAAAAAAAGTTAATTTTGATGATGAGAATCATCTTTTAAGGAGCTGACCAAAAGAAAGATAGAAAAATTAATAGATTTAATCATGAAAGAAGAAAAATATTAGCAGTAACATTCATGCTGTAGTGAATAACTCAGAGAAAACTGGTAACAGGTTCTCATAACACTGGATTGTAAATAAATTAGTTACTGACAGGAGATATAGTCTGAAGTCAAGTGTCATCTTCCATAAATAAAAGGGGATAGTGCTCTGCTAAATCTTTCAGGTATAAATGTGCTACAGTTCCAAGCCTCTGAGTCTAGAAATAAACAGAATGTTTATAAATATTCAGTTTAGCCTTTGAATACAAGAATAACACAATGTCAAAAGTTGGGCACCATATTTCAGAAAAAAATATTTCAAGGTTAAACAAACCATATTGTGGAAGAATGAATTACTGGCAGTCTCTGATGAAGAATTTGTTGCTGTAAAGAAAATTGCATGGCCCATTTGTTGAACTATCATTTACATCTCTTTGAAATATATTTACTATTTCAAACAACATTGAGAAGAATTGAAGCAATGCCACTTAGATTGCTTTGAATGTTTGGGTATTCTTTAGCTTGCAAAACCCCTCACTCCAATGGTAGGATTCAAATTCTTTTTTACTACCGGTTCTGTGGGTTCTTGGTGGGCGTGGCAGGGAAAGGATACTGTAAAATCTCCAGGCAGAGGTGGTATTTGCAGGTTTTCCGAACTTTCTGCTACCAGTTCTCCATAACTGGTCAGAACCTGCTGAACACCACCTCTGCCTCACTCCATTAATGGAGTGGACACACACAATGAGGTCTAGTTCACCTAACTTGGTGTGCGTGCATGTGTGTGTGTGTCTGTGTGTGTGTGTGTGTGTGTGTGTAAAATGAACATCAGATATTACAAATTACTACAAAATCATCCCTCAATATTTGAAAGTTACTACAAATCATCCATGCTTGAAAGAGTAGCACTGCTCCAATATTGGAGGGGCTCCTACAAAGACAAGGGGGTTAAATAATTTTCCATACTACTAAAAGGCAAGACAACCCATCAGTCTGGAACCCACATTACTTATCTGATATTAACACAGTTGAGAAAGTCCAGAAATATTTCACTAGAAGAGTTCTCTACTCCTCTACTCGTTGCAGAATACCTTATGCCACCAGACTTGAAATTTTAGACCTAGAAAACCTAGAACTATATCACCTTCAGTCTGATCTAAGTATAGTATATAAAATCATACATTGCAATATCCTACCTGTCAATGAATACTTCAGCTTCAACAATAACAACACAAGAGCAAACAATAGATAAAAACTCAAGGTTAATCACACCAAACTTGATTGCAGGAAATAAGACTTCAGCAACAGAGTGGTCAATGTCTGGAATACTCTACCTGACTCTGTGGTTTCTTCCCCAAACCCCAAAAAACTTTAACTTTAGACTTTCTACTATTGACCTCACCCCTTTTCTAAGAGGTCTGTAGGGGGCGTGCATAAGCACACCAATGTGCCTACCATCCGTGTACTATTGTTTCTTTTATTTTTCTTATATGTATCCAAGTATTCATAACTATGTTTTTACTTATACCTATTATCTTGTAAGCAATTGACAAACCAAATAAAAGAAAGAAGAAGAAAAAGAAGGAAAGAAAGAGAGAGAGAGAGAGAGAGAGAGAGACAGACAGACAGACAGACAGACAGACAGACAGACAATGGATGGAAAATAAACAACGAAAGAAGCAACCTAGAATTAAGGATAACATTTCTAACAGTGAGAGCAGTCAACCAATGGAATAGCTTGCCTCCAGAAGTTGTGCGTGCTTCATCACTGGAGGCTTTCAAGAAAAAACTGAACAGCCATTTGTCTGAAATGGTAAAGGGTGTCCTACTTGAGCAGAAGCTTGGACTAGAAGACCTCCAAGGTCCCATCCAATTATATTATTCTATGTTCTATTCTATGTTCTATAAGCCTCTTTAGATGTATTTACATAGTCCTCAGATTATGGTCATAATGAAAACTGCCCATCATGATCACAAGAATATGGTGGTCTTAAAACAGGTCATTCATATGATCTACCTAATTTTATGACCTTTTTTTACAGTGGTCATTAAGCCAATGCCATGATTGTTAAGTTAATCAATGACTGCTATTTTTGGCAAAACCAACTGTATAATGTTGCAGATGCATACAAACACAGCTGTGTTATTGAGCACCCAAAGTTTGGTCATGTGACTAGGAGGGGGCTTTTGAATCTGGGTTGTAAGTAGATGAGTCCATCATAATTTCAAACAATTGAACAACCAGTTGTAAGTTAAGGACTACCTGTACTATATCCACCTTGATTAGAATCAATGCTATCTTAGATTATGTTCTAATAGTAAAACATATTTCCAATTCAGTTTCTAATGTCAAGCTTACCCAAAGGAGTGAAAACATCCAGTGTACATCTTAAGATATACACATGAAAAGTGTAGGCGATAAGTCAGCAGTGTTTTTGCTCGAGGCAGGCAAAAATTGCAGACCAACTTTGAGAAATTTTACAGAATTGTATTTTGCCTACAAAACTGTGTTTTGATTTGATGAAAAAGCACTAGATATCTACATACATATGCAGCCACTGCTACACAATATTTTGTCAACTACATTTTATCCATTTTATCATTTTTTTTTTAATTTCCAGATATTTATTTAACCCAAAAGACAACAGCCTGTTTCTAAACATTAAGGTATGGTCGCATCCAGGGGTGGGCTGCTGAGGATTTGCAGGAGTTCAGGAAAACACCTAGCTAAGATTCTGCATGGATAAGAGAACCCCCAAATCCCACTCCTCTCTGGCCCTGCCCACCCTGCTCACTCCTCCCAGGATTCCCCACACAGCCCGTTTTAGATTCAAGAAAACGCAGGGCTCTTGCAGAGGCTCAGGGAGGGTGAAAAATGGGCCTCCCAGAAATTCAGGAAAGCATGAAGTGGGCCCATTTCCAGCTTCCAGAGAGCCTCCGGAGCCCAGGGAGGCCATTTTTACCCTCCCAGAGCCTCGAGGAAAGCCTCAAGAACTGGGGGAGGGCAAAAACGCCCCCCCACCATGGTCATACCCACCCAGCAACCGGGCAGAGAACTGTTTGCTAAAATTTTTGAAGCCCATCCCTGATAGCATCCCAAGAGAAGAACTAGTCCGAGACTGAAAAACAGGGAAAAAAATCACAGAATTTCTAATGGGCATTGTGTGACTCCAGATTAAAGGATTACAGTCAATTTTCACTTAGATATATCAAGCAAAGGGAGACTATCCCTACTCTGGATAATTAGTACCACTATCAGATCACTCATATAAAATAAAAATATGCACAAACATACACATACACAAAAATATTCTTCAGTGTAAATGATACACTCTGGAACAATGGAGAATAGATTTTGATGTTCATCTGGTTGTCATCTTCAGATACTTAAAAAGTACTCATGTATCTTTCCTCTTCTTAAGATTAAACATGCCCAGTTCCTTCAGTCCCTCTTGATAAGATTTACTTTCTGATCCCTTGTTGATCTTCTGGTTCGACCTGCAGGGAGGATATCATGGAATTCTGTGAATCCTGAAGGCACTGTGTCCCATTCCTGGGGGTGGAATGTGGGGAGCAGCAAACCTGAGGGAGAAGTGAAAGTGAATCTACTAGAACTGTATGTCATGTAACACACAATCATCCATGAAAGACAATGATGCAAATGGCTGGACATGCCATCTGAAGCAGGTTGAACCCATTGAATTAATGTTTCTTCATATGTGTGACTGCATTTAATTATTATCCACCCAAAGTCAATGGAAATTGGGAAGATACTGTATGTATTAATGTGAAAGGAAAGGAGGGAGGGAGGGATAGAGGGAAGGAAGGAAGGTTGGTTCTTGGCAGAGAAATTATTTTTATTTCTCTACTAATTCTCAGACCCTATGATGAAAGAGAACCTGCTTCCCAAAGCTTTCAGAAAATATTCATAGTGATGTTCTTCTGTTTATTTGGTTACAGGAAAGCACATTTCTTTGTATACTTCCAACTCTGTGTGATTGGCAGCCTCCCAGCTTTACATTAAATCCCAATGAAAGGCATCAGGAAGACATTCCTCCTGATAGCAGTTTTCACAATCTTATTGTCCTTAGAGGTTTCCACAGCAAGACACGGGTGCATCAGAATGAAGAAACACACATTGTAATCATAGAATCATAAGGCTAGAAGGGACCTTGGATATCTTCTAGTTCAACCCACTGCTGAAGGCAGGAATCTTATAGCATCACAGTTTGTTTTTGAAACCTCCAGTGATGACATACTCACCTAACCTCAGGAGGCAAACTATTCCACTAATTAATTGCTCTTACTGTAAGAAAATTTCTCCTTACTTCTAGGTTGCCTTTCTCTTTAACAAGCTTCCACCCATTACATCTTGTCCTGCCTTCTGGTGCCCTAGAGAATAAGTTGATTCACTCTTCTTTGTGACAGCCCCTCAAGTACTGAAAGACAGCTATCATGTCCTCTCTAATCCTTCTCCTCAATAGGCTAGCCTCTGGACCTATCTAGGTCCCTTAATTATTCGTCAAATGGTTTAGCCTCCAGACCCTTTATCATCTTTATTGCTGATACAAATTCTACCCCTGACATACTTCCAGGCAACATCTCTGTGCATGTACAAAAGGTGAAAGGTTGATAATGCCAGTCCTTTATTCTCTGATCCACCTGGGATAACCATGGTTGTTAGCTGGATAACCATGAACCTGGATAACCATGGTTGTTAACTGCGATGCTATTATCAGCCCTTCAAAAAGCTTGTTGAGAGATTACTCTCTTCCCTAGAGAAATCTAGACATATGATCTACTCATTTTCTTTTGTCTTTCAAAGGGCCATCTATGCCCAGCTCTAAGTTACATACTATAATGCTATTTTCTCATTTTTTTTTCTCTTCTCCCATTGTTGTCATCCTTCACTTATCTTGCAAGACCTTAGGAAGAACTCTGAATTGTTATTTGCTAAAAATATCCATATTTTTTTAAATTTATTGGGGGGAAGAGGAGGAGGAGGAGGTCTTCTTTATGTCACTAAGTGACACTGAAATAGAACACCTACACCTAAATGTGTTTACCAAATACTTGTTTTTTTCAACAGGATGACATGGTGTAAAAACACTTTTCATATTGCTAGACGTGTCCTCATTGTACCAGTCTGCAATATTTTTCACTGATTAAACATCCACACCCACACATATATAGTCTAAAAAACAAAACAGATCATCTGTGATTGGGTCGTCGTGATATCTGACTGTCTAAGCTGCAAATTTCTGAAAGGCCTTAGATCATACATCTATTTCAATTTGCCCCAAAATTTCAACACTTTTCATCTATTTCTATTAATTAGCAGTTGGCAAAGTTGTTCCTCCTTTTGGTCATTTGTTTGCTGGATATTCCCTCCTTAGTTATGAAGAGGAATTCAAGGAACTAAGCAGATTTCTATCTCAAGGAATTCCATGGACTGGAAAAGACTACTCTTGCTTTTTGCTGTCAAATAATAGATGTCCAGATTGTTGTAGTCCAAATCTGGTCTTATCCTGTATAGCAGGGGTGTCAAACTCAATTTCATTGAGGGCCACATCAGGGTTGTATTTGATCTTGGAGAGCCTGATGGGCATGGCCAGGCTGGAACATGGCCAGCTTGACATCACTTATGTCGAGGGCACCTGTCATGGCCTGGTCGGGGATGGAGGGAATCTCCTGCAGCCCTCTGCCAGCAAAACAGAGCCTGGGAGGGTCACACATGGTCCTACTGAGCTCCATTTTTGCTGCTAGAGGCACCTTGGGCTGGTCCTTCGCTATTTCCAGGGCAGCCATGTGGGCCAGATCTGGCCTACAGATCTTGAGGTTGACAGTCCTGCTCTAGAGACTACCTACTTAGGGGCTAGTAGGTTTTTGGAAGGATATTTTAGGGCTCTCAGATTTGGACTTCAGGGATGCAAATGATACCAGATGGTAGCTAAGAATTAGTTTTATCAATCTCTGTGCTGTCATCTAGCAGTCATCAAGATGTTCGTGGCCCAGATATAGTAATGTTAGGATGTGATGTGTCCCTTGGAAATCCAGAACATAGGATATGTATGATTTCTAAGATAATCTCATACATTTTGAGTTGTACTTGGAAATATTTGGCAAACCGATGCAGATCATACACAGAACTATATATATTAGGTCTGACTAACCAAGAGGTTTTGATGCATCTGGAAGTACTTAGAGTTGTGATCATGCTGAGAGAAGGTCTTCTAAGATATTACAAAAAGAAAAAGAAAAGAAAGCCCCCATTATGGTGGGGATATGTGATCCTGCTCCAGATATGAGTTAGGTCTCATTTAACTTCTCCCTTTATTGCCTTGAACCCATTTTATCCCAACTTTAGTAGAAAAACTTTCAACATAAGCTTTATCTACATATACCAACACAAGATTATGTAAACCAAATAGCCACAACTGTAGCATAGATTATCTGTAAGCAACCTCTCCTCTATCAATGAATCTTCTTTAATGTCTCCTGCCTTTTCTTCAAGAAGAATATTTAAGCATACCAGCTGAGCTGCAGTCTATCTTCCAAATTTAATAATATTTATACTGCAGGTAGTCCTCAATTTATGACCACAACTGGGGCCAGAATTTCTGTTGCTAAGAAAGGCAATTATTAAGTGAGCCATGCCCAGGTTATGACTTTTTGCCATGGCTGCTAATCAAATCACTGCAGTTATCAAGTGAATCAAATTGTTATTAAGCAAATCCAGCTTCCCCCCATTGATTTTGCTTGTCAAAAGCCAGCTGGGAAAGTTGCACATGGTAATCACATGATCTCAGGATGCTGCGACCATTGTAAATACAAGCCAATTGCCAAGCACTTGAATTTTGATCATATAATTATGGGGATGCTGTGATGGTTACAAGTGAGAGAACTGGTCATAAGTTACTTTTTTTCAGTGCCATTGTAACTTTGAATGCTTGATAAATACAAATTGAGGACTACATGCATAATACAAACTTAGCAGCCAATGGATCAGAAGAATAGCAGAACCTCAGGACAAAGGACCATGTCTTGCAGCCGTGTGGTAGAAAATTTTTAACAAGTTGGGTTACAGCCTTTGATTGATCCTCAGATACCTGATAATCTCTTCCTAATTACTTGAGGTACTTCATGATTTGTTTTTTCACATTCAGAGGATTCCCTGCAGATTTTTACTCTGCTAGTCATTGCTGACTATAAGGGATGTTGCTCATCACTGTTTCAAGGTCACTGCTGCCCAGAGGTATTTTCATGGTCATGTGGCTAGCATGACATCATAGAATACTATTACCTTCCCACTAAAGTGGCTTTTGATCAAAAAACTGTATTGTTATTTATTAGGTGTTAAGTTCGAAGAACAGGTAAAGGAAATGACAATAGCATGGGTGAAAAATTTTGGGTATACCATACAATTAGATAAATGGCAGAAATTATGGGAAAGTAATTATAAATTAACAATATTGACAGCATATAAAGAAAATTTGTACAAAATATTTTATAGATAGCACTTTGCACCAGCAAAATTAGCAAAGATGTTTAAAGATAAATCAGCCAAATGTTGGAAATGCCACCAGACATCTGGAACATATGTGGTGGACATGCCTAGAAGCTAAAACATATTGGACAAAAATACACACATGGTTGGAAAAAATGACAAAGCAACATATAGATTTGAAACCTGAAATATTTTTATTAGGGATGGTACCTGAATGTTATTGCAAAGAAGAAATATACTTAATTATTCATGTATTAACATCAGCTAATATTTGCTCAGAATTGGAAAAGTGGTTAGATATTGGCAGAGGGAAAAGTGATTGAGAAAACATTTGAATGTGCAGAGATGAATATATTAACCAGACTAAAAAAGGGTTAACAGTACTGTTGTAACTATGTATCATTGCAACTATGTATCATTCATGTGTTTGCAACATTGTATCATTCACGTGTAATCATTAACTTCTGTCTCTTCAGTGACCTTTGCAAGGCACGTACAAGGGACAAGGAGCTAGACGGTTGTTAATAAGCTTATCCACATTGTAAATAATCTGTCCGGTATGCAGCTTTGTAAACATGCACATCCTGATGAGATTACCATGTTTGACTTGAGCTTTGATTAAATCATTTTCTTGTAAAAAAGCACAATAAAAGAGCGTGTGCCAAGACATTCGGGGCGCGCTCATCAAGAGGAAACCTCGCTTCCTGTCGTTTCTCTTCCCTTCGCTCCCTATCATGAGCTGCCCATCTGATGCGGGATGGCAGATACTGCATTCTGGTGACCCCGATGTGATTCCCTAAGGGGGATACGTAGCGACGCGCCCATATCTTATCAGCTCAATGGGAGCTGTGCATCGCCAGGCCTGAAGCGAATTGCACGTCATCGGATCTGAAACACGGTCTCGACTTTCGTAAGTATGGGTGGAAACTTTTCTCAACAACAGACGCAGCATCTGAAGGAATTGAGGGAGTTAGTCGCTTCTTCTTCTAAATACTCTGCTAATTTAAAGGGCTCGCCTGTAAAAAAGAAACCTATTGCTACATTATTGGCTTATGTGTGGCAACATTGTCCTAATTATTCAGAGGAAGGGTCCTTAAAAATTTCCATTTGGCAAAAAATTGGTGAACATCTCCATAGTCCTCCTCGTGCACCTATTGGCATTTTGGTCACTTGGAGGAAAATTATGGAGGCTTTAATGGTCCATTATAAAATAGAAGCAGGGAGTGTGTTTGAATCTCCCCCGCCAAGTTATGATAACTTTTCAATTTGCTCTAACTCAGGCAGAAGCTGCTGCCATTATTCAACAATGCCCCACATGTAGTAAGCAAGGACATTCCATTCCCATAGGAGTAAATCCTAGAGGATTAAAAGCTTGTGAAATTTGGCAAATGGATGTAACTCAGTATCCACCTTTTGCCCCTTGGAAATATTTGCACGTTTCCATCGATACATATTCAGGGTTTATTCTGGCTACTCCTCAAAGGGGAGAAACTGTAAAACATGTCATCAATCATTCAATTCGTACCTTTGCCTCGCTGGGACGTCCAAAAGAAATCAAAACTGACAATGGACCTGCCTATACAAGTTCTGTGTTCCAGGACTTCTGTAACAGATGGGATGTAACCCACAAGTTTGGGATTCCCTACAACAGCCAGGGGCAGGCTATTGTGGAACGAGCGAACTTATCTCTGAAACGTGCTCTTGATCGATATTCGTTGCGGGAAAAACCCCCGAACCTCCCAGCATTGCAAAATTCTCTTAACATTTGTCTTTACACTTTAAACTTTCTTAATCTGACTGGCATTCCTCCCACTTCTGCTGCTTCGCATCATTTTTCCTCCCCCTCACCTCCGCCTAACAGACCTCTGGTATATTATCGCAGATTGCCAGATCCCGCCTGGCAGGGTCCCACTGAGCTTCTCACTTGGGGACGAGGCTACGCTGCGATTTTACTACCAGACAAAACCACTTGCTGGATCCCTAGTAGGGCGGTTAGACCCTATCATGGGAATTCCTCTGCTACATCTGTATCTTAAAACTCTTCCTGATATTCTTACCTATATCTTCTTTGCAATTTCTACCTTACTTCAACAAAACCTATGCTTCCTGTCAAAAGACTATTCGTGTTAAAACCATTTCATTAACAGAAGGCTATTATACTTGCTCAATGTGGGTACGTCATGAAAATGCTACCCGTAGTTTTCACTCTGTCACTTCTGTTTTATTTAAAGAACACTCTGCCACTCGCTCTTTTGTTCCTTCTTTACTCTTCCTATGGAAAGGAACCTTAAAATCTTTTCCTCTATTCAATCTAAAACATAGGGGGACCTAAATGTCCTTATATTGTATTATGGATTTCCCCACCCCAACTAACATCGTTGATGAATTACCAAATTAATCTTCATTGTCATTATTGTAATTATTATCCTTTTTCTACTAATTGAATTCCCTCATTTCGCAAATGTTCTACAATTAACTTGTCCATAGCCCTCTCTCCTGCTTGTCATGTTTTTATATACCCGAACTCTGATCCTGTCAACAAACGACGCTTCAAAAGAACTGTCCATGACGATCCACAGAAGCCTCATAGAAGATATAATATTGCTTGGACTATAACTTACTTTCAAGGCATTCGTTTAAGTTCTACAACCAATTTTTCTCGCATAGAAGACTTCTACCCACCACTTCAATTCGATTTGGCAGACGCACCCACACAACCAGGGGATATCCTGCAATCCACACCACTTCAGGAGGAACTTTAACATCACGCCTGAAAGGAATGTATTTTATCCCTGGCAATAATTTTGTTTGGACTTGTTACACCGGTTTCATGGCATGTGTCCACGGGGATGAAATTGTTAAATCTAAATCATTTTGCATTCAAGTATGGCTTGTGTATATAACTCTGATGATTTTATATCCCTACAGGTACCCATGGAACACCCCCTCTTGAAAAATCGTAAAGATTTAGATCTGTTATTTTTTATAAAACAAGGGGGATTGTGTGCTGCGCTTAAAGAAGAATGTTGTCTTTATGCTGATAGCAGGGGGGGGTTTGTTTTCTAATTCGCCATGGCTTACAACCTTTTTAACTGCATTGGCAGGATCATTAATAATCATTATATTGATATGTATTATAGGATCTTGTTGTTTTAATAGAATATTGCAATTTTTTTAAAAAAATCAATTATCCTCCATAACTGCTGATGTTAATGTGCTATTGCAAGCTCATGTTATATCCTCAACACCGGACGAAAAGAATGTCATTGCTGAGTTACCGCTCCTTGGACAACCCTGACGCTGACGGGTCACACTCTTGCCTAAATGACGGGGACAGCGAACATTCTATAAAAATGGTTCCTGTCTTCTCGGACGAGGAAGAAGACTCGTCATAAATAATAAAAATAGAGGAGATGTTGTAACTATGTATCATTGCAACTACGTATCATTCATGTGTTTGCAACATTGTATCATTCACGTGTAATCATTAACTTCTGTCTCTTCAGTGACCTTTGCAAGGCACGTACAAGGGACAAGGAGCTAGACGGTTGTTAATAAGCTTATCCACATTGTAAATAATCTGTCCGGTATGCAGCTTTGTAAACATGCACATCCTGATGAGATTACCATGTTTGACTTGAGCTTTGATTAAATCATTTTCTTGTAAAAAAGCACAATAAAAGAGCGTGTGCCAAAACATTCGGGGCGCGCTCATCAAGAGGAAACCTCGCTTCCTGTCGTTTCTCTTCCCTTCGCTCCCTATCATGAGCCGCCCATCTGATGCGGGATGGCAGATACCGCACAGTACTATATTCCAGTCTTTGGCAGACTTCCTGGAATCTGTCTGGTAATTCAGAATGTCCATAAATTACAAAGGCTGCTCTGCACATATCTTTTTGACTCATCAAACACTTTGCTTCCAAGCAAAGTTTGAGAATCAGCACACCTCCTTAAATCATCTGGATGGGCGTGTCAATCTCTCTAATCAATGTCTGGCTTGACGCCTCCCCTCAGATTGACGTTTCAGTCTTCTCCTGGTTCTGGTGTCAAGCCATGATCTGTCAGTTTCCCCACTCGAAGCCTCTGATCCTCAATTTGTGGATCAGTTGCTGGCATGAGCGAAGTCGAAGATTCTGGGGAGGATTGTCTCTCCAACAATCTCTCATCCTCCTGGCTCACATCTGTGTCCTCTAATAATTCAGACTCCACATTTACAGCAGGCTCCAGCCTTCCATCTTCAGAGTCATCAGAGTCAAAACTCCCAGCAGAATCGATCCTTCTAGTCACAACATTATATATATATAATTTACAAAGTGGTACCTATTTATCTACTTGCATTTGCATGCTTTTGAACAGCTAGGTTGGTAGAAGGTAGAGAAAGGACGGGAGCTCAAATGACATGGGGCACTTGGGTCTTGAACCTGAGCTGCCAGCTTTCCATCCAAAAAGCCCAGTGTCTTAACATTGAGCCACTGTGCTACCCTATCCTATCTTTAGCTCTTAGGAAAACTCAGCATTTTCAGTATTTTTGGTTTCTGCCACAGAAGAAGATTTTAGCTTTGTGAACAGAAAACTGTTCTGTTATCAACTTCTGAAATTAAAGTACGTGAAATATCTGTGGAGCATCAGTTTGTATACCCATTGGTACATGTGTGTATTAAAGGCAAGATACAGTTATCTCATATTTAAAAACTTGGGGAGGACCTAAATCCAGAAGAATGGTGAAAAATTAAGACATGATAACAAAATCTTAAGAAAACTTTATCCAAAGAGAAAAAAAAATTCTGCATCAATGCATGTACAAATATACAAATACATATGAGTATGGAAGATATAATAATTATCTTGAAGCTGAAACTTATGATTTTTTTTTTAAAAAAATACTATTTGTTACTGCAAATTTCCCCCAGTGGTTCTTAGGAGAAATCAGAAGTCTTGATGATTTTGTTCCATTTGTTCTGTTACTAGCTACTAGTTATTGTGTGTATGTCCGAAATATTTCTGTAGAATACCATGCTGAAAAAGGTGATGCTTTGTGCGTTTACTCATGCTGAAAAGCCTATTGTGATAAGAGTTTCTGGCAAAGGCTTTGCAAATATTGGTGTGAATGAAGCTTAATAATTTGATTTGCTGGAGTTCCTGTTGCCTTGTTTATCTACAGTTCAGTGAACATGCTGTCATTTAGCAAGCACCTTGGAAAAAATGAAAAAGCAAACAGATTTCTAACATGAATGCAAATTGATGGGATTACTTATGTTGATTTCAGTCCCAGATCTGGCCGCCAGCTATGAATATTGATTAAGACTTCACAGATATAAATATGAAGAGACTCTTTTCCTCACTATAAAAATATAATTTCTCCAGTATTTTAGCTTCTTATGCCTGAGTTGCTTTCAAGAGTACAATGTAAATTATTCATAGAAATAAAAACAAAATAATAATAGATTGCACAACCACTACTTCTGTCCATAAAAGCCAATCATTATGTTGTGGTTTTTTTTTTTAAATCAAAACTTCGTATATTTAGATGAGAATTTATGTCCTCCAATATGGTCCAAAAGGTGTTTCACATTTTATTAAAAAAAATTCTCCTGTGAAAAAGACTTTGTTTTTTTTTTAACTTTGGCCTCAAGATACTGAAGAGTTTGTTTCAAATTTCAAATTTGCCTTGGTAGTGTCTCTGAGCTAATTTAATAGAAACAGCTAATTTATTGAAAAGCTAATCACGGTGATTTCCATTAAACATCTTTTCTTTAGTGGAGATTGCTCTCATCTTTCTAACCTTAAAACTCTATAGGACCTTCCTCGTGAGCTTTTTTCCTTGGAGTTTAAAATTTGGGAAGCCACAAGTGCCACACACCACAGGAAAATTTATTATGCTTCCAAAACAAAACAAAAAAACCCAGAATTTGCTCATATCTTTTGGGCAGCACATAATAAAATAAGTACAAATATATTGTCCCTGTCTTATTAAAAATAACCAAAATGTTTCTTCTCTGTTGAGAAAAAATGAAAGTAAACTAAAAGCAGTAAGAAAATGCAGGATAAATATTCAACATGGCACTCATTCCCCTCTCTAGTTACTTTCTTCCTCTATGAACTTTGCATGCTCTCTCAAATTCACTGATGTTTGCCTTTGTGTGTACATGTGTGTCTATGTGTCTGTGTGTTGGTGGGAAAATGTTTCTGTGCTTCAAAGCTCAGTAGCAAAAGCTGAGAAATTTGCAAACAGCACAAGGAATCCTGTTGATGAAGGGCTTCAGATTGATTGAAAGAAAACATTTATCAAATCTTTCTGACATTTTGAAGAAGTGGCATAGCTTCCAAATCATCTCTAGGACTAGATCAATACTTTAATCATGGTACGACACAGGCTTTCAATCTATGTACTGATTCAAAGTTGGGATCTTCAGGACATAATCAAGTACACTGCAGCCTTATCTTGGTCCTGATGCTTGTGCCTGCTCTATCAAACTTCTAAAAAGAAATAAAATTAAAACCAGTAACCAACATGAGTTCATCAAAAATAAATCATGCCAAACAAATCTTACCTTATTCTTTGACAAAGTGGCTAAATTAGATCAGTGAAATACTGAGGAAATATTTCAGTAACATCTCTGAACTGAAATCAATAATAGATTTCAGTAAGGCACTTGACAAAGTAGATCACAACCTACTTCTTCGTAAGCTATAAAGATGTGGGATGGACATCATCACTACCAGATGGATATGTAACTGGCTGACAAACCATACTAAACATTGTGAGAAGTAAGTAGTGGGGCACTCTAAGGTTCTGTTTTAGGTACAATATTCTTCAATATCTTCATAAATTATCTAGATGAGGGAAAAGAAGAGGAATACATCAAATTTTCAGATGACACTAAGCTGGCAGGAATAGCTAACATCCTAGATCAATTGTTGCCAACCAGTGGGCCGCGAGAAAATTTTGATGGTCCGCATAGAAATGTCACCCACAGATCACTCCCCCCAAAAACAATTAATCCAGGCTGTGCAGGAACACAAGGCTGTGCTACCCACATGGCCCGCGGGAACCCTCCTCACCCACTCACTTTTTACCTAGCAAACGTGCATGCTAACTTGCTATTTTTCCTTTTTTTCCCCAACCATCAGCTGTTCTGCTGTGCTGGGAGATTTAGATAAGCTAGAAAGCAGGAAATCGTTGGATTTTTTGCTTTCTAGCTAATCTTTAGATCTTCAGCTTTGCTTTTAAGTAGAGCAAATCTTCCTTAGGATTGAAGTTCTATTTGTCAGTGCAGACTCAGGTAGCCAATAGCAGATAGATAGATCTCTGAATGAATCTGTGATTCTGTGAGCAACTCAATCTGCCTGCCTGCTTTGCCTGATTTTGGGTAAAAGTTGCTCTTTATAAAAAAATTCAATATTTACATAAATGTTTATAATATTTACATACAAGCCATACCAGCCAGCCACATGACCACCAAGCCACACCCACCAATTAGGCCACACCCACTGAACCGGTTGTTAAAAAATTTGAATCCCACTCCTACCTCTGTGTATGTGTGTGTATATATGTGTGTGTGAGAGAGAGAGAGAGAGAAAAGGAGGAAGGGAGGGAGGGAGGGAGAGAGAGAGGTTAGATCAGATCTCTCTCTCTCTCTCTCTCTCCCTCTCTCCCTCCTACCAACATCAGCAAGCCACTGTCAGTCAAAATTCATATTACTGGTCCCCAGGATTTAAAATTATGAGTTTGGTGGTCCCTGAGGTCCAAAAGGTTGGCAACCCCTGTCCTAGATGATAGGCTCAAAATCCAGATGGATCTCAACAGATTTGAATACTGGGCCCTATCTGATAAAATGAAATTCAATGTAGATTAAAATAAGTTTTTATACTTAGGCTGGAAAAACCAACTGTACAAGTAGAGATTACATGAAACCTGGCTAAAAAACAGTAACTGTGAGAGGGACTTCAGAGTAGCAGTGGATGATAAGAACTTAGTAAGACCAGTCCTGGAATACTGCATCCAGTTTTGGTCACCACATTACAAAAAAGATTTGAATCTTTGAAAAAACTGCAGAGAAGAGCAACTAAAATGATTAAAGTCCTGGAGACTAAAACATGTGAAAAATGTTTGCAGGAACTGGGTATGGCTGGTTTAATGAAAAGAAGGACTAGGTGTGACATGATAGCAGTGTCCCAGTATTTGAGGGGCTGAGGAGGGGGGCAAATTATTTTTCAAAGCACCTGAGGGCAGAACAAGAATCAATAGATGGAAATTAGTCAAGGAAAGAAGCAACTTAGAACTAAGAAGAAATTTCCTAACAGTGAGAGAAATCAACCAGTAAAATGCCTTGCCTTCAGAAGCTGTGGCTGTTCCATCACTGGAGGTTTTCAAGAAGAAACTGGACAGCCACTTGTCTGAAATGTTATAGACTCTCCTGCTTGTGCAGGGAGTTGGACTAGATAACCTCCAAGGATACTCCCAACTCTGTTATTCTATGTTCTCATTTTTAACCTCCTTTTCATCTGAGGAAGAAACTTATGGCAGGGACATGAGGAAGTCTCATCCCATAGTATCAAACAAACAAACAAAAAACATTCTGAAGCCTTCTCTTTGTGTTCTTTTTCAACAAGGAGATGAAGAATTGATTTTAGGGTCAGAGGTGGTATTCAGCAAGTTCTGACCAGTTCTGGCAAACTGGTAGCGGAAATTTTGAGTAGTTCGGAGAACCAGCAAATACCAACTCTGACTGGCCCCACCTCCATCTATTCTCTTCCTCCCGAGTCCCAGCTGATCAGCTGAATCTTCTTTTGTTGCCTTGCACAGGAGAACAGAGCTGGAAAGCAGGTTAGTGGGGTGGGGAGGGAATGGGGATTTTACAGTAACCTTTCCCCAGGAGTGGGGAGGGAATGGAGATTTTACAGTATCCTCCCCCTGCCATGCCCACCAAACCATGCCCACAGAATTGGTAGTAAAAAAAAAAAATTGAATCCCACCACTGTTTAGGTTTATCAAATATCATTCTACAAATGGATTGCTTCTAGGTTTGGAAGGGTGACTTTGAGGATTTATCAGCCAGGATAGGTATTTGGAAGACATAGATCCAGCAAAAGGAAAAAGTTCCAGACTGTAAATGGTTTTAATAACACACGTGTTCTACATACTATGGTCCAAAGAGAGAAAATATCCTAGACCATCACATTCTTTTCTGTGACACATTTTGTCCTGGTAGTGCTTCTAAGTAACATGTGCAGTTTGAGGTAAAAAAAAAAAAAAAAAACCCATAATAAGAGTATGGTTGAGAATAATTATAATAATGTTCAGTTGCCTCTATAAGAAAATAATAAATATAACAGATGAACATTTTTAATTACTTGTTTGCAAAATCTAATTATAGCTATATCCTACCTGAGCCCAAACAAACAATAACAAAACTATTCAGAAAAAAATAAAATGTGGCATATGAAAAAAAAACATTGCCAAGAAAATAATACAATCAGATATGAGTACAAAGGATTTAATTTTACACTGCTTCCCCGATCAAGTTCTATTGTTCTGAATTTCTCTGCTTTTAATTTCCTATTCATTACCTTGGGATGGACAAAGAAAAATTGTATCAAGTAAAAGTAAAATATATAGGCTGCAAAAATCTGGATGACCACTAGATGACAGGAAAGAGATACAACAACCTCTTGGACAATCATCTCTTCCTCTCTTCCACCCTTCCTTCCTTCCTTCCTTCTGATTTTTTTAAAAAAATAGTATACTTATCTGAATTTTGGACTTAAGACAAATCCTGTTGTTATGGACTCAGCCAACACGTCAGTAACAACCCTAATAGCTTTACTTTAATAGCAGGCTCGTAATCCTGCACTTCTCATTGGCCTGCAAACAGCGAGTCGTGATTGGTCATTTCTGGCTTATCTGATTGGCTGAGAAGCGGGTCTCTCTGATTGGACGTTTGTTAGAGCGGTAAACTCAAATCATTGGTTGTTTTGACAGCAGCCAGCTCTATAAAAGAGCTGCTGATGCCCAAGTATTTTGCTCTGTTCTAAAGTCACTAATAAAGTGTTGAAGTCACAGTTCGATATCTCGTCTCCGTTCCTTGCACCCATGCTCAGGACTTAACACTGGCGACGAGGATGGGATGTGGAGATGATAGAGCTGACTAAATACTCATCGAACAAGACAGAGCACGTGGCTGAAAGTGCACGCAACAAACGGCAGAATGACCAGCGGCACCATACCACCCGCTCCATTTGACCCGGCAAACAAAGACTGGTACTCGTATATGGACCACTTCTAGATGTTCCTGGAGACCAACAATCTGAAAGATGCTATGCCTGGCAAGAAACGAGCGGTGTTCCTGACCCACTGCAGCCCTGCCATTTTTAAAATGGCTAAGGCACTTGCCAAACCGGTGGAAGTGAAGACCATGGATTGGGATAACCTCACGCCGATCCTCCGGGCCCATGACGCACCCGCAATACCTACACTGATACGAAGACACGAGTTTTACAAGAGGGACCAACAGAAGAACAAGAGCATTGGGGACTTTGTAGCCAACCTCCGGAACCTGGGAGGACTCTGTGGTTTTGCAAACCTCGAGGAAGCCATGAGAGACCAAATAGTTCTGGGATTAGATGACCACACAGTGCAGAGCAAGATCATGGCAAAAGGAGACATCAGCCTTGCAGATGTCATCGCCGATGCTACTGCCGCAGAAGCAACCAGGAAGTCAGCCGCTCGAATGCACCGAATGAACGCACCGCACCGCCAACTCTCTAGTTATAGTCCGCCTTCCTCTGAGAGGCACACTATTATCGCCCATCATGAAGACCTCGAGTCATCCTTAGACAATGAGGAAGAGGAGGTCAACTAGCTCCGCTCGGAATGAGAGCAAAGGAACCAGAGACTTCCGCACCAATGTGCTGGGGCAAACCACCCGCGATCAAACTGCAAATTCCTCAATGCACTCTGCCGTTCCTGTGGGAAAAGAGGCCACATCGCAAAGGTCTGCAGAAGCAAGCGAGAGTCCAGTCCAAGCTGGAGGGAGAATAACCTCCGCCGGGAGACAGGCAAACCACCTGGAAATTGGGACCGCCTGAACCACCAATGGAACAACTCTACTACAGAAATTGAGCACCTACCACTTCAACGAGACAAGAAGAGGCACACCAAACTATCACTATTGGCCATGCTTCATCACTAGATGCAAGAAAGATCCGCGTAAAGGTCACTATTGAGAATTGACTGTGCGTGATGGAAGTCGATTCGGGGTCATCCCTATCGATGGTCTCCTAGAAAACCCTCAAACAGCTGATCCCTGCTATCTGTCGCCAGGACCTCAGCACTCAAAGAATCATCCTAAAAGACTACCAGGGGAACAGAATTCCAATTGTCGGTTCCAGCCACGTCCAAGTATCCTTAAAGGACCACACCGCGACACTTTCCCTGACTGTCATCGATCGTGACTGGCCCAGTTTGTTAGGGTTACAGTGGTTTGCCCCACTCAGAATTGAACTAGCTGGCATACACCAAACCGGAAGCGATGACTGGGAAGAGGCCCTCATCCAGGAATTCCAGGATGTGTTCACAGGAACGTTAGGCAAGTACAAGGGGACCCCTATATCATTTAATCTCAGTCCCGATGTGGCTCCCATTCGCCTTAAGCCTCATTGGGTGCCTTTTGCCCTCAAGCCAAAGATTGATGAGCAACTAGACAAATTAATAGTCCAGGGTGTGTTGGAACAGATTGACCATGCCCGATGGGAAACTCCAATAGTAACACCCATAAAACCAGATGGCTCGTTAAAAATTTGTGGGGATTACTGGGCCACCCTAAATCATGCACTTCAGCAGAGCACTTACCCAGTACCGGTGGTCCAACACCTTCTTCACTCCCTGGGTGGCGGAAAAATATTTGCAAAATTGGATTTAGCTCAGGCGTACCAACAGCTACCCGTAGATGCGACGACTGCAGAAGCCCAGACAATAGTTACACATAGAGGTGCCTTCAAGTGCAATAGACTCCAATTCGGAGTAAGCGTGGCACCAAGCATTTTCCAAAGTTTGATGGAGAGACTATTACAAGGCATAAAAGGCGTTGTGCCTTATTTTGACAATGTCTTAATAGCTGCCCCTACTAAAGAGTTATTAGGACAACGACTCAGAAGGGTTCTTCAAAAATTTAAAGATGCTGGCCTGAAGGTAAAAAGGGACAAGTGTCAAATTTGTTTGGAGAGAGTGGAGTTCCTGGGATACCTTCTCGACAGACAGGGAATCCACCCCACCGAAAAAAACCTAACTGCAATCAAAAACGCCCCAAGATCTTTCTAGGACAGACCTCCAAGCCTTCCTGGGACTCATTAACTTTTATAACATCTTCTTGCCCCAGAAGGTGACCGTAGCCGAGCCCCTACATTGACTTCTCGACAAAAAGGCTTCCTGGGTCTGGGGACAGCGTGAAGAACGAGCATTTCAACAAGTAAAAGACCTCTTAACTTCATATGCTGTATTGATACAATACAACGAGACTCTACCCCTAACGGTTACCTGTGATGCCTCACCATTTGGAGTGGGAGCCATTTTAAGCCATGTCCTGCCAAAGGGTAATGAGGCACCTATTGCATTCTTTTCAAGAACTTTGTCTAAAACTGAAAGGAACTATAGCCAACTTGATAAAGAGGCTCTTGCCATTGTATCCACAATTAAACGTTTCCGTGAATATGTGTATGGGAGACCCTTTTCCATAATTACAGACCACAAGCTGCTACTTGGTATTCTGGCAGGAAACAAACCAACTCCCCACATCTTATCACCAAGAATGACACGTTGGTTGGAATTTTAGCCACCTACGATTACCGATTGCAACACCGCCCGGGGAAAACCATTCCCCACGCTGACGCCTTGAGCTGCTCTCCACTACCAGACGTCATAGATGATCCAGCTCCAACCCTAGCCGTATTGCAAATCGAAACTCTTAAATCACCACCGCTGACCGCTCGAGACATCACCTCAGAAATGAAAAAGGACCCCTTTTTGGCACGAGTCCTCAGCTGGGTGGAACGGGGTTGGCCAGACAGCGCATCCAATGACACTTTCAGGCTGTTCAGGAATCGAGAGACAGAACTATTCTCTCAAAAGTGCTGCATCTTGTGGGGAGACAGAGTCGTCATCCCGGAGAAATTGCAACATAAAATTTTAAAAATGTTGCACGATAGACATCCAGGCATCGTGCGGATGAAGGCATTGGCAAGGAGTTACGCATGGTGGCCAGGTTTAGACAAGCAGATAGAGACCTGGGTGGCAACGTGCAGCAAATGCCAGGAGACTCGCTCTGCTCCTCTAAAAGCACCCCCAACTCAGTGGGAAACGCCTCAAGGTCCCTGATCCCGTATCCACATCGATTTTGTGGGACCCACAAGAGGACACACTTTCCTTCTCACCGTGGATGCCTATTCTAACTGGCTCGAGGTCCACAAAATGAAAAGCACCACCATGGAGGTGGTCATTAAAAAACTGAATAAGCTATTCTCTACCCACGGATTGCCAGATGTCCTGGTCTCTGAAAATGGCCCTCAATTCACTGCTCTGGCATTCGAACAGTACCTAGCAGACCGGGCATCCACCATGCCTTAACATCACCAGCTCACCCTGCAGCCAATGGTAGGGCTGAGCGAATGGTTCAATTTGTAAAGAAGACCCTACACAAAATGGACCAGGGTGACATTGATGACAAGATAACCCGGATGCTTCTACTCCAACATATTACTCCAAGCAGCACCACAAACAGAACCCCAGCTGAACTCCTGATGGGCCGGAAACTTCACTCACATCTCAATCACCTCCACCCTGCTTACACACCAGAACAACTCCTGGGATCCAGCAGCAAGTGTCGATCATTCCAGGAAGGTGACCCCGTTTTTGTGAAAAACTTCTTGGTGACCCATTGTGGGTCTCCGCTACCATAACGCAACTTACGGGACCCTGATCCTATCATCTACAAACTGCAGATGGCAAAATGTGGAAGCGCCACATAGACCAGCTTCGATCCAGACTAGCACTTACTCCCATCTCATCCCCTGAATCTCAAACTGGGGGGGGGAGGGATATCGAGGGGGCCAAAAAGAAATAACAGATGACTTAACAATCGGAACCCAGCAGTCTACACAACCAACCATGGGATACTCACCGCCAGAAGGAGAACTGAGGTGGGAAGTTGCCTCGCTGCGTGACAGCACCGCAATGGAAACAGATCCAGGGAACCCAGATGACAGCATTGGCGAGAGCAGAGAGGACAGCCCAGAGCCATTCAATGAAACAGCGGGACCGTTTTCTCCACCCAGCTCAGCAAGCAGCCCACCAGAACCAGAGCCAGGACAGAAACCAGTGGAACAGCGCAGATCAAGCAGATAGGTGAAGCGACCTGCCTACTTATGAGAATACGTCACCCTACCCCTCAGAGGGAACCTAGGGGGGAGGGGTGTTATGGACAAAGCCAACGCGTCAGTAACAACCCTAATAGCTTTACTTTAACAGCAGGCTTGTAATTCTTCACTTCTCATTGGCCCATGAACAGCAGTCGTGATTGGTTGTTTCTGGCCGATCTGATTAGCTGACAGTGGGTCTCTCTGATTGGATGCTTGTTAGAGTGGTAAACTCAAATCATTGGTTATTTTGACAGCAGCCAGCTCTATAAAAGAGCTGCTGCTGCCCAAGTATTTGCTCTGTTCTTATTTCACAATAAAGAGTTGAAGTCACCGTTCGATGTCTCATCTCCGTTCCTTGTGCCCATGCTCAGGACTTAACACCTGTAATACCTCAAAGTAATTTGGAACAAAATGCTAAGCAAAAACTGTGATGTTTCCAATAAAGGAGAATGTTTGTAGCTCTGGGTTGAAGTGTGGGGTCCTTAGTGCTCTTTGAGGTTTCTTGTTTTTTTGCAGACATTTCATTACCTAGACTAAGTAACATCATCAGTGCTCAAAACTGATGTTACCTTTTTTGAGTAATGAAATGTTTGCAAGAAAACATGAAAGCTCAGAGAGCACCAAGGACCCTTTACTTGATGTTTAGACATGACAACTATCACTTGATTCCTGCTCAACTCTTGCAAAGTTTAGGAAAGATTTGGACATTAATCTATTCCTGGTTTGATATGGAATTAAAAGCTATTACAATTGGAAGTCTGTTTTTTTTATTAGACCTGAGGTTAGCCCTGTGCCTGCTTTCAAAATATAGTTATGTGATCTCCAAATTGGTTGTCCCTGCCTCTCAGTGCTGAAGTTGCCCAGCAGCAAGAGAAAACAACAATGGTAGAAAAACAGCATTTTGAAAGATATCTGGATTCTTACCTTCAGTATGTTAGCATTTACAAATAATTAAAGTTAAGATTTCTGCTCATGTCCTCCAAGGCCATCAGAGGCATGTTTTGATATTTAAAATGCAAGTTGCTAACATCAAACTGTGCTCGTCCCAGAGATGGGACAGAGATGCAGGTTTCCTGTTCATTGTATTTTTCAGCTATAAAAAGATTCTTTTAGATACACCTGGCCAAGAACACAGGCAACTAGCTTTGAGAATAGGGTCACTAGGATGCCTGGAGCCAAGCAGGAATGTTTATTAAACCCCCATGCTAGTGCTGATTCTGCTAAAATATTCAATGTTGAATAATAATAATAACAACAACAACTAAAAATGTCAACACAAGATCTGCACAACCTCAAAGGAAAAGTTGGTGGGCTTATCTGTAACACGAAGCACCATCCCCGAATGTTCTGTTATTTTTGCTGCTTCTGATGGCTCACGGTGAAAACAGAAACCCAAAAGCACAGTGTGGAAAAATTGAGCAGCCATGAATTCCAGCTGCTCAGTCATTTTGGCAAGGGAACTTGAGGGAACTGGAAATGTTATGAACTAATAAAAGGGCTCAAATAAAGTTTTAACAAACCTTAAGAAAAAGCAGGGTTCTAATCCTGCACTTCTGATTGGCCGATAATAGTGATATCGGATTGGTCTGTTCTGGGGAATCTGATTGGCTGTTAATGAACCACTCTCATTGGTTCAGGGGTTAACACTTCCATGTTTCTCATTGGCTAATAGGTCAGCAGCCTGCCCTATAAAAGGGCTTCTGCTGCCCTAGGGTTTTTGCTCTGTTCAGAATGATTAATAAAGAATTGAAGTTCACTGTTCACTGCCTCGTCTCCATTCCTTGCGCCCATGCGCAGAACTTAACACTGGTGACGAGGGTGGGATGCGGAGACATCAGAGCTGACTGAACACTACAGAGCACCAAACAGAGCACGTAGTTGAAGGCGCATCGACAATGGGAACCATGTCCGGCGGTGCCATACCACCCGCTCCATTTGACCCGGCACAAGAAGACGGGGACTCGTACATAGACCGGTTCCAGATGTTTCTGGAAACCAACAACTTGAAGGATGCCACTATGGGAAAAAAAGCGAGCAGTGTTCCTGACCCATTGTGGGCCTGCCGTCTTTAAGATGTCCAAGGCACTAGCGAAACCGGCTGAGGTGAAAACCATGGACTGGGACATCCTCACACCCCTTCTATGGGCCCACTATCCACCCGCCGTACCAACGCTTGTCCGAAGACATGAATTTTACCAGAGGGACCAGCGGAAAGGAGAGAGCGTTGCAGATTTCATCGCGGATCTCCAGAACCTGGGAGGCCTCTGTGGGTTTGCAGACTTCGAAGAAGCTCTGAGAGACCGAATAATTCTGGGATTAGAAGACCACACGACACAGAGCAAGATCATGGCCAAAGGAGACATCAACCTTGCTGATGTCATCAAGGACGCTACTGCAGCAGAAGCAACAAGGAAGTTGGCCACCCGAATGCACCGCACCAACGCACCACTCCATCAACTCGCCAGCGATACCTCACCTCGCCTAGAGAGGCACACAACAGCAATCCACCACGAGGACCTCGAATCGCCATCAGAAAGTGATGAGGAGGAGGTCAACCGGCTCCGGTCTGAAGTGACCAACGCCATCAGCGGAATCAAAGACTACCGCACTAATGTGCGGGTTGTGGGGCAAACCACCCGTGATCAGACTGCAAATTCCTCGACGCACTCTGCCATTTCTGTGGGAAAAGAGGCCACATCGGGAAGGTCTGTGGAAGCAAGCAAGGATCCAGGCCAATTCAGAGGGGAAACAACTACTGCCAGACCACAGGGAATTGTCCTGCGAGTCGGGAACATTTGAACCACCAATGGAACAACCACTCCTACAGAAATAAAACACTGGCCATTTCAACGAGACAAGAAGAGGCACAACAAACCATTACAACTGGTCACGCCTCATCGCTAGATGCAAAGAAAATCTGAGTGAAGGTCGCCATTGAAAACCAACCTTGCGTGATGGAAGTTGATTCAGGATCATCCCTCTCGATGGTTTCCTGGAAGACCCTTAAACAATTAATCCCTGCCGTCTGGCGTCAAGACCTCAGAGCCCAAAGAATCATACTCAAAGATTATCAAGGGAACTGAATTCCGGTCATTGGATCTAGCCAAGTCCAAGTATCATTCAAAAATTGTACTGCGTCATTAACACTGACTGTCGTCGACCGTGACCGACCTAGCTTGTTAGGCCTTCAATGGTTCGCCCCACTCGGGATTGAGGTAGCCGGCATTCACCAAACCAGAAGCGATGACTGGGAGGAGGCCATCATCCAGGAATTCCAGGATGTCTTTGCAGACAAACTAGGTGAGTACAAGGGGACCCCGATATCATTTAACCTTAACCCTGAAGTAGCCCCTATCCGCCTTAAGCCTCGTCGGGTACCTTTTGCCCTTAAACCAAAAATTGACGAGCAGCTCGATAAATTAATAGCCCAGGGTATTTTAGAACCAACTGACCACGCTCGTTGGGAAACCCCAATTGTAACACCCATCAAACCGGATGGATTGTTAAGGATTTGTGGGGACTACCGGGCCATCCTTAATCACTCCCTTCAACAGAATGCTTACCCGGTGCCGGTGGTACAACACCTTCTCCATTCCCTGGGGGGCGGAAAAGTCTTTGCTAAATTGGATTTAGCACAGGCGTACCAACAACTGCTTGTAGATAAAAAAAACCACAGAGGCACAGATGATCGTTACACACCGAGGCGCCTTTAAGTGCAACCGACTCCAGTTCGGAGTTAGCGTGGCCCCAGGAATTTTTCAGAGTTTGATGGAGAGACTACTATAGGGTATAAAAGGGGTTGTACCTTATTTTGATGATGTTTTAATTGCTGCCCCGAATAGAGAAATACTAGAAAAGCATCTTAAAATGGTTCTCCAGAAATTTAAAGACTCTTGCCTTAAGGTTAAAAAAAATAAATGTCAACTCTGTACAGATAAAGTAGAGTTCCTGGGGTACCTAATCGATAAACACTAATAGCAAACTAAGGGCAATCAAAAACATCCCAAGACCCAGAAATAGGACTGATCTCCAAGCTTTCCTGGGGCTCATTAACTTTTACAACATCTTCTTGCCCCAGAAAGCGACCGTAGCTGAGCCCCTACATAGACTTCTCGACAAAAAAGCAACCTGGGTCTGGGGACACCGAGAGGAGCACAGATTCCGACAAGTGAAAAACTTACTAACCTCAGATGCTGTTTTAATGCAGTATAACGAGACTCTGCCTTTAACAATTACATGTGACGCATCACCGTTTGGAGTAGGAGCCATTTTGAGTCATGTGTTACCAAATGGTAGTGAGGCCCCTATTGCCTATTTTTCAAGGACCCTATCAAAGGCTGAATGTAACTATAGCCAGATCGACAAAGAGGCTCTTGCTGTTGTATCTGCTGTGAAACAGTCTCATGAATATGTGTATGGACGAGTTTTTAGTATTATTACCAATCACAAACCTTTACTGGGGATTATAGCAGGAGACAAGCCAACCCCCTACATATTGTCACCTAGAATGACTCGCTGGTCAGAGTTTTTAGCTGCGTACAACTATAAATTACAACACCCCCCGGGGAAAGCCATTCCCCACACTGATGCATTGAGCCAGGCCCCACTTCTGGAAACCATCGACGACCCAGCTCCAACCCTTACGACACTCCAGATTGAAACGCTACATTCACCACCGCTAAAAGCCAGAGACATTGCAATCGAAACAAAACGAGATCCTGTCTTGGCGTGAGTTCTTAGCTGGGTCGAATGAGGATGGTCAATAGATAGTTAAAACAACCTACATATCTTTGGGATTACGTCACCGCACCCCTCAAACGGAACCCGGGGGAAGGGGTGTTATGAACTAATAAAAGCGCTTAAATAAAGTTTTAACAAACCTTAAGAAAAAGCAGGGTTCTAATCCTGCACTTCTGATTGGCCGATAATAGCGATATTGGATTGGTCCATTCTGGGGAATCTGATTGGCTGTTAATGAGCCACTCTCATTGGTTCAAGGGTTTAACACTTCCATGTTTCTCATTGGCTAATAGGTCAGCAGCCTGCCCTATAAAAGGGCTGCTGCTGCCCTAGGGTTTTGCTCTGTTCAGAATGATTAATAAAGAGTTGAAGTTCACTGTTCACTGCCTCGTCTCCATTACTTGCACCCATGCGCAGAACATAACAGGAAAGTTGCTTTTAGCACTCTGCAGGAAAAAAAAAAAAATCTTCTGCATTTTTCTCCCCTGCCAATTCTCCTTCATTTTGATGAAGGAGAATTTGCGTTTGATTTTATTTTCCCAAAGCAGAAGAGAATTTCAATGAACTTCTCACAGATAGAATATGGAGTCCTCGCATTGTTATAAAATAGCAAAGGAAGCCTGAATGTAAATATCCTGACTTCTGTTGAACAATCATATCTTCAGTGGATTGCAGTCTTTCTGACTGCCTACAAGCTAAACTGTGTGAGAGGATTCCTCCCATTGTGCTTTCTCAGGAAAAATAACATTTTGGCAGTCATGGGCTCTGCAAAAGGACAAAATACAGTAGAATCCTCATTGCTGCCAACCATAAAGCAAGCTCAGAAAGGACATAATTGAATAATACTCAGACATTTTTTTAAAAAAAGTTCTCAAGTATGCAGGCAGGGATGTCTAATCTTGGCAATTTTGAGACTTGTGGACTTCAACTCCCAGAATTCTCCAGCCAGCCATGCTACCTGCAGAATTCTGGGAGTTGAAGTCCACAGGCATAGACTTTTGAGAACTTTCCAAGCAATTTTTGGTGCAGAGTAGTAAAATGGAAGGATTCCATTTACTACCTAGACAAGGTGCAGCACTTTGTGCTGGAAAGAAGCATTTGGGATAAGATTTTATGGTATTTGTTACTACAGCAGACAGGGGTGTCAAACTGGCAGCCTGAAGGCCAGATGTGCCATAGGCAAGCCATGCCCACCTCAGCTCCACAAAGGGAAAAAACATTGTGATACGTCACATGACGGCAATGTGGCATGGCGAGTTTGACACCCGTGTGGTAGAATAACTCTGTTATTACCCAGATAGCATATTAAGACAGAAATAGAGGTGATAACAAAAATCAACCTCATATGCTTTACATTTGCCTGATATAAATGCGGAGGGCCCTCCTGACATCCAAGGTGTGCAATTTCTTCTCTAGAGCATGTTTAGGCTCTAGACAAAAGTAAGGCAAAATCAACTCCTATGAACGATGGAATAAGGAGTTCACCTTGGGCAGAAAGGTAGGGTCCAACCGCAGAACCACGCTGTTCACATGAAAAACACAAAGGTCCTTTCTAACTGATAAGGCTGCCAACTCTGACTGTTTTGTGACTGGCCAAATCTAACATGGCTATTGGTTTGTGAGCATGCACGGGCCCTCCCCAAGGCAGTCAATTTGCTTTCAAAATATATGCCCAAAATATTTCTTTTACCCTTGTGATACAGAAGGGGTCACCCCCTTTCTTTCCCTTGCCACTGACACAATGTCCAAGCTTGTATTCATATTGTCAATGTGGGTCCTGTAAGGTTTTACTCACAGTCACAGTTCACTCCCAATTGAATTACTTTTTTCCTCAGCTTGAACTGAATTATTGTAATATGTAGTGCTTCTGAAGATGACCTGGAAGCTACAACTGATCCAGAATGCAGTGGTGCATTTGCTTCTAGGTTCCCTGAAGTCTGCACAAGTGACACCATTGTTATGGAACCTGCATTAGCTCCCAGTTGTTTTCTGGAAGCAATTCAATGAGCTCATTATCAAGTTTAAAGCCTACATAGCACAGAGCCAGATAATTTTGGAGTCCACCTCTCCCCAAGCAGATCTGCCCAGCCCACTAGATCATATAGGGCAGACACACTCCAGGTTTCTTAATAAAGAGAAGAACAGAACAGAATAACAGAGTTGGAAAGTCTTTTAGTCCAACCCCCTGATCAAGCAGGAGACCTGTCCCTGTAGCACTTCAGAATGCTGCCATCTGATGTGACCTGAGATATGCACTTTCTTGCTAGCCTTCTCAGACTTTGCAATAACCTCCCATCTGGGATTTAAGGATTCCCTATTCTTTCAGCCTTCTGGAAGTTCATGAAGATGTGGCTTTTCTCCCAAGCACTTGTCCAGGATACAGGTTATATTAGGACACTAAGTATTGGTTGGTCTGGCACCCAGAAGGAAGGGTTGTTCTGCTTTTAATTCTATTTTTGTTATTTCTTCTGAGCCACTTAGTATCTCTCTCCACAATAAGTGGTCATAAATGTAATCCTCCACATGATCGTAATGGAGCCTGTCAATTACAGGTGTATGTTGTAAAAGTTATAAAATAGTTGGTCACATGAACAACTCATTTTATGACTGTTAGAAGATATGCTTGTAATAGAAAATGTCCATTACATGACTGACTCAATTTTATGTCTTATTTTGTGAAAGTTTTAAGCAAATCACCACAATCATTATGCAAATCTGCAGTTGTTAAGCCAACCAATTTGCTGTGGACACTATTTTGCTGGAAGTTTCAACAAAACCATTGTAAAACGTGATCATGTGACCATGGGACTCTGCAAACAGCCATGAGAGTGGCCATGTTGCTAAAGGGGGGGGGGCTGACCATTGTAACTTCAAATCCATTTCATAACTCCCTTTTTCAGCTGGTCGCAATTTTGAATTGTCACTAACCAACTTGTTAAGTACTTGGACATGGGTTGGAGTAAATGGAGACAGTCTTGAATGTGAACTTTCAGCTCTTTATTGCATAGTGACTTCTCAAAACAATAACAGTGAACTCTGCCTTATATAGGCAACCTTTGTGAGAATTGTCCAATAGCGAGCTATGAACGCTAGCTCTTTAAACCAATAATAATCCTCTGTTAAGGGCCAATCGGATTCCTAAGAACTAACCAATCTGATCTGGCCGCCTAACAGCCAATCAGAAGTGCAGGGCCAGAACCCTGCACTTTACCTCAAGCTCATACTTTATTAACTATGGTACATACACAACACCCCTTCCCCCTGGCTTCTTAATTACGGTGTAGTTATATAGTCCTTTAAATAGGACGGTTGTCTTTTAAGTCTTTCAGATTTTCGTTGGACTGGTTTATTGCAATCCTGTTGAGGTAGATTGTTGTTTGGCAGTGTCTCTGCTTCTTGCTCAGGTGCACTTTCTTGCGGTGCAAACAATTCTTCTTCCTGCTCCATTTCCTGAGTCTCACTTGATTCGTCGCTCACTTCGAGCAGGTTCCCTGGAACATCATCTTCTTCTTCTGTACCTCCCCCCCCCTCGGTTTGGTCATGGGGGAGTTGTTGACTGGCCATTGTGAGTCGTGACCGTAATTGGTTGATATGCCGTTTCCACAGTCTATTGTCAAAGCATTTCACTACGTAGGATTTGGGGCCGGTCACTCGTACTACCGTTGCCTCTATCCATAATGGATCGCCTGATAAGTTTCGTGCGTAAACACGGTCTCCTACCTGGAAAGTGCGATAGTGGCCACTGGATCCTTTGGCTTTTCCAGTTCGTAAGCAGGGTGCAACCGGTCGAGGTGGGAACGGAGTCTTCGTCCCATCAGTAGTTCCGCAGGAGTTCTGCCGGTGACGCTATGTGGAGTTATGTGTTGCAAAAAGAGAATTTGGTTGACTTTGTCATCGATATTGTCATAGTCCATTTTTTGCAAAGTCTTTTTAACAAATTGGACCATGCGTTCCGCTCAGCCATTGGTCGCAGGGTGCACAGGTGAGGTGAGCGCATGGCGGATGCCGCGGTCAGCAAGGTACTGCTCGAACATTAATGCCGTGAACTGTGGCCCGTTATCGGACACCAGGACGTCAGGCAATCCGTGGGTTGCAAAGAGTCTATTTAGGATCTTAATCACTGCCTCGGAAGTTGTGGCCGTCATACGATGAATTTCTAACCAATTGGATTATGTGTCGACTGTCAACAGGAAGGTATATCCTTTGGTTGGCCCCGCAAAATCCAGGTGGATTCTGGACCAGGGTTCACGTGGCGTCTCCCATTCAGTAGGCATGGCTTTTGGTGGGGTGTTGCTGGCTTGTTGGCAATTGGTACATGCTTTGACCCAATGCTCGATTTGCCAGTCCATGCCCGGCCACCATGCGTAGCTTCATGCAAGCGCTTTCATCCGCACGATGCCGGGGTGGCCCTCATGCAGAATTTGTAGCAGCGTCTTCCTGAGTTGTTCTGGGACAACGACTCTATCGCCCCAGATGACACAGCCTTTTTGGGAAAAAAGTTCAGTCTCTCTTGCTTTAAATGGCGCGAAGTCATCTGGGACTTGGTCCAATGGCCATCCGCGTTCAACCCAGCTTAGGACTCGAGCTAGGGTGTGGTCTCGTTTGGTTTCTCTCGCGATGTCTCGGGCGGTCATAGGCGACGAGTTGAGTGTTTCGATCTGCAACGTGGTTGCCATTGGTGCTGGATCGTTGAGAGTCTCTGGAAGCGGTGCTCAGCTTAATGCGTCGGCATGGCGAATGGCTTTCTCCGGGCGATATTGCAGGCAATAATTATAAGCAGCTAGGAATTCTGACCATCGGGTCATTCTAGGGGATAATATGTAGGTGGTTGGCTTGTCCCTGGCTATTATCCCTAGCAACGGTTTGTGGTCAGTTATAATGGTGAATGTCCTTCCATATACATGTGAGCAATTTTTTAACATTCCGGAACGCTTGTTCTTCCCGGTAACCCCATACCCACAATGCTTTTTTATCTAATAACCGGTGTAACGGTTCGGCAACAGTCGCCTTGTGCGGTAAAAATACATTATAGAAATTAATGAGGCCTAAGAATGCCTGGAGATCGGCCTTGTTACGTGGCCTGGGAGCATTTTTTATCACCTTTAATTTACTTTCAGTAGGGTGAATGCCCTGGCTATCAATCCGATACCCTAGAAACTCAACACTGTCAGTATATAAGTGACATTTATTTTTTTTCACCTTAAGTCCTGCCTCTTGGAATTTTTTAAGAACACATTTCAAACGATCCTGCAAGATTTTTTGGTAGGGGCTGCAATTAATACGTCATCAAAATACGGAACCACGCCCTTGATTCCCTGTAACAACTTTTCCATGAGGTTTTGGAATATCCCCGGGGCTGCACTAACCCCAAATTGCAATCGGGTACATTTAAAGGCACCTCTGTGCATTACAATTGTTTGGGCTTGGGCCGTCTTTTCATCCACTGGTAGTTGTTGATAAGCTTGAGCTAAATCTAATTTAGCGAAAACCTTTCTGCCCCCCAAGGAATGAAGGAGGTGCTGCACCACCGGAACTGGATACGCATTCTGCTGTAGGGCGTGATTTAAAGTGGCCCGGTAGTCCCCACAAATTCGGATTGACCTGTCTGGCTTAATGGGTGTCACAATAGGGGTTTCCCATGGAGAGTGATCGATGGGCTTCAACACCCCTTGAGCAATTAGCTTGTCGAGTTGTTAGTCGATCTTTGCTTTAAGTGCGAAGGGAACTCGACGGGGCTTCAAGCGAATAGGGGCTACTTTTTGATCTAGACTAAATGAGATTGGGGTCCCCTTATACTCACCTAAATGGTCCGCGAAGACATCGCTGAACTCAGAAATAAGGTCTTCCTCCCACTCACAACCACCGACTCGGTTCACGCCGTCCACTTCGATGCTGAGTGGCGCGAACCATTGGAGGCCTAATAGACTAGGCCTATCTCTATCGATGATCGTTAGAGGTAAGTACACTGTATGCTTTTTGAAGGAGACTCGGACTCGGCAGGACCCGACAAAGGGGATTCGATTTCCTTGGTAGTCCTTGAGGATGAGGCATTGAAATTGGAGGTCTTGGTGTTGGATTGTGGGGATAAGTTGCTTGAGTGTCTTCCAAGACACCATTGAGAGGGACGATCCCGAGTTGACCTCCATGTGGCAAGGCTGGTTCTCAATGGCTACCGTGACTCGAATTTTCTTAGTGTCCAAAACTGAGGCGTGACCTATAGTGATAGTATGGTGAGCCTCTTCTTTTTGCAAAACTCAATTTCTGTAGGAGTGGTTTACTGGCTCTCGCCTTACAGGACGGTTTCCTGTCGATTGGCGATAGTTGGCCCCTCTTGAGGCCTGGCTGGGTCCTGGTAAGCTGCGGCAGACCCGGCTGATGTGGCCTCGTTTCCCGCACTCATGGCAGAGTGCGTCACGGAATTTGCATTCGGCCCTGGCATGGTTTGCTCCACAGCCAGCGCAAGGGCATAAGGGCTTAGGGCGAGGGTCCTGTTCGGACCGCAGTCGATGGACCCCTTCTTCGTCGCTGTCTGACGACGAAAAGAAGTCCTCATGGTATGTCGTTAGTAGCTGCCCTTCTGAGTTGGGTGAGATTTCGCCGGTCGGTTGTGTTGCCGGAGTGCGGCTTCGCCGTAATTGTGCAGCCGACTTTTTGGTCGCCTCCGCAGCCGTGGCTTCGGCGATGGCCTCAGCAAGGCTGATGTCGCCTTTCGTCATCAGCTTGCTTTGCACACCTAGTGCATCTAATCCCAGAATTACTCTATTTCTTAGTGCTTTTTCTAAATCGGCGAACCCGCAGAGGCCCCCTAAATTCCGGAGGTCCGCCACGAAATCAGCCACGCTCTCTCCTTTTCGTTGGTTTCTCTGATAAAACTCGTGACGTCTCACCGTGTAGGCACGGTTGGCTCGTAATGGTCTCTCAGGATGGGTTCGAAGTCATCCCAGCTCATGGCTTTCACTTCTCGAGGTTTGGCGAGTGCTTCAGCCATTTTAAATACAGCTGGGCTGCAGTGCGTCAGGAACAGTGCCCGCTTTTTTGCTGGTGTGGCGTCCTTCAAATTATTCATCTCAAGAAACATTTGGAAGCGATCCATGTAGGATTCCCAATCCTCTTGGTTTGGATCGAACGGTGGTACGATGCTGCTGGACATGGTTCCGTTGTTGGCGTCGTCTTTCACGTGCTCGGTATTGCTTCCTGGCTTCTTAGGTTCAGACGTCTCCAAATCCCATCCTCGTCGCCAGTGTTAAGTACTTGGACATGGGTTGGAGTAAATGGTTGGAGTCTTTGAATGTGAACTTCCAGCTCTTTATTGCATAGTGACTTCTCAAAACAATAACAGTGAAACTCTGCCTTATATAGGCAACCTTTGTGAGAATTGTCCAACAGCAAACTATGAATGCTAGCTCTTTAAACCAATAATAATCCTCTGTTAAGGGCCAATCGGATTCCTAAGAACTAACCAATCCACCTAACAACCAATCAGAAGTGCAGGGCCAGAACCCTGCACTTTACCTCAAGCTCATACTTTATTAACTATGGTACATACACAACACAACTGGTTCAAAGTTGAGGACTGCCTGTTAAAATTCTTTAAATAAATATTGAAAAGTTCACATATAACTGATGTTTTGGCTTATTCCGGATTTATTTCCTTGCTGTTCCTACCAAATAGTTAAGTCCTCCTTATAAACTTCCACCTTGGTGACAGAAACAGATTATTTTAAAGACTGGGGTACACTATTCCATTCACAATGTTATGTTCCCTCAGGCCAATTGGGGCCTAAGTTATTTTCAAGAAAGTATGCACAGAAAAGTTTTAACATGTGGGTGGACTAGCTTTAGACATGAGAAATGATAATATTTATTTATGGAGAAGCTGACAAAATAGAAGATTACTGGTGCAGATTTTCAATCAGCAAATGAGAAGGTTGTTTTGCAAATTCTCAGACACATTATAATTCTGTCACAGAGCGCAAGCTGTAGAAAAATAGACCCTGCTTCCTGGGGAAGCTGCCTCTGAGAGTTTGTGAAATGCTAAAAGGAGAATGTCAGTAAGAAAGCAGGTTCATATCATCTTCATAAGTTTCCTTTTTTATTGGAGAGATGGATCTAGTGAATCAGGAGTCTCTTAGTATCCCACATCCTGTGGTTAAAAGGAGTAGTAAAAATATCCTCCTGAATTCAATTCAGTGCTAGGAAAGTTGTCAGAAACACGTGTTTCTAATCACTAGGTCTAACTTTTAATACTGAAGGCTTGAAATCACCTGCAGTCATATAATTTGTCATTCATAAAGTCCTACACTTAGGCAAGAAAAACCAAAAGTACAAATATAGACTGGGTGAAACCAGGCTAAATAGCAGTAACTGTAAGAGGGATCTTGGAGTCTTAGTGGACAACCAGCTAAATATGAGCCAGCAGTGTGCAGCAGCAGCCAAAACAACTAATGCTAAGTTGCATTAACAGAGGGATACATCAAGATCAAGTGAGGTAATAATATCACTTTATAAAGCCTTAGTAAGACCACACTTAAAGTACTGCATCCAGTTTTGGTCACCACATTATAAACAAAGATGTTGAGACTCTAGAAAAAGTACAGAGAAGAGCAACCAGGATTAGGGGACTGGAGACTAAAACATATGAAGAATGGTTACAATTACAGAACTGGGCATGGCTAGTCTAGTGAAGAGAAGAACCAGGGGAGACATGATAGCAGTATTCCAATGTTTGAGAGGCTGCCACAAAGAGGAATTTTCTAAAGCACCTGAAGGCCAGGCAAAGAATAATGGATGGAAACTGAACAGGGAGAGATTTAACCTGGAAATAAGGAGAAACTTTCTGACAGTGAGAAGGGTCCCCTGCTTGTGTGGGGGGTTGGACTAGATGATCTACAAGGTCCCTTCCAACTCTGATTATCTGTTATCTGTTACATTGTGGAGCATCCATGGCTGATGTCCTCTCCTCGTGATGGTCATAGTCACCTTCTTCACCATTATTGTTTTCCTGCAACTTGGTGGCTTTGAAATGAAGAAGTATTAAGAAGTTAAGTTGGCTACCATGACAATGTTATCAAAGCCCCATCTCTCTCTCTTCTATATTGTACAGGGGAATTCCCTGAAGAAAACAGTTATGTTTGGAAGAATTAGTGGTAAAATGAAACCAGACTGTCAAAGAACATGGTAGCTAGACAACAACCCATCTCGTAGTGATAGAAAGAAGCTGCCATGGGTTAGAAAGTTCAGGCAAAAGTGAGGAAAACCTCCCAACCCCTCGAGGGTCAATTTAGTGGCCATACAGATGTGGCCATGTGACATGAACTACATTTCCCAGGAGACCTTTTACTACATTTACCATGATGCATTCCCTTAAGAGCACAGCTCATAATTCCTAGGTAACTATCCAATTCCCTGGGACAGCACAACCAGACTCAAAGAAATAGTACAAGATCAGAAGATGTGAAAGATCTGGCTCATAGTCGCCAAGGATGAACTGAATGGATCAAATCATCTTCATCATAAATTACACAATCATAGCTGACATATTGACTTTTTTGATCCCTTGTTTAAGCCTCTATGCTACTGATGAAGGGGAAGAGGGATGGAGGAGGCAAGGAGAGAACTGTTTTTGCAGGATCAAAAGAAGAACTGGAGAAATGGGAAGTGAAAAGCACTTGGATATCTTGTAATGGGAAGTTATCCCACATCACAGTTTTGTGGAACTGTTATAAAACTTAACTCACTATAGTTCCTCGAGTCTAAACAAATGTTTCTCCACCTCAAGAATGTTAAGGTCTGTGGACTTCAGTGGACTGGAGAATTTTGGGAGTTGAAGTCTGTATATCTTGAAGTTATTGAAATTGGGAAAAACTGATTTAAGCTATAAACCAGGACTGTCAAACTAGCGGCCCACAGGCCAGGTGCATCATGTGCTGGCCACACCCATGCCTGGTTTAGGGAAGGGGAGGAAATCCCAGTACATCATGGGACACTGCTGTGATTGTGTGAGTTTGACCCCCTCCCCCCCCCCCACTATAAACTAAGCTGCTATTGTGGGGTTCCTGATGCTCTCAGAGTTTGGTTGCTTTTCTTCAGATGTTTCATTATACAACTTGGTAAGATTTCAATCCCCTCCCTCCTAGCACTGATAATGTTATCCAGTTTGGTAATAAAAACTCTGCAAGAATCAAGCTCAGAGAGCACCAAGAACCCCACAATTCAATCCTGAGCTACAAATATTCTCTTCTATCAGTACTACTCCAGTTAATTTGGAAATTAATTGACTAAGCTTTCCAAATTAACTAGAATACCCATGACCAGTAGTAGAGCGGGTTGGGATCAAAATAGTGAAGATAGCAGGTGCAGCAGTGTGGTTGAACCCTTGACTCTTTTGAGGTGTGTTGACATCACATATACCTACAAAGGCTTTCATTAAGCCACCTTGCCTGTAATCTGCATTATTTTGAACACACAAACAGATATCATGCCATATCCATGAAACTGTGGTGACCTGCAAATGAGTGCTATGCATTAGGTGGGGAATGGGTCAGAAAAAAAAAAGAAAATGCTACCTAACTACTTATTTTATAAATTTAGAGTGTGATGAACTTTCTTTGTGTAGGATGATAGGAAGGAGGCATGTGTACTCTGTCTGTATTATTATTGACAGTTTACTTTAAAATAGGATGTTGAGTCATTTATTACAGCCATTGGAAGGAAAATAATGTTATATGATGAATGTTACTGAGAATATCTCAACAGAAAAATAACAGAGCAAATTGAAAAATTGAAAAAAAGAAAACAAAACAAAAGGCCAATATAAAACGAACGTTAGCTTTCAGAATTTCAAATAAATAAATGAAGCTGTTCAAATTTCTCCTAATTATTCCAGAGAATAAGAATCCATTTTAATATGAAAGAAATGAGATGAGTAACATATTTCCATTGACACCCAACAGAGGTTCTGTATTTTGCATAATTCTCATAAAGCAATACTGTAAAGCAATTGATTTAGTGTATTAAATAAATGATGAAAGTGCAATAAGATGCTGATTATGTGTTGTAAAATATTAATCCTCTGGAAACTTCTCCTATCAGAATAAAATATTATGCTGGTAGCACCACACATTAATTTCTATTTTATCAATTCAGCTGACTTTATACCACACCCTTAAAATGGGAGCACATTTGGCATTCAAAATCCTTATAATCCATTTTTTCCTCTGTGTTTCTCCTAAGGTGCGATTTTTGTAGAATATAAAACAGGGCAGAAATGCCATGCTCTTTAGAACATTAAAAGCAAACCCATTAAATCAAAACAGGAGACTTATTTATAGCTTATCTTTTTTGGGTTCTGAAATAAATCAAAGGACTGAAGCTGAAGCGATCATTTACACAGTATCTTAGACTGTTCATCATGCCTTATTATTTAAAAGAAAGCATATAGCAGATTTCTCCAACCTGGAACCCTGTAGATGTATTAGTTCATGCAACACTTCACTATCACACCCAAGTTGTACTTCAACATATCCAGAAAATTTTGCTTTAAGCAAAATTCCTGGATTGTCCATGGGGAAGGCAAACAACATCACATATGTGACATTATATATATTTATGTATGTATACACACACACACACACACACATATGTATGTATGTGTGTGTGTATATATATATATGTGTGTGTGTGTGTGTGTGTGTGTATGTATGTATATATGTATGTATGGCATTCAGCTTTGTTCGGGTATTTTCCCACGTCATAGAAGTTGTGCTTTTAAAGTTGTAGCAACGTTTCAGCAGAATCTCATCTGCCATTATCAGGCTTCTGTATAGTGTTCATCTGTGAGTCAGACTTTTACAGTGGTTTCAGTTTTAAATTTGGGGCAGCCTATTGCTGTGCCAGAATGGTTTTTTCTTCAACCTGATTGGTTGGGAGTCTTGGTCTGTGTTTATTGGTCTTGGAGTTTGCTGTGTTCTGCTTGATTGGTGTTTCTAATATCTTTTGTCTGGTTTTTGGCTCTTTTTGTATTTTGATTGGCTGGCAACATTGGGTTACTTTATTGGAGGCCTTTAGTGCAGTTTGGCTCTGGGTAAATGGACGGCTATCATTAGTTAATTCCTCATGGAACTAACAGAACACTGCTTAACCAACACATATTTCATATACAAAGGACAAAGATACAAACAAATTGAAGGAGCCCCTATGGGATCACCACTGTCACCCGTCATTGCAAACCTGTTCATGGAAGAATTCAAATCCAGAGCCCTGGCCAATGCCATCCACAAACCCAAACTATGGTTAAGATACATCGATGACATATTTGTGATTTGGCCCCATGGAAAAGAAAACCTAAACAATTTCCGAACACACCTAAACAACACATACCCCAAAATCAAGTTCACCATGGAAATGGAAACAAACAAACAACTACCATTCCTAGATGTACTAATCTACAAAAAAAAAAAACAGATGGCACACTAGGACAAACCATATACCAGAAGAAAACACACACTAACCGCTACCTCAATGCCCAATCCCACCACAACCCAGCACAGATAAACTCTGTGGCTAAAACACTAATTACTAGAACCAAATGCCTGGCAGACAAGACACACATTAAGACTGAACTATGCACCCTGACTAAAGTACTGACAGCCAATGGCTTCCACAAAAGCAAAATCACCAGCTTGATCCACAAAAACACACTGAGACATAATAGAGACCCAGAAGATGAACAGACCTATGGAACAGCTGTCCTGCCCTACATAAGAGGTACTACAGACAAAATTAGTAAGATATTACACAGACATCACATCAAGACTGCCTTCAAAACAGACAGAAAAATAGCAGCCATCCTTAGAAAACCCAAAGATAAAATTGACCTGGAAAACCAAGGCATATACAAAGTCCCCTGTGCATCATGCCCAGCCACATACATTGGACAGACCAATAGAAGAATAAGTACCCACCTGGTTGAACACAAAAATGCAGTCAAAAAACTGGAACACACTTCCTCACTAGTCCAACACATGGAAGCCACAGGTCATAGCATCAACTTCAATGGCACCAAAACCCTAGCCACTATAGAAAACCCCAGCCACAGAATCATCAGAGAAGTCATAGAGATTGAAAAAAGACCAGAAAGCATGAATAGAAGAGATGATTCCACCAGACTGTCAATCATTTGGAAGCCTGCACTCACAAACAAAAAAATATCCACACCACTAGCCAGACAAGCACCTGGGCACAAACAGATCCCCCCTGATACCTCCAGCTCAAACACACCCCAACCAGGCACCCAGATGAAACCTAGCTTCCTAAGTAATGATAGCCGTCCATTTACCTGGAGCCAAGCTGCACTAAAGGCCTCCAATAAAGTAACACAACATTTCCAGCCAACCAAGATACAAAAAGAGCCAAAAAGCAGAAAGAAGATATTAGAAGCAGACAACAGCAAACTCCAAGACCAATAAACACAGACCAAGACTTCCAACCAATCAGCATAAAGAAAAAACCATTCTGACATAGCAATAGGCTGCCCCAAATTTAAATCTGAAACCACTGTAAAAATCTGACTCACAGATGAACACTATACAGAAGCCTGATGATGGCAGATGAGATTCTGCCGAAAAGTTGCTACAACTTTAAAAGCACAAATACAATGACGTGGGAAAATACCCGAACAAAGCTGAATGCCATACATGTAAGTACCCGTGAAAAGTTAAGAAAACATATATGTATATATGTGTATATGTATATGTATATGTATATGTATATGTATATGTATATGTATATGTATATGTATATATGTGTGTGTGTGTGTGTGTGTGTGTGTGACATCACATATATCACATAAATTGTTCATTTATACTATAAATTCACTTGCCAAAAGCAACACCAACCATAAGAATCTCTGTTCTCGCCCTGACCTAACCATACAGCACGTTCCCACTCTTGTGTACTCCGCACTGAACTCAAAAAACGTCTAGACAATGGAGAGAAGTACCTGTACATTGACTACCATGCTGACTGTATCAAAAGTAAGTCACACAACCTGCAACTCAGTTTTAACCTTCAATCACAACCCTACCTCAACCAATCCACCATTACCCAAGACTAACACGCATGCCCCTAACTACCTCAATTCCAATTACTGCTGGCCTTAAATGCAAGCTGCTCAATGCAAGAAGCCTTGTGAATAAAATATCTGAATTTCTCCTCTTACTAAATATGGCTAAATTCGGCATTATATTTGTCTGTGAAACATGGCTCAATGCATCTCTCTCTGACTCCATTACCACAGTAAGAGACTATCATGTTTATTGATCAGATTGTGAAATTCGTAGAGGAGGTGGTGTTGCTATCTTCTATAAAAGTCCTTACATCTAAAAAACATCCAAGTTACCCAGGAAGTTGCTCTTCCTGAGACCATCATCTGTCAACTATCCTTAACTATCACATTTCGATTCTTACTATGTTATAGAGCCCCTGATTATGACATCGAACATGTAAACAAGCAAAATTCATTACTAACATGGGCAACATCCTGCCCACACACTTTTATCTTTCTTGGTGACTTCAATCTACCTCATATTGACTGGACCCTAAATGAATGTACAACTGAACCCATACACGTAACCTTCTACAATGCTGTTACAAATCTGGGACTGGAACAACTAGTAACCAACAACCAACAACACTAAACTAAACTACTGCCTCAATCTCATCTTCTGCAATAGTTTAAATTTAATTTATGGAATACAAACTAAAGAACCCTTTTCCAACAATGACCACAATATGATTGACTTTTGTCTCAACATATGCCCACACAAAAATCATCACAATGACATAATCCCCAATTATAACTTCAAAAAAGGCAACTATGATTTTATAGAAAATGATCTCTCATCCCTTGATTGGCAATCTCTATTCACTGGATGCAATACTGTTGAAGACCATTACAACATATTTTTACTTGAAGTCAGAAGAGTCATCAAACTATATGTATCAACAACATCTCTCCCCCCCCCCCCAAAAAAAAAAAACCAGATTACCCATAACAATAAGGAAACTTCAATCCAAAAAGAGATCACTCTGGTAGAAAAACAAATCTGGTCACAATTTCAAAAGCCGATACAAAAATTTATGCCACCAGATAAAGACTGAATGCACCAATTATCACATTAAACAAGAGGAAAACCTTCTATGCACCAATTCCACCTGCACTTTTTACAATTTTGTAAGCAACAAACTAAAAGATTCAAGTTCATCCCACCCCTGATAGGATCTAATGGTAAAGACTGCAATGATGACACCATTGAAGCCCACATCTTTAACACATTCTCTGGCTCAGTATTTGTAAACAGCAATGGATCATGCCCAGTATTTCCTAGCTGAACCATAGACAACTACAATGATCTAACACATATTGATTTTACAGAAGACAATGTTGAAAAAGCACTACGCAATCTAAAACCATCTCTATCTATGGGACCGGACGGAATATGTGCCTACTTCTTTAAAAAGCTATCCACTGTCATAGCCAAACTGTTCTGTACGGTAATTAGCATTCTTGTAGATAACTGTTCTGATTGACTAGGACATGCAGCCATGCGATTGGCTGAGCGAGCCGCACTGATTGGCCCACGAAGAATCCTCCACGATTGGAGGAAACCGATCAAGGGAGATTCAAAGTGGTGCCATTGGCCGTGGCTCGGCTGGAAATCATATATAAGCCGTCGCATACCCTAGGCAAAGAAAGCTGATCTGGAAACTGAATAAAGAGCTGAAACTGGTCACTGCCTCCCGAGTCCTTCTTCCAACTGGCGATATAACACTGGTGACGAGGGTGGGATCGCGCAACTGATACCCACCGAGCACGTGGTGCCGAGAAAAGCGAGATCAGCGAGATGGCCAGCATCGCACTGCCTGCGCCCTTTAACCAAGCTACCGAGGACTGGGAATTGTATATTGATCAGTTCCTGATGTTCCTAGAAAGTGGCAACCTCAAAGAGGAGAACGGGCAGAAAAAAAGGGCTGTTTTCCTGACACACTGTGGGCCCACAGTGTTTAAAATGGCGAAAGCCCTCACGAAACCCAAGGACTTGAAGGAGATGGACTGGGCTGACCTCAAACCACTGCTATGAAGCCACTATGCCCCCACCGTGCCCACCCTCATCAGGCGGCACGACTTCTACCAGTGGGCCCAGAAACCAGGGGAGAGCATCAGCGATTTCGTAGCAGACCTGCGGAATCTGGGAGGCATGTGCGGCTTCACAGACATGGACGAGGCATTGTGAGATCATGTCGTCCTTGGGCTCAGGGACCAGATCCTACAAAGCCGACTGATGGCAAAGGGCAAAATCTCCCTTGCTGACGCCCTTGCTGAGGCCACTGCAGCCAAAGCAACCCAAAAGTCAACAGCCCGGATGCGGAGACCGGATGCTGGAGACCGAGCCACAACCTCCGAAGCGACCCCGACGACTGAATTACAACCAGAGGCAAGCCGCCAGGCGACCACCACCACCCACCATGGTGACCTCGACTCTGCCTCCGACACTACGGGCAAAGAGGAGGACATCCATCAACTCCAAACAGATCGAGACCAGTGCGAATGGTGGAGTCGTAAGTCGCGACTTCAATGCGCCGGCTGCGGAGGCGACCATCTCTGATCGGAGTGCCAGTTTTTCGACGCAATCTGCCAGCAATGCAACAAGAGAGGTCACATCGCCCAAGTCTGACATCCCAAGAAAGCTTACAGCCCCCAACGACACTACAACAGCGGCTGGAGATGGGACAGCACACACACACCCCAGAGCAAGGGATCGGCAACCCGAGAGGCATTGGAACCAGGGCGGATGAGGCCGACGGAATGCGAGAACCGGCTGAAAGAGGAGACCCACCAGACAGTCGTCATCAGCCATTCATCAAGCACGGACGCCTGAAAGGTATGCGTAGAAGTGGGCATCGAGGGCAGGCCATGCAAGATGGAGGTGGACTCCGGGTCCTACCTCTCCATGGTTGCATGGTGGGAACTCAAGCGCCTGGTGCCCACCATCAACAAGAGACAATTGGAAAGCCAGAAGTTAATCCTAAAAGACTACCAGGGGAACCACATCCCTGTAGTCGGGTCAGGACACTTCATGGTCACTTTCAAAGGGCACACAACACAGCTTCCCCTGACCATTGTGGACCGAGACCGACCCAGCCTTCTGGGGCTGCAGTGGTTCATGCCGCTCAGGATCGAAGTAACAGGCATAAACCACATCGCAGAGGCAGACTGGGAGGAGCAACTCACAAGGGACTTCCAAGAAGTGTTCGACGGCACCCTAGGCAAGTTTGAGGGCCCCCTATTTCATTCAGCCTAGACCCCGGGATTCCCCCGATCCATTTAAAACCGAGGTAAGTACCTTTCACACTCAGACCCAAGATCGATGAGCAGATAGACAAGCTCATCAAACAGGGAGTCCTAGAGCCAACTGACCACGCCCAGTGGGAGACCCCCATAGTCACCCCTGTCAAGCCCGATGGGTCGGTGAGAATTTGCGGGGACTATAAGGCCACCCTAAATTGTGCCTTACAGCAAAGCACTTACCCCGTCCCAGTGGTACAGCATATCCTGCACTCACTGGGGGGAGGCAAGGTTTTCACGAAGCTCGACCTGGCACAAGCCTACCAACAGCTACCGGTCGACACAGAAACTGCAGAAGCACAGACTATAGTAACCCACCGGGGGGCCTTTCACTGCAAGAGACTCCAGTTTGGAGTCAGCGTAGCCCCAGGAATTTTCCAGAGTCTCATGGAGAGACTACTGCAAGGGATCAAGGGGGTGGTTCCTTATTTTGATGATGTGTTGGTGTCAGTGGCCAATCAAAAACAACTGGAGGGTCATCTAAGGGAGGTACTACAAAAATTCAAAGACGTGGGGCTAAAGGTTAAAAAAGAAAAATGCCAATTGCACATCGAGAGGGTCGAATTCCTAGGGTACCTTTTAGACCGGCATGGAATTCACCCAACCAAAAAAAAGATCAGAGCAATCAAGGAAGCACCCAGGCCAAGGAATAAAACTGAGTTGCAGGCATTTCTAGGACTGCTTAATTTCTATAATGTTTTCCTGCCCCAGAAGGCAACCGCGGCGGAACTGTTGCATAGACTCTTGGACAAAGCAGCCACCTGGAACTGGGGAAAACATGAGGAAGCCGCATTCAACAAAACCAAGGACTTGCTCATGTTGGATGCCCTCCTCATCCAGTACAACGAGACCCTACCCCTAGCAGTTACATGCGACGCATCACCATTTGGCGTCGGAGCCGTCCTCAGCCACACTCTCCCCAACAGAAAAGAAGCACCCATCACATTCTTTTCAAGGACCCTCTCCAAGCCAGAAAGAAACTACAGTCAGCTGGACAAAGAGGCCTTGGCTATCATCGCCGCAGTGAAGAGGTTCCACGAGTACCTCTACGGCAGGACTTTCACCATCATCACCAATCACAAGCCACTGCTGGGAATCCTGGAAGGGAACAGGGCCACCCCGAACATTCTATCTCCAAGAATGACAAGGTGGTCCGAATTCCTTGCCACTTATAGCTACCGGCTATCACACCGACCCGCTAAGAAAATCACCCACGCAGATGCCCTGAGCCACATGCTGTTGCCTGACCTGGACACCGACCCAGCACCACAACGTCCACCCTCAGTATAGAGACTCTCCTCGATCTACCCATAACCGCATCAGACATTGCCCGTGAAACCAATAAAGACAAACGTCTGGCGCGGGTTTTACAATGGGTAGAGAAAGGGTGGCCAGAAAAGGAAGACGACGAGAAATTCAGGACATTTTGGAACCAGCAAATTGAACTGTCATCACAAAAAGGTTGTTTGCTATGGGGGGATAGAGTTGTCATTCCAGAAAAATTATAAGAAAAAGTTTTAAAACTATTACATGAGGGGCACCCGGGAATTATCAGGACAAAAGCCTTGGCCAGGAGTTACGCCTGGTGGCCCGGGATGGATAGACAAATCGAGGCTTGGGTAGCAGCATGCAAACCATGCCAAGAGACCAAACTGAGCCCTCCCTCTGCCCCAATCTGGGAATGGGAAACCTCCAGGGGACCATGGTCCAGGTTGCACATAGATTTTGCCAGACCTACAAAAGGACACACCTTCCTCATCATGGTAGATGCTTACTCCAACTGGCTGGAGGTAAGCAACATGAGAACTACCACCACAAAGGCCATCACCAAAGAACTCAGCAGTCTATTTGCAACCCACGGCCTCCCAGATGTCATTGTATCAAACAACGGGCCCCAATTTATCTCACTGGAATTTGAAAAATTCCTAGCGGAACAGGGAATACGACATGCTCTGACAGCGCCAGCACATCTGGCGGCGAATGGGAGGGTGGAACAAATGGTCCAATTTACAAAAAAAAACAATCCAAAAAATTGAAACCAGGGAGATCCAAGAGAAAATTAACAAAATGCTACTGATACAACACATAACCCCAAACACGACAACCAACAAAAGCCCGGCAGAGCTATTGATGGGGAGGAAATTAAGGTCCTCACTCGACAGACTACACCCCACATACAACCCAGATAACCCCCCCGACTCATCTAGCAAACACCGAACATTTACACCGGGCGACGCAGTATATGTGAAAAACCTCACCGGGGACCCACTCTGGGTACCAGCAACCATAACCCAAGTGACAGGTCTCCGCTTGTACCGGCTACAGACGACCAACAGATGAGTATGGAAAAAACACATCGATCAGTTAAGATCGAGAACCTACACGGGAAAGCCAACCGACAAGGAAAGCACAGGGGGAAAGGGAAACCCTGATACCAACCAAGAGGGGAGGGAGAACCTGGAAAACCAAAATAACTACCCCCCACAAGAAAGAAACCAACAATACTCACCAGCAGAACTACCGATGGATGACCAGCTCGAAGCCTCACCTGGAAGGAGCAGCCAAGCAAGTTCAACCAGCCCGGAAAGACCGGGCGGGAACAGTGGAGCCAGCAGCTCAACTAAACCGAGTAGACCGGGAGGGAGTTGCGGCGAAAGGTCCAGCCTACCCTTCTAGGCAGTTCCATCAATGAGGCAAGGAGCAACACAGGAACCCACCGAACCGCTCAAAGACCAGACACCAACTAACCTGCACAGGTCCAACAGACAAGTACGGAGCCCCGCCTACTTATGGGACTACGTCACGTAGGACTATACCAAGAGGGGAGGGGTGTTCTGTATGGTAATTAGCATTCTTGTAGATAACTGTTCTGATTGGCTAGGACGCGCGGCCATGCGATTGGCCGAGCGAGCCGTACTGATTGGCCCACGAAGAATCCCCCGCGATTGGAGGAAACCGATCGTGGGAGATTCAAAGCGGTGCCATTGGCCGCAGCTCGCATATAAGCCGCCGCATACCCTAGCCAAGGAAAGCCGATCTGGAAACTGAATAAAGAGCTGAAACTGGTCACTGCCTCCCGAGTCCTTCTTCCAGCCAGTGATATAACACAAACCTCTAAGCATAATCTTTGAAAAAATTTTCAGGACCAGCTCCTTGCCTAACCTATGGTCACAAGCCACGGTCATCCCCATCTTCAAAAAGGGAGACCCCATCCTAGTTGAAAATTACAGACCACTCTCTTTATGCTGCATCATCTGTAAAGTCATGGAATCAATTTTTAACCAATCCATTATCCTCCACTTAGAGACAAACAACCTACTCTCCAATAAACAATTTGGTTTCAGAAAAAAACTATCCTGCAATCTGCAACTCTTACACTGCAAAAACTTATGGATTACCCAATCAGGGCAAACTCGATCAGGGCAAAGCAATAGATGCAATCTACATAGACTTCTCTAAACCCTTTGATTCAGTGGTCCACAACAAACTACTCCTAAACTAAAATCTTATGGTATCTCTGGACAACTGCATAACTGGATAGAAGCATTCCTGTCAAACAGACAACAAATGGTCAAAATTGGAAGTGTTCTATCAAATTCTGTACCTGTCACTAGTGGTGTCCCCCAAGGCAGTGTTCTAGGACCAACTCTCTTCATACTCTACATAAATGACCTCTGTGATCATATTTAGAGCAACTGCATTCTTTTCGCTATTGATGTAAAGCTGTTCAATACCACAGACAATACTGCTACTCTTCAAAAAGATCTTGACTATGTATCAGAATGGTCGAACAAATGGCAACTTCAAATCTCAACAAATAAAAGCTCTGTCTTACATATTGGCAAAAAATAAATAAATCAGAAAATAAAATACAAGCTGAATAGTCAAGATCTTGTTGATGATCCAAGCTCTGTAAAGGACCTTGGAATACTCAACTCTAATGATCTAAGTGCTAGAACCCACTGTAACTACATAGCCAAAAAGGCATAAGAGTTGTTAACTTAATTCTACGTAGCTTTTTCTCTGGTAATATCACACTACTAACTAGAGCATACAAAACATTTACTAGATCAATACTCGAATACAGCTCATCAGTCTGGAACCCACATTACATATCTAATATTAGCACAGTTGAGAAAGTCCAGAAATATTTCACAAGAAGAGTTCTCCACTCATCTACTCGTTGTAGAATACCTTATGCCACCAGACTTGAAATTCTAGACCTAGAAAACCTTGAATTACACCGTCTTCAATCTGATCTAAGTATGGTATGTAAAATCATACATTGCAATGAATGAATACTTCAGCTTCAACCATAACTACACAAGAGCAAACAATAGATATAAACTCAAGGTTAACCGCACCAAACTTGATTGCAAGAAATACGAGTTCAACAACAGAATGGTCAATGTCTGGAATACTCTACCTGATTCTGTGGTTTCTTCCCCAAACCCCCAAAACTTTAACTTTAGATTGTCTACTATTGACCTCACCCCTTTCCTAAGAGGTCTGTAGGGGGCATGTATAAGCGCACCAACGTGCCTACCTTCCCTGTCCTATTGTTTCTTTTATTTTCTTATATGTACCCATTTCATGTATTAATGTTTATACTTATACCTATTATCTTGTAAGCGATTGACAAATCAAATAAATAAAACAAAAACATATCTCCTAATGGTAAGTTCTCATGAACACCAACAACTGTATGAATTAATTTCCATAGTTTCTAAACTTTGACCATGCTGATTGGAGCTTAAGTCTACCGAAATCTAAGGCAGAGGTGGAAGAGTCTGTTTTCACAGGCATCCACAAGAAGGGAGAATAAAATGAAGTATGATGTATGCTTAATGATATGACAAATATGATTTACTGATATGACTTACAGACTTGCACCAGAGGTCATGACATTATTACAAAATCATTCCATTTGTGCAAAGATGTCATGATGGGTGTGTCATTTTGGCATCATTGTGACTTGTCATGTATGGCCATGGCTATTTTGCAGCAGTCCTGTATGGCTGATATGTAACCATCAGTACCATTACTTTATCATCATCATCAGTAAGAGGAAGGATGATGACGATGACTATAACAATAGCAATAGCACTTAGACTTATATACTGCTTCATAGTGCATTACTCTCTAAGCAGTTTACAGAGTCTTTGATGACCCAAAGGAGTAGGACATTACATCCCTAAGGAAAAGCCATTTTAAAAATTGCAATACAAATTTTGGGTAAAGCTGAAATTTTAGGATAAAGGTCTCCTATCTACTCAATAGTACAAACCTAAATTGAGTAAAGGAATAAAAATGCAATAGCTAGCTACAGCTTTAAAGCAGCACCTGATATGACTCATAATGAGTTTTCTTGCAATATTTCACATTAAAGTCCAATACTGTTCCTGTCTTTAGTAAATAGTAAATAGTAAAGAAGAATAATTATATAAATAATCTTTCTTCTAAACAGAGCTTATAATTTATTCAGAATTTTCCCTTCAACTATTTTTGTAGTCATGTTATTATTATTATAACATTGGTGTTAATTAATAAGGTGTCAAATGTGAGTCTGATGCAGTGCAAAAGCAGCAGTCTAGCACTTAGATAATTCTATTTAAAACATTTTGTTTAAATTTGTCCTTGAGATGGATGAGAAAGCAATGCTGGCTGGAGGAATGAAGCCAACACGTTTAGTTTTGAGAATGATCATGCGGTACACAAAAGTGGGAGTAAATAATTACACACATTGCTTTATGGGCATGCACATATACAACCTAGATATATGTGATGGAAACTCCTTGTAATAAATTTGAAAGAGAAGGTGTGAAGCTAAGAGTAATGCAGAGTAATGTAGAATGACAGGTATGGATCTATCAAGTGAAAGAAAAACCTGGCTCACCTACAGCAATCAAAACAAAGAAACAACATAATTTTATCTTCATACAAGCAACAATACAGTATATTCAGAACTCTCAGCAAAGCTTTGATACTTTGCTAAGAGGACATGAGTCAAGGCTCAACCAGAGCATATATGGCTTGCCCCACTACATTGAAAAGGCAAGACAAAGAAAAAGTCAGAGACAATTAAAATTAGTGTGATATTTTATATAAACTAGTAGTAAAGACACTGAGCTTGTTGACCAGAAGGTTGGCAGTTCAAGACTCAAGTACCACAAATACACCTATTCATGTCCCATCTCCTGCCAAGCTAGGAATTTGAAACCATGCAATTATAAGTAGATAAATAGGTCCTGCTTTGATATGAAGTAACAGCATTCCGTGCACCTCGATATATAGGCATAACTACATGACTACTGAATACCACCCCCTACTGTAGAATCAGATACTGCAGGACAGGACATAATTTCACCTTTACCATTGTTATTATCAAATTATTATTACTTCTACACTGATGCCAATAAAACTATGGCTGAAACATTTGAATGAATTTGGAAGTCAGATAATAACAATTCTTAGTTGGAAAGCATTTGTCTAGGGCAGGGGTATCAAATTCAATTTCATTGAGAGCCTCGTCAGGGTTGTGTTTGACCTTGGGGGGACCAGGGTGTGTGTGTCCAGGGTGAGCATGGCCAGCTCGACATCACTCATGTCAGGGGTGCCTGTGGAGGCCTGAGCACTCTGCCAATGAAAACGGGCTCTCAAGCTCCATTTTTGGTTGTGATGGCCTCCTGCAACCCTCTGCCAGCAAAAAGGGAGCTCATGAAGGCCACACACAGCCCTCCCAAGTTTTATTTTTGCTGGCATAGGTACCGCAGGCTGGTCCTTCACTGTTTCCAAGGCAGTCCCATGGGCCAGATCTAAGCACCCCACTGCCCCCCCGGGCCTTGAGTTTGACATCCCTGTCTAGGGGAAGGATACAACTTTCATGAATAGGCCAGGAGATGATGAAATGCCCCAAACATGAAAGTCTGGTCACTTTGGGGAAACAGTATTTAAACAAGAGTTCCTGCAAGACCATAGAATATTTGCTTATTTTCCTGTAAAAGTACTGTGCCCACTGCAACATCACTGACATCAGCCTGAATGTTGAAGAGGGCATTGGGTTCTGGGAGTTTCAGTACTGGCTCCACTGCAAACAAATGCTTAAGCTTTTCAAATGCAACTTGGCATTCCATTGTCCATTTAAGTGGCTGGCTGGGTTTGGGTTTCCCTTGCCCTTTTGTCTTTGGCAGGTTGATGATGGATGGTGAGGATGGGAATATTTGAAGGGCTGTCACTGAGAGGAGAGTGGTCAACCAATTTTCCAAAGCAACCGAAGGCCAGACAAGGAGCAATAGATGGAAACTGATCAAGGAAAGATTCAATTTTGAAATAAGGAAACATTTTCTGACAATGAGAACATTGAACCAATGGAATAGAAGTTGCCTTCAGAAGTTGTGGATGCTTCATCACTGGAAGCTTTCAAGAAGAGATTGGACAGTCACCTGTCAGAAATGGTGTAGGATCTCCTGCTTGAGCAGGGGATTGGATTAAATGACCTACAAAGTCCCTTCCAACTCTGTTATTCTGTATTCATTGAAAGTCAGAATGTGAGAAATGTGAGTCAAGAAAAACTTGATATTATTAAAATGGAGTGAACCGACCAAATTGGATGTTTTGGAAGAAAGGGAATTTGGATGAAAGGGAATGGGCCATTGATAAGCATACATGAGACCATATTTATTTAGAAGATTTATAGGGCTGCCCACTCACTCTTAGGGACTCTAAAAGTCTAAAAATAGGAACTGGCAATGATACTAAAGAAGACCAGTGGTCCTCGTCTTAAGACCACACACTTGGAATGAGAATTTTGATTGCTAAGTAATGTTGTCATTAAGCAGCCCATCACACAACCAGGTCCAATTTTACAATCATTTTTACTGCAATTGTTAAGTGAATACAGTACAGTCACTGCAAATCACAGGATTAAAGTGGTGTGGAGGCCTAGAGGTGGAGCTCTCACCTCACACTCAGGAGACTTTGAATTCGATCCGAGGTAGAGAAAGATATTTTTCTCTGGGCACACTGAGAATATATCTGCTGAACCAAACTCTGCATTGGTGACAGGAAGGGCATCCGGCCATTAAAACACTCTGCTAGCTCCATTCAGTTTCCCATACTCCAGCCCGCAAGGGATTATAGGGTCATTAAAAGATGATGGTGTTGATGATGATTGCAAATCACAGGATTGTTAAGCAAACACAGCCTCCTCAATTGACTTTACTTGTTGGAAGCCAACAGGGAAGGTGACAAACATCCATCAGGTGATCACAAGATGCTGCAGCCATCATAAATGCAAACAGTTGACAGATGCCCAAATTTTGATCATATGACCACAGGGGCACAGTATAATGGTTGTACATTTGAGGACAAGTCATGTCACTTTTTCCAAGACTGTTACAAATTTGAACTGTCATTAAATGAATGGTCACAAATCAAGGACTACCTGTAATTATATGCTTGACTAAAACTCAGCACAGGTTTACTTAACTATGTTTCTCAACTTATAACCACAATTGAGCCCAAAATTTATGTTGCTAGATGAGGCATTTTTTAAGTGAGGGTTTTCTGCCCCGTTTTATGGCCTTTCTTGCCACAGTTTCAGTGGTGGTATTCAGCAGGTTCTGACAAGTTCTGGAGAACCGGAGGTGGAAATTTTGAGTAGTTCAGAGAACTGGCAAATCCCACCTCTGACTAGAGATTTTACAGTATCCTTCCCCTGCCACGCCCACCAAGCCACACCCAGTAGTAAAAAAAATTGAATCCCACCATTGCACAGTTTGTTAAGTGAATCACTGCAGGTGTTAAGTTAGTAACATGGTTGTTAAGTGAATCTGGTTTCCCCATTGACTTTGCCTGTCAGAAGGTCCCAAAAGGTCAAATGATCCTGGGATACTGCAACCGTCATAAATATCAGTCAGTTAACAAATGTCATAAACAAACATCTGAATTTTGATCACGTGACCATGGTGATCCTGAAACAGTCATAAGTGTGAAAAATGGTCCTAAGTCATTTTTTTCAGTGCCATTTCAACTTCAGTCACTAAATGAACTGCTGTAAATTGAGGACTGATGTAAATTATAGTGTAGATCGATGAAACTTAGTGGCTACTCAGTAAGCTTCAATTATATAAATATATTTTCCTTTTAAAGAATCAAAGTTAAAAGGCACTGAGGAATTTTATGGCAAATTTCAAGAAAGGGTATACAGGTGATAAGTATGCAAAAGCATGCAGAAATAAAAGAAGCTGTAATGTAATTGCAGGAAGATTTGTAATGGGTAAATGCAATAATGCAGAAGATGAATAAATAGAGTTTAGGAAGGAAGAGTTTTTTTTCACAGTAAGTAACTGCATCAAGAAATATACTCTATACATGGACATTATCAAATGGCCAATAACACAATTAATTTGACTATAGTATAGGAAATAGAATTTGAAGAAATGCAACCAGGATCAATCCAGGTATGGAGGTTGGAACAGCCCATGTGCCATAGGAGTCGCATGCACAGATTAAACTTAGAACATTAAAGTTAGTGTACCCTCCAAAAATTACATACAGTTTTGTAGGGCATGTCAAATTTTTCAACTTTCAATTTCCAAACATTAGGGGTGCTCAAATGTTGTCACATGCCTTGCAGATTGTAAATACTGTATATTTTGGTTACTTTAATATAATTTAGATCTCAAACTTTTAACTCCTTTCCCCCTTTTTCCCCTTATTACCACACTTTGCATTATTTGATCATTGAAAATGGCTTCTTCTTTGTCCCACCCTTCTTCTTACTCTTGAAGCTTTTCCTTTTGCTTTTCATAGTTCAGGATCTCCATTTAAAAAAATTCAAATATGAAGCCAAAGGATCTTGCTCCCCTTTCTGCATCTTCTTTCTGATTTTTAAGACTCATCTTCAATTCCTCTAGGAGTGATGACATTTTAAACACTTTTGAACAACCACCCGATTGACTTTAAGTAAAAACAGAAAAAGAAAAAAAAAAAAAACAATGCCCAAAACTTTTTTTTAAAATCACCAAATGGTCCCAAACTGTTCCTTCTTGTTTCTTTCCTTTACTTTTTCTTTCTGTTGGTTACTGTATCTTTTAATAAGATTTCAGTTACAATGTATCCTCGGGAGTCTTTTCAAAGTTTTGCTGTTAATCCTCTTTATTTTTCCAGGTGGCACTCCATTTTTCCATTATTCCAAGTCCCACCCTTTTGCCTCCACTCTTCTCCTTTTTAGGGCTTTAAAATGACCAAGAAAAAAATCTTTATTCTCCTTTCGACACTTAGATTTCAGGTTAAGGTTGCCTATTAGTGTCAAAATAGATTAATATAAATTTCTTTCCAGTCTTTCTTTCAGTCTGTCACTGAAGAGACCCAAACACACACACACACACACACACACACACACCAGAAAATAAGGGGCACTTGGTAGAATGTGCAGATTATCAGACCATTAAATGGATTTCTCATGCAAGGGATGGTTTGCTTAAGATTCTACAAAGAATAAAGCCATATCTAGAGAAAGAAATATTAAATGAACTGCCAAATTTCAGTGAATGAGACATGAGATGAACTAGATAATATAAAATAGATAATGAACAGCACAAGAGAATATACAGAAGTTTATTTTGCTTTATTGAATATAACATGGCCTCTGGGTTAAATATTTATTGATTAGATTTAAAATATTTATGTCCTCTCCCTAGCTGGCCAGGATACAGCAAAATCCCAACAAACACAAGACTTAAAACGCATAAATAATGGAAAAAAACATGAATAAAAATTAAAACATCAGTAAGTTTAATAATACAGTTAAATTAACTACTGGAAAAACATTGCTTTGGTTGGCTTTTGAAATATGTATATCGTAAATACTATTCATATTTTGGTGGGGAGGTATATTGTCTAAATAGGAGCTAAAACAAAAGAGACCTATAGTAATCTCCTGCCATACCAGATTAACTTCTCAGAGAGGGACTTACAATACCCCCTTTTTAAAAAATCAAACCAGATGAGCAGATTCAGTTTTCATAAGGCATTCCCTGATGTGTCCTAGTGCTTTAGGGATATGAACCATGGTGATGCAATGGTTAGAGCGCAATACTGCAGGCACTTCTGCTGGCTGCTGGCTGCTTACAATTTAGCAGTTCAAATTTCACCAGGCTCAAAGTTGACTCAGCCTTTCAACCTTCTGAGGTCAGTAAAATGAGGACCCAAATTGTTGGGGGCAATAGGCTGACTCTGTAAACCACTTAGAGAGGCTGTAAAGCATTGTAAAGCAGTATATATGTCTAAATGCTATTGCTATCACTGTAATAAGTACAGATAATGTTCCATTTATATTCATTCAGTGACCATTCAAAACTACAACAGCACTGAAAAAAAGTGACTTACAATTGTTGCTGCTTTCCCAAAGTCATGTGATCAAAATTCAGGTGCTTGGCAACCAGCATGTATATACAATAATTGCAGCATCCCAGGATCATGCAATCACCTTCTGTGACTTTCCTAACTGGCAACCGACTCATATTTATGATACTTGCAGCATCCCGGGCTCATATGAGCTCCATTTGAGACCTTCTGACAAGCAAAATCAGTGGGGAAGCCAGATTCATTTTCTCACTTAAGAACTGCAATGATTTATTTTACTGTGGCAAGAAAGGTGGGGCAAAAATGGGGCAAAACTCGCTTAACTGCTGTCTTGTTTAGCAATAAAAATTTTGGGTTCAATTGTGGTCATAAGTCAAAGACTATCCAGGGGTGGACTTCAACCGGTGTAACAACCGGTTCGGTGAGTGTGCACTTTGTGTGCATGCACAGCATTTGCAACTCACCTTCAACTCACCTGTAAAACAGCTGACACATGGCAATCCACTGTGCCATATGAAGCAGCTGAGCTGAAAAAACCAGAAATAAAGCACAGATTAGAACCGGGGCAGGTGGGTTTACCCGACAGCTGATCATGAACCCATTTGCTCCCAGCTGATCTTCAGAGCTACCAGTTCACTCAAACCAGGCCAAACCAGTAGAATCCCAACCCTGGAACTATCTGTAACAGCCTAGATGGTGCCATTGTTGAATGGTCCATTTTTATCCTCTCTTCACCTATGGTTTGTATCTGTGGTTGTTTATAATATTTATCCATACGGTTCTGTTTATTTTTGTCTATTGTTTTTACATTTGCTGTTTTATCTGATCATTGACTCAGCCCAGAGTAACTTTTAGTGAGATGGGCAGCTATAAGAATTCTATTAATAAACACATAAACAACTTAAGCTGAATTTACAAGTTTACACTAATGTCTATTGATGACAAGCAATGCTTTCCGGGTGTATAGATAGCGTCAAAAGGCAGAATATCTTAACTCTAATAGGTGTGTCAGAAGAATTTTTACAGTGAACGAGAAGCTAATATAAGAAGGGAATTTGGCAGAACAGAATGATTTAGAAGAGGAAAGGGAAAGAGAACTACGTATTATGACACAGCTATTTAATATATGAAGTGGAGAAATCAGATTGGGGAAAAAAAAGACAGCTGAAATCCAATGGGCAGAAATACTAACAGTTTGATGTATTACTTTGTTGGCTGAAATAAACAAGGTTTAAAAGCTCTCCCTGTGAAATTAAAATGAACCCTGCATACTCAATCTGGATTCATTTTTAATGAATGTTGGCTCCTCAATCTGAGTTTGTGTTAAATATTAAAATCATAGGAAATGTATCCCTGACCACAAAGTCATGAAAGTAGCTTTGTTTCTTTGAGTTCATAAATAAGGGTGGATTATATGCTGGATATTTAAAAAAACCCTCCTAGAGAGGAAAATAATAACAAATTTTGTTAAGATCATTAAGGCCAGTTAATGATCTTTTCTGCAGGTAAACCTATCAACTATTTAGCTACAGATAAGATTGAAGTTACAACCTACCTGGAAAAAGGTAGTTACAACCCAGTTCCAAAGTTCTGACGCTCCATGGGCCCAAGTCATGTGATCACACACTCTAGGCACTCATCAGCATGGCCACATCTATAGCCATATGCAGCATTCCATATGGCCATGTTTTATGATGGCTTTGCCCAAAACCAGAAGCTATTTTTTTGCATAACTGTTCCATAGCAAACAATGGGATTGCTTAAGAACTACAGTTGTTGGCCACCTAATGAGAAGGAAGGATTCAGTGGAGAAGAGCCTAATTCTGGGAAAGATTGAGGGGATGGTAGAGAATGATGTGGCTGGATGGAGTCACTGAAACAGTCGGTGTGAGCTTAAATGGACTCTGGAGGATGGTAGAGGACAAGAAGGCCTGGAGGAATGTTGTCCGTAGGGTTGCGATGGGTTGGACATGACTTCGCAACTAACAACAACTACTACAGTGGTACCTTGGTACTCAATTGCTTTGAAACTCATCAAATTTTGTACTTGATGCATTTTGACATGAAAATTTTGTCCCCAAACTCATTGTTTGGTACTCAACACACAAGCTAGAACTTGTTGATGTCAGCTGCCTTGTGACACACTATATTATTCCTTATGGGGAAAATTTGTTTGGTACTCATCGATTTTGGTACTTATCATACCTTCTGGAACCAATTAACGATGAGTTACTACTGTACTGCAAAAAAGGGTGTGTACTTTTGCAGGCTCCATTACAATTGTATGTGGAGGGCTACCTATATACTTGTATAACATTCTTTAACAAGATAAGAGTAAGTAGATCAAATAGTATTTCTAACTAGTGATGTTCACAGTCATGTTCTTGGATGAGCTGAAAATTGTTATTACAGGCATTTGTCTACTGATTATCATGATTTCAACTCGTGATGGTATCTAATTAACCAATCAATCTAATCCATTCTTTTTTCTGCACAAAAAAAAAGGTCAAACTTATAGAAAATCCACAGACAGATTGTGGAGGTAATGAGTCTCAGCAAATGAAACACAAAGTTCCATCTGGGAAGCAGAAATTTCACTGTACCAATCATGCCAATTTGCTTTTGTCATAAAAGCCATAAAATAATTGGTCATGTGGGTGGCCCAATTTACAACTGTTTCTTATGATTGTGATGGGAAGGCTTTGAAAGTCAAGGATTACCAATACTTTCATAATATTTAGTTCAATTGAGGAAACGTTGCAATCATCATGTTAAGAAGATACTATAGTAGCATTGAAACTTCAGTCTCCCATTGCATTCAGATTGGATTATGGGGTCACATTATGTACATTTTTTTTATTTGAATATATTTTACGATTATTAAAAAAGTGCTGCAGAAAATCCTGCTTGCTGATTAAATGTAATAAATGCTGCAGCAGCCTATAATCTTAAAAACAATGCTTAAAAATCATGAGATACAAAATAATATTTTGAAAGTTAGCCATCTTGCCATTTACTTTAGAAAATATTCACTCCAATAATAATTACTAACTGATCATCACTGATATTTGAAAGTAGTAAGACAGCAGATGTTGTAAAATGGTTTGCCAATTGCACAGTGGCAGATAGGAAAGCACTCCAGAGGATTAACATCATTTCCCAGAGGATCATTAGTTGCCCTCTCCCCTCTTTGGAAGTGCTTTATAGCTCTGGCTGCCTTAAGAAAGTTCAAAACATTCTCAACGATCCATCTCATCCTGGGAACCCTTTTTAAAAATTATTACCATCTGGCAGATGGTAAAAACAAGGACAAATAGGCTGAAAAACTGCTTCTATCCCAGGGCAATAGCTCTGTTGAATTCTGCTGTATAGTGCAGTGTTGGTGTGGTGTCAGGGTTTTCAGTTCAATGTGTGGAGGGTGAAGGATGTGTGTTTGTGTTTATTTTCATGGTCATGATGTGCACTGAAGATGGATGTTACAAGCTGCAATGACAATAAAGTAAACTAAACTAATATGGAGTGAGTAGTGAATATCTAGTATGGTTGAATCCTATAAACACTGAATGTAAATTGATTTGATTTTACTTTGCAGAGGAATGCAAAATTGAGGCAAGTGAAAAAGAATATTTTAGAAGCTATAATTAGGCAGTGTGTTTGAGGAAGCCTTCTTTGCAACCAGTTGTCTTTATTACCATCAATCAGTCATGTGATAATTAATTGAATGTTCCAAGGGACCAGAATAATCTCTGCTAGAAAATAAAAATAAAAATCTGCATTGATCACAACATGCCCAGAATGTAGTGAACTGGATCCTAAGCAGCTGATACTGAGGAAGGTGAAAATTTGGAATTTCAGAATTCTTTTCTCATGGAAAAGAATTTCTCGTGTGTTATTATGTTCTTTGGGTAAAAAAGTCTACACATATTATTTGAAGTCAAGTCTAGAAGCCTCTAGGGAATCTAAATTTGAAGGAAAAGCTCTACTTCAGCTATTCAGTGGGGCTCACTCTTTTGAAACTCAATTTGAGGGCTTCAGAGATGTATAAAGCAGAACTTCAAAAAGGAATCTGTCACCTAAATGTGTATTGGTAAGTTGGAAACACCTTGGGAGACTGGGTCAAGAGATGCTACCAAGGAAACAGTCAGATAAGAGACAGCATATCTTGTGGCTGGATAGTGGGTGGGACAAAAGGATAGACCCACCCTAGTTTCTCTTGCTTTAAAACAGATGTGGATTGGGGAAAAGAGAATTGTATTTTCAGACTTCAAAGATTTTGTCAATATAACTTTATAATAAAATGGAATTAGTTCATCTAGTTGTGTTTCCTATCTGGTCTAGCTAGTATGGGTGACAATATGTAAATGAATGAGGACATATAACAAGGGGAGAGAAAGAAAAAATAATCAATTCCATAAATTAAACACTCTGTGCAGAAAGAGTCTTAAAAACTACCTGTTGATTTGCTCCAGGGCAAAAGATGATGCCAAGTCTCTTCCCAATTCACAGTCTGTCAAAGAGATAGAGTGAGCAATATGCAAGTATACATTCTACTAAGCTAAAGAAGGAAAACTTTAGCTTTTGGGTCTAATTGCAATCCACCCAATCTTTGAATCCAAATCTCAAAACTAAAAGTAAAACTAAAAGAAACTAAAAGTTTCAAATCTTGAAATTTCACCATCAAGACCTCTTACTGGATGCACATAACAACTTCCATGATTAATCATTTAGGTATGACAAAGTGCCAGTACCAAGCCTCTTCTTAAGAATATGAACTGCAGAGACAAAAGAAGAATAAGTGGAATACTTTTCCAGCAACTATAGTCTCTTATTACACAATTCTTAGCAATTATCTGGACTGCCTTGTTTAAAAAATTGATGGAAACAGCTATTAACTCCTGAATCTTTTCACAATTGCACATACAGCTTTGAAACTCATCTAGGATTATCTGCACTTGCCCTCCTCTCTGAATAGCTCACTTGGCTAGTAGCAAGTTATTTTTGATATTCAGTCACATCTTCAGCCTCTGTTGTAGTAAACTGTAGTATTATTTTCATAGCTTATTAGAATAGCATAGATTCTATACATCTGACTATAAATCTTCCCCACTATTAAGCTGAAGAGTAATCTATGTGCCCTTAAATTTCAGAAAAGTATGCAGACATGTGATTATTTTTTTTGGTCCCCATTGCTCTGGTGAAAAATAGATTCTAAGAACTTCCGATCAATCAGAGAAGATCCAAACAGAGTTTCGATGGAAGAGCTCTCTACATATCCCACATCTTGGGACAAAAAGTCCATATCTACCCAGCCTTTCTTCCAAATCACTGAATTCACCTAATTCCTCCCAGTCCCAAATAATGAGGATTAAAGGCATGCCAACTCATATTGGCTGTTAACATTTCTGGGATTTTGGAAGTTTGGACATGCTTTGATCCACCAGCCACAAAAAATTTTTTCCATCCCCGCTCTGAAGAAACAAAAACAGAAACATATTATGCAGATACTTGTAGTTCTTTCCATGCCTTCTGCTTCACAGATAGAAATGTAAAAAAAAAAAAAAGAAGAAGAGTTTTGCTGGTATTGACATTGTGAGAATATCATAGATGGATCATCAACATGCCCAGAGCGACATAGCCTCTGCTTCTGCCTTCTCCCAGACAAGATACTTAGAAGAGAAAGTTTCCAACAAATATTATTTTTCATAATAACAGATGACCAAAAATGGAGAAGTGATTCAAATATTTCTACGTGTTATTTTTTTTTAATGGAAGGACAACTTAATGCAATTCAAAAAGAAATAAATTGGGTCAAACAGTGGTGTTTCTACATGTACAAATAACAGCTTCCATGAAAACATGAATTAAATACGTCAGTATAGATCAGGGGTGAAAATATTGCTATATAAAAAGTTCACCTCATAAGAAAACAGAACCTACACCCAGTAGGAGAGCTGAGATAAAAAAAAATTCAGATGTAACAACCAGATAAATTATTTAAAAACTTTTCACAGTGTTTTCTGTTTGAATTTATTGTATTTGGTTTCTCTCCTGTACATGTTATCCTTCTGTTTCTGCTGCTTTCTTTTAATTATCTTTGGTTTCTTTTCCACTTCCAGTTGTATCTTTTGGTGGTGAATATGACAAATAGTAATGTTACTGGAGACCAGATCATTCTTATTTAATTGTGCATCAAATCTATTCTTATATGGCCAGAATATCTGCACTGTCAGGTTTCCAAGTGATGAAATCCATTTAAAAAGAAAAGAGCAAAGTTCATCTTCCAAAACATTTTTTTTTATTTAGGAAAGCATCAAATTGGCAAAGTCTGTTTTAATTCTGGATCTGACACAACCCGGAATTACACCACATAATATTGGAAATTAGAAACAACCCTCAAAAGTTACATTCCCCAATAGAAGTAATCAACATTGCCTGGTGTCATCAATTTTCACCTCCAGGACTCAGCAGGATCAACTTTTGTTCCCATAGGAAGGAGAACCACTACCACCTCTCTCTAACTCCACTCCTTCCATCTTACGAATGTAGCAAGCCTGAAGCACTTCCCCCCATAACCAGCAAAGAGAAAGAAAGAAAAGGAATATATAATAAGGATAAATAAAATGGCTATACATATGTCAATTCCGGGCTTGACGATGCCCATATATATGCAGAGTGGCAATGCCACTTTCTGTGGAGTAGTTCCCTTCATGTGGAGCATTGAGACAACTTTGGCTGATCTCAAAAAAGTTAAACAGGGTTACTCTGGTTAGCATATAGAAGAGAGAAAACCAGAATATCTCAGGGCTGTAGATTAGCTGGGATAATAGACAGACAGACAGACAGACAGATGATAGATTTATTGGCCAAGTGTGATTGGACACACAAAGAATTTGCCTTGGTGCATATGCTCTCAGTGTATATAAAAGAAAAGATACATTTGTCAAGAGTCAAGAACAGGGATGGGCAAACTACGGCCCGCGGGCCACATCCGGCCCGTTGGTCTGTCCAATCCGGCCCGCCCCTGAAAAAAAATTGCTGGGCGTGGTGTATTGCCCTGTGCCATGTGGTCCCCAAGACTGCAAAACAGTGCGGAGCGCTCTCGGAGTAGGAAAGAAAAGAACATTGCAAAGGCCTTGGCTGAGAGTTTGAAATCACCTTCGAGTGTGACCTCTCCGAAGGTGAGTCCCCGCCGATCCACCTTTTTTTTCCGGGGCTTCCAGGCTTAAACTTTGCAAAGGCAAAGTTTGCAGGCGGGAGCATCTTCCCACCGAGGAAAGGGAAGGGTTCCGCCCGGTGGGCGGGTGGGAGGGCTGCTTGGAGGAGGCGACCCAGCCGCGCTCCAGGTTTCCCCTCTACCGCGCTGTGCAAAGTTTAAGCCTGGAAGCCCTTTTGGCTTGCTTTTAACTCGCGGGCGCTCGCCCCTGGCCCTGAGCCACGCAGTGGAGGGAAGCCCGGAGCGCTGCCGGGTTGCCTCCTCCAAGCAGCCTGCCCACCCACTAGCTTCCCTCCGCCGCGCAGCTCGGGGCCAGGCACGAGTGCCCATGAGTTAAAAGGAAGCCGAAAGGGTTCCAGGCTTAAACTTTGCACAGGCAAAGTTTGCAGGCAGGAGAGTCTTCCCGCCGAGGAAAGGGAAGGGTTCCGCCTGGTGGGTGGGTGGGCGGGCTGCTTGGAGGAGGCGACCCAGCGGCGCATTCAGCTTTGTTCGGGTATTTTCCCACGTCATAATAGTGGTGCTTTTAAAGTTGTAGCAACGTTTCAGCAGAATCTCACCTGCCATCATCAAGCTTCTGTATGGTGTTTGTCTGTGAGTCAGACTTTTACAGTGGTTTCAGATTTAAATTTGGGGCAGCCTATTGCTGTGTCAGAATGGTTTTTTCTTCCTCCTGATTGGTTGAGAGTCTTGGTCTGTGTTTATTGGTCTTGGAGTTTGCTGTGTTCTGCTACTAATATCTTCTGTCTGTTTTTTTTTGGGGGGGGGGGGCTCTTTTTGTATCTTGATTGGTTGGCAACATTGTATTACTTTATTGGAGGCCTTTAGTGCAGCTTGGCTTCGGGTAAATGGACGGCTATCATTAGTTAGGAAGCTGGGTTTCATCTGGGTGCCTGGTTGGGGTGTGTTTGAGCTGGAGGTATCAGGGGGGATCTGTTTGTGCCCAGGTGTTTGCCTGGCTTGTGGTGTGGAGTTTTGTTTTTGTTTGTTTGTTTGTTTGTGTGTGCAGGCTTCCAAATGATTTACAGCCTGGTGGAATCATCTCTTCTGTTCATGCTTTCTGGTCTTTTTTCAATCTCTATGGCTTCTCTGATGATTCTGTGGCTGGGATTTTCTATAGTGGCTAGGGTTTTGGTGCCATTGAAGTTGATGTTATGACCTGTGGTTTCCATGTGTTGGACGAGTGAGGAAGTGTGTTCCAACAACAACACCTGAAACAATTAGTGTACAATGTTTCCAATAGAGAACTCACCAAAACAGAAACAGAAGTCCTAACCAAAGGATTCAATTATGCTATAGCACCCCCAAAAATCCCCACAGAATCCATCATATGTGCAGTAGAATCCAGCCTAACTAAATTAAATACAGATGAAGCTGATAAAATAAGACACCAAGTTACCAACATCCTATGCATAAGCAAACCACCCAAAAGCAACTTGCAGCAAAATGAAATTAAAGCGCTACAAAACCTGAAAAGAGACAGCAGCATAATCATCCTCCCAGCAGATAAAGGGAATGCCACTCTAGTAATGGCAGAAGAGGAAAAGAAAAACAGAAAAGACTATGAAACTAAATTGACAGACCTACTCCAAGACTCCACATACAAACCCATATACACAGACCCAACCACATATCTGGAAAAATTAACCAAGAGAAAATTATAACCAGCCACATAAGCAAAGAGATCCAACACACGATCATACCCAGAGAGAAATCTCCCAGATGTCCCAAACTATACGGCCTCCCAAAAATACACAAAGAAGGCATACCTCTCAGACCCATAGTCAGCTCCAGAGGAGCACCACTACAAAACCTAGCTAAACACCTAGCAAAAGAGCTACAGCCCCATGCTGAAATAGCAGCTTCTCATGGACAAAACTCATACCACTTCTTGGAAATGATCAAAGATCTACACGTGGAGCAAGAAGATCTGCTTGTAAGTTTTGACGTGGTTTCAATATTCACTCAAGTCCCGATAAAAGAGACCCTCGAAATCATCAAAAATAAATACCAACCAGCTAAACACCTCATGGAACTAACAGAATACTGCTTAACCAACACATATTTCATATACAAAGGACAAAGATACAAACAAATTGAAGGAGCCCCCATGGGATCACCATTGTCACCTGTCATTGCAAACCTGTTCATGGAAGAATTCGAATCCAGAGCCCTGGCTAATGCCATCCTCAAACCCAAACTATGGTTAAGATATATCAATGACACATTCGTGATTTGGCCCCATGGACAAGAAAACCTAAACAACTTCCTAACACACCTAAACAGCGCACACCCCAAAATCAAGTTCACCATGGAAACAGAAACAAACAAACAACTACCATTCCTAGATGTACTAATCTACAAAAAAACAGATGGCACACTAGGACACACCATATACCAGAAGAAAACACACACCAACCGCTACCTCAACGCCCAATCCCACCACCACCCAGCACAGATCAACTCCGTGGCTAAAACACTAATTACTAGAACCAAACGCCTGGCAGACAAGACACACATTAAGACTGAACTATGCACCCTGACTAAAATATTGACAGCCAACAGCTTCCACAAAAGCAAAATCACCAACTTGATCCACAAAAGCACACTGAGACATAATAGAGACCCAGAAGATGAACAGACCCATGGAACAACTGTCCTGCCCTACATAAGAGGCACTACAGACAAAATTAGTAAGATTCTATACAGACACCACATCAAGACTGCCTTCAAAACAGACAGAAAAATAGCAGCCATCCTCAGGAACCCCAAAGACAAAATTGACCTGGAAAACCAAGGCATATATGAAGTCCCCTGTGCATCATGCCCGGCCACATACATTGGACAGACCAATAGAAGAATAAGCACCCGCCTGGATGAACACAAAAATGCAGTCAAAAAAGCTGGAACACACTTCCTCACTTGTCCAACACATGGAAGCCACAGGTCATAACATCAACTTCAATGGTACCAAAACCCTAGCCACCATAGAAAATCCCAGCCACAGAATCATCAGAGAAGCCATAGAGATTGAAAAAAGACCAGAAAGCATGAACAGAAGAGATGATTCCACCAGGCTGTCAATCATTTGGAAGCCTGCACTCACAAACAAAAAAATCTCCACACCACAAGCCAGGCAAACACCTGGGCACAAACAGATCCCCCCTGATACCTCCAGCTCAAACACACCCCAACCAGGCACCCAGATGAAACCCAGCTTCCTAACGAATGATAGCCGTCCACTTACCTGAAGCCAAGCTGCACTAAAGGCCTCCAATAAAGTAACACAATGTTGCCAGCCAATCAAGATACAAAAAGAGCCCCCCCCCCAAAAAAAAAAAAAAAACAGACAGAAGATATTAGTAGCAGAACACAGCAAACTCCAAGACCAATAAACACAGACCAAGACTCTCAACCAATCAGGAGGAAGAAAAAACCATTCTGACACAGCAATAGGCTGCCCCAAATTTAAATCTGAAACCACTGTAAAAGTCTAACTCACAGACAAACACCATACAGAAGCCTGATGATGGCAGATGAGATTCTGCTGAAACGTTGCTACAACTTTAAAAGCACCACGTGGGAAAATACCCGAACAAAGCTGAATGCCAGACATATATATCTGCATTTTATAAAGGGCTCTTTATAATGGCCTTTTATAAAATTGGTTCGGCCCTCGAACACAGATCTGATTTTCCATGTGGCCCCTGACAGAAATTAATTGCCCACCCCTGGTCAAGAATCATAATAGAAATGAAAGTAGACAATGACAAACCATATCCATATTGTGGCCAAGTCACTCAAGAGTGTTTTTATCTTTTAACAGATGATCTGTCCCATGCATTAATTCCATATATGAAGAGATTCCCATGAGTAGCTCTTCCCAATAATGACACAATGTGTAGTATCCCTATAGTGAAAATAGTTTACATGAATGTATATTCATAGGACATCTTATTCATGAAGAATCCTTTCTTTGCATTTTGATCTTGGAATTTTTGAATGTACTGAAGAAGTAAAATAAATAATTTTGGTATAGTAGATGCTGTTAGCATGATTACCCTATTATTCTTTTTTATTACTAAAAGGGACACAAAAGGAGCCTTTCCTAAGATTGCATTACTTTTGGCAATTGGGCTGCTCCTCAGCAACAGTGTGATCACCAGCAAATCCTTTCATTCCAGAAGAACCCTTTGGTTAACTTTGTAGGTGCTTCTGACATGAATACAGATAGACCACTGTTTGTTCTGACCTAGGCTTCCCCAATAGCACAAAGCTGAGTTCTCATTCTGATAAACCTTCTTCATTTGATTTGCAATGAATTTTCTATCCAACAAAATCCTGGCCAACGGTCTTTCAAGATAAGTTTCCATTACAAACCTTTATCAAGCTTGGACCATGGCCAGGCTGATATCTTTCAGATGCCACAATACTTGGCAAACATGCCGGAAGGAACTAATTGTCTCCTGCAAAGCCTCACTCCCCTTTTGCTCCTCTTTTATTCTCTAGGGGAGGTGGCATTCATTGTCCACCTGTGGTTTTACTTCCAAGTTGGCCCTTGTTCCTTAGCTGTTCCCTTCGTCTGACAACTCTGTGCATGTGCACACTGGGAACAGGCTCCAGCTCTTCTGCCTCATTGATGTCTGACTCTAAAGGTAGCTGATAATTGGCCCCATCTCTGCCTCCAATGCAGAATGGTCAGAGCCTCCCCCAGACTCCAGAACTGTTCCATGTTCCTCCCCAACCTCCTCACTGTCCGAATCTACTGCCAGTTCTGCTGGCCACTGTCGAACCACAACACTGCTGTCTTTAAGGCTATAGAGCAGAAAAGCCATGAGAATTAAAAGTTGTCCCAGTAGGTCCAAGCGTGTAATGGGCTATGAGAATAATCTTAAAGAAAAGGAAGAAGAGCTGCAGCCAAGTCAAAATAAGAGAAATTTGAACCCAAGGAAGGAACATACTTTGGGAAAGCATCCTAGACTTGACCTTCCCTAGTTCTCTTTAAGATTAAGGCAGAGAGAGGGAGGTACATTCAGAGATGCCAGCTCTCCAAGTAGACCAGACTTGAATATTAAAATAAAGCATATACAGATCGTCCTCGACTTACGATCACAATTGAGTCCAAAGTTTCTGTTGTTAAGTGAGATATTTGTTAAGTGAGTTTTGCCCCATTTTACAACCTTTCTGGCTACAGTGGTTAAGGAAATCCCTGCTGTTGTGAATCAATAAATACTTAATAAAGATTATTAAGAACTTGAAGCAAAGTGCAGGGTTCTGGCCCTACACTTCTGATTGGCCGATAATAGCGACATCGGATTGGTCCGTTCAGGAGAATCTGATTGGCTATTAACGAGCCTCTCCCATTGGTTAATGGAGCTAGCACTCTCTGTGTTTTCATTGGTTAAATAAGTTAAGAGTTGCCTATATAAAGGGGCCCATCGTGGCCATTGAGCTGAGCTGTTTCACATGTAAATAAAGAGTTTGAAGTTCACTGTTTCACTGGCTCGTCTCCATCCTTGCACCCATGCACAGAACATAACACCTGCAGGTTTTAAATTAATAACATGGTTGTAAAATGAATCTGGTTTCCTCATTGACTTTGCTTGTCAGAAGGTCATAAAAATTTGATCACGTGACCCTGGGACACTCAAACGTCATAGATATAAGTCAGTTGCTAAGAGTCTGAACTTTGATCACATGACCAAGGGGATGCTGCAATGGTCATAAGTGTGAAAAATGGACATGGGTCACTTTTTCCAGGTTTGGTTGAAACTTCAAATGGGCATCAAATGAACTGTTGTAAGTCAAGGACTACCTTATTATAGGGTTACAGTAACAGAATCTTCCAGTCACCTAATCTTTCATCTATACCAAATAACAAGCAGAGAAACAGTTTTAGGTCACATAATCCTAACCCACTTCTTTGCAGCATTTTGTAATTAATTCTTGACTTTTTACTTTGCCATACCAATATTTCAAAGATATTTGGAATTACCTTTTTGCCCCTGTTTAAATGGTTTATTACTTGTCAACATCGGTATGGTCTGAATAAAAAAATAACTTCCTGGGTAAAACTTTCAACTTAATTACAGACATTCTATCCAGCAAGGACAGTTGTAATTTATCCCACCTCAGCATACACATTTCTAACAAAATAGCAAATAAGAAAGAACATTATGAAAGTTTTAGAGATTAAAGCTGATTATTCAAAAATTTACATTTTAATCCTGCAGGGAAAGTAGAGTCTCCCCTACAGAAATCCTATAACTACTTAGGTATTCTTGAGGAATGTTCATTTGTTCACATTAGAAGGAAGAATTTTGCATTGCTTTTCTGCTTTTAGAGTCATGCTAAAAAAAAGATAGATGAGTTCGATAGAAGGCTGGAAAACTTCATCAGGTGTTATGCATATCACATGCAGAACAGATAACATGTCTCACCCATATTAGCAATGGAAATAGGCTTCAGGGGTAGCATTCAACTACATTTCCAAGTGTGATGCTGCATCTCTTGTTGGAGTGCAGAGTTATAGTAATTGTACATGTAAATTGGTAACTGAAATATGCAAATTGTTATTTATGTTTGCAATTGCCTGATTGGAATGCAGGCCCATGGGAATTGTTCATTCAGATTAGGAATGCAATTACACACACATTTAATGAACATAATTGCATGGCTGAACTGTATAAAAATCAGCCTATTTAATTCATCTAATCTACACCCTATGGATCTGTGCAAGACTGTTCTGTTTTATCAGCCATACCTGTTTGCACCTCTAGGATGCCTCTGAAGACTAAATTATGTCCTTAATATTTATCCCATCAGTGTTTTCCAGATGTTCATTTAATTAAGTTACTGAACACTATTGAAGAAATTCTTAACTACCCAATTCTATTCCCACCCAACTACCTTTATTTTAAATATAAATCCAACTCATTTATGCAGTGCAAAATGTAGCTCTGTTCACATTATGTTTTGGTTCTGGCTACAAAATGAAATTGTGATAATGTATTATCACATTTAGGTCATTCTAATAAGGCTTTATTTCATTATAATCTCTTTTAGGGAAGGTAGATACCAAGGGAACAAAAAGGGAAAATAGAAAATAAGATCTAAGAGTTAAATATGCCCACCACTGTACTGGAAGAATAGTTGAAACCTCTTTAGTGAAATTCAAGGACAACCAAAATAATGAGAGAATATAGCAAGAATGCATTTAGTGTTGCTTTCTTATTAGGGCTCAAAGAAAAAAATATCTGCTACAGACTCCAGGAACAGCATCCGGCCAATAAATGCTCAGTCCATCCAGTTGTCCCAACTCTATAACAAATTAAGGTATTACATGGTTATAAAAAGGGAGCAAAATTAAGTTAGGAACAAACACACACATACACACACACACACATATTTCCACTGTATTTGTCAGATATATGAAATCCTGGTAGCTTGGACTCTTTTCTATGTGATAGAAAGCTGCATTAAGTAGACCTTAGACCTAATTCAGCAGGCCTTTTATATTTTTGTGTTCTTGTTCATTTTTTTAAAAGAATTGATTAGAGAAAAATACTGCTGTTTGAGAAAATATCATGTTTATTTGGATTGTCTTCCCATTTTTTTCTTTTCTTTTTCCAATGTTTGATTCAGCAACTGATCCATTAAATTTCTCCCAACACCTGAAAATTCTGTATATTAGGACAATTCACTAATGAATTCAGAGTGATCTACAGCTACAGAAAAAATATTTTAGCAAATTTAGGCTAAGTTTAGAATGGTATTTCTGTTTGTTTCTCTTCCCTGCTTTCTTTCCCACTTTTTGAGATTTCACCTTTGGGGTTAAACAGGAGAATTCATATCAAAGTACTTTTAGCTATTCTTTATATTATTTTTGAACTGCTGTTTTTAATTAGAAAAAAATGGTTTACCTTCCTAGTGTCAAATTCTGATCTGTGTCATAGAGAAGGAAGAAGCACAATTTAAGTTCTAGCACAGAAGAACAACAAGCCTTATTGATTTCTCTAAAGCCTGTTGTGTTGATAAGCAATACTCTTAAGAGCGAATTCTCAGAAGATGGTTGTATATATGTGGTCATCTCACTAAACCATTGGGAAGTCATACTCAGAGAATCATGAAATATGAAGTTTACATAAATGTTAGGATTCTATTTCTCTTCTACAAATGTTGGGAATTGGTGCCAGTTTGAGAAATTTCCCGTCAGTATTCCAACACTTTGTTCCCTTCTTCACAGAAACTGGGTGTAATCATTGAGCTTTGGAAATCAGGCAATGATTTATATAGTGATTCAAGTTTTAGCCCAGGATAGTGTTTACATGTTTATCCTGTCTTCTGAGGCACAAGAGGACAGAGTTCTCCTTTTGAAACTGGAATAGACAAGAATCAATTTTACCATGATCCTTAAGATATTCAGGTTTAATAAACTATTTTCCTGTTGTTATTATTATCATTGTCATTGTTGTTCTTCTAAAACTTTTTTGCCTAGCTTTTAGCTCAAAGGATAGCATGATTTGATCAGAAATCAAATGGTTCGAGGATTGAAGGCTAAAACGTGAAAAGCAGTTGCAGGAACTGGGTGTGTTTAGTTTAATGAAAAGAAGGACTAGGGGTGACATGATAGCAGTCTTCCAATATCTTTGCCACAAAGAAGAGGAGGTCAACCTATTTTCCAAAACATCAGAAGGCAGGACAAAAAGTAATGGATGGAAACTAATTATGGAGAGAACCAACCTAGAACTAAGTAGAAATTTCATAATAGTTAGAACCATTAATCAGTGGAACAACTTGCCTCCAGAAGTTGTGGATGCTCCAACACTTGAGGGTTTTAAGAAGAGACAATCATTTGTTAGAAATGGTATAGTGTTATGAACTAATAAAAGCGCTTAAATAAAGTTTTAACAAAGCTTAAAGAAAAAGCAGGGTTCTAATCCTGCACTTCTGATTGGCCGATAATAGCGATATCGGATTGGTCCGTTCTGGAGAATCTGATTGGCTGTTAATGAGCCACTCTCATTGGTTTAAGGGTTTAATGCTTCCATGTTCTCATTGGTTAATAGGTCAGCAGCCTGTCCTATAAAAGGACTGCTGCTGCCCTAGGTTTTTGCTCTGTTCACGATGATTAATAAAGAGTTGAAGTTCATTGTTCACTGCCTTGTCTCCGTTCCTTGCACCCATGTGCAGAACATAACATATAGGGTTTCCTGCTTGAACAGGAGGTTGGACGAGAATACCTCCAAACTCCCTTCCAACTCTTTTATACTGTTATTCAAGGGTGGCAATGAACACTCACAGTGCTATTTAAAAATATAACAAATTCCTGTAATTAACTGTGGTTATTTTTCACACATCAGACTGCAGCATTTTTCAGTAAATAACTGCTTCAGTTACTTTTTTGTTGAAGAAGGTTAATTGAGAATATATAAACTTTAGCTTGCAATTGTCGCTTCAGAGAGGTGACCGCTGAGAGTAGGGTATTGATTGCATTCTAGGACCCTTATCTATAAATTCATATTCATACCCTTAAACAAGTATGAGTATCTTCAAGCAAAAGTCACAGCCTGCTAATTTTTTTAAGATGGGTAAACCAAAATATCCCATTATTTATCCTGGAATTCAGTACTGAAGTGGTAGAAGAATGATTGGACATGGTATCTGATTTAGTTCTATTCCCAATGGACAATCTAAAAATCACATGAATTTAATAAAAATCAAAGCAAGACCTCTATTTTTCAAAATGGAGAGTATTGTTCTCCATCATTGCTCTCATTCAAGTGTGGCAACAAGTGTGAGATTTAGACCTGGAAAGGAATGGGGAAATCTCTCAATTTAAAAAAAAAAAAATATTTTTGTGACCGCTGTTATGATTGTGTACAAAAAAGAAAGTGCTTTCCTTGTGGAGGTTCCACAATTATGGAATTCCCTTCCTTCAAACATGGGTGCACACACACAAACACATGTGTCATGCCTCTGTCAGAGTCTGAATCTGAGGAGGAAGATGAACAGCTGACAGGGAGTGGGAGTGTGGCTCCATTAGCTATGGAGGAAACTGAGGAAGGGCAATGTCCAGCTGGGCAGAGCAGTGTGGTGGTCTCCCATGGAAAGTATGAGACACAAGCGTATGTACTTGGGATGGGAGCCCAGAATAAATTCCAGTGCTTCCTTTTATTGAGATTTTAGTACATAGTAAGCAAAATTACATTGTGGATTACAAGTTACATTGTGGATTACAATAATTAGAAATAGTACAGACTTCTTTACAGTTGTCTGAGCTGCTTAATTGTTTCTGGTGTTTGCTTTTAATTTCCTTGCATTATCACAGTGATAATGATATCATTTTAGGCAGACATGTATGTATAAAGCATTAGATTAATCATTACTTGAGCCCAATGCCAAAGTTTATTATTCCCACATCTCCCCTGTTTTAGTTTTTTGATGATCGCAGATGCCTCGGCAGCTTTTCGCCAGCTGCAACAGCAATTCTCCTTCCGTAGGCTTCACCTGACACATTCCTAAAAGTCCAGGGAGACATTGGATAATACAGCATGCACAAAGAAAAAGTATAAAAAGCATATTGCACTCCAACAATTAGGTGACGAATCCATGAACCATTTGGCAACCAGGACCAAAGTGCAGACCACGCATCCAGTCCCTCACCCTCCGATTGCAGTGGATTCTCCTTCAGGGTTTGTTCCATATGCTGTATAGTAGCTGTAATGTTTGGAGAATAATCAGAGATATACATGCAACAATGCACATGAATCACAGTGCAAACTCCCCCTTGTGCAGCCAGAATAGTATCCACGCATATCTGGTTTGAAGGACAAAGTCACGAATTTTGCCTTGCTCTTCTTCAAGCAGCCTTAGCGTTTTAATGGTGTCTTTAAACATAGTAACTGTTCAATTGTTTAAACAATGCAAATCTCTATAGTTCATCATGACTCCTAAAGGAGGAATAACTCCCCTTGATATCTGTGTCCAATAGTCATGAGTCAAAGCAGAGTTTACTTCCGTTGCGGAACGCGCATTGCGGATATGAGCAGTCCCCAAAATTTTTTGAATGAAATGAGATGGGATTACTTTCCCAAAGGTGCAGACTCCTTTCCATCATGCTGGCATGCGATCATAGGCCATCCGTCCACACAGCAACCATAAATTTGCTCCCAGGAGATGACCAACCTGATTTGGCTCAGCATAGATTAATTTTGCAAAGGATTCCATTAACATAGCCAAATAAGTGGACGATGGTGCGTTAGTCCCATCCGCACATTTAGGCAACCGGTTGCTGTCCTCTGTGGTGGGACAACATGTAGCAGGAATAAATGGACACCCATTTTCATTGATCAAAGATGTAATAGAAAATCGAGAAATGTTATGTACAAAGTAAGTGAGATTTTTAGTCTTCATGTCATCTGGAAATAGTCGTGTCCCATTTGAAATAGTGATTGTCTTATGACAAAATGGATATGTTCCTAAATAAATCATATTCTCTACTGTCTCATTGTGGGTTCAACAGATACCCGCCACCTCTTGGATCTGGCTTCCAAGGTGTAAGGTAGTTATGTTACTTGTAGTCCAACTGCTAGACCACATTCCTGAACAACCATAGCATTGTCCCTTATACCAGTCACCTTCAGACAGAGGTACTGCAACCATTGGAAGCCCTGATGTTTTGTGAGTTGGCATGTGCATACATATCCAACAATCAGTTTTATTATGAAGGTTTGCTAGCTTCCCCATGTCCTGGATCAACATGTTTCTTTTCCATTCACCCAAATCCATCCCCTTGCCCCTTTTGCTGATGATAAGGATGCACACAGTGAGCAGGAACCCAAACAACTGTCCCCTCATCTTCAATGGCAGCGTATCCTCGGCCCCAAGTTATCAGTGGGACAGGTCCTCTCCACGTTGGATCTGGCAGTCTCCTATACCGAACTTTTGGTCTTGGCGTACCTGCAGAAGGGGAGGAAGCAAAATCCCCCCCCCCCGGGGATTGGCACTGGGCTTTAAAATGGCCAGGTTTCCCACAATTAAAACAATTCCCTGTAGGTTTCATCCCTTTTTGTAATGCCATAGCCAAAGCCTCCATGTAAGCCTGAGAACCCACCACTGCACATGCCTTTAACAGATCAGCTAGAGTAACCTCACCTCTAGCCACCAAAGGCTGTAAGATACACTTGCAGTCAGCGTTTGCATTTTCAACTGGCAATTTCAGCAAAAGTTCCTTTGCCGCTTCCTCATTAGAGATTTGCTGGGTAATATCCAATTGTAGCCTTTCCACAAAATCATTATAAGACTCAGATGCTGTTTGCTTAATTTTAGAAAAAGACTGTGCCGGGGTTCCCACACCCTGGATGCAGGACAACGCCCCAAGGACAACTGTCATAACCACGGGAAATACATGATCAGACAAATTAGCAGCTTGATCAGCAGTGGATTCAAACAAGCCTGCCCCATAGATTTGGTCTGGCATACACAGCCCCCCCGAATTCTGTCCCCTAGTGATAGCTTCCCTTTGATATTCTGAATCAAAAACCACATACTGAGTAGAGCTCAATGGTTAAGTACTTGGACATGGATCGAAGTAAATGGAGACAGGCTCTGAATAGTGAACTTTCAGCTCTTTATTGCATAGTGACTTCTCTAAACAACAACAGTGAACTCTGCCTTATATAGGCAACCCTTGTGAGAGTTGTCCAATAGCGAGCTATGAATGCTAGCTCTTTCAACCAATAATAATCCCCTGTTAAGGGCCAATTGGATTCCTAAGAACTAACTAATCCAATCTGGCTGCCTAACAGCCAATCAGAAGTGCAGGGCCAGAACCCTGCACTTTACCTCAAGCTCATACTTTATTAACTATGGTACATACACAACACCCCTTCCCCCTGGCTTCTTAATTACGGTGTAGTTATATAGTCCTTTAAATAGGACGGTTGTCTTTTAAGTCTTTCGGATTTCGTTGGACTGGTTGATTGCAATCCTGTTGAGGTAGATTGTTGTTTGGCAGTGGATCTGCTTCTTGCTCAGGTGCAATTTCTTGCGGTGCAAACAATTCTCCTTCCTGCTCCATTTCCTGAGTCTCACTTAATTCATCGCTCCCTTCGAGCAGGTTCCCTGGAACATCATCTTCTTCTGTACCTCCTCCCCCCTCGGTTTGGTCATGGGGAAGTTGTTGACTGGCCATTGTGAGTCGTGACCGTAATTGGTCGATACGCTGTTTCCATAGTCTATTGTCGCAGCATTTCACTACGTAGGATTTGGGGCCGGTCACTCGTACTATCATTGCCTCTATCCATAACGGATCGCCTGATAAGTTCCGTGTGTAAACGTGGTCTCCTACCTGGAAGGTGCGAGCCACTGGATCCTATTGGCTTTTCTGGTTAGTAAGCAGGGTGCAACTGGTCGAGATGGGAATGGAGTCTTCGTCCCATCAGTAGTTCAGCGGGAGTTCTGCCGGTGACGCTATGTGGAGTTATGTGTTGCAAAAAGAGAATTTGGTATTGTCATTGATATTGTCATAGTCCATTTTTTGCAAAGTCTTTTTAACAAATTGGACCATGCGTTGCGCTCGGCCATTGGTCACAGGGTGCACAGGCGAGGTGAGCACATGGCGGATGCCGCGGTCAGCGAGGTACTGCTCGAACATGAGTACCGTAAACTGTGGCCCGTTATCAGACACCAGGACGTCAGGCAATCCGTGGGTTGCAAAGAGTCTATTTAGGATCTTTATCACCGCCTCGGAAGTTGTTGCCGTCATACAATGAATTTCTAACCAATTGGAGTATGCGTCGACTGTCAGCAGGAAGGTATATCCTTTGGTTGGACCCGCAAAATCCAGGTGGATTCTGGATCAGGGTCCACATGGCATATCCCATTCAGTAGGCATGGCTTTTGGTGGGGCGTTGCTGGCTTGTTGGCAATTGGTACACGCTTTGACCCACTGCTCGATTTGCCGGTCCATGCCCTGCCACCATGCGTAGCTTTGTGCAAGCGCTTTCATCCGCACGATGCCGGGGTGGCCCTCATGCAGAATTTGTAGCAGCGTCTTCCGGAGTCGTTCTGGGACAACGACTCTATCACCCCATATGATACAGCCTTTTTGGGAAAAAAGTTCAGTCTGTCGAGATTTGAATGGCGCGAAGTCATCTGGTCCAATGGCCATCCGCGTTTTACCCAGCCTAGGACTCGTGCTAGGCTGTGGTCGCGTTTGGTTTCTCTTGCGATATCTCGGGCAGTCAGTGGCAGCGAGTTGAGTGCCTTGATTTGCAACGTGATTGCCGTTGGTGCCGGATCGTCGAGAGTCTCTGGAAGCGGTGCTCGGCTTAATGCGTCGGCGTGGGGAATGGCTTTCCCCGGGCGATATTGTAGGTGATAATTATAAGCAGCTAGGAATTCTGACCATCGGGTCATTCTAGGGGATAATATGTAGGGGGTTGGCTTGTCCCCGGCTATTATCCCTAGCAACGGTTTGTGGTCAGTTATAATGGTAAATGTCCTTCCATACACATATTCATGAAATTTCTTTACAGCTGAAACGATTGCGAGAGCTTCTTTATCAATTTGTCCATAGTTCCGCTCTGCTTGTGAAAGAGTCGTCGAAAAGTATGCAACAGGGGCTTCGTTCCCATTAGGCAGTACATGACTCAAAATGGTGCCCACCCCGAAAGGCGATGCATCGCAGGTTATAACTAATGGTAAAGTCTCGTTATACTGCATAAGTACAGAGTCAGATGTGAGCAGTTTTTTAACATTCCAGAACGCTTGTTCTTCCCGGTAACCCCATACCCACAATGCTTTTTTATCTAATAACCGGTGTAACGGTTCAACAACAGTCGCCTTGTGTGGCAAAAATACATTATAGAAATTAATGAGGCCTAAGAATGCCTGGAGATCAGCCTTGTTTCGTGGCCTGGGAGCATTTTTTATCGCCTTTAATTTACTTTTGGTAGGATGAATGCCCTGGCTGTCAATCCGATACCCTAGAAACTCAACACTGTCAGTATATAAATGACATTTTTTTTTTCACCTTAAGTCCTGCCTCTTGGAATTTTTTAAGAACACATTTCAAACAATCCTGCAAGATTTTTTGGTAGGGGCTGCAATTAATACGTCATCAAAATACGGAACCACGCCCTTGATTCCCTGTAACAACCTTTCCATGAGGCTTTGGAATATCCCCGGGGCTACACTAACCCCAAATTGCAATCGAGTACATTTAAAAGCACCTCTGTGCGTTACAATTGTTTGGGCTTGGGCCGTCTTTTCATCCACTGGTAGTTGTTGATAAGCTTGAGCTAAATCTAATTTAGCGAAAACCTTTCTGCCCCCCAAGGAATGGAGGAGGTGCTGTACCACTGGAACTGGATACGCATTCTGCTGTAGGGCGTGGTTTAAAGTGGCCCGGTAGTCCCCACAATTTCGGATTGACCCGTCTGGCTTAATGGGTGTTACAATAGGGGTTTCCCATGGAGAGTGATCGATGGGCTTCAACACCCCTTGAGCTGTTCATCAATCTTTGTCGAGTTGTTCATCAATCTTTGCTTTAAGAGCGAATGGAACTCGATGGGGCTTCAAGCGAATAGGGGCTACTATTTGATCTAGACTAAATGAGATTGGGGTCCCTTTATACTCACCTAAGCGGTCCGCGAAGATGTCGCTGAACTCAGAAATAAGGTCTTCCTCCCAGTCACAGCCACTGACTCGGTTCACGCCGGCCACTTCGATGCCGAGTGGCGCGAACCATTGGAGGCCTAATAGGCTAGGCCTATCTCTATAGATGATCGTTAGAGGTAAGTACGTTGTATGCTTTTTGAAGGAGACTCGGACTCGGCAGGACCCGACAACGGGGATTCGATTTCCTTGGTAGTCCTTGAGGATGAGGCATTGAAATTGGAGGTCTTGGCGTTGGATTGTGGGGATAAGTTGCTTGAGTATCTTCCAAGACACCATTGAGAGGGACGATCCCAAGTCGACCTCCATGTGGCAAGGCTGGTTCTTGATGGCTACCGTGACTTGAATTTTCTTAGTGTCCAAAACTGAGGTGTGACCTATAGTGTTTGTATGGTGAGCCTCTTCTTTTTGCAAAGCTCGATTTCTGTAGGAGTGGTTTACTGGCTCTCGCCTTACAGGACGGTTTCCTGTCGATTGGCGATAGTTGGCCCCTTTTGAGGCCTGGCTGGGTCCTGGTAAGCTGCGGCAGACCCGGCTGATGTGGCCTCGTTTCCTGCACTCATGGCAACGTGCATTGCGGAATTTGCATTCGGCCCTGGCATGATTGGCTTCACATCCAGCGCAAGGGCGTAAGGGCTTAGGGCGAGGGTCCCGGTCGGACTGCAGTCGATGGACCCCTTCTTCGTCGCTGTCTGATGATGAAGAGAGGTCCTCGTGGTGCGTTGTTGAGAGCTGCCCTTCTGAGTTGGGTAAGATTTCTCCGGTCGGTGGTGTTGCCAGAGTGCGGCTTTGCCGTAATTGTGCAGCTGACTTTTTGGTCGCCTCCGCAGCCGTGGCTTCGGTGATGGCATCAGCAAGGCTGATGTCGCCTTTCGCCATCAGCTTGCTTTGCACGCCTAGTGCATCTAATCCCAGAATTACTCGATCTCTTAGTGCTTCTTCTAAATCTGCGAACCCGCAGAGGCCCCCTAAATTTCAGAGGTCCGCCACAAAATTGGCCACGCTCTCTCCTTTTCATTGGTTCCTCTGATAAAACTCATGGCGTCTCACAAGTGTAAGCACGGTTGGCGCGTAATGGTCTCTCAGGATGGGTTCGAGGTCGTCCCAGCTCATGGCTTTCACTTCTCGAGGTTTGGCAAGTGCTTTAGCCATCTTAAATACAGCTGGGCCGCAATGCATCAGGAACAGTGCCCACTTCTTTGCTGGTGTGGCATCCTTCAAATTATTCATCTCGAGAAACATTTGGAAGCGATCCATGTAGGATTCCCAATCCTCTTGGTTTGGATCGAACGGAGCGGGTGGTACGATGCCGCCGGACATGGTTCCTTTGTTGGCGTCGTCTTATCACGTGCTCGGTATTGCTTTCTGGCTTCTTCGGTTCAGACCTCTCCACATCCCATCCTCATCACCAGTGTTAGGTACTAGGACATGGGTCGAAGTAAATGGAGACAGGCTCTGAATAGTGAACTTTCAGCTCTTTATTGACTTCTCTAAACAACAACAGTGAACTCTGCCTTATATAGGCAAACCTTGTGGGAGTTGTCCAATAGCGAGCTATGAACGCTAGCTCTTTCAACCAATAATAATCCCCTGTTAAGGGCCAATCGGATTCCTAAGAACTAACCAATCCGATCTGGCCGCCTAACAGCCAATCAGAAGTGCAGGGCCAGAACCCTGCACTTTACCTCAAGCTCATACTTTATTAACTATGGTACATACACAACATCAATATCATTCCTATTAAATCTTTCCAGTCACTAGGAATCATGCGTGAGGTAGCCAAACTTGTCAAGAGACCCTTTGTAAAGGGATTTTGAATACCATAATCTTTAACTGCTTTCTTAATTTCCCTCAGTACTGCCAAAGGAATCAGAACCCATTCAGTCTGCAGATTGCCTTGAGCATCCACTTGCCTATTAACTGGAAACAAATTTATCTGGGGAATCTCATCAGGCTCTAATTTCCCCTCATTGAAAGCCCGATGCATCATTGCTTGAACTTTTCCCACTTGTGGTTGGATTTTATCATCCACAGGCATAGGCACTGTTGGAGGTGAGAAAGCATCCTCCAGTTTTGGGGTTGGAGGGTGCAACACAACTCCTTTATAAGGAGGAGGTTCTACTCAAGTTTTTAAAAGAGGTTGTTGCTGGGTCTCTGAAGCAATCACAACAACCTTCCAATTTATCAAAATTTCAGCTGTTGCCCGTGGCTCTTCATGAAGGATATTTCCAATTTTCCTCCACGTGTCTAACTTTAAAGATCCCCTCTCTTAGTACCAGGGGCATTGCTACCAGATCTCTTGCAGCAGCTGTTTCACATTACCTTTTGAAAGAACTATTTGCTCCCCCCCAGAGGGTTTAAAGATTAAGAAATTTGTCCTGACTAACTTCAACAGCTCACTAACATGACGTTCCTGTGGCTGAGAAAGTTTTCCCCCAATGTTCCCTGAAAAATCCTATTGTCCAGCAATAGTTAAGTACGTACTTTACCTATTCCAGGTGAGGAAACACGGAGGTCCGGACACATACTGCCTGCAGTGGATCACATCGGGGTCACCACTTGTGGTGGTCTCCCATGGAAAGAATGAGACACAAGCATGTGTACTCAGGATGGGAGCCCAGAATAAATTCCAGTGCTTCCTTTTATTGAGATTTTAGTACATAGTAAGCAAAATTACATTGTGGATTACAAGTTACATTGTGGATTACAATAATTAGAAATAGTACAGACTTCATTGCACTTGTCTGAGCTGCTTAATTGTTTCTGGTGTTTGCTTTTAATTTCCTTGCATTATCTCAGTGACCTTTAGGCAGACATGTATGTATAAAGCATTAGATTAATCATTACTTGAGCCCAATGCCAAAGTTTATTATTCCCACAAGCAGGAAAGAGGTAGAACAAGAGAAAGAGAGTTCAGAGGAAGACCCAGGCCCATCCCTCTTCATCCTAGGATATGCAGGGAGGAATGGAGAAGAGAGCAACGTGGGTTGTGTGGCTTACAGGGGAGGAAAGGGCCTTGATTCTCTTCATTAGCCACAGCTGGGAAGAGAGTTTAAAAGAGATGCATGTTGAGTGTGGCAGCTGCTGGGAGCAAATGTAGTTTATGTTGATTTTGGTTATCTCTGTTTCTGGCATCTTTCGAACTATGTTGAGTTATTGCTGTGCCTTCACGTCTGGAATTCTGGTTCCTGCTCTATCGGACTAATAATCTCATTTTGCCTAGATTGGACTTATAGTTACAGTTTTTGTTGATCACATTTTGGACTTGATTCTCTGCAGCCAGAGGCTGTTCCTGGGAGAGTTTTTCTCCAGCCAGATGGTAACCAGGACATTGGGGGCAAAGTTGGAGCTAATAAAGGGACTCCTACTGATTACCTGACTGTGTTGCCTTTGTGCCATGCCCTGAGTCATCACAACATGATTGAATCTCAGTTTATTCAATTGAATTTTCCCTGTCACAATACATAATTAAAATTGAAATAGATTTTAAAAGTATATGCACATATGATTTATGCATTTATATCAATGTATTTTACTTATATCGAGAAATCATACTAGGATAGTATGGGGGTGGGTGGGAAAGTGCTTATTTATTCATGTATTTATTTTAAACATTTGTATGGCAGCTCAAGTTGAATAATGTGCCTCTAGGTAGCCTACAGTACTCCAATGAATAACCTGAAACAACACCTGCTAAAAACAAATATAAGAATTAATTGCCTCTCAGAGACCCAAATTTATTACACTCATCCAGATGGGAACTCTAATCATTCTGACTGAAATACCTAAGGAAGTAAACAGGAATTCAATGCCTTTCTGAAGAACTGAAGGTTAAGGTCAACTCTACATTGGCAGGAGGCGGGATGGATCAAATATCTATATCTATACTAATAGTGTAACTTGAGTTGCACTTGAAAGCCTATAGCAAGCCAGGACAGCTCCTGGTATAGTAATGATACACTAAGGAACCCATATGACTCTATCCCACTACATTCTGGACTAGTTGTTTCCAAAACATCTTCATTATGAGCCACGGTGGTGCAGTGGTTAGAGTACAGTACTGCAGGCTTCTTTTGCTGGCTGGCTTCAATTTTGCAGTTCAAATCTCACCAGGCTCAAGGTTGACTCAGCCTTCTGAGGTAGGTAAAATGAGGACCTACATTGTTGAGGGCAATATGCTGACTCAGTAAACCTCTTAGCACTTAAGTCTAAGTGCTAGTGCTATTAGTAACCCCTTATGGAGAACATTGCAATTGTCCAGTCAAGAGATAAGTAAGCTGAGTAACCATAGCAAGAATGGATACAACTGGCATACAATACAAAGTTGTTTAAAGATTCCTCTAGCCACAACTACCCCCTCCTCAGCAAGGAGAAACTGTTAATTCAGGAGCACTTTCAGTTGCACCTCTGGTCTGACTAGCCCCCAGCCAGATGCAATAACAGAAACCATTTTACCCCCCGAGAGTACCTATAACCTGAAACTGCCTGGCCTTGGTAAGGTTCAGCCAAAAGTTGGTCTTCCTCATCCAGACTCCTAAAGTATACAGAGAGTCCTGACAGCTTCATTTGGCTGGCCAAAGATACATAACCAAGTATTATCAGATCACTGATGATACTTCACTCCATGCTCACAGATGATCTCCCAGCAGCTGCATTTAGATGCTAAAATGAAAGTGGAGAATGGGTAGATCCTGGAGCAACCCATAAATCAAGAACTTATCACCATATTAGACTGCCTCCTCAATATTGACTGAAATCGAACACTATGTTCCTATTCCCAACTTCCTGAGCTGGTCCAGAAGGATACTGTGGCTATTGGTATCAAAGGTCACAGAGAGATCAAGCAGGGTCAGTATAGATACTTATGAGACCATCAAAAATCACTGATAAATGAAAGCTAATGTGATGACCCAGCGCATGGCACAAAGGCAACACAGCCAAATAAGCAAGAATTTAATACCTTTTGTTGTGTATGCAATAAGATTAATAAAGTGTGAGCTTAGAGTAAGTGCAGGGTTCTGGCCCTGCACTTCTGAATGGCTGTTAAGCGGCCAGACCAGATTGGCCCATTCCGGGGAATCCGATTGGCCCTTAACAGAGAGTTCTTATTGGTTATAAGAGCTAGCGTTCCTAGCTTGTTATTGGTTAAACGTCACAGGGTTTGCCTATATAAGGCGGGTTTTACTGCTGTTGAATTGAAGAAGTCACAATGTAAATAAAGAGCTGAAGTTCACCGTTCAGAGGCTTGTCTCCATTCTTCCTCACCCATGCTCAAAATTTAACACTGGCAATGAGGATGGGATGTGGAGAAATCTGAACCAACGAAACTTCGAAGAACACTGAGCACGTGACAGATGATGCCAATAATGGAACCATGTCCGGCAGCATCGTACCACCCACTCCGTTCGATCCAGCACAGGAGGACTGGGAGTCCTACATGGATCACTTCCAAATGTTCTTAGAAACCAACAACTTAAAGGACGCCACACCAGGAAAGAAATGGGCGGTGTTCCTAACGCATTGCGGTCCAACCGTATTTAAGATGGCTAAAGCACTAGCCAAACCTCGAGAAGTGAAGGCCATGGATTGGGTCGACCTCGAACCTCTCTTATGAGATCACTATGCCCCGACCGTGCCTACGCTCATGAGACGCCACGATTTTTATCAGAGGAGCCAGCAAAAGGGAGAAAGTGTGGCCGACTTCATAGCAGACCTCCGAAATCTGGGAGGCCTCTGCGGATTCGACGATTTAGAAGAAGCACTAAGAGATTGCATAGTTCTGGGACTAGATGCACCAGGCGTCCAAAGCAAGCTGATGGCGAAAGGCAACATCAGCCTTGCTGATGCCATCGTCGATGCTACTGAAGCAGAAGCAACCGCGCTCCGGTACCTCCACCGACAAGGAACATTTTATCCAAGTCGGAAGGACAGCTCATGACAACGCACCACGAGGACCTCTCTTCATCATCAGACAGCGACGAAGAAGGGGTCCATCGACTGCGGTCTGACTGGGACCCTCACCCGAAGCCCTTATGCCCTTGCACTGGCTGTGGAGCCAACCATACCAGGTCCGAATGCAAATTCCGCAACGCACTCTGCCATCAGTGCGGGAGACGAGGCCACATCGGACGGGTCTGCCGCAGCTTGCCAGGACCCAGCCTAGCCTCAAAAGGGACTAACTATCGCCAATCGACAGGAAACCGTCCTGTAAGGTGAGAGCCAGTAAACCACTCCTACAGAAATCGAGCTTTGCAGAGAGAAGAGGCCCACCATACTAACACCATCGGTCACGCCTCAGCTTTGGACACTAAGAAAATCCAAATCACGGTAGCCATCGAGAACCAGCCTTGCCACATGGAGGTCGACTCGGGATCGTCCCTCTCGATGGTGTCTTGGAAGACACTCAAGCAACTCATCCCCACAATTCAACGCCAAGATCTCCGTTTCCAACGCTTCATCCTCAAGGACTACCAGGGGAATTGAATCCCCGTCGTCGGGTCCCGCCGAGTCCAAGTCTCCTTCAAGAAGCACACAGCGTACTTACCTTTAACAGTCATCGATAGAGATAGGTCTAGCCTACTGGGCCTCCAATGGTTCGCGCCACTCGGCATTGAAGTGGCCGGCGTAAACCGAGTCGGTGGCTGTGACTGGGAGGAAGACCTTATCTATGAGTTCAGGGACATCTTTGCGGACAGCTTAGGTGAGTACAAGGGGACCCCGATTTCATTCAGTCTAGATCCAAAAATAGCTCCCATTCGCCTAAAGTCCCGTCGAGTTCCGTTTGCCTTAAAATCGAAAATCGACGAACAACTTGACAAACTGATAGCTCAGGGGGTGTTGGAGCCCATCGATCACTCCCCATGGGAAACCGCTATTGTAACACCCATTAAGCCAGATGGGTCAATCCGAATTTGTGGGGACTACCGGGCCACCTTGAACCACGCCCTGCAGCAGAACGCGTATCCAGTTCTGGTGGTGCAGCACCTCCTCCATTCCCTGGGGGGCAGGAAAGTTTTCGCTAAATTGGATTTAGCTCAGGCATATCAGCAATTACCAGTAGATGAAAAAAACGGCACAGGCCCAAACTATTGTGACACACCGAGGTGCCTTTAAATGTACCTGGCTGCAATTTGGAGTTAGTGTAGCCCCGGGGATATTTCAGAGCCTTATGGAAAGGTTATTGCAAGGAATTAAGGGCGTGGTCCCCTATTTTGATGATGTATTAATTGCAGCCCCTACAAAAAAAATCTTACAGGACCGGTTAAAATTAGTCCTAAAAAAATTCCAAGAGGCCGGTCTTAAGGTTAAAAAAACAAATGTAAATTGTGTACTGACAGTGTTGAGTTTTTAGAGCACCTGATTGATAGCCAGGGCATTCACCCTACCGAAAGTAAATTAAAAGCAATCAAAAACACTCCCAGGCCACGAAACAAGGCCGATCTCCAGGCGTTCCTAGGCCTCATCAATTTTTATAATGTATTTTTACCGCACAAAGCAACTGTTGCTGAACCGTTACACCGATTGTTAGATAAAAAAGCAAATTGGCTATGGGGTTACCGTGAAGAACAGACATTCCGAAATGTTAAAAAAACTGCTCACTTCTGACTCTGTACTCATGCAGTATAATGAGACTTTGCCGTTAGTTATAACCTGTGATGCATCGCCTTTCGGGGTGGGCGCCATTTTAAGCCACATACTGCCTAATGGGAACAAAGCCCCTGTTGCATATTTTTCAAAGACTCTTTCAAAAACTGAGCGGAACTATGGACAAATTGATAAAGAAGCCCTCGCAATTGTTTCAGCTGTAAAAAGATTCCACGAATACGTGTATGGCAGGGCTTTTACTATTGTGACTGACCACAAACTTTTATTAGGGATAATAGCCGGAGATAAGCCGACTCCCTACATATTATCCCCTAGGATGACCCAATGGTCAGAATTCTTAGCTGCTTTTAACTATCGGCTGCAATACCGCCCGGGGAAAGCCATTCCCCACGCTGACGCATTGAGCCGAGCACCGCTTCCAGAGACTCTCGACGATCCAGCACCAACGGTAACCACGTTGCAAATCGAGGCACTCAACTCACCGCCACTGACCGCCCGAGATATCGCAAGAGAAACCAAACGCGACCACACCCTAGCACGAGTCCTAGGCTGGGTAGAACGCGGATGGCCATTGGACCAGTTATCAGATGACTTCACACCATTCAAGTCTCGACAGACCGAGCTCTTCTCCCAGAAAGGTTGTGTCATCTGGGGCGATAGAGTCATTATCCCAGAATGGCTCCGAAAAGCGCTGCTGAGAACCTTGCACAATGGCCACCCCGGCATCGTGCGAATGAAAGCCCTTGCGCGAAGCTACGCATGGTGGCCAGGCATTGACAAGCAAATCGAACAGTGGGTTAAAGCTTGTCCCAAATGCCAAGAAGTCAGCAACGCCCCACCAAAAGCCATGCCTACTGAATGGGAGACACCACGTGGACCCTGGTCCCAAATTCACCTGGACTTCGTGGGGCCAACCAAAGGCCACACCTTCCTGCTTACTGTCGATGCCTACTCGAATTGGCTCGAAATTCATCGCATGACGACTACGACCTCCGAGGTGGTTAATAAAATTTTAAACAGACTCTTTGCAACCCACGGATTACCAGACAGCCCACAATTTACTGCACTAGCGTTCGAGCAGTACCTCGCTGACCGCGGTATCCGCCATGCGCTCACCTCACCTGCGCACCCTGCGAACAATGGCCGAGCAGAACGCATGGTCCAATTTGTAAAGAAAACCTTGCAAAAGGTAGACTATGACAACATTGACGACAAGGTCAACCAAATCCTCTTTTTGCAACACATCACCCCACATAGCGTCACCAACAAAACTCCCACTGAACTGCTAATGGGACGAAAGCTCCGCTCCCACCTCGACCAGTTGCACCCAGCTTATGAACCAGAGAAACCACTAGGATCCAGCAGCCGCTGTCGCACCTTCCAGGTAGGAGACCTGGTTTATGCAAAAAACCTATCGGGCGACCCATTGTGGGTGGAAGCGACAGTAGTACGTGTAACTGGCCCCAGATCCTACCTTGTGCAATGCCTTGACGATAAACTTTGGAAACGGCATATCGACCAATTATGATTGCAGCTTTCAGCGGCCAGTCCGCAAATCCCCTTTGACCAAACTGAGGGGGGGGAAGTACGGAAGAAGATGAATTCCTAGGAAACGACGGTTTAATAGAAACTCAGGAAGCGGAGCCGGAGAGAGAAACGGTTGCACCTCAGGGAACTGCAGAAAATGTGGGCAACGACGTAGAAGTGAACTCTGAACCAGAGGCAGCCCCACTGACAAACAACGATCTACCTCAGCATGATTGCAACCAGCCGATACAACGAAAATTAAAGAGACTAAAAAGACAACCGTCCTACCTAAGGGACTATGTAACTGCGCCCTGAAATAAGAAGCCAGGGGGAAGGGGTGTTGTGTATGCAATAAGATTAATAAAGTGTGAGCTTGGAGTAAGTGCAGGGTTCTGGCCCTGCACTTCTGAATGGCTGTTAAGCGGCCAGACCAGATTGGCCCATTCCGGGGAATCCGATTGGCCCTTAACAGAGAGTTCTTATTGATTATAAGAGCTAGTGTTCCTAGCTCGTTATTGGTTAAACATTACAGGGTTTGCCTATATAAAGCGGGTTTTACTGCTGTTGAATTGAAGAAGTCACAATGTAAATAAAGAGCTGAAGTTCACCGTTCAGAGGCTTGTCTCCATTCTTCCTCGCCCATGCTCAAAACTTAACACCTTTAATAACCTTTAATACCTCCAACTTTGCCCCCAATGTCTAGGTTACCTTCGGCTAGAGAAAAAACTCTCCCAAGAACAGTCTTTAAGAGGAGGAAATTCAGTACAAAAGCAAAGTACATACAAACTATAATAAAAATCCACACAAACCATGCTGCAGCAATTAACTTGACAGAGCAGGAATAAGGAATTGCAGACTTGAAAGCCCAGCAAAACACGCATAGTTGGGAAGATGCCAGGAATTCAGATAAGCCTCAATAATAACAGATAACTCACAATTTGCTTCCAACAACTTTTCTGTGTGTAGCTTCCCTTTTTAAACCCGGTGTTCCCAGCTGCAGCTAATGAAGGGAATCAGGGCCCTTTCCTCCCCTGTAAGCTATGCAACTCATATTGCTCCCTTCTCTGCTCCTCCCTGCATGCCCTAGGATGAAGAGGGGGTGACCCTGAGTCTTCCTCTGAATTCCCTCTGCCTTGCTCTATCTCTCTCCTGCTCTGCCTAGCCAGACTTTGCCCTTCCCCAGTTTCTTCCATAGCCAACAGAGCCACACTCCCACTCCCTGTCAGCTGCTCAGCCTCCACCTCAGAATCAGATTCAGACAGGGGCATGACAGCTATCATGGCACTAAATCTTAGTCTGAACCTCGAGCGGAAAGAATGCAAATTAGGCAGATACAAGCTATGTTCTCCTGTGCAAGGCAACAAAAGAAGACCCAGCTGATCAGCTGGGACTCTGATCAACTGGGACTTGGGAGAGAGCAACTACATGGGGGTGTGGCCAACCAGAGGTGGTATTTACTGGTTTTCTGAACTGCTCAAAATTTCCGCTAACAATTCTCCAGAATCTGTCAGAACTAGCTGAATACCATCTCTGGTCCAGATAGGTAGTACCTGGAGATTCCTAGGTAAAATTTGAAAGGAAATGAGATTTAGAAATCAACAGCAAAGCATGTAGCTAGAAACTATGAAACATCATGATGCTATTTATTGTCTGGACTGTGTCCATAGTTGTTAGTCCTGCTTGGGTTAAAGAGCTTTTACTTCTATGTAAATATGCACAGGATTTCAGCTGTAATTGCTGACAAAGGACAGTCTCTGGAAAGCAAGCAGATTGAATTAATGAAAAAGTGTTTAGCTAATCAAAATGTTTATCATTCCAACAGCATCCTATAACCATTTTCCTTAGAATAAACACCACTGAATGTAATGGGACTTACTATTAGGTAAGCATATATAAGTGGGATTGCAATAATCAGTTCTATTGTTCCTTTTGGGATACAGCCTATTTAGATACAGATTACCCAGCCAGTTTAGATGCAGATTTTAACACTGTGAAATCAGTCTTAAAATAAAAGCTACTGAATGAGAAAGCCAACTCTCACTGGGCCCAGTGGGCATATTTGCAGAGGAATAGAAAGGAATCCTTGATTCTCCGAACCAGATTTCCTCTCCTCATTTCTGAAGACATTTCTAAGACATCTGGCAATAGTTTCCTTAGAATTCATAATGGAGATAAGGTTGTCATTAATTGGAATTGCCTACTTCAAATTTCTAATCAGCTTTTCAAGTACTTATCGATAAAACCTACTTCCTTTCCTGTTAATTGTTACCAAGAACTGCATTAATGTAAAAATTGGAATTCATAGATGAACATTTACATTTTCATTAGTTTCCTGTTTCCACCTTAGTGGTAGATATAATTTAGATGATTCTGAATTGCAAGATAAGTTGATGCATTCATAGTTTCACAGTCTTCTGTCACAAATATCTTGGGTAGTCAATTTATAGAGACATCTTTTAACTTATGGAACATACTCCTTTCATTGTATCACATTGTTGTGGTTCGCCAGCAGCAGGTGAGGATGGCTGAGGTCTCTGAGAGCAAGGACTCAGATGAGGGGCCTGTGTGTGATGCAGGGATGGGGCCAGGACTATCAGAGAGTGGGGTGCTGCCTTTGGAGCTTGTGGATTCTGGCAGCAGTGACACAGAGGACCCTGGGGACCCTGTGCACAGTACGCATGTACGCAGGGCTGCTCGAAGGAAAGAGCAGCTGCAGTAGCACGGGAGACTCGGGAGTAAGGCTGCAAGGTAATGGCCCCTCCCTTGAGGGATAAAAGCCAGCCCTCAGAAGTGGGATTCTTTGCAGGAAGCAAAAAAGTTCTTGCACTTCAAGTTATCATGGACGTTCAGTTTATCCTGGTTTGTTTTTGAAGACTTTTTTTTTTTAATACAAGTTTTATTAATTTTTTACAACAAACACAAACACATAAAACATAGGACATAACATAAAAACATCATCATTCTTCATAAATTTACAAGCAGTGTATCGGTTGGTTTACCACTCCTTTTTGTGCATCCATTCCATAGTCATCATAATAATTATGTTGCATAATAACTCATATCATCAATCAACAACCATATATCCCAATATTACTATTGAACAATCATTTGACTGTAATTTAACTAATTCATACTTAAGCGAGATAACTATAGTTTAATTAATTTATTTTATAACAGATCATAAAATCATACCAAATCTATCTTAATAAAATATTCTTAAAATATTATCAAAACCAAAAAGAAAAAAAAATGCATATTTTGGCTTTGAATATTTCCTGACAATTTATCTTCTGTTCTTGGCAGCTTTGCACAAGCTTGACAGGGCTTGCTCTTATCTGGGACAATTAGTTTTAATAGCACTTTACTGTGAATGAATGAAATTCACAGAGATGCATTAAAAAGGTTTTACTTTTATCTCTGTTTTGCATTTGTTTGATTTGAACGAGGCTTGGATCAGAACACATATGTGGTATCTGGCATATAGATAGTCTTCAACTTATAACCATTCACTGAGTGACCCTTCAGTTACAATGGCACCAAAAAAAATGAGTTACAACTGGTCCTCACACTTATAATCATTGGGGAAATTCCATGGTCACATAATCAAAATAGTTTTCACTTGTAGTTTGTACCATTCAAAGACCTGGTGAAACTTTATTTTCCAAATTGTCCTTCTGCTTTAAATTGGATGTAACTTTGATTCTTGTGAATTAATTCACATTATCATCCTGTGGGGTCCTCAGTGCTTCTCTGAGCTTGGTGGTTTTCTTACAGACCTTTCATTACCAAACTAGGGACCATCATCAGTGCTAGTGACACATTAACACCAAAGAACAGAACATAAATTCTCAACAGATGCGCCAATTGTTTGTGTGGAAAATTGCAGATTGAATTGCAAAATTGGAGTGTATAAATTATGTTACTCAGTTCTAATGTTGCAGGCTACTCCTATTGAATCTGTAAACAAAATGATATCCAGATTATAGGGTTTGGGTGAAACAAAGAAATGGGACATGGAATTTATTACACTGTATATTTATTTTGTTATTTGTTTACTTACAAAGTGTAGTCATTTTATACAGATTTCCACAGATAGAGGCAGTATAAAATAGAATAGAATAGGAAAAGTGAAGGTCTTCCATATCAAAAGATAAATAATCCAAATCCCATTCATAAAAATACTGAACTTTCTACTTTTCTCAACCTTGCAATCAAAAATAAAAACCATAAAAATTAAGAAATGGGGTTGGAGCTTATTATGGCAACCTACATTTTCTGCCAGTATGTGAACTGAAACATACCATGTTGGCTTGTTTGTTTGGTTTCTATTGGGCAATAAAATTGATTAATGTTGAATGGAGTTACTAATAATTTGCTGTTAATAGTCATCCTTTAATATTGTGGTCTTTCAGTCAGCAAGTGATCAATTTTTATGATAGTGGTTAACGGTCTGGGCTACTTCAACTTAACTTTTAGAATTTTCACCAAGTAATGATCAAACTGGCTAGGGAATTTTGGGTCTTGGTCCACACATCCAGAAGTACAGATTTGATATCATTTGATTTATTTTCAGCTACCTCTTAGGGTAGAATTAATTATATGTCTTCACTTTAGATAAATAACACTATTTCCTAATTGTAAAGATGCAGTTTATGCTAGTAATAATAGTGATAACAATATTTTGCACTATTCTTCAGCTTGTATTTTATATTTGGCTCACCTCTTTTTCTTTTAAACTGTTAATTGTTTTGTTCTAAACAGGTTGAAATAAACCTTGGAGACTTGAATTTAAAGTCCTTCCCTACCTGAGTTACTTCAGCTTCAGCTTTCAGAATTCTCTACAACAATGGTCATGCTAGCTGAGTAATTCTAGAAGTTTCTCTAATTGGAAACAAGGATGTATATGCTACTACAGGAAATACAATGTATGAGTGTTCTGGCTATAGCATTCTGACTATATTCTCCTTAGTGAGGCTACATACATACAAACAGGCCTGTTTGCAGCAATTACTAGTATTTGCAGAGATAAATGTGAAGTATAAACTAGAAATATTTATTTCCCAGGAAGTTATGATCAGTCAGGACTTCTGCCTGGTTGTACAACCTGCATGTGAATAAGACAATTATGGTGTTTATAATGCATACATTTGAATATGTATATATAATATATACATTTATACAGATATAAATATCAACCTAGACCAAGCAAATGCATTTGCTATAGAAAGTATGAGGGCACTGCATGTCAAGGAAGTGTTTAAAGATTTTATTTACTCTGTTATTTAAAAAGAAAAAACCGAAATTGTGGGGTTTTTTCTTTTGGAAAAAATGTATTAGATTACAAATATTCTTTGAATGTACATTGCTTTGAGTACTGGGATTTATTTTGGGGGCCAAGTCACATTAAAGAAATGCATGAAAAAATATGCCTGTTAACAAGCAGATCTATCCCTGTGAAGTTCAAGGAAACATCACATTCAGCACTACTGTAACCAAAAAATAATGAGATGTTTATATTCATTTCATGGAAGTCTGGTTTATTACATCAGAGTCCAGCACCCTATCTTTTTTCCTCTTAGTTACAGTCCTTTTTGTCCTTCAACATGCCCTTTTATCCCTTCAAAAAATTTGGCACAATGTTTTGTTTTAACAATGTACCAAATTCTTTGTTTTTCCTTCCCAGTCTTGGCCATTCCTCCCTGATAATAAGGTAAGATTAATAAAATAATTGAATGTGCAACTTCAGCACAGCTGTAGTGGACCATTTTTTTATTTACATACATATGCAAATGAAGTTGATATGTCATCAACTTCATCCTCCCAACAACAGGAAATAAGGATTTCAATTTTCCCATCCTTTTTGTCTCCTTTCATCCCTTCTTTCATCCATACTCCCTCCATCTTAAATCCCTCCCATCACATTATAGACTCTTAGTTATACTGTGACATCCATGCAAGGATAGATATTGAATCCTAACAAAGGAAGAAGATTCTCAACTGCCTCCTTGAGTTGGACATCTGGGTAGGGGACACGGGTTAATTACTTCATGATTTATAATACAAAATGCTTTGGTAGACATTTGGATTTCACTGTGATACAGAGCAAAACAGTTTTTCTTGGCTTCCAATTTCTTCAGCAAGAAGAAATGCTTTGGTAGAAATTAGCACCAGATTACCCTTGCTTTTAATTACAGTGGGTGTTTCTTAATTAGAAGAGCACTTGGGTGACATTCTTTAGGAATAATAGAATTTATTTTTATCTATGTTCTGTCCTTAATTTACATACTCGAAATCCCCGCGCTTTGATTGGCTAAAGCGCGGGGATTTCTGATTGGCCAGGCGAACCGCGCCGATTGGCCCGTTTGAAGTCTCCCGCGATTGGCTCACTCCAAGAGTGGGAGACTTGAATCGCTGCCATTGGCTGCGGCCGCCGCAGCGAAAAGGATAAAAGCCGCGGGCTTTTTCCTTTTCGCCGGTTCGGTTCACAACTGTTAAATAAAGAGCTTGAAACGTAGTCACCGACTCCTGGCGTCTTTTTGCGGACACGACACTGGCGACGAGGGTGGGATCCCGACCCTGAACCAAACCCCGTGTCCAACAAGAGCCAGTTTCAGCACCGAAATGGCGAAAATAGCACCGCCCGCCCCCTTCAACCCCGCCACCGAGGACTGGGAATCGTTCTCAGACGGCTTCCGCATGTACCTCAAGTGCACCAGAATGAAGGACGCCCCGGGCCTGCTAAAACACGCCATTTTCCTCACCCATTGCGGAACCGAGGTTTTCCAGATGGCCAAAGCATTGGCCAAGCCAGCCGACGCAACCGCCATGGACTGGGACGTCCTCGAACCTATCCTGCGGCGCCATTACGCCCCCGAGGTCCCCATCCTGATCCGGCGCAATGAATTTTACCGGCGCGACCAGAAACCGGGCGAAAAACTGAGCGATTTCGTCGCCGAGTTGCGGCGCCTAGGAGGACTCTGCGAATTTGAAGGTCTGAACAGCCTCCTAAGAGACCGATTCGTACTCGGCCTATGGGACCCTGCACTCCAGAGCCGGCTTATGGCTAAGGGCGACATCAGCCTAGCAGACGCCCTCACCGCAGCCGCAGCCGCAGAAGCAACCCGCACTTCCGCTGACAGCATGCGAAAATCAGACGCGAAGGGCGGAAACAACAACCCGGCAAGGTCGGCCGACCCAAAAAACGAATCAGCCGCACACTACGGAGAATTCCAGTCTGCATCCAGCACGTCAGAAGACGAGGAGGACATACATCGCGTGCAGACGGGGCGCGGCGACCAACGGAACCGAAGAGGTCGTAGGTCGAGGAACAACTGTGCCGGATGCGGCGGCGACCACCCCAGATCAGAATGCCGATTTTTTGATTCTATCTGTAGGCATTGTGAAAAAAGGGGACACATCGCTCGGGTTTGCCGCCAAAAGAAGACTCGCAGCCCACCCAGATGGGACCAACACGATCGTAAGAGGGAAAGCCCACCGCCCAGGACCAGAGATCGCCAACCAGACGGCCGGTGGGACCGAATCCAGCGACCCTCAAGAGGCGGCGACAGTCGGCGCAAGGAAGAAATCCACCAGACGGTAACCATCGGCCACGCCATCTCCGACGGCGCCAGAAAGGTACACGTAGAAGTCCATATTGAAGGCCAACCATGCAAGATGGAGGTGGACTCCGGATCCTACCTCTCCATGATTGCATGGCACGAGATAAAACGGTTAGTGCCCACCCTCCATAAGAGGAACATAAACGCCCAAAGACTTATTATAAAAGACTACCAGGGAAACCGCGTCCTGGTAGTGGGCACCAAGAACTTTAATGTAACTTATAAGGGCCACACCGAACAACTCCCACTCACAATCGTCGATCGCGACCGCCCAAGCCTGCTGGGCTTACAATGGTTCGCCCCGCTCGACATCGCGCTAACAGGAGTCAACCACGTCGCCGACGACGGCTGGGAACAGCGGCTAGCCCAGGAGTTCCGGGAGGTCTTCGATGGAAGCCTGGGCAAGTACCAGGGGCCCCTTATCTCATTTGACCTAGACCCTAGGGTTCCCCCCAAGCGACTAAAACCTAGGCGGGTACCATTCGCCCTAAAACCTAAGATTGACGAGCAGATTGACAAGCTCGTCAAACAGGGGGTGCTGCAGCCGATAGACCATGCCAGATGGGAGACCCCTATAGTGACCCCAGTCAAACCAGACGGGTCCGTGAGAATTTGTGGGGACCATAAGGCCACCCTAAATGGCGCATTGCAACAAAGCGCCTACCCTGTCCCAATCGTGCAACACCTACTGCACTCACTGGGAGGGGGCAGGGTCTTTGCCAAGCTCGATCTCGCCCAAGCATATCAACAGTTGCCGGTCGACGAAAAAACAGCGGAAGCCCAGACCATCGTTACCCATCGGGGGGCCTTCAAGTGCAACCGACTCCAGTTCGGAGTCAGCGTGGCACCAGGCATCTTTAAGAGCCTGATGGAACGTTTACTGCAGGGCATCAAGGGGGTGGTGCCCTATTTCAATGACGTATTAGTGGCGGCGCCAAACGAAGCCGAATTAGAAAACCGACTCAGGGAGGTCTTAACAAAATTTAAAGTAACGGGACTTGAAGTAAAACGGGAAAAATGCCAACTATGCACAGAGCGAGTGGAATTCTTGGGCTACCTTCTAGACCGGCATGGCATTCACCTTACAATTAAAAAAGTGAAAGCTATCAAAGAGGCCCCCACCCCTAGGTCTAAGACGGAACTACAGGCTTTCTTTGGGTTGCTGAATTTTTATAATGTTTTCCTACCCCAAAAGGCTACGGCGGCGGAGCCTTTGCATAGGCTCCTGGATAAGGCGGCAACCTGGACTTGGGGGAGACGGGAGCAAGCCGCCTTCCAAAAAACCAAAGACCTCCTCACCTCCGACGCCGTCCTGATCCAATTCAGCGAAACCTTGCCCTTGGCCGTCACTTGCGACGCATCACCTTTCGGCGTCGGCGCTGTCCTCAGCCATACCCTCCCTGACAAAAGAGAAGCACCCATCGCTTTCTTTTCCAGGACTCTAACTAAACCGGAGCGGAACTATAGCCAGCTGGACAAAGAAGCATTGGCTATAGTTGCCGCCATTAAGCGATTCCACGAATACCTTTACGGCCGCCCTTTTACCATTGTGACAGACCATAAGCCGTTGCTGGGCATCCTTGCAGGAAATCGAGCCACCCTGAACATTTTATCGCCCCGGATGACAAGGTGGTCCGAGTTCCTGGCAGCCTACAGCTACGAACTGTTACACAAGCCGGGTAAGAAAATTTCGCACGCGGACGCTTTAAGCCGCTCGCCTTTACCAGACTCTGATCCTGACCCAGCACCAACGACAAACACCCTTAACATCGAGAACCTACCCAACCTACCCATTACCACGTCAGACATTGCCCGGGAAACTATTAAGGACAGGCGTCTGGCGCGAATTTTACACTGGGTGGAAAAAGGTTGGCCTGAAAGGGACAATGACGAATCCGTTAAGACATTCAAAAACCGCCAGACTGAACTCTCGCTGCTTAAGGGGTGTATTTTATGGGGTGACAGGGTGGTCATCCCGGACAGGTTGCAAGGGAAGGTCTTAGAGATGTTGCATGAGGGGCATCCTGGCATCATCAGAACTAAAGCCCTGGCCAGGAGTTACGCTTGGTGGCCAGGGATGGACAAGCAGATAGAGGCATGGGTAGCTAGGTGCCAACGATGCCAGGAGACCAGACCAAGCCCACCCGCAGCACCCATCCTGGAGTGGGAAACACCAAGGGGGCCCTGGTCCAGAATCCATTTAGATTTTGCCGGTCCCACGAATGGGCATACCTTTCTAATAACAGTTGACGCTTACTCCAACTGGTTGGAGGTAAGCGACATGAAATCTACTACCACGGAGGCCGTCATCAAGGAACTTTGCAAACTCTTTGCAACACACGGCCTCCCAGACGTCGTCGTCTCCGACAACGGGCCCCAGTTTACTTCCCTCGACTTCGAGAGATTCCTGGAGGAGAGGGGCATCCGCCACGCATTAACAGCACCGGCGCATCCGGCGGCGAACGGTAGGGCGGAACGGATGGTTCAATTTACCAAAAAAACCATCCGGAAAATGGACCACGGGGAGATCAACGACAAAATAAATAAACTCCTCTTTATACAACACATCACCCCAAACACCACTACCAACAAAAGCCCAGCCGAGTTACTAATGGGTAGGAAGCTGAGGTCCCCACTCGACAGGTTACACCCAACATATAACCCGGAGCGGCCCCCAGACTCAAGTACAAAATACCGAACATTCGCACCCGGCGACTTAGTGTACGCGAAAAACCTGACGGGGGACCCCCTATGGATCCCAGCCGTCATCACCCAGATCACAGGCCCACGATCATACCGGCTCCAAACCACAGATGGGCGAGCCTGGAAACGGCACATTGACCAGTTCAGGTCACGAACAGCAACAGAACTCAACCCCCAAAACACGAACCAAGGGGGGAGGGAATACCCGAATAAGCAAACGCAAGAAAAAATAAACCAGCAGTACTTACCGGAGTGCAGCCATCGCGATCCCCCACCAGAGAAGAACCACCTAGCCAGCTCAACCAACTCGGAGAAACCAAGCGGGAGCGGCGAAACCCGTAGCTCAACCAACCCGGAAGGCCCAGGTGGGAGCCACGGAGAAGGAACCGGCCCGATCATCCAACCGGTTCGCACAGAAGAGGGAGCAGCCAAAAACATGACCGCTCCGGACAAAATCCAGCTTGCAACTGAGTTGCGCAGGTCAAGTAGGACTAGACGGAGCCCCGCCTACCTACGTGACTACGCAACGTAAGGACTATACCAAGAGGGGAGGGGTGTTCTGTCCTTAATTTACATACTCGAAATCCCCGCGCTTTGATTGGCTAAAGCGCGGGGATTTCTGATTGGCCAGGTGAGCCGCGCCGATTGGCCCGTTTGAAGTCTCCCGCGATTGGCTCACTCCAAGAGCGGGAGACTTGAATCGCTGCCATTGGCCGCGGCCGCCGCAGCGAAAAGGATAAAAGCCGCGGGCTTTTTCCTTTTCGCCGGTTCGGTTCACAACTGTTAAATAAAGAGCTTGAAACGTAGTCACCGACTCCTGGCGTCTTTTTGCGGACACGACAATCTAAATAAAATGTAATGGGGGTAAATACTATTAAACATTTAAGTGTTCCAGATTATCTGGAATTAAGTTTGCTGATGACACCCAAAAATATAATAGTTTAAATAAAGTGAGCAATATTTCTATTAGGATCAACCACAATGCCAGAATAGTGTGTGAATCACTAAATTCTTCAGAATACTTCACCAAGCAAGACACTACCAAAAGGCAAGAAATTAAGCCTGTGGTTCAAAGTAGACTTCAAATGGAGGTTATGAAATGAATGTGGAAAGAATTGGACCCTCAAAATATGCAATCTCTGTTCATCATGCAACCGTCTTTATTGCTAAGATAAATAACTCAGGACCAGTGAGCATACCTAATACTCCTTCTTCTCCTATTTTCCCCACAAGAAACCTGTGAAGTGGGTTGGGTTGAGAGAGAGTGACTGGTGCAAAATCACCCAGTTTTCATTATGAAGGCAGCACTAGAATTCCAGTCTCCTAGTTTCTAGGCCAGCCACTAGACCAAACTGGCTTCCTTTGGAAGTAACCCTACTTGGTTAGAGGCAGTGTTTTCCAATACATATATTCTCAAAGGCTGAAGGGAGACTTTGAAGCTGGATTAGTTCTTACTACTAGAGCAGCTCCAAATTATGAATAAGTGTCCCTGAATATCTTCCTGTGAGAAAAACAGGGATGCCAGATTGAAAGCCAGAAGGCAGATAGATGCAAAAGAAGTTCATTGGAAATAAGAGCTTACTCAAGAGTAACTATCACTCCTGGGTAGAGCATTCTGAACTGACCATTCTGAAATCCCATTGACTTTGGCCAATTGATGATGTTCTAATACTGATTGTTTGTTTTATGACAAATTATAAATGTCTGATAGAACCAAGGATAATGTCATGTATCCCATGTTGGAATGGAAAAAATTATGCAATTTTTGTCAATTGCATCAGCATATAAATAACATGCCTGAAGAAGCCCATGGTGGTTGTGACTTTATTATTGCCATAGAGTTAAATTGGACCAGAGCAGAGGTGCTATTCAGCCGGTTCGCACTATTCTGGCAAACCGGTAGCAAAAGTTTGGATCACCGAACTGGTAGCAACATCTAGCTGGCCACACCCCCAACCCAGTCGCCTGGTTTCTGCTCACTCGCTTGCCCTGCTCACTGCCCCAGTTTAAAGGAGAATTGCTCCCTCGCCCTAGCCATGCATTTTCAAGCAAGCACTTGAAAACACATGACTGTGGCCGAAGCAGTGGTCTGTTAACCTGTAAAACTGTTCCAAGGCTGGATTCTTCATGGACACTAGAAGTATTGCTTCCCCTTGTGAGTAAAGTGCCTGGAGTGAGAGGGAAAGAACGCTGGGGGAGGGGAGGGGAATCCAGCCATGGGGAAATTTGCAGGAGCTAGAAAGAAAGAAAGAAAGAAAGAAAGAAAGAAAGAAAGAAAGAAAGAAAGAAAGAAAGAAAGAAAGAAAGAAAGAAAGAAAGAAAGAAAGAAAGAAAGAAAGAAAGAAAGAAAGAAAGAAATAGGGAGAGAGAGAGAGTGTGGTGTGTGTGAGAGAGAGAAAGAGAGAAATAAAGGAAAGGAGAGAAAGACAGAAAGAGACAAAGAAAGAGAAAGAAATAAAAAGAAATAGGAATGAAGGGAGAGAGAAAGAGAGAGAGAGAGAAATCTCTGTGCTATTATTTTTAATTGTTCCATTATTTATCATGTGTTAATATTTTACACTGTCCCTATACCTAGAGTGATTCTACTGCCTTTCTTTTGCCCAGGGCTACCACATATTTTTCAGGGTTTATATGCATTCAATGTCTATAGTCCAGAGCATAAATACATGTGTGTTTAACAGACTTGAAAGGGAGTTTGGAGGTCTTCTAGTCCAAGCCCCTGTGCTCAGGCAGGAAAACTGAGGATGTCAAACTCTGAATAGAAGTCCTGGGAAAGGTGTCAGAATAACACTTGGAAGGGACTTTCAGAGAAATGGCTGTCTAGTCTTTTAAAAATTTCCAGTGATTGATCACCCAGAACTTCTGGAGACAAGCAGGTCCACTGGTTAATTGTTCTCACTGTCAGAAAGTTTCTTCTTAGTTTTAGGTTGCTTCTCTCTTTGTTCAGTTTCCATCCATTGCTTCTTGTTTGCCTTCTGCTTCTTTGGAAAATACATTGTCCCCCTTTCTTTGTCGCAGCCCCTTAAAAGCCTGTTGCCTGTCACACTCTTCAGCAAAGCATGTGAGCCATTTTCTCCTTTCAGTGGTCCTTGAAAGTACATCTATAGTATGCAGATAATAAAGTCAAAAAAAGGTGAACAACATTTTTACAGAACTATAGATAAGTTGAGGCTGGGTATAAAAAGAAATGGCTGGGAAGGGAGGGGCTAGGTGAGGCAGCCCTTGACATGAGTGACATTAAGTTGGCCACACCCACTCAGTCACATGACCACCAAGCCACACCCACCAAATAAGCCATGCCCACAGAATCGGTCGTAAAAGTTTTTGAATCCCATCACTGGACCAGAGGATTACTTTTTTCTTTACAACTGAATCCTAAGAATTATTTATGAATTATTGTTTGGGTCCAGCTTCATTAGATTCATTAAATTCAGTGGGATTGTTAGCATTGCTGAGATTTGTTATATTCACAAATATGTATACACACACACACACACACACACACACATAAAATGACATGACTGTTTTTTCAGCCTTACAACCTTTGCAGCATTCCCATGGTCACATGAGATGCAATCTATCTATCTATCTATCTATCTATCTATCTATCTATCTATCTATCTATCTATCTATCTATCTATCTATCTATCGATCGATCTATCTATCTATCTATCTATCTATCTATCTATCTATCTATCTATCTATCTATCTATCTATCTAGTATGTATGTATGCATACATATACATACATATACACATGTGTGTGTAGATAGATAGATAGATAGATAGATAGATAGATAGATAGATAGATAGATAGAGATTATATATGTAGATATAGATTATTATATATTATATACACATATCAGAATGAAGAAATGAAGTAGCCAAAGCACTGCAGATTGAATTCATATAACACATTGTAAATTGATTATTTCTGTCTTTGAGCAGATAATAGAATTCTCATTATTGGAGGCAGGTAGAGAAACTGTTGATTTATTAAGATGTATTTCCAACTTCACAGTTAAACTAAGACTTTTTTTGTCTAAAGGAATAGCTTTCTTTCCACGACACAGCTGAGCAATCTATGTTGATCTGTGCAGAGTTTAAGCTTAATGGAAAATCAATGCTATTGATTAAATGGAATAAAAGATGCTCTGTATAAAAAAAGCAATTATGAAACATAGTCATGTCTCAGCATTTTAATTATTTTCAGCTGATAAAAACCAGTGTGCATTTCCACTGAAAAACAAAATAACTAAAATTTAAGATGATTAACTGAATTTCTTACCAAAATTTTTTTGCACAACTAATTTGAAAGTACTTCTGAATATGATACTATCATCAAGATTATCACTTTTTTTTAAAATCTTAGTCTCATGTCATGGGATTTTTTTTTTCCTGGAGTGCAACTTTTAACATCCCAACCAACAAAACATAGGAATAAATACTGTGTATATAATATATAATATAGTAACTTTGTACATATTGGGCTATTTGTAGTGATATTTGCAGAGTGGGGTCAAAAAAATTCAAAAGTGCCTAAGCAGTGTTTGTGAATGTACTTTGAAAGATGAGCATTCTACCCCAGGCCAAACACATACAAGTGCACAAGAGGTGGCTGTAAACTTGACAGAGAAATTTTGTGAAGTAAATAAACAAACAGTAAAGAAAATGTGATCCACACATATAGACACCATAGAAAAACAACTTCCTCAAAGCTTGCTTTAAAGGAAACCCAGTCTAAAAGAGCAGGCATGAGACTAGTCAAGCAAAGTCCAAGTGTCCAAACCTGGTAGAAGGTTTTTAGAAGGCCTATCAGCCAGTGGTGGATTCAATTTTTTTACTAATGGTTCTGTGGGTGTGGCTTGGTGGGCATGGTGAGGGAAGGATACCATAAAGTCTCCATTCCCACCCCACTCCATGGAAAGGATACTGCAAAATCCCCATTCCCTCCCCACCCCACTAACCTGCTTTCCAGATCCATTCTCCTGTGCAGGGAAACAAAAGAAGACCCAGCCAATCAGCTGGGACTTGGGAGGCAGAGAATAGATGGGGGCGGGGCTTGCATTATCCAAACTACTCAAAATTTCCACTACCGGTTCTCCAGAACTGGTCAGAACCTGCTGAATACCCCCTCTGCTATCAGCCAATCCAGATCCAGAATGAAAGTCACAAGGTTTCCAATCAGGAGTAAAGGCAAAGAGAATCTGGATAAATGAGTGTTTGTTGCCAATGAGAGGCTGAAGCTAACTGCCATTGTGAACTGAAGGAGTAACAGTGTGGCTTATTTGGGAGGACAATTTGCCTTTTTTTGCAAGAAACCTTTCATGCTCTCTCTTTATAAATTGTGAGCCTTTGCACTGTGAAGGGGTGACAGTTGAAATTCCTCATCTTCAGGGACCTGTAGCAGATGTGCCTTCTGGTTATCAGATAAGCCCACTTCCTCTGTCTGCAGATCTTCAGATAGAAGTTCATCCCTGCAACTGGACGTTCATTGTCATGAAGTCTGGGCTCCATTACAACAGGTTGGTTGCTTCTCTTAGATCCTGAAGTCCTTCTGGATTATCAGGTTTCAATTAAATTCAAGGGTAGATAACATGAAGAAACTCTTCCAGATCCATCAAAGTTTTCCATTGGTGGTGCTAATTTGATTACTAAAAAGTCTACTGCTTTTAACAAATTACTGCTGGGTTTCTCCTTTGACTTAGGAAAAATGGGTCTGGTTCTAGATCTAATAAGTTCCAGATGCTAACCAAGTGTGTTAATTTGCTTACCACCCCACCCTGAGGAAGAGAGATCTTTAAAAGAGCAATCTTTGAACTTCACATTGTGTTGTCTTATACTCATTTTTGTGAACATTTGAGGGAGAAGACAAAGATCCTAATTCCATGAAGCTTGAGTCAAAACCAACGGTAGTGAATCTGGGTAGTAAAAATCAAACTGGCAACTCTGGTAGGACTATATGTAAGAAAAATCTATGAGTACTAGTGAATCATAAGCTGAATGTGATACAACACCTCAAAAAGGCCAGTGCAGAGGAGGGCGGAGCTGGCATCGTGACGATACAGCATGCGATCTTGGAGGGTCTGAGATCGCTGCCGATATCTTTGTTCCTGGACGGTCCTATTGGATCTAAACCATCCCGAAGAGACGGTGAAAGTGAAGAGCGCATCCTGTTGATCCCAGGGATACTGCAAAGTCCCTGGTAGATCCAGGAGAAGCCATTAAAGCTGCTGAAGTTGGGACAGCTCTGAAACGGAAGAGAGCAGAAAGAGAGAGTGTGCCAGTTTGGTGAGAACTTTTTTTTATTCTAAAATCTGAAAGGACACCCTAAGGAAAAGAAAGAATCTATAAAAGTTTTTGACAGAAGTGATTAAGTGGTGATTTTAAACAGGAATGTCAAAGTAATGTTATTGTTTTTTCTCAGTGCTGGATTTTCTATATATGATCTTGTATTTTGAAACTGGACTGGTTTTTTTCATTTATATCTATTTTCTTCTTCTCCTTTTTGATTTTGTAATATTTTAGGCTAGAGGCTCCCTTTAGTTTTCATTTTTTCTTAAATATCTTTAATTTTTTTTTTTATTAATTCTTATTATATCCTGCTTGGAAAAGGAGGGGGAAAGTGAGAGCAAAGAAACTTTGTAACACTCCCAACTAGAGGCTTGAAAATATTCTATTTCCCTGTGACCAGACAAAGCTGAGAAATAAAGAACTGAGACTCTTTTTCAAGGACATTGCTATTTGATAAGATAGAGGGAAGAGCATGAGAGAGTATTATTGCAGGTGCTCTTCTGGGTTTCTATCAACAGCTGGAGTCTGCTGTTGAAACGTAGGGGGGGAAAGGTGATAAGTTTTTGGAGGAGATAGTTATAATAAGAGCCTTGGATAATTAAACAAAGTGCAGTGTGCCCTTTTTACTTTTTCTAAGTTGTGCAATCCCTCCTCACTAGCTTTATTGTATTTCTTTTTATTTATTTATTTTTTTGTAATAACTATATGGGTTTTTGGCTTTGTTGGAGCATCTTTGTTTTTCTTTTTTTCTTTAGAAGTCCAATCTCTACATTTGCTTTTTATTTTAAAGGGAAAGCCTTAAAAGTCTTTTTTTTTCCTTTCCTGGTGTTTTTGTTTTTTCATCTACCTTTCTGGTTTATTCTTGTGCACTGTTTTTTATTTGAGACCTTTCGATTGGATTAAGGTGTTGAAGAACCTGAAAATTTTGAATTGCTTAAAATGAGTAGGAAATTTACAGCTCCTAGTTCTTCAACTTCTACTTCTTCCTGTCCACCATCTGGAGGACAACATTCAATACAGACAATATTAAAGCAAGAAAAAGAACAAGAAAAAGTGACTCTGCAGATGATTATGCAAGGAATTCAAAATATTCAAGCAAGATCAGAGAATATTGAAAAGAGAATAGAGAACATCGAACAAAGAACAAAGAACATTGAACAAAGAACAGAGAAAACAGATGAAAAAGTGGAGAACATCCAACTAATGATGTTGAAGTATGATGAGAGATTCCAAAAAATTGAAGAAGATAAACAAAGAGACAAGAAGATTGGAGATATTGATAATAGATTAACGGTGGTTGAACAAGATAAAAGTTGTATGTTGAGATGGGAGATGGATAGATCAGAATTCTATTTTAGATTCCAAAATGTAGAGGAAGAAAAAGGACAAAACCTAGCTGAGATAATGATAGAAATACTGGATGAAGCTTTGGAAATAACTCGAAAAGATGATGGACGGAACAGATGAGGTTTATCGAGTTGCAATGAGAAATAGCTTACCAAGAGAAGTTCACATTAGATTTACAAAGAAAGCCATTAAAATGCAAATATTGCAAGTGGCAAAAGAGAAAACATTGAAATACAAAGACAAGGAGATTGTGGTCTTGGAACAAATACCCAGAAGAGTGAGAGAGAAGAGAAGAGAAGAGAAGAGAAGAGAAGAGAAGAGAAGAGAAGAGAAGAGAAGAGAAGAGAAGAGAAGAGAAGAGAAGAGAAGAGAATACCGATTCCTGACTAAAATGCTACTTGAAAAAGAGGTGAATTATAGATGGCTGATTTCAGAAGGTTTAATGTTCACATGGCAAGAACAGAAACATAGAATTGATTCAATTGAGAAAGCAGAATTATTTTATACAGATTTTTTTGGAAGGAAAGAGGAAGAGGCAGAAAAAGAGATCTCACTAATAGAATTTCAAGAGGACTGCCAAATGACGACTGAAAAAGAAGAAGGTGCAGTAGGTGGAAAGGTGAAAACCAAAGAACAACGTGAACTAAGATCTACAAGAGCTGCTAAACCTAACTATAAAATATAACCATGGAAGAGAAAAAATTGATTACAATTAATATAAATGGACTTAACTCAGCTGTTAAAAGAAGGAAAACCTTTCATAAATTAGAGAAATTAAAATTTGATATAATTTGTCTATAAGAAGTACATATTAAAAAACAATATGAGCAATTGTTGGTTCAGTCAAAATTAGGGAAAATATTTACTTCCTTGACACAATGTAAGAAAAGAGGAGTGGTTTTATATATTAAAGAGACCACCCCAGCAAAATTGATCTATACTGATGATGATGGAAGAATATTAATGGTTAAAAAAGTCCAGTGCAGTATTATGTGTCACTGATAAAAGCATTGTGATCAGAATATTGTTACCAGTTCTGTGCATCATAAAATAAAATAGCATGAAGATTCAGAGGAGAGCTACCAGAAGGATAAGGATTTTGAAACTAAACCCTATGAGATGTAACTAAATTAGAGAGGCATGCCAAAGAAAAATCTAATGATGGATGTGATAACATGCATCATATATGTAAATACGAAAAGGAATGGGACCATTCCCTGTTGAAAACAAGTTTAAGATAAGGACAAGGTGATTTAAATTAAAAGCAGAGTTTCAGTCTGTAAAAGAAAAACAGGCAGAGTTACTGGGGTGTGTGTGTGTGGCAGAGTTAAGAACATCATCAATTTAGAGTTGTAGCATTCCTACAAGTTCTCCAAGTCCAACCCTTCTTGAATTCTGTTGACCTTTATATGGCATCAATTTAGTGTTGAACTTGAATCTTCTATGCTGCAGCCTAATGAACGGTCCTGATTCTTTACACCTGATACAGTCTTAATATTAGAAAGAATTCCCAGATGATAATTGCTTTTAATGAGTGGAATAATTTCTATAGAATAGTTGAGGATTTCTTCTTGCTAGAGGTTTTCAATTCATATACACTCTGGACTCTGGATTTACAGACTTGTAAAAGTTCTCATCTCATTGGCTTTGGAGGTCCATTGTTAGATTGTATATCTGGCATTATTGGATCAATAATATTGGGGAAACTTCAAGATAACTCTTTGGAATAACTCTTAAAATACCAGAACAGTTCCAGTATCTTTTCAAGGTCTGTAGATATACTATTATTATCTCATTTTCTAGATTCAATTTGCTTAGACAGTCCCACCTCATTTAATCCTGCTTGTTTATTTAGAGAAATGAGAGTGTTATTTGTGCTTACTTTTATAAATCTCCTGTGAGAATACATCCTTTTGTTTTTCTCTGCATGCTGTGTCTTAGAATTATGTATTTTTATATTACACAAGTTTGCCATTATTACACCAGTTATATTTCATCCTGAATTGGGACATAAGCTTTCTAGAGCCTGAGGGATTAGAGGAAAGAAATAAAATTATTTAATAATAAATATTAAAAGCCTCCTACTTCTTGCTGTGGAATTTTCATCTTATTGTCTGACTAATTCAGTTTTATATTAGAAAGGTAGGCACTACTTTATCCCTTTAGTTCTGATTCAACACCCTGTGAAATCTCGTACATCCAACTGAGCAGAATTGCTGGTAAGGATTATTTATTACAACTTCATTTAGGGAATTATTATTATTATTATTATTATTATTATTATTATTATTATTATTATTATTATTATTATTATTATTATTATTATTATACCAACAATATATCCAGTGCTTTTGATTTTATCATTACTTTTAGCATCTCTTTCTGGATAGAAGTGATTAAAGTCTCATTGATTTCAATAAATCTATTCAGAGGATGACAGGATCCAAATGCAACCCCTGGATTCCTTTTTATAGCTTTTTGTTATTGTCTAAAGTGCTTAAATTTGGCACCAATTTGTTTGATGACAATAGATGATCTAGCTAAACAATTGGTTATGACAGATTGTAAGTGTATATTTTTGTTGTGTTGATTCTGGAGGCTTCTCTTGATCACCAAAACAATGAAAGTGGGTATAACTAAATCTTCTTATACTGTATAAGAAATCAAAGCCACTCCCTAGCTAGAAGACTAAGTCACCTTTTTCAGCACAGCTGTAATTTTGAACAGTCATTAAACAAATGGTTGTAAGTTGGGGAGTACCTGTGCTATATTTCATTTAGGCTGTTTTTAATGCAAAGATAGAGATCCTAGAGGTACCCCAGACATATTCCAATAATTCCACTTTATCAATCGCTATGGTGGGTGGTATTATACTACCTACCTGTGGTCAAAGCAGAGTTCCTGATCCACTTTCTTTTTGTCTTTTCTCTACGCTCAGAGTAGACCTTGACACTATTGGAGGATTAAGGTTCACTGTGCTCTTGGGATCTAAAGGAACCCACATCCAAATGACAGTAAGTGGAAATATTAAATTCTTCCCCCCACCCAGCTAGTTGAAACTCTCATCTCCCGCTACCATTATTTTCATTTAAGAATTGCAAGAATGCATTTATTCTCCCATCGACTTTAGTCCTTGGCAATAAGGGTAATACTATATCCAATCCACAGTGCAGATGCAGCACTTACAAACCAAAATAGACACGACAATATGAAATATTTTTGCTGAAATCAGCCATATGGTTTGTCTCAGGTTTTCTGCTCCAAATATGATGGTTTTCTTTCTCTCCCTGACTCAAAGTGCATCTGGGGATCTCTGCTGAATTTCTCCTGAAGGTAGTCTTCTGTCTCCTTCTCATACTGGAGTTCATGTCAAATGTTTACAGTCTATGTTCCAAATAGCATGAAATGTATCCAATGTAGCCAGTTGCTGTGACCTCTCCCTTCCTCAGGGACCCCAACTCATCAACTGTTAAAAGTGATATATTTAATTTTGTCAATTAAAAGAGTTGGTTCATGCAGCAGATCAATGGTGGGATTCAATTTTTTTTTACTACTGGTTCTGTGGGTGTGGCTCAATTTGTGGGTGTGGCTTGATGGTCATGTGACTGGGTGGGCATGGCTTGGTCACATGAGCAGATGGGCATGGCTTTATGGTCAATGACTGGATGGGTGTGGCTTTGTGGCCATGTGAGTGGGTGGACATGGCCAGGTGACCATGTGACTGGTAAACCAAATACAAGTGGTCCTCACTTAATGGCTGGTTGCTTAGCAAGTGTTCTCATTTATGACTGATCTCCTCAGAGCGACTTGACTTGTTTTTGGAGTTTTGCCAGCCATACACACAGACACAGACACACAGACACACAGACACACACACACACACACACTTCTAACCCTGCTATTCTATGATTCTGTAAGGTTCTGGTTTTGCATCCTTCCTTCCTCTCCTTTTTTTTCTCTCTCCCTCCCTCCTATGGATTTATCTATCCACCCATATATCTCATTCACTTTCTCCTCCCTCCCTCCCTCTTTCTTTTTCTTTCTTTGTCCCTTCTTTCCATTTTTCCCTTTCTTTGTCTATCCCTTTTTTTCCTTTCACTTCCTTTCATTTTTCTTTCTTTCTCTTTTCTCTTTCTTTTCTTTCTTGTCTCTCTCCCTTCCTCTCTCATTCCCTCTTTTTCTCTCTTTCTCTCTCTCTCTCCCCACTCCCTGTCTCTCTCTCTCTCTTTCTATGGGTCTCTCCCCTGCTCTGTATCTTTGTCACTCTCTCTCTGCCCCTCTCCCTATCTTCCCCTTTCTCTCCCCCATTCTGTGTGTGTGTGTGTGTGTGTGTGTGTGTGTGTGTCTCAAAGCCGCAGCTGGACTAAGTGCTCTTCGCTACTTTCATTTCTTCTTTTTGGAATCAAGCCTGGTTGAACAAGGATCACCAGCCACATTGGAAGCTTTCCTTCGGGAGACCATCCTCCATCTCCTTTTCTTCCTTGGGTGTACATGCAATCCTCCCAGCCCTGCCATGGCTGCCAGTCTGTCTTCCAAAAAGAAGAAATGAAAGTAGTGAAGAGTGCCAAAGAAAGCCCAGCTGCAGCTTTGAGGGACAGAGAGAGAGAGAGAGAGAGAGAGAGGAGAGGAGAGGGAGGGGAAGACAGGGACCAGGCCACTTTGCTATCCCTTGCTGCCGCCCTTATCTTCTCAGGCCAGGTGAGGGAGGGGAGGGTGAGGGGCAGGACCAGCTGCTTCAGGCAAGGTGAAGAGGCATCGACCAAGCATGGGTGAGTAATAACCTGGGAATGGTGGCTCCCGGCTCAGCCAGCCTGAGGGGCTGCTGCAGGCATATCACGGCAAGCGGGGTGAGAAGCCCCGGGACATCCGCCCACCCACCTGTTGGCTGGCCGGGTCGGGCCGGGCCAGGCTGGAAGAAGCACCTCCACCAGGAGAAGGAAGAAAATGTGCTCTGGGAGGGCATGCAGGCAGATGTCCCAGAGCTGCTGCACATGCGCACTGCATGTGTAGCAGCTGCACACACAGTGCATATGTGGGATATTTGCTCTGGGAATGCCCTGGGACATTCGCCCAAGCTGCGCCACGGCCACCACATGGTAGAGAAAGCTAGGAGAGTGATTGGGACAAGTGGGTGACCGGTTGACTGGAAGACCGGTTTGGGGGCGTGGCCAGCCAGGGGTCACCACAAGTTCTGTGATCCATGCCAAATCACCACTACCGGTTCACTCAAGGTGGTGCAAACTGGTTGAATACCACCTCTGGAGCAGATGAAGGAGATGAAATGAAAGAAGAAACATCTAGAGCAGGGGTGTGAAACGTCATCACAGCAGCGTCACATGACGTATCAGGACTTTCCCTCTTCACTAAACTGGGCATGGGCATGGCCAGAATGTGACACATCCAGCCTGCAAGCCAGGAATTTGACAACCCTGATCTAGAGCATTGCTGGCATTTTACAAAGAATGAACTCAGCCAAACATGATTTAGTGCCATTATTAAGATATTTAACAAGAGCAGCAAAGCATTAATATTTCTCTGCACTTATCCTTCTACAGAGCCACCCTGAAGCCCTATTTTGAGTGGCAAGAGCCCTTTTGGGAAAGGAAATTTGGGAAGTATCTTACTTGGGTGTGTGGAAGAATTTGCTCAGTATCTGTTGGACACAGTCACTTTACTCTTTTTTTTTCAAAAGGAAACAAATCTTTAACAGAAGTCTCATGAATAAAATATATTTTATTGGTCTTCTATTGTAAAATTACCTCTCCACTTTTCTGCAGCTTCCTGCTTTCCCACATTTAAGAAATCTCTTTTCACAGAGACCCTCCTATATCAGGAAGTAGGAACAGCCTGAGAGATTTAAAAGCATGATGAAATATGGGGGGGGGGGGGGGAGAAATAAATAAAAACTGAACATTCTTCACTGCTTTGCAACAGTAAAGAAAATGCAGAAATATTGCCTAAAAACCCTTCTTCTACAGTTGAAAATAACTTTTTTGGAAATTGGACGACAGATTCCCTTAAAGTATTAGAAAAAAAATCTCAGTCTTAGAACCTGGAAGACTGATTCCAGTAACAGCAAAAAAAAAAATCAATGGTTTGACTTAGAGTCAGATAGTTTTATGTCTTCATTTAAATGCACTGAAACCATTAGATTGGATAAAATTACATTCTTTGCATAACTTAAACTTTGCCTCCAGAATTTTGCCAAGGACTTAAAGAAAATCATACCCTTTTCTTTGTTTTTGATATATCCTGGTTTCAGTTTATTTTTATTTTGAAGATAAAAAATAGATTTGATACAGCAATAAGCAATTGGCACATAAATTGTACCTTGTCTATAAAACAATTCCTTGGAATTATTCAAAAAAGTAAAAATGAGGCTGTGTCACTTTCAGAAATTTTTTAGAAAGCTGAACTGATTTCCCTTATCTGCTGAGGAAAATGAGTTTTGTGAAAACATGGTGCATAAATACATAAATAATCCATTCCCAAACTATTTCAAAGATAAATATCAGCTGCTAACCTCAAGTCACTCAGACAACATCAGATAGAATGCTAAGGGGAATATGAGTTTTTCTCAAACTAGAATGGATTTTGACAAAACATCTTTAACTGAACAACATCACATTATAAGACAGTTTCTGACATGACTCCTATTTATGGATATTTCAGAGAGAACCAGACCCATTTGAACCCATCAGAATGGGCTGCTACTGGATATTTGTTGGCTACATATGATCAGAACATGTGCATGTACAAGAATTAGGGAAACAGGACAGTTACTCTATATTTCTCAATCCTGAATTACACCTTAGGTAAAACTTTGTGGAACTAGTGATAGAATATTGTATATGTCTCCATCTGACGAAGACCTTTCTAATAATTATTTTGAAGTCTGGATCAAATCTAACCGTTTGGCCACCTCCCATTATTCAACCTTGTCTTTTATACCTTAAAACCATAAAGCACATGACTTTCAGGATTCTGCTAACTCGTTATAGCAACTGAGTCAGTTCCCCCTTTTTCCAACCACAATCTCACAGAGTTGCTAACCAGAATCTTGCAACGTTGTCCTTTTGCCATGTACTGCCAACACCTAGTTCCTTATTTCCCACAACTCCAGCTCCCCTCATTTCGGCATGTAGGGAACTACGGTATAGGAAAGGAATAATCAGCTACCATTTCATCAGATGCACATGCTGATTACAATTTTTCCTTTATACTTGCTTCAGGCAATTAATGTTGTTGTGTCTTCGGAAATGATGTCGGTGACTTTGTATCAAGCTCTTTTATTGATGTGGGAACCAAACTGGCGCTATAGGAAAACTTTGCGGCTTTTATTTCTTTAACCGCAGCGGCCGCGGCCAATGGCACCGCTTTGAATCTCCCGCGATTTGAATAGACCAATCGCTGGAGATTCCTAGCGAGCCAATCGGCGCGGCTCGCCTAGCCAATCAGAGTGCCCCGCGCTTTGGCCAATCAAAGCGCGGGGATCTCAAGAATGCTAATGAGGGGACAGAACACGCCTCCTCTCTTGGTTTAGTCCTTACGTTGCGTAGTCCTGTAGGTAGGCGGGGCTCCATCTTAGCCTACTGGACCTGCGCAGCTCAGTCGTACGTTGGATCCCAGCCGGTTCGGTCGGGGTCTCTGCTTCTCCGGATGCCGTCGTGGGAACCAGCTGGTCGGTCGGGCCGGGCCGCTCTCCGTAGCTCCCTCCTGGGCTTCCCGGGTTGGTTGAGCTGCGGGTTTCGCCGCTCCCGCTCGGTCTCCCCGGGTCGGTCGAGCTGGCCTGGCTGTCTCTTCCTGGCGAGGGGTCGTGCTGGCTGCTTTCTGGTAAGTATGGTTGGTTTATTCTTCTTTGGTTTTGGTCCCCTGGGTATTCCCTCCCCCCTTGGTTTGTGTTGTGGGGGTTGGTTTTGCCTGCTTGTGCGTCGGTGGTCTATTGGGTGGTCGTCCTCGATCTTAATTGGTCGATGTGGCATTTCCATGCTCGTCCGTCTATTGTTTGTAGCCGGTACGAGTGTGGGCCTGTTATTTGTGTGATGACGGCCGGTACCCATAACGGGTCTCCCGTCAGGTTTTTTGCGTACACGGGGTCGCCTGGTACGAAGGTTTGGTTTTTGCTGGTTGATACTGGGGGCTTCTCTGGGTTATACGTGGGGTGTAATCTGTTGAGTGGGGACCTTAATTTCCTCCCCATTAACAGTTCGGCTGGGCTCTTATTCGTTGTGGTATTTGGGGTTATGTGTTGGATGAAAAGTAATTTATTTATTTTGTCCTGGATCTCCCCTTGGTCTATTTTCCGGATGGTTTTCTTTGTGAATTGCACCATCCGTTCCGCCCTACCGTTCGCCGCCGGATGCGCCGGTGCTGTCAGCGCGTGTCGGATGCCCCTTTCCGCTAGGAATTTTTCAAATTCTAGCTAGGTGAATTGGGGCCCGTTGTCGGAAACGACGACGTCTGGGAGGCTGTGCATTGCAAAGAGTTTGCCGAGTTCCTTGATCACGGCCTCCGTGGTTGTTGTTCTCATGTTGCTTACCTCCAGCCAGTTGGAGTAAGCGTCTACTGTTATCAGGAAGGTGTGCCCTTTTGTGGGCCCGGCGAAGTCTATGTGGATCCTAGACCAAGGTCCCCTTGGGGTTTCCCACTCTAGGACGGGTGCTGTGGGTGGGCTTGGCCTAGTTTCCTGGCATCGTTGGCACCTTGCTACCCAGGTCTCAATCTGTTTGTCCATCCCTGGCCACCAAGCGTAACTTCTGGCCAGGGCTTTAGTCCTAACGATGCCTGGGTGCCCCTTGTGTAACAGTTCCAGAACCTTCCCTTGTAGTTTTTCTGGAATGACCACCCTATCCCCCCATAGTATGCACCCTTTTAATAACGAGAGTTCCGTTTGCCGGTTCCGGAATGTCTTGATGGACTCGTCGTTGTCCCTTTCCGGCCACCCTTTCTCTACCCAATGCAACACATTTGTCTTTATTAGTCTCTCGGGCAATGTCTGACGCGGTTATGGGTAGGTTGGGTAGAGTCTCTATACTGAGGGTGGTCGTCGTGGGTGCTGGGTTGGTGTCAGGTTTCGGTAGCGGCGAGCGACTTAAGGCATCTGCATGGGAGATCGTCTTACCCGGTCTGTGTATGAGTCCGTAGTTGTAGGCTGCCAGGAACTCGGACCACCTTGTCATTCGGGGAGACAGAATGTTCGGGGTGGCCCGGTTCCCTGCAAGGATTCCCAGCAGTGGCTTGTGGTCGGTTATGATGGTAAATGTCCGGCTGTAGATATACTTGTGGAATCTTTTTACTGCGGCAACGATAGCCAGAGCCTCTTTGTCCAGCTGGCTGTAGTTCCACTCCGGTTTGATGAGGGTCCTTGAAAAGAACGCGATGGGTGCTTCTTTTCTGTCGGGGAGGGTATGGCTGAGGACAGCGCCGACGCCGAAGGGTGATGCGTCGCATGTGACGGCCAGAGGTAGGGTCTCGTTGTACTGTATAAGGACGGCATCCGAAGTGAGGAGGTCCTTTGTTCTCTGGAAGGCGGCTTGCTCGCGTTTCCCCCAAGTCCAGGTCGCCGCCTTGTCCAGGAGCCTATGCAAAGGCTCCGCCGCCGTCGACTTTTGGGGCAGGAAAACATTGTAAAAGTTAAGTAGCCCCAGGAATGCCTGTAGTTCCGTCTTCGACTTGGGTTTGGGGGCTTCTTTGATGGCCTTGATTTTTTGGTTTGTTGGGTGAATGCCGTGACGGTCTAGGAGATATCCTAAGAATTCAACCCATTCCGTGTATAATTGGCATTTCTCCCTCTTTACCTTGAGCCCCGTCTCTTTGAATTTGGTTAGGACCTCCCTTAGGTGACCCTCTAGTTCGGCTTGGTTGGTTGCCGACACTAAGACGTCGTCGAAGTAAGATATCACCCCCTTGATGCCTTGTAATAGCCTTTCCATTAGGCTTTGGAATATTCCAGGTGCCACGCTGACTCTGAATTGGAGCCGGTTGCATTTAAATGCTCCCCGGTGGGTGACTATGGTTTGCGCTTCTGCCGTTTCCTCGTCGACTGGCAACTGTTGGTATGCCTGGGCGAGGTCGAGTTTGGCGAAAACCTTGCCCCCTCCCAGTGAATGCAGTAGGTGTTGCACTACTGGGACGGGGTAGGCGCTTTGTTGCAACGCGCCATTTAGGGTGGCCTTATAGTCCCCACAGATCCTCACCGACCCATTGGGCTTGATAGGGGTGACTATGGGGGTCTCCCACCGGGCGTAGTCTATTGGTTGTAGGACCCCTTGCTTGACGAGCTTGTCAATTTGCTCGTCTATCTTGGGTTTAAGTGCGAATGGCACCCGCCTTGGTTTCAGGCGTTTTGGGGGGACGTTTTGGTCTAGGCTGAATGATATAAGGGGCCCTCGGTACTTGCCTAGGTTTCCGTCGAAGACCTCTTGGAATTCCCGGGCTAGTTGTTGCTCCCAGCTGTCGTCGGTGATGTGGTCGATTCCCGTGACTGCGATGCTGAGCGGGGTGAACCATTGCAGTCCCAGTAGGCTTGGGCGGTCGCGATCAACGATTGTCAGGGGAAGCCTTTCGGTGCGCCCTTTGTATGTTATGTTGAACTTTCCGGTTCCGACTACCGGGATGCGGTTTCCCTGGTAGTCTTTTACGATTAGTCTCTGGCTGTCTAGGCCTTTCCTTTGGATGGTAGGCACCAAGCGCTTTATTTCTTGCCATGCTATCATGGAGAGTAGGACCCGGAGTCCACCTCCATTTTACATGGCTCGCCTTCGATGCCTACCTCCACGTAGACCTTCCGGGCATCATTGGTTGTGGCGTGGCCGATGGTGACCATCTGATGGGTCTCCTCTCTTTGCCGGGTCTCACCGCCTCGTAGGGATCGTCTGTTCCGGTCCCATCTGTTGTCAGAGGGGCGATCTCTGGTCCGGGGTGGTGTGCTCTCTCTCCTCCGTTCGTTCTGGTCCCATCGTGGCGGGCTGCGGTTCTTTTTGAGGCGGCAGACGCAGGCGATGTGTACCTTCTTGTCACAATGCCGGCAGATCGACTCGAAAAACCGGCATTCGGACCTGGGGTGGTCGCCTCCGCAACCAGCACAGTTGGTCCTCGACTTACGACCCCGCCGGTTCCGTGGGTCGCGGCCTGCCTGGAGGCGATGAATTTCCTCCTCCTCGTCGGAAGTGCCTGATGCCGAGTGGAAGTCGCCCTGGTGGGTGGTCATCTCGGGTTGGGCCTCAGCCGACCTTGCAGGGTGGTTGTTCCCGCTGCGGTCCCCAGCATTCGGTCAGCGCATGCGGTCGGTGGATGTTCGGGTCGCTTCAGCGGCTGCAGCTGCAGTGAGGGTATCTGCAAGGTTGATGTTGCCCTTGGCCATCAGCCGACTCTGGACGACGGGGTCCCACAGGCCGAGCACGATTCGGTCTCGCAAGGCATCGTTCAGGTTGTCGAATTCGCACAGCCCCCCTAGGCGTCGTAGTTCGGCAACGAAGTCACTGAAACTCTCACCCGACCGCTAGTCCCAACGGTAGAACTCATGGCGTCGGATTAGGATGGGCACCTCTGGAGCGTAGTGCCGCCGAAGTATTGGCTCGAGGACGTCCCAGTCCATCACGGTCACGTCGGCAGGTTTGGCAAGTGCCTTGGCCATCTTAAATACCTCGGTCCCGCAGTGGGTCAGGAAGACGGCTCGCTTCATGTGGCCGGTGGCATCCTTCAGGTCGCTGCACTCGAGGAACATGCGGAATCTGTTGGAGTACGATTCCCAGTCCTCGCTGGCGGGGTTGAAGGGTGCGGGGGGTGCAATTTTCGCCATCGTGGAGATTCGTCTGGCTTCCGTTGGACACGTGCTTCGTTTCAGGATCTGTATCCCATCCTCGTCGCCAGTTTTGTGTCTTCGGAAATGATGCCAGGAGTCGGTGACTTTGTATCAAGCTCTATTATTGATGTGGGAACCGAACTGGCGCTATAGGAAAACTTCGCGGCTTTTATTTCTTTAGCCGCGGCGGCCGCGGCCAATGGCACCACTTTGAATCTCCCGCGATTCGAATAGACCAATCGCAGGAGATTCCTAGCGAGCCAATCGGTGTAGCTCGCCTAACCAATCAGAGTGCCCCGCGCTTTGGCCAATCAAAGCACGGGGATCTCAAGAATGCTAATGAGGGGACAGAACAAATGTCAATATTGAACCCCTCTCAGCCCCCACCCCCAAACTCTACAATGCTAGAAGGGCAGCAACAAATATTGAGGGTCCCCCTTATTTTCCCCTTACACTACTTAGATGAAGATGGTAACTAATTTCATTAGTTATACTTGCCAAAGTGAGAGTTTACCAGCCCTATCAGAAAGAGGAGAAGACAGGTGCCAAAGATTTGGCAAGTAGAGTATGAGACCTAAATACAAGATTCAGCTCAAGTAATATAGGGCCAGGGTTCCCGAATCATAATATCACAGAGTTGGAAGGTACTACAAGTAGTATCCACTCCAACTATCTATGATGTGTAGTAAAATTAAATCATCAACAGATCAGCCTCTTCTTAAATCACCCAGAGATGGAAAACCCATAATCTCCATAGGTAGAATATGCTTCCTCACAAACTAAAGAGGAGGGATGAGAGAGAAAAAAATGAAAAGTTAAACAATAAAATGAGTGACAGCTATTCTGTTTGTGGAGAAAATAGCTTTAAAATAAAATATTGTCTGTTTCTTTTAGTATCTTGTGGGTTTTGTGGAGAAAAGAGACTGTTTCATAACAGCAGTTATTCAAACTTTTATATATTGTGACCTTGTCTGATTCTTTTTTTTCTCTGATTCATTGGTAGACATGACAGCCTAGATTTACATTATTTATTTCCTGATTCCAGCAGTTGGCTTCAGTCTATCCTTGTAGCCTATAGACCACATGATTTTAATGCACTGATAGATGTAGCATTTTATATACATGGTGAAATTTGGAAAGTGTATAATAATTTTTATATTATCTCTAGGTTATGTTCTTGAAAATAAAAATTTGTAGGGAAAAATATTATGATTGGAAATACAAAAATTCTGATACTGAAACGAGTAGTGTGTGTGTGTGTGTGTACATCTAGGCCTTATGTTTTTCACTGTAATTTTTCCCATGGATGTAAGTTAAAAAGTTAGTTTTGTTAAGTCCTGAGCATGGGCGCAAGGAACAGAGACAAGACACCGAACCGTGACTTCAACTCTTTATTCGTGACTTCAGAACAGAGCAAAATACTTGGGCAGCAGCAGCTCTTTTATAGAGCTGGCTGCTGTCAAAACAACCAATGATTTGAGTTTACTGCTCTGACAAGCGTCCAATCAGAGAGACCCGCTGTCAGCCAATTAGATTGGCCAGAAACAACCAATCATGACTCGCTGTTCGCAGGCCAATGAGAAGTGCAGGATTATGAGCCTGCTGTTAAAGTAAAGCTATTAGGGTTGTAACTGATGCGTTGGCTTAGTCCATAACACCCCTCCCCCCTAGGTTCCGTCTGAGGGGTGGGGTGACGTATTCTCGTAAGTAGGCAGGTCACTTCACCTGTCTGCTTGATCTGCACTGTTCCACCGGTTTCTGTCCTGGCTCCGGTTCCGGTGGGCTGCTTGCTGAGCTGCGTGGAGAAAACGGTCCTGCTGTTTCGTTGAATGGCTCTGGGCTGTCCTCTCTGCTCTCAACAATGCTGTCATCCGGGTTCCCTGGATCTGTTTCTATCGCGGTGCTGTCACACGGTAAGGCAACTTCCCGGCTCGGTTCTCCTTCTGGTGGTGAGTATCCCATGGTTGGTTGTGTAGACTGCTGGGTTCCGATTGTTAAGTCATCTGATATTTCTTTTTTGGCCCCCTCGATGTCCTTTCCCTCCCCCAGTTGGAGATTCAGGGGATGAGATGGGAATAGGTGCTAGTCTGGATCGAAGCTGGTCTATGTGGCGCTTCCACATTTTGCCATCTACAGTTTGTAGACAATAGGATCGGGGTCCTGTAAGTTGTGTTATGGTAGCGGGGACCCACAATGGGTCACCCGAGAAGTTTTTCACAAAAACGGGATCACCTTCCTGGAATGATCGACACTTGCTGCTGGATCCCAGGGGTTGTTCAGGTGTGTAAGGAAGGTGGAGGTGATCGAGATGTGAGCGAAGTTTCCGGCCCATCAGGAGTTCAGCTGGGGTTCTGTTTGTGGTGCTGCTTGGAGTAATATGTTGGAGGAGAAGCATCCGGGTTATCTTGTCATCAATGTCACCCTGGTCCATTTTGTGTAAGGTCTTCTTTACAAATTGAACCATTCGCTCAGCCCTACCATTGGCTGCAGGGTGAGCTGGTGATTTTAAGGCATGGCGGATGCCCCGGTCTGCTAGGTACTGTTCGAATGCCAGAGCAGTGAATTGAGGGCCATTATCAGAGACCAGGACATCTGGCAATCCGTGGGTAGCAAATAGCTTATTCAGTTTTTTCATGACCGCCTCCATGGTGGTGCTTTTCATTTTGTGGACCTCAAGCCAGTTAGAATAGGCATCCATGGTTAAAAGGAAAGTGTGTCCTCTGGTGGGTCCCACAAAATCAATGTGGATACGGGACCAGGGACCTCGAAGCGTTTCCCACTGAGTTGGGGGTGTTTTTGGAGGAGCAAAGCGAGTCTTCTGGCATTTGCTACATGTCGCCACCCAGGTCTCAATCTGCTTGTCTAAACCTGGCCATCATGCGTAACTCCTTGCCAATGCCTTCATCCGCACGACGGCCTGAATGTCCATCATGCAACATTTTTAAAACTTTATGTTGCAATTTCTCCAGGATGACGACTCTGTCTCCCCACAAGATGCAGCCCTTTTGAGAGAATAGTTCTGTCTGTCAATTCCTGAATGGCCTGAAAGTGTCGTTGGGTGCGCTGACCAGCCAATTCCATTCCACCCAGCTGAGGACTCATGCCAAAACAGGGTCCTTTTTTATTTCTAAGGCGATGTCTTGAGCAGTCAGCGATGGCAATTTGAGGGTTTTGATTTGCAGTATGGCTAAGGTTGGAGCTGGGTCCTCTATGACGTCTGGTAGTGGAGAGCAGCTCAAAGCGTCAGCGTGGGGAATGGTTTTCCCTGGGCGGTGTTGCAATCGGTAATCGTAGGCGTCTAAAAATTCTGACCAACGTGTCATTCTTGGTGATAAGATGTGGGGAGTTGATTTGTTTCCCGCTAAAATGCCAAGTAGCAGCTTGTGATCTGTAATTATGGCAAAGGGTCTCCCATACACATATTCATGGAAACGTTTAATTGCGGATGCAATGGTGAGAGCCTCTTTATCAAGATGGCTATAGTTCCTTTCAGTTTTAGACAAAGTTCTCGAAAAGAACGCAATAGGTGCCTCATTACCGTTTGGCAGGACATGGCTTAAAATGGCTCCCACTCCAAATGGTGAGGCGTCACAGGTAACCGTTAGGGGTAGAGTCTCGTTGTATTGTATCAATACAGCATCAGAAGTTAAGAGGTCTTTTACTTGTTGAAATGCTCATTCTTCATGCCGTCCCCAGACCCAGGAAGCCTTTTTGTCGAGAAGTCTATGTAGGGGCTCGGCTACGGTCACCTTCTGGGGCAAGAAGATGTTATAAAAGTTAATGAGTCCCAGGAAGGCTTGGAGGTCTGTCTTATTTCTAGGTCTTGGGGCGTTTTTGATTGCAGTTAGTTTTTTTTCGGTGGGGTGGATTCCCTGTCTGTCGAGAAGGTATCCCAGGAACTCCACTCTCTCTGTACAAAGTTGACACTTGTCCCTTGTTACTTTCAGGCCAGCGTCTTTAAATTTTTGAAGAACCCTTCTGAGTCATTGTCCTAATAACTCTTTAGTAGGGGCAGCTATTAAAACGTTGTCAAAATAAGGCACAGCGCCTTTTATGGCTTGCAATAGTCTCTCCATCAAACTTTGGAAAATGCCCGGCACCACGCTGACTCCGAATTGGAGTCTATTGCACTTGAAGGCACCTCTATGTGTAACTATTGTCTGGGCTTCTGCAGTCGTCGCATCTACAGGTAGCTGTTGGTACACCTGAGCTAAGTCCAATTTCGCAAATATTTTTCCACCACCCAGGGAGTGAAGAAGGTGTTGGACCACCAGTACTGGGTAAGCGCTCTGCTGAAGCGCGTGATTTAGGGTGGCCCAGTAATCCCCACAAATTCTTAATGAGCCATCTGGCTTTATAGGTGTTACTATTGGAGTTTCCCATCGGGCATGGTCAATCGGTTCCAACACACCCTGGGCTATCAATTTGTCTAGTTGCTCGTCAATCTTTGGCTTGAGGGAAAAAGGCACCCAATGAGGCTTAAGGCGAATGGGAGCCACGTCGGGACTGAGATTAAACAATATTGGGGTCCCTTTGTACTTGCCTAATGTTCCTGGAATTCCTGGATGAGGGCCTCTTCCCAGTCATCGCTTCCGGTTTGGTGTATGCCAGCTAGTTCAATTCCAAGTGGGGCGAACCACTATAACCCTAACAAACTGGGCCGATCACGATCGACGACAGTCAGGGAAAGCGTCGTGGTGCAGTCCTTGAAGGATACTTGGACGTGGCTGGAACCGACAACTGGAATTCTGTTTCCCTGGTAGTCTTTTAGGATGATTCTTTGAGTGCTGAGGTCCTGGTGACAGATGGCAGGGATCAGCTGTTTCAGAGTTTTCCAGGAGACCATCGATAGGGATGACCCCGAATCAACTTCCATCACGCATGGTCGATTCTCAATGGTGACCTTTATGCTGATCTTTCTTGCATCTAGCGATGAAGCATGGCCGATAGTAATAGTTTGGTGTGCCTCTTCTTGTCTCATTGAAGTGGCAGGTGCTCGATTTCTGTAGTAGTGCTTGTTCCATTGGTGGTTCAGGCGGTCCTGATTTCCAGGTGGTTTGCCTGTCTCCCAGCAGAGGTTATTCTCCCTCCGGCTTGGACTGAACTCTCGCTTGCTTCTGCAGACCTTTGCGATGTGGCCTCTTTTCCCATAGGAACGGTAGAATGCGTCGAGGAATTTGCAGTCCGATCGCAGGTGGTTTGCCCCGCAACCAGCACATTGGCGCGGAAGTCTCTGGTTCCTTTGCTCTCGTTCCAAGCGGAGCCAGTTGACCTCCTCTTCCTCACTGTCTAAGGATGACTTGAGGTCTTCATGATGGGCGGTAATAGTGTGCCTCTCAGAGGAAGGCGGACTATCACTAGCGAGTTGGCGGTGCGGTGTGTTCGCTCGGCGCATTCGAGCGGCTGACTTCTTGGTTGCTTCTGCGGCAGTAGTGTCAGCGATGACATCTGCAAGGCTGATGTTTCCTTTCACCATGATTTTGCTCTGCGATGCGTGGTCATCTAATCCCAGAACTATGCAGTCTCTCAGGGCTTCCTCAAGTTTTGCAAAACCACAGAGTCCTCCCAGGTTCCGGAGGTCGGCTACGAAGTCCCCAATGCTCTCATTCTTCCGTTGGTCTCTCTGGTAAAACTCATGTCTTCGTATCAGTGTAGGTACTGCGGGTGCGTAATGGGCCCGGAGGATCGGCACGAGGTTATCCCAATCCATGGTCTTCACTTCCGCCATTTTGGCAAGTGCTTTAGCCATTTTAAAAACAGCGGGGCCACAGTGGGTCAGGAACACCGCTCGTTTCTTGCCAGGTGTAGCATCTTTCAGATTGTTGGTCTCCAGGAACATCTGTAAATGGTCTATATACGAGTCCCAGTCTTCGTTTGCCGGGTCAAATGGAGCGGGTGGTATGGCACCGCTGGTCATTCTGCCGTTTGTTGCGTGCGCTCTCAGCCACGTGCTCTGTCTTGTTTGATGAGTATTTAGTCAGCTCTATCGTCTCCGCATCCCACCTTCATCGCCAGCGTTAAGTCCTGAGCATGGGCGCAAGGAACGGAGATGAGACATTGAACCGTGACTTCAACTCTTTATTCATGACTTTAGAACAGAGCAAAATACTTGGGCAGCAGCAGCTCTTTTATAGAGCTGGCTGCTGTCAAAACAACCAATGATTTGAGTTTACCGTTCTAACAAGCGTCCAATCAGAGAGACCCGCTGCCAGAAACGACCAATCATGACTCGTTGTTCAATGGGCCAATGAGAAGTGCAGGATTACGAGCCTGCTGTTAAAGTAAAGCTATTAGGGTTGTTACTAATGCGTTGGCTTAGTCCATAACAAGTTTGCCCTCTTTTTTTCCCACCATTTGTCTTGTCCATGTCCTCCTCTGCCTGTGTAGATATTTATTTACCATGTCCAGGCTTTCATTCAATACTAATGGAGGACATTTCTCTAAGAGGTATTATGAACTGGTCTTCCCATAATACCATTTCTGTTGGGATTTTAACACTGTAGGTTATCAAAGAGGATCAATTGTTTCAGAGGCCCAAAAATGACACAACTAGTGAGTAATCAATACAATTTATTAAATAACATTTGAAACTTATGGAACAAAGGTCAATAAGATTATAGGCAGAAAATAATTTATGGGGAATTTATCACAAAGAATATTTGAGTTTAGTAGGTAAGGCAATTAAATCAACTGGTGACAATTTGGGAGAATTTAGTATATTATTCAATCTAATGAGGAAAGGTGAAGCACGAGGTCAGAGAGAGGCAAGAAAATGGGTGGAGTCAAGAAATGATTCCCTTTACAGAGCTGCAGCAGGAGGAACAGAAAAAGAAAAATAGAGACTCCTGCCACCCCACAGAAACAAAGACGTGTTTATGCTTTATGCCACAGCAAAGAGGGAGATAAATTTGCAAGATGTATCATTCAGTATATACTCACCCATGTAAGCAGATCAAGTGCAGAATATATTTTGCCTAGGCACAACTTCACTTGATAATGTAGAATAAAATAGAAAGTTTCTGGTTTGAAGGGGGCAAATGAAGAATGGAGAGAGGTGAGGAGAATCGGCTTTTGTTTTTAAAGTTATGGTTCTTTTTTCATAGAATTCTGAAAGTTGATCTCAGATGGAATCTCGAAATGTGGGTGAGGAAAGGAAATTGAAGCTTCCTATAAACAGTTCTTTGGCTAGAGTTCTTTAGCTCAATCAGCATGGATTTAGACCAGAGATGGTATTCAGCAGGTTCTGACCAGTTCTGGAGAACCAATAATGGAAATGTGAGTAGTTCAGAGAACCAGCAAATGCCCCCTCTGACTGGCCCTGCCCCCATCTCTTCTCTGCCTCCTGAGTCTCAGCTGATCGGCTGGGTCTTCTTTTGTTGCCCTGCACAGGAGAACAGAGCTGAGAAGCAGGTTAGTGGGGTAGGGAGGGAATGGGGATTTTGCAGTAACCTTCCCCTGCCATGCCCAGAGAACCAGTAGTTAAAAAAATTTGAACCCCACCATTGATTTAGACTCCCTGATTCCAAGAAACCACAGGAGTTCTTCAGGAGCTGAGGACTTAGCCCAGTGGTGTCAAACTGGATTTCTTCAAGGGTCAGATCAGCATTGTAATTCTCCTCTGCAGGCCAGCAACAAGAGGGTGGCAGGGCGGGGGGGGGGGGGGGCAGGATGGATGCCTCCTGCAGCACCCTACTGGCCAAATCAAGGTACAGGGGTCCGTGAGCAGCCTCTGCTTACCTCATCTTCACCCCCCACCCCATGGCCTCTGCACCACTCTGCCAGCCAAAAATGGGTCACATGGCCCATATTTAGGCCATTTTTTTGGCTGTTTTCAGCCTGGTGTTTGGCCATTTTCAGCCCACTTTTGACCAGCAGAGTGCTCCAGGAGGCCAAGGAGGGTAAAAATGAGATGTGGAGGGCCACACGTGGCCCATTTTAGCCACAGAGGCATTCCAGGCCAGTCCCTTGATATCTCCAGGCTGGCCCCGTGGGCCGGATTTAAGCACTCAGCAGGCTAGATCCACCCTGTGGGGCCTTGAGTTTGACATCCCTGACTTAGCCCTTTCTGAAGGATGGCCATTGATATATTTTTTTGTTCAATTCTGGATCGAATTGATTGGATGAAGCCAATTTAGTAGGGGTGCTTCAGGAATTCAGGTTGGTTCTATTTTCAAAATCTAAGAAAACATTGGACTCAAAAAGTTACACTGGATGTGTGTAAGGCCTAGCAACCTTCCAGAGGCTATAACGGTAACTCTAGCACAAGAGGATTCCAACAGGACTGTTCTATCCACTGACTGGATATTTGCTCTTTTGGAGATATAACTCTTCTCAAGCAAGTCAACCAAATAACCAAGCAAGATCATACCTCAGTCAATTCCACAGGACCTGCCAGAATCAACACTCAGCAAATTTGAGCAACTTTATCCAACAGAAGTGTAGAATAGTCTTCACAGCAATACTGTGGTTGCTCACCCAGTCCCATCCTACAAAGGAAAAAAAAAATGAGTTAAATAATAAAATAACTGATATATACTCTACTTGTGGAGAAAATAACTTTAAAATGAAATATTGTCTGGCTTTTTGGATGTCTTAAGGGTTTTGTGGGGAAGAGACACTGTTTCATAAAAGTGATTATTCGAACTTTTATATATTGTGACCTTGTCTGCTTCTTTCTGTCCCTCATCCATTGACAGACTTGATGGACAAGATTTACATTATTTATTTCCTGATTCCAACAACTGACTTCAGTCTAATCTTCAAATTTATGATCATTGTAGTCTATAGATCACATGACTCTTCATACATTTCATGTATGTATCACTTCATAAACTTCATGTAATTTGGAAAGAGTATAATCAATTCTATATTATATCTAGGTTATGTTCCTGAAAATAAAGTTTTGTTGGAAAAAGATTATGATTCCACTATCTTTCTAATACAGAATACTAATTTCATGCACATACTTATAAGCCTAAATATACAGTATTTTAATAGTGTTTCCACTGTAATTTTTTTTAATCTGGTAATTTGAAACAAACCTGCTAAGCAGCTATCTGCAGATGCAATTAAGAGAAGAAAAATAATCACATTTCACAGCATTTAGAGCCATGAGGTAAGGCTTACCTTTTTTTGGTTAGTTTTTGTCTTCCTTCAGCAGTACCATAAACATTGAACCAAACTGATGATATACATTTTGGAGGGAAAAAATCAAGTAACAGAGGAAATGAGGAAATCTCTCAGGGACCTTTTGAAGATCAGGAAGGATCAACTCCCTGCCAAGGGAGACCACAAAAGAATAGAAAAAATATGTATCAGAAAATAGCAACTTCAGGAGTAGCATTTTCAATCCAACAGTAAAACATGCTGAACTGAGACTTTCCCAAAAAATATTTAAAATACATCAAGAATAGGACAGAAAACAGAAGCCTCTTTCCCAATGGAAGGAAAGAACTGAGAAACAGCAAGACAGGAATCACTGCAGCCTATTAATTAGAAACCCTGAAAGGAAACCATGGGCTGTGTATTCCCCAAGGGCTCTATCAAACCAAAGGAACACTGCAAAAAATGTTTGCAAGAAAGAAGAGAGGGAGGAAAGGAAGGAAACCAACTAATTCCAACTTTCAATACCTCTTGAAAGAAGACCCTTTTGTAACCTCAGTGGAGAATGTAGTTGTCTCTTGAAATTGGGATTGAATGTTGTTTGTGAGGTTGTAAATAAGGAAGGCCAATTTTTGTCCGACTCTCCTTTTTATAAGAGATGATCAGGCTGAGCCCAAGCGAGGGGTCAAGCACATCATCAGTTTAGATGTCAGTCCTGCAGCCATTTTGGGAGCATCTTCTGGACTGCCACAGCAAGGCTGGTTGGAGCTGTGGGAACATGAGGTAGAGATAGCTGGGGATGTGTAGCCAAAATGACATTCTTTCCTGTGAGAGTCAAGGATGCTCTACCATGTGTTGGAGAAACATGGACCAAATCCAGCCAGGATTGGGGCTGCAACCTGATTGGACCATGTGATGGACATGTGACCTCGGGGAAAAAACTTTGGGGTGGGGAAAACCTCAAGCTCTTCAGAGTTGGGTTTTCCCCAGATGTGTCAATATGACATGCCAAATAAATCTATACTTTGAAAATATGCCTGCCTTGGAGTTTTGATTCCGTTGAGAATGTTAACTGGAACACTGACAGTAGAGTCCTTTTGTGCCCACAAAAGATCTAAATTCAGCCCTCTTTGAATTCTGTTGATTCTATCTACCTTATCTCTTGTTTACCTTAGTAAACCATTCTTGTTTAAAGGTATCATGGAATAAACCTGTATTCATTTTGAATTAGTTCTGGATTTTTTTATGCTGACAATTTTTAAATGAATGAACCAATTCAGTCCTTCCTAAACTAAGAGGTGGAAGTAAAATAATTCACATTGACTTCAGCTCTTGCTAATTTTGTAGAAACCTTCCCAGACTCCCATTGACAAGCATTAACATTATGAAAGTGGATTACCAATTCCTTCTTCAAGGTTGTTTTTCTGAAGTCTTTGGATTGAAAACTTCTCTGACCTTTTCAACTCACTTTTCCATTCTAAATGCACCCCAGAGAGAAAATTGCATGCAGAAGCATTTATATCAACACCTTGTATAAAATAAACTGACTCCTTGCATTTCAGGTTAGAGAAAACTGTAAATGAGAAATTTACAGAAAGAAAATTAGGTTAGAGAAAACTGTAAATGAAAATAAACAGCTTGGGTACATTTTTTAAATTTTAATTTACAAACGGAAGCAATCAGAAACTAATTTATCAATTATTTACTCTGGGTTGCAAATGTTGCCATGTAAAAACAAGTGGGGGGTAGTTTTTTTAATACAACTCATGACTGTAAATTAGTATTGTTTTATTTTTTATTTTTTATTTGTTTTATATTGGAATCCTTCTATTCTCTGTTTCAGAAAAGGATTTAAAGTGATAAAAACAACTTAGCCATTAGAAAGAGATTTGCATATTTTGGTGATCCCATTCCTTGCTTACTAAGGAATTAATTATCCACCAGTCTTGTCCATCATAACACTATTATGCAACTCCCAGAATCTCCCAATTTGAAAAAAATCCCAAAGTGTAAAGGATATCCCTTCAGTCTTTGTCTTGCCCTTAACCATTGCTCAAACAGATTTTTGGGTGGAAATAAAAAATTTAGAAGCAAGAGGATGTTGTGCATGCTTCTAAATGAGTTGGAAAAAACGCTTTAGTAGAACTGGGAGACAGTTGCAATATTTCTTTAAAATATTGCTCTTGAGCAGAGGTATCAAACTGGTGGCCAGATGCATCATGTGCAGGCCACACCTAGCCTAGCTCTGCAAATGGGAAAAACAGCATGAAATGTCACATGACGGCAACGTGATGCCACTAGTTTGACACATATGTGTTCTTGAGGATTACTCATGTCTGGAAAAAAGAGGCAGCTCTTTTTAGGAATCCTATTAAAGATGTGGATGCTTTAATGAGCTGACTTTAAAAACAGCTGTTTCTTTAAGTGGTTCTTACAGAAACTGGAAACCAGGGGTGGGATATAACAGGGTTAACTACTGGTTTGGGATTTACAAGCTTCCCTGCATGCTGTGAGCCATGCGCCTGTAAATCATCATCAGCATGCTATGTGCAGAGATGCAGCCTTTGAAACAGCCCTCTTTTCCTGCTTTTTTTAATTGCAGCTGTGCCTTGTTTGGCAGCTGAAGTTGAAAAATCCGGAAATAAAAATCAGGTAAGAGTGGGTGGGCAAAAATATCGGGAGACATAGAACCGGTTCTATGTCTGCTGCTCTTCAGAGCTACCGGTTCTGCAGAGGTGGACAGAACCGATAGAAACCCACCCCTGCATGAAAGTAAGATGTGGCTATTTTAAAGATATGTTGTACATACACTTTTAGTGCTCTGAAGTCTTTTTCCAATGCATACACCGCTGTAGTATGTGGAATATCCCTAAACAGCAGAGCAATTGGGATTTTCAGAAACAACATTCCTTGGTCTATCTCAAAGTATCCACATGTGTTATATATTTTTCTGCTGCATGTATAGACTCAATTCATTTACCAGTGAAATCAAAGGCACTAATTCCCAAGTAATAATTGGCTGTGTGTGCATACTTAGAGCTGTGATAAGATTCACAGGTAGTCCTCAATTTACCATATGCTGGAGCCTGCCCATTTTTGGTTGTAATATAATCATGATAATCATAAAGCAGCTGACTCAGGTGTCCAAGCCAATTTTACAACCTTTTGTGCAGTGATCATTAAGCAAATCACCATCATCCATTGTTAAGTGAACCTGTGACCCTTTAGGGAACTCATTGCTCCCTATGTGGCATTTTTGGCCAAAAGCTGTAAATAAAAATGCCAGTTTTCAGAAAACAGTATAACTTGCATTCATGTGATCATAAACAACCATAAATGTGGGCCAGTTGCCAAGCAACCAAAAAGTGATCACATGACCATGGGGGGGGAGTGGCCACTGGAACTTTGGAGCCAGGTCACAAGTACCTTTGGGGGAGGGTGGAATCACTAATAACTTTGATCAGTTACTAAATGTCTGGTCATAAGTCAGACTCAGGGCCCACCTGTAAAGCTTTCTTTCTATGAATTTACAGTATTATTTATATACCAGCCAGTATAAATACACAGTCTTTTTTTACTAGCATATCTTTTTTTGTTTTTGTTTTTATGTATCCCTTATACTTAAATCAGTTTTCATTCCCTTTTCATATCAGCTAAATTGTTCAATTATATAATCCTTCAGTTTTTCCGGGCCCTGAAATATCACATTTATTTAATAAAAACAGCCTGAATTTACTCTACCTGTAGCAGCAAGCAGTTTTCACTTTCCTAAAGACAGATTAGAGTTGACTGCCCACTCTATTTTTTTTAATAACTATTATACTACAACTGCACAAGTTTACAAATCAGAATTGAATTACCAAACTGAGAGAAATAACCATTATTCCTGAGGGAACTGTGCAGGTTCTTGACTTGTTTTCTTTTAAGGGAAAGTTTTAAGAATTTAGCAATAAATGTGATCAGCTATAGCTAAAAAATGATACTGACTTATTATTTTCAGGGGCCTCATGAAAAACAAATTTGGTAACTGATCCTTTTGGAGGAAATATATATGTATGTATGTGACTGTGTTGTGATACATGGCACTATTTTGGAATCACTGAATTATAATTTAATAATAATAATTAATAATAATAATTAACACAATTATTTTTCTGTTTGAAAAATAAAAGACTGTGAAGTTAAAATTTGTCAAAGCACACTCTAACAAAACCAGGATAAAAGTTATGACATCTTAAGGAAACTTAAACTCCCTTTTTTTTCAACTCCTACTGGGAATACTACTCCAAATGCTCCAAGATTAACATATCAGAGTTGCAAAATTCCAAATGACCATTAGGTGGGAGCAAAGGACCTGCAAAACTAAAATACTTTGCTGCTCTCTAGAGATCATTCAGAGATTTACAGCTCAGATCTAGTAACTCTAAACAGTTCCTTCACATTTATATTTTAATAATATATTAGCAATGCCTTTAAATAGGTCTTGATCATAGCTGCAAAATTTAGATGACTCCTGCTGTATATAGAAGCAAAAAAAAAAAAAAAAAGACAACTCTAAATTTTGGCTGCCATCTAGGGAGCCTACAGATTTTTACAGCACGGATCAGTGATTCATTAAATAACTAGTCTCATCCTGTCGGATTGTGGCCAAAAATCATTCTTTAATAAAGAATTTTGAAAAAGCTACTTTTATATCACTTTACAGTGAAGAATAATCATCTACTTTTGGACTGAGCTGAATTGGAAGTGTCACTTCAGGGTTTAAGACATTTCTTCATTGAGCATTAGGAGAGACATTCACACTTCTACTTTTTCATTATTATTCCTATCACTTTCCCATATCTTTGCCTTTTCCATGTCACAGTGGAAACTGTGACACTATGTTCTTTCTCAACAGCTGAGAAGAATCTGAATTTATTTCCTTTTCTTTTCCCACATTATAATGGCCTTTGTAGGAAGGTTGGCCTCTTGTGCAAATATCACAATTCACCGCAGCTACATTGTTTCTGTGCAATTATAATATAAAATTAATGTATGAAGGCAATCAAATTTACACATATTTAATGAGAGGGGAAATGTAAAATACCCCCAAAGAAAAATACATAAGTGGGTACGTGGAAGGAAAAGAAAGTCTTAAGCTGCTTCTTCCACATCAATTTTGCTGCAAAAAAATAATAATAATGTTCCAGCTGTTTATATTAGCTAAGCCAAAATGGGAGAGGGGAGTAGGGATAGACTTTAATATGATAGACTTGCAGGACCAGCACAAAGGAGGCTTATTTCAATTTCATTGTACACATGTTGTGCATTGACAATAAAAGTTTGTTTGATTTGATAGATTGATAGGCATTTTATTAAGCTTTAAAAATATTGCCATAAACATTTCTCGAGAAAAGAAGCAGATAAAGATAAAAGTTTCCCCTTTCCATTTGTGTTCGATGCATTGTCCAAAGACACTTCCATGGTCATGTGGCCACCATGACTATATGCACGGAAGGCTGTTACATCACAGTGTTACCTATTTATCTACTTGCATTTGCATGCTTTTGAACTGCTAAGTAAGCAAGAGCTGGATAGCAAAATAGGCCAGCATACAAATATGATATACATATAGCAGGCTTACAAATAAATAAATGAAATACTTTTGTAGCTTTTGGGGTTGGCAATCTTCAAGTCAGTCTTGATGCCTGCCAATATTCATGCAGTTTTCTTGGCCCACATTTTCATTGCGGTTTGCCACGGCCTTCTTCCTGGCCCTAAGTCAGCTATGCTTAAGGCAGAACTAGTATTCTAAGACTCCAGTTCATAATCCAGTGCCTTTAACTTCTGCACCCAACTGTCTCTTGTATACCCTGTAAAAACAATATCTCATTTACAGAAATAAAAATATAAATGGTAAATGATTGAAATATGGCTGGGGGGGGGGGGGTTGCTACTATACAAAGCTGCAATTTGGGACAAGACATAATTGGATGGATGGATGGATTGAAGGATGATTCTTTGGCTTAGTTTAAAATGTGAAGCCCTCCAGCTTTGATTTGTTAACCATCATTTTTTCTTGGAATAAATTCTCATATACTCAAAATCTGAAACGAATCATTACAGGTAGTCCTCAACTTAAACCAGTTCATTTAATCACCATTCAAAGTTGCAACATCACTGAAAAAAAAAGTGACTTATGACCATTTTTCACAGTTACAACTTTTGTAGTGTCCCCAGGATCATGTAATTAAAAGTCAGATGCTTGGCAATTGGTTCATGCTTATGACTGTTGCTGTTATGTGATCCCTGTTTGCAAGCGAAGTCAATGGGAAAGCCAGATCCACTTAACAACTGGGTTTCTAACTTATCAACTGCAGTAATTCACTTAACAACTGTGGCAAGAAAAGTTGTAACTTGGAGCAAAACTCGCTTAACAATAGAAATTGTGGTTGTAAGTCAAAGACTATCTGTACATGGATCAGCATTATCTATGAATTGTGCATAAGAACACATGCAAGCAGCACAAATGATATCAGGGATGCTGTGCAGGTGATTTGGGATTGGTTCATAGAGCTCCAAAAAGAGTCCTGTGCACACAAATAGCATTGTACTGATATCCAATCTCATGACCCATGATATATCTCATTGGTTGCAAACCAGATCCTTGGCCTGTTGATTTACTAGTTTGCTACTTCTTTGTACTATCTGTCATAGCCTGATGAATTATTATTGGGAAGCCAAGGTAGCCTCCAAGTCTAATATTTCTGCTTCAAACTGTCAGCTTTATATAATTAAATGGCCCAGCAAAATCTCTCAGTTAACCTGAAAAGAAATTCATTTTCTCTTATCTTTCAGTATAATAATTTGCATGTCTAGTCCAAATCAGCAGTTGAATCAAGCTTCATGTATCATTGCTTAAAAATAAATAAGTGTGACTACTTTCTTAAATCTGCACTGAATAAGAGAAATGGTCTGTAAGTTATCTTTGGAAGATTTGATGAGGAGGAGGAGGAGGAAGGAGGAGGAGGAGGAGGAGGAGGAGGAGGAGGAGGAGGAGGAGGAGGAGGAGGAGGAGGAGGAGGAGGAGGAGGAGGAGGAGGAGGAGGAGGACAGAAAACAGAAAACTAAAACAGAAAAATTGGGAAAACATGGTTTATTTTTGTCCTGCAGCAATAAACTGCCCCCATCCTTCTATATTTAAGAGAGGTCATTAATCAAAATTCAGTTCTTTGAGTTATTCTTATTTTCCACTTGTGAAAATCTAACCCAAATTTATTTCAGTCCCACAAAATGCTTTCTGCATTACAACTTAATGACTTTTTAACTAAATCTAGAGTGTTATCCTCTTCCTTGCCAGCTCTAAGTATCTGTTCCTCAAATTGATCAAACTTTCTTAACTGGATAGTTACTTTGACTATTACAATGCCCATTCTTTATTACTTCATATTACCAGATGATGACAAAGGCTTAACAACAGTCAAAAATACTGAGGTGGCAGTCTTAGGAATACAAACTATTCCATAGAAAGTAGGAAAGAAGCAGGGATATAACCATCTCAAGGAATTTTTTAAAAAGTTCATCACAGATTTATTTTACCTCAGAAAGCTAGCATCGGATATAGTAGACCCTTCATAAACTGCAAGACAACTGTAGACTCCTGAGTCCATCATTTTCAGGAAAGAAACTCCATGAAAATCAAACTATAGGGGACACTTGTGTATAAATGGATTGTATTTGCATGGCAAAAACATGCATATTCAGGAAAAATGAACAGAAACAAAAGATACAGAAAAAAATCAAGAAGATACAGTATAACAGAGAGGACAAATCTTTGAGTTGTTCAGTTGTGGGAAGTAATTGCATAGTGTTGGTTAATTAGTAGTGTAGTTTAAAACTGCAAACTACAATGGAGAAGCAAAGACTAGTTTTAAAGGTATTAAAGGTAAAACAAGGGGAGAGGGAGGGAGGAGGAGAGAGAGAGACAGAGATTAGGCACAAGGCTGAGCATTAGTTTTGCAGCCTCAGCCTTGTTTAATAACAAGACATTGATTTCTAATAAGTTCCTGTTTGCTTTAACCATTTATTCTGTGTCAGAACTAAAAGGATTGTACTAGGTTAACCATTTCCTTTGAAAAATAGTTTGAATAATGCTAAAGATTTATCTGTTTATCATTCACAACCAAGAAATGCATTTTCCAATATTTTATTGGATTTCCCAGGAATGGGGATGAAAATCGATCCATTATGCCCATCAGTCTAAAAGGATGCATTGCATTGTTGCGAGATTTATTTACGAGAAAAAAAAACTGTAAACTGGGAAGAATTCAGCAGAATTCTTTCACAATCCAATTCCCAAGCCAAAGTTTAAGGGAGAAGGAAATGCATGAGCTATGCCGATGTTCCACAGGTCAAGAACAGAAGCTGAATAAACGTTAACTCTATAAGCTGAAATAAAATGTATAAAGAAAAATTGTTCCAAGAAAGATGGAAGGTTAAGAGTAGAAACCTCTTCTTCAGCCCAGCTATTTTTGGCTGGTAAGACTCTGGAACCAGAACACACAAGTGAATAATGGTTTACTGATTTAACTCATTTTTTATTTATTTCATATGGTGTAACAGAATACAGTGTTAACCATTGTTTTTATTTTGGCTGCTACTGCTTGCTGCTACTGCTTGTGAGGTCCAGCAGCCAGAATATGTTACTTAGCCATGACAAAGTCACATTGCCTGAGGTGCTTTACAAGGAGGCCGGTCTTCATGGCACCCGTTGTTCTGGATTCACACAATGCTTGTAAACCATTAACAGCTGCACTATCAAAAATTCTAAGCTACAGATTAGTTTTAGAACACTTGTTTCTTAAAAAGAATCTATCTATCTATCTATCTATCTATCTATCTATCTGTCTGTCTGTCTGTCTGTCTGTCTGTCTGTCTGTCTGTCTGTCTGTCTGTCTAAGTGGTGTGGTAGCCTAGAGGTGGAGCTCTTGCCTCGCAATCAGAGTTCGATCCTAGGTAGAGGCAGATATTTCTCTCTTTGGGACCACTGAGAATATATCTGCTGAAAAAAATTCCACGTTGGCAACAGGAAGGGCATCCGGCCAGTAGACACTCAGTTCCATTCAGTTGCCCAGACTCCACCCCTCAAGGGATTATGGGATTGTTAAAAGAGGATATTCAATCTATCTATCTATCTTTTTTCTTTCTTTCTTTCTATCTATCATCTATCTATCATCTATCTATTAAATGTATTGGCTGAACATCTTACCATAGGGTAACTCTGGGCAGCTTATAATTGCTTAAAATGTAAAACATAAAAAGTTAAAGACAAACTTTAAAACCAAAAACATTCATGGGGAGTGTGGTGTCAGAGAGGAGAGAGGAGGGAATCTGTTATTTTTCACCAGCATTTCCTGAAAACCCTTTAAAGTTCTTTTTTCCACTGAGGCTAGAAATCAATTAGGGTGTCCCTGTCAAATGTCCAAATGTTCTGAAACCCGTTTATTGCAGATATTTAATCCAAACTCGGTTCTCAAAGTGATTTTGTGAGTCTATGACCTAAAGAACAAATCTTACAAAAACCCAAATTAAATCTGACTGTCAAGAGGACTTTTTTGTATAGATCAGCACCTCTAAGGGCTGCGTTTCTAAGACATCACTTCTGTAAAAGCAAAAAAAAAAAAGGTGCTTTCAATTCGTATTTTTTTTTGTAAAATGCCAAAATGAAGAAGATAGAAGGAAAGTCAATGGAGAGGTGTGACTGAGTGGTCCACCTCTTAATAACCAAAAGGTGACATAGTGAGGGCTCTCTAATCATGGCATTGAGAGGAAGTCCTTTACTTTTGGTAACAGCCGACTGATTTTTCTCTAAAAGAACAAATAATATAGAAAGTTCCCTCTTTTTTAAAAAAAAAAAAAAAAATCAGAATTAACAGAGGCTCAGTTTCAATTCCTACTTCCAAATTTACTAGGTTATTTGCCAAATTTATTTTTTAAAATGTATTAAATTTAAATGTATCTCTTTATTTATTTCCCACCTTTAATATTTTGATAAATAACTCGGGGATGGCTGATTATAAGTTGAGGAGAGAGAGAGAGAGAGAGAGAGAAAGACTGGTCCAAAGTCACCTAGCCAGCTTTCATGTCTAGAGTAGGACTAAAATTCATAATCTCCTGGTTTACTCTGTATGAAAAAGTATTGAGAAAAAGTCTCTCTCTCTCTCTCTCTCTCTCTCTCTCTCTCTCTCTGTGTGTGTGTGTGTGTGTGTGTGTGTGTGTATGTGTGTGTGTGTGTGTGTGTGTGTGTGTATAGTTTCGCAGGAAGGATAACTAAGCCTGCAAATGACGTATACAGTTACTTGAACAAAAGCAGCACCATTTCAGATGCTTCTTTCTTTTTTTTCTTTTTTTCTTTTTAAAAAAAGAAACCAAGAAGGTAAGACTTTGAACTAGGTGGCCTCTGACTCAGGCCGGACTGAATCAAGATATTTTCCAAAGACACTGAATTGGAGCCAGACCAAAAGATTCTGGCTGGTGCACAGCTCTAGTTTGAGACAAAGCAATGGGTAGGCAATCAACCCACAAGGCAGATTCAGATAACAATGCCTTCTAATATCTTGTGCTCTTCTACTTCTTTCCTCTTAACACATTCACTGTCCCTCTTTCTTCTTCTTTTTCTTTCTCTATTTCATGCACACCAATTATGGAGAGAAAGATGGAGGACTTTTCTTTTGATAGAACCAGAAGCAGACCTTAATCAGTGGTACCTCATCCTTTCCTTCCTTTCTTCCTTCCTTCCTTCCTTCCTTCCTTGCCTGCCTGCCTGCCTGCCTGCCTGACTTCCTTCAAAATCCCACTCCCTCCCCATCCCACTGACCTGTTTTCTAGTGCCGTTCTCCTGTGCAGGTCAACAAAAGAAGGTCCAGGTGATCAGCTGGGGATGATCAGGCATAGATGGGGGCAGGGCCAGTCAGAGGTGGTATTTGCCGGTTCTCCGAACTACTCAAAATTTTTGCTACCAATTCTTCAGAACTGGTCAGAACCTGCTGAATACCACCTCTACTTCCTTCCTTCCTTTCTCTCTCTTTTTCTCTTATACACACATACAAAATGAGAGGGGTGGAAAGGGTTGCTATACTAAACTCAGTCCCACAGGGGAAATAACCTGGAGTTCATCATCAGGACATATCCTTCAAAGAGGAGTCTTGTCTCTGTCATGATGGATTGGCATTGCTTCTCGGTTACTAGATTTTACCTTAAAAGTGAATGCAATGAGGCAGTTGCCCTTCAGGTCAGAATTAAGTTCCAGCTATATAGATTTAATCCCCCTTCTTTTGAAAACAGTGTTTAAAAAAGAACTGGGTGCTGCACAATAGATGCCTGTAGATCGTCCTTGCATTCCAAAGCAAGAGGGAGAAAAATAGTGGCACGATAAGTGGCTGAAAGCTTTATGGCATTCAGAGTAGAAAACACGCCAGAATCAATTTAATCGCCTTGTGTTTAAATATACAGAAAAATGCAGGTGCATTTTCATATGTCCCTCTGTTTTTTTTTCTTTTTTGGCAGCCCACTCTCTATTTAATTTCATGTTCTTAAAAGGAAAGAAATTTAGCCGGCCTGTTTACAGAAAATACTCCTCTCCAAAATTTATTTTAAGAAATTGCTCATTATATATACATAACATATCTATAATGTATGCAACACCTTGCCTTTAATGGCCCTCTGGCTTATTATAAATAGATGACCATTTGCTTATATATATAAAACCATTATTCTAAGTTAATACTGGAATATCATCATATGTGGGTAATGTCAAAGCACTGTTTGCTGAGTCAATATTTTCTAAAAACTTCAAGATTAAAGACTTATTTCCCTGGATTCTTTTTATGATCAAGAAAGATAGTCCAGGATGTGGCACTGGGGCAAAAGGCTGGGGGAGATTTGAAAAGATGCCAGCTAGAGATGGCTTGATTTCCAATGAGTTCAGATGGAGTAGCAGTGATTAAGACTGACCATTCATATCAAATTCTCACATGAGTGAGGAAATGGTTAGCTGGAAAAGAGGGAAATTGGTTTTTTCTAGCAAATAGCCTTTAAAACATGTTTCTGTACATAATCCAGTATTTTACAGATCTATGTATGTTACCCAAAATTGGCTAAAAATGATGTTTTTATGGCTAATGTTACACAGACTCATTATCATTATATCATTTATTGTGGAAGACCTTATATCCAGGGGTGGGATTCAAATTTTTTAACAACTGGTTCTGTGGGCATGGCTTAGTTGGTGGGCATGGCCAACTCAATATCATTCACATTGAGGCACGCATCTCCTCGCCTGGCCTCTCATGACTGTGGGGATGCTGCAACAGTCATAAGTGTGAAAAATGGTCATAAGTCACTTTTTTCAGTGCCATTGTAACTTTGAATGGTCACTCCACACAAACAAAGTACCAGCAAAGGAGGGGAAGAAAACTCCAGAGATGTTCCTGAGACAGGAAGTCTAGTCCTGCCAAGAATGTAATAAGGGTTAATTTAGAGGCAGTTTCTGTAAGCAACACCAGAATGTTTCCTTCCTGCCTTCCTTACAGGATTAGGCCAGTAATTTCTTCTAACAATCAGTTCTCCAAACTGCTTAGAATGTTAACAACCGGTTCTAGTGAATAGGTGCGAACTGGTAGAATCCCACCCCTGCTTATATTATTATAATGAAATAACTGGCCACCAGAAGTTGTGGGTGCTCCAACATTGGTGGTTTTTAAGAAGACAATGGACAACAATTTGTCTGAATAGGTATAGGGTTCCCTGTTGAGCAGTGGGTTGGAATAGGAGACCTCCAAGGTCCCTTCCAACTCTGTCGTTATTTTGTTATTCCGTTCTGTTATTTTGTTTCCCTTGTTATCTTTTATAATAGGGGTATTTAAATTGACTTAAAAACTGCCATGGGTACTAATATACATTTGAAAATCTCCCAAAGTATGCCTATTAAGACAAAAAAATGATGAAATTACCAATGGTAATTTGTTGAAATGATATAAAGATCATTCTATGATTGTACTTTTTATAATATGCCATTGAGTTATGAACATTCTTTCAACAACTGTCCAAAGTTATAGTAGTGCTGAAGGAAAGCACTTATGACCAGTTCTTGCAGTTCATTAAGACTTTCTGATAAATAATTTTAGATAATGAAGGGAAAATTTGGGAAGCTGTGACATGATGGAAGGTGGAACAGCATATCCATAACAATACCTGAAACTGTAATGCAATGTTCAGCTTATTGATCCATATAATTATTGCCTCCATCAAGAGAGGACAATCTGAATTCTTCCATCTGTTATTTGGTTTAGTTTAGTTTACTTTATTGTCATTGCACCTCGTACAACGAAATCAAACACCATCTTCAGTGCACATCATGATCATGAAAATAAACACAAACACACATCCTTCACACTCCACACACTGAATTGAAAACCCTGACACCACACCAATACTGCACTATACAGTAGAATTCAACAGAGCCACTGCCCTGGGATAGAAGCAGTTTTTCAGCCTATTTGTCCTTGTTTTTATTATTCTGTACCATCTGCCAGATGGTAATAGTTCAAAAAAAGGGTGTCCAGGATGAGATGGAACTTTGAGAATGTTTTGAACTTTTTTAAGGCAGTGGGAGCTATAAAGCTCTTCTAAAGAGGGGAGAGGGCAACCAATGATCTTCTGGGCAATGACATTAACCCTCTGGAGTGCTTTCCTATCTGCCCCTGTGCAATTGGCAAACCATGCAGAGGTGCAGTAAGTTAAGATACTCCCTATGGTGCAGCGGTAGAAGGTCACCAACAGTTTTTCATTCAGTTGTTGTTTTCTGAGAAGTCTCAGGTAGTATAATCTCTGCTGGGCCCTTTTGCTCCACTATAACTTCCAGATTTGCTAACCATTTCACTTAACCACACCATCTGGCTGTTAAAAGTAATACAGGTAGTCCTCGACTTACAACATTCATTTAGTGACCGTTCAAAGTTACAATGGCACTGAAAAAAGTGAGTCATTTTTCACACTTATGACTATTGCAGCATCCCCATGGTTGCACAATTTAAATTAAGATGCTTGGCAATTGCTTTATACTTATGATGATTCCAGGGTCCTGAAGTCATGGGATCCCCTTTTGCGGCCTTCTGACAAGCAAAATCAATGGGGAAACTGGATTCACTTAACAACCATGTTGGTCATTTGAGAACTGCAGTGATTCACTTAACGAATGTGGCGAGAAAAGATGTAAAATGGGGCAAAGCTTTTTGACATTTCTGACTTAGCAACATACATTTTGGGCTCAGCGGTGGTCATAAATTGAGGACTCCCTGTAGTCCAGCAAATTAAAGAGATTGACAAGTTCCCAACCTCTGTTTTATACTAACATGGGCATAGGCTTTTCCAGTATTAAACCTAGGTTTTTATAGGTGACGCATGTACTTCGTCATCAAATTATTAATATTTTTTCCTTGCAGTCATCGTTATGTACATTTGCTCATCAGCCACATGTAACTCTCGGGGTGGGGGGAGCAAAATCTGAGCACTATGGAGTTTGAAAGGTCATTTAGATCATTGGATCCAACATAAGAATGTTAATTAAGGCCATCCCCATTCAATTGCTGTTCAGCCTATGCTTGGCCACAGCCAGTGACACATCGAGGCCATCTCCTCCCTGGATATAGATCCATAAAGCATAGAAATGATTTTGAATAATGGTGAACCATTTAATCCTGCACCAGGCATCTTTTGTTCTGTGATGCTAATTTTCTGCTGCCATTAGAGTTTGGGCTTAGAAAGGAGTGCTGAAATCTGTCTTCTAAATATTGTCCCAGTAATTTCAGTAATTTAAGCTTGTGGCAACTGCAAATATTTGTGGAACCTTAGATTGATGAATAATTTCTGCCAAGTAGAGAAAGGAAGGAAAATTGAGTTGTAGATGGTCTTTAAAGCAATAACACTACAACAAAGTTCCTGAACAATGAAGGAACCACTTTATAGAACTTCTGCATCGCAAGCATTTCTCCTATCACCAATCTTTTCACCAAGCAGTTTACAATTGACACACAACTCTTTTTTTTATTATTATTTCTGCTGACCTAAAACTGCAGAGAACATACAAAGAATGCTACATGATTTCATTTGTGTCCATTTTCTTTTGTTCCTGTTGACCAACAACAGATTGCAAGGCCTGTCATCAAACTATAGTCCTGACCTCTCATTTATTTATAATGCAGCAAAATAAAACAATAAAAAAATGTCCCAAGCCACTCCACACAAAAAAAAGGAAATAAAATGAAATTGCTAACTTCTGTCCCCTGTTCATTTTTTAAAATATGCATATTTGTCTCATCTGGTGATTTAGATTAAAAAAAATACGGCTATAGGATCATTGCTATATAATGGAAGCTCAGCAAAGGAAGGTCAATTGTAAAAAATAAAAAAATAAATAAACACGTTCTTTTGAAGAGATGAAGTTCTCCAAAGACACTTCCCAGATTCTCATTGATATTGTTGCATTTAAAAGTACCTAAAAGCTGAATATCTATGGAGATTCTCAGTTATCCAGGTCAAGGTTGTCCTAAAGATGGTTTTCAAGAGGCATCTGGAAAATTCAGTTGCCTCTTGAAAAAGCACCTTTGGGACTATCTAAAAGCTGAGAAATTGAAATGTTTTTTTTTTAATATCTGTGACCATGATTCCATGAACAGCATGGTGTCTGTATTTGGGAGACAGAGAAGAGAGTTAAAGTAATGTGCTTGGGAAAATAGAAGTGCCAGAAATGTGGTGCTCTATTTTCAGTTTGGGGAAGACAGAATAGTGGCTGGTTTGATTTGAGAAACCGGGAGGGAGTGTCAAAGAATAGAATTTATTTTATTTTAAATTTATTTTATTTTAAATTTATTGTTCAAGTGTGATTGGACACCCAAGTAATTTGTCTTCAGTGCATAAGCTTCCAGTGTACATAAAAATACATTAATCAAGAATCATAAGATACAACACTTATGGATAGTCATAAGATACTAAATAAGCAATCAAAATCATACTAGGAAACTAAATAAAACAATATAATTGTAAAGATACAAGCAACAAGGTTATAACCATAAGTAAAAAGAGATAGGTAATAGGAACGATGAGAAGAAGAATATAATATAGTCTTAGTAAATAGTTGGTAGTGTTGTGGGAATTAGTTGTTTAGCAGAGTGATGGCATGAGGGGAAAAAGCTGTCCTTGTATCTAGTTGTTCTGCTGTACAATGCTCTATAACATTGTTTTGAGGGTTGTAGTTGAAACAATTTATGTCCAGGATGTAAAGGATCTGTAGATCCTGCCAATAGGGAAGTAGACATCCTACAAGATTTGTAGAGCTGTAGCTATTCAACAGAAAATGCAATTTTCGATTGTTTCAGATCAAACGGATCAGAAGAAGAAATAACTGAACTCAGTTTCTCCCCAAAAGCAGTGCAATGAGAAACAATCTGATCTAAACTTGTTCCCAAAGTGATTCAAAACCAGAGTTGTTGAAGTATCCTTACAACTCGCTAAAAGAATCTTGTGGGCTAGGATTTGTCCTTGCCAGTGAGCCAATGTAAGCTGACTCGGCTGCCAAAGAAGTACTCCTAGAAAACTGCACAGCCAGACCTCTAGTCTTTAAATTAACATTGCTATCTTGGCAGTATGGGTGGTTGAATCAATGACTAAATCAATGACTGTGCTCACTCAAAAGAAAACAAAGGCAGGTGATATTGGTGGCCCTGGCTACAGTCCAGATCTTGACAAGATAATACAGTATTACAGGCATCAGCAGTTGTTATGGCACAATGTCCAAAGCAGGAACATCTGTTTAAGTAAAGGAGAAAAATATACATATTCTACTAACAAGCCATGACTTGAGAAATAAAAGGAAATCAAGCAGCACAAATTAAGATTAGGGTCCTTGGGAGAGATTTTGTTTAGCTGCAGTTTATGAACATTATTTATTTGATTTTTACCCCACCTTTATTACTTTATAAGTAACTCAAGGTAATAGATATAAATATGGATATCGAGATAAAGATGTGGATATGGATATGGATTTAGTTAGATGATATGGATATAACTATATCATCTATATCTATTATGATATTTCTTCCAGCTTTTTTTCATTGACTACAGCAAGTGTTCCATTAAAAACAAAATATTTACAATGATCCATTAGAGGTGATCCTATGCTATGGTCCACATGAGACTGCAAAAAAAATGGATATTTTCAAATATCTGGCAGAACATGATACTTAATCAGTTTCATGAATCTTAAATTGTATGGGATTAATATACCAGATCTTTTCTTATTTTATTCTCTTATATCAGTTTCGTGAATCTTAAATTGTATGGGACCAATTGTATGGGCTCTGCAAAGTTACCAAAAACGTTGGTAACCAGTAACATTTTTAGTCATGAATTGGACATCCCAACTGATTTTTGCACAGAGGAAGGTGCTGAAGCTGAAGAACAGGAAAATGTGGTGAAGCTTCAATAACCAATTGTAATACAGACAGTTGTTTTGGATATATGATTCTGTAAACATTCATCTCTCCTTCTAAACTTTAGAGGAATTCCAAAACCTGTTTATGATGTATCACTTGGATACAGACTAAACTAAAATAGCTTTGGGGATCATGTTTTTACAATAATCTTAACATAATCCAAGAACAGGGTTTCACGCTTATATGTTTGTTTTCCATTTTTTTAAACCAGTGTTTTTACAAGAAAATGCTGTTTTTACAACAAATCTAATAGTTCCCTTGAGAAAATGATCAGCAAGCAAAAATTCACATCTTTGGGCCATGAGTGGATAACACACTAGGGAAATTAAACTCCTGAAACAACAACAAATGAAACAACAACAAATAAGTAGGATGCATGTGATCAAAATATTACTAGAATGTTCTTGGAAAAGCCAAAGATTGTCACCAGAAACAGAAACTAAATGGCAAACAATTATCCATATAGTCACCAATTCAGTGATATCAACTGAGTTTAACCTAATGTCCACCCATAATCTGATCAATTGGATGGATCTTACAATGATAAGATGTACACAATGCAGCTAATCATCATCATATCATTATTTACTATTGCAATTCCACTTACAGGTTGTGATCCCTCCTGACTAAACCAGAAAGGAAACCTGACTAGATGAGCTAAGTCTATTTTAATGTAACAGAATCTTGCAAGTCTGAAGGTAATAACCTCCTGCCATCACTTTTAATCATCTGAGTAATTCAGGCTGGTCTTTCCTACATTTTTTTCTCTGACCTTTGGGTGACTTCAGGCTCCTCTGTCTCTTATCTTATCATTCCCAGGACATCATCTCTTTTCCTCATCCCCCAAGGCCATCCATATGTTCCATTACATCATGTCAGTCTATTGGAGCTAGGCAAATCTTCAGAGGAAAATCAGCCAGCAGAAAAAAATCATGATGGGATGAGTCTAAAGCTGTCCAGTAGCCTTATTTAAGGTTTCCCATAGTTGTTAAAGAAGGATGGGCAAGAAATACTACCATCTGGTCATTCTGAATTTTTAGTTCAATATTTTACTCAGTTTCACCATATACCTGATGTTTCATGACTAGAGTCCAATGAGGTAGCTGAAGTAACATTTGACAATGCTTATCTTGGACTTCATTTGGCCAAGATCCATGTGTCTATTGTTTTTGGGTTTTTTTTCAGTTTGCTGGAGAGAACATGATAGAGTGACTCTATAAAGTTTTAAATTCCTCTTTGGGAGGAGAGCATTTTCATCAAACTTGATGAAAGAGGTAATCAAGTTTCCTGGTACCAGAAATTTTAAACCATGATCCAGCTTCCATTCTTCCATTTTAAGGAAATGGAAGTAGTAGATTCTCTGGAAACTTTCTAACTGGGATCGAGACCAAGTCTTAGGTTTTAAGACCTGGGCATGGGCGCAAGAACGGAGATGAGACATCGGACTGTGACTTCAACTCTTTATTTAACAAGAAAGACTGGAGCAGAAAACCTGGGCAGCAGTAGCTCTTTTATAGAGCTTGCTGCCGTTAAACAACCAATGAACTGAGTCTATCGCTTTCACAAGCGTCCAATCAGGGGATTCTGTTAACAGCCAATCAGACTGGCCAAACCTGACCAATCACGACTCGCTATTCACGGGCCAATGAGAATTGCAGGATTACAAGCCTGTTGTAAGACGAAGCTGTTTCGGTTGTATCGCTGCGATGGTTTAATCCATAACACCCTCCCCCCTTGATTCCGTCTGAGGGGTGGGGTGATGTATTCTCGCAGATAGGCAGGCTGCTTCACCTGTCTGTTCGACCTGCGCTGTTCCACCGGGTTTCGTTCTGGTTCTGGTTCTGGCTTCAGTGGGCTGTCCGCTGGGCTGGATAGTGAAGACTGTAGTTCCGGGTTGCCCTCATCGGTGCTGTCTTCCAGGTTCCCTGGATCCGCCTCCGTCGCAGTGTTGTCACGTGGCGAGGCTGCTCCCTGGTCCGGTTCTCCCTCGGATGGTGAGTATCCCCTGGGCTGTTGGTTTTTGATTTCTTCTTCGTCCTCCTCCATGTTCCTTCCCCCCCCCCAGCTGGAGGTTCCAGCGCTAATCAGGAACGGAGTTGGTCTATGTGGCGTTTCCACATCTTACCGTCTGCCATTTGTAGATGATAGAATCGGGGTCCCGTAAGTTGTGTTATGGTAGAGGGGACCCACAATGGGTTACCCGAGAAGTTTTTTGCAAACACAAGGTCACCTTCCTGGAATGCCCGACACTTACTGCTGGATCCCGGGGGTTGTTCTGTTTGGGTGGAGGCGATCAAGATGCGAGCGAAGTTTCTGGCCCATCAGGAGTTCTGCTGGGGTTTTGTTCGTGGTGCTGTTTGGGGTTATGTGTTAAGCATTCGGTTTATTTTGTCATCAATGTCGCCGTGGTCCATTTTATGCAGGGTCTGTTTTACAAATTGAACTATTCGCTCAGCCCTACCATTGGCTGCAGGGTGAGCAGGCGATGTTAAAGCATGGCGGATGCCCCGATCTGCCAGGTATTGTTCGAATGGCGGAGCAGTGAATTGGGGACCATTATCTGAGACGAGGACATCAGGAAGTCCGTGGGTAGCGAATAGTTTATTCAGTTTTTTAGTGACTGCGTCTGTGGTGGTGCTTTTCATTTTTTGGACTTCGAGCCAGTTTGAATAGGCATCCACTGTTAGGAGGAAAGTGTGTCCTCTTGTGGGTCCCGCAAAATCGATGTGGATACTGGAGCATGGACCTCGAGGTGTTTCCCACTGAGTTGGGGGAGCCTTGGGAGGAGCGGGGCAAGTCTCCTGGCATTTACTGCATTTTGCTACCCACGTTTCTATTTGTCTATCTAAACCAGGCCACCATGCGTAACTCCTGGCCAATGCTTTCATGCGCACAATGCCTGGATGTCCCTCGTGCAGCATTTTCAATACCCTATATTGTAATTTCTCCGGGACTATGACTCTGTCTCCCCATACTATGCAACCTTTCTGGGAGAACAGTTCCATTTGACGATTTTTAAATGGCTTGAACCTGTCATCAGTTTTACTGATCGGCCAACCGCGTTCTACCCAGCTGAGGACTCGTGCCAAAACAGGGTCCTTTTTTGTCTCTAAGGCTATGTCTCGAGCAGTTAATGGTGGCGATTTGAGGGTTTCTATTTGTAGTACGGTAACGGTTGGAGCAAGGTCCTCTATAATGTCTGGTAGTAGCGAGCGGCTCAAAGCGTCAGCATGGGGAATGGTTTTCCCCGGGCAATGTTGCAATCGGTAATCGTAGGCAGCTAAAAATTCTGACCAACGTGTCATTCTTGGTGATAATATATGGGGAGTTTGTTTGTTTCCCACTAAAATCCCAAGTAGCGGCTTGTAGTCTGTAATTATGGTAAAGGGTCTCCCATATACATATTCATGGAAGTGTTTAATTGCGGATACAATAGCAAGGGCCTCTTTATCAAGTTGACTATAGTTCCTTTCGGTTTTAGACAAAGTTCTCAAAAAAAACGCAATGGGTGCCTCATTTCCATTTGGGAAGACATGGCTTAGGATGGCTCCTACTCTAAATGGTGAGGCATCACAGGTAACCGTCAAAGGGAGAGTCTCATTGTACTTCATTAATACGGCATCGGAGGTTAAAAGGTCTTTTATCTCTTTGAATGCTATCTCTTCATGCCGTCCCCAAACCCAAGGAGCCTTTTTATCGAGAAGTCTATGTAGGGGTTTGGCTACAGTTGTCTTCTGGGTGAAGAAAATGTTATAAAAGTTAATGAGTCCCAGGAAGGCTTGAAGGTCTGTCTTATTCCTAGGTCTCGGGGCTTTTTTTATTGTGTGAGGGTTTTTTTGGTGGGGTGGATTCCCTGTCTGTCGAGAAGGTATCCCAGGAACTCCACTCTCTCTGTACAAAGTTGGCACTTGTCTCGTTTTACCTTAAGATCCACGTCTTTGAATTTCTGCAGAACTTTTCTGAGCTATTGTACTAATAATTCTTCAGTGGGGGCAGCTATTAGGATGTTGTCAAAATAAGGCACAACGCCTTTTATGCCTTGTAATAGTCTCTCCATTAAACTTTGGAAAATGCCCGGTGCCACGCTTACTCCAAATTGGAGTCTATTGCATTTAAAAGCATCTCTATGTGTAACTATTGTCTGGACTTCTGCAGTTGCTGCGTCCACAGGGAGTTGCTGGTATGCCTGAGCTAAGTCCAATTTCGCAAATATTTTTCTGCCACCCAGAGAATGAAGAAGGTTTTGAACCACTGGTACTGGATAAGCGCTCTGTTGAAGAGCATGATTTAGGGTAGCCCGATAGTCCCCACAAATTCTTAACGAACCATCTGGCTTCATGGGTGTTACTATCAGGGTTTCCCAACGGGCGTGGTCAATTGGTTCCAATATGCCCTGGGCTTTCAGTTTATCTAGCTGCTCGTCAATTTTAGGTTTTAAGGCAAAAGGTACTCGATGGGGTTTAAGCCGAATGGGAGCTACATCGGGGCTGAGATTAAACGATATAGGGGTCCCCTTGTACTTGCCTAATGTTCCTGTGAACACGTCCTGGAATTCCAGGATGAGAGTCTCTTCCCAGTTGTCATTTCTGGTATGGTGTATGCTGGCTAGTTCAATTTCGAGTGGGGCAAACCACTGTAGCCCTAATAAGCTGGGTCAGTCACGATCGACGACAGTTAGGGGAAGCGTTGCTGTGCGGTCCTTGAATGATACTTGGACGTTGCTGGAACCGACAACTGGAATTCTGTTTCCCTGAAAGTCTTTCAGGATGATTCGCTGCATGCTGAGGTCCTGGGAGGAGATGGCAGGGATCAGTTGCTTGAGGGTTTTCCAGGATACCATTGACAGGGACGATCCCAAATCGACTTCCATCACACATGGTCGATTCTCAATAGTAACCTTCACTCGTATTTTCCTTGCATCGAGCGATGAAGCATGACCGATGATAATGGTTTGGTGGGCCTCTTCTCGTCTCATTGAAAAGGCAGGTGCTCGATTTCTGTAGTAGTAGTGGTTGTTCCATTGGTGGTTCAGACGGTCCCGGTTCTCAGGAGGTTTGCTTATCTCCCGATGGAGGTTGTTCTCCTTTCGGCTGGGACTGGACTCCCGTCTGCTTCTGCAGACCTTCACGATGTGGCCCTTTTTCCCGGAGTTATGGCAGAGCGCGTCGAGGAATTTGCAATCCGATTGCAGGTGGTTTGCCCTGCAACCCACACATTGGCGTGGTCGTTGCTGGTTCCTTTGCTCTCATTCCGAGTGGAGCCAGTTGACCTCCTCTTCATCACTGTCTGAGGATGATTCGAGGTCTTTGTGGTGGGTAGCGGTAGCGTGCTTCTCAGTGGTGAGTGGTGCCTCATCGGCAAGTTGGCGAAGCAGTGCATTCGCTCGGCGCATTTGAGCGGCTGACTTCCTGGTTGCTTCTGCTGCAGTAGCGTCGGCGATGACATCTGTAAGGCTGATGTCGCCTTTCGCCATCAGCTTACTCTGCATGTGTGGTGCATTTAATCCCAGAACTATTTGGTCTCTTAGGGCTTCCTCTAAGTTTGCAAAACCACAAAGGCCTCCTAGGTTCCGGAGGTCAGCTACGAAATTACCAACGCTCTCATCCTTCCATTGGTCCCTCTGGTAAAATTCATGTCTTCATATCAGTGTAGGTACTGCGGGTACGTAATGGGCCCTGAGGATTGGAGCGAGGGTGTCCCAATCCATGGTGTTCACTTCTGCCGGTTTTGCTAGTGCTTTAGCCATTTTGAAAACGGCGGGGCTGCAATGAGTCAAGAACACCACTCGTTTCTTGCCAGACATAGCATCTTTTAAATTGTTGGTCTCCGGGAACATCTGGAAGTGGTCTTTATATGAGTCCCAGTCTTCGGTTGCTGGGTCGAATGGAGCGGGTGGTATGGAACCGCTAGTCATCTTGCCATCTGTTTCGTGCGCTCTTTCGCCATGTGCTCTTTCTTTGTCCGGTATATTCTAGTCAGCTCTATCGTCTCTGCATCCCATCCTCGTCGCCAGTGTTAAGTCCTGGGCATGGGCGCAAGAACGGAGACGAGACATCGGACTGTGACTTCAACTCTTTATTTAACAAGAAAGACTGGAGCAGCAAACCTGGGCAGCAGTAGCTCTTTTATGGAGCTTGCTGCCGTTAAACAACCAATGAACTGAGTCTATCGCTTTCACAAGCATCCAATCAGGGGCTTCCGTTAACAGCCAATCAGACTGGCCAAACCTGACCAATCACGACTCGCTATTTACGGGCCAATGAGAATTGCAGGATTACAAGCCTGTTGTGAGACGAAGCTGTTTTGGTTGTATCGCTGCGATGGTTTAATCCATAACATTAGGGTTGAAACAGAATTGGTCTTATTGTTTAATAACTATACTGTCTTTCAAAACCACTGTGTAATAATGATCTATCAGATGGTCCAATGCATTGGCCTAAAATCAGTTGTCAGTTCCTGATGCCAAACAGCCCATTGAAATTGCATCACACTTTTATACCTGCTTTTATTTCTATTTTTGTTTGTTTAAAATGTGTGTTTGATTTTTTGATGAAAAAGTGTCAGGGGTCACCAGAAACTACAATGGTGCAATGATATATTCTCTTCTCCACAAAAATGGTATACAGCAAATACGTAAAAGCAACAACAAAGAGAAAAAGACAAATGCTAGACTAAGATATTGGCCTGATCTGAAAGGACTGGTCTTGAGTTCACCTCAAATGTTCACCTCAGTGTTTATATTGCCATCCAAAATAGAACTGAGTTAGTTTGCAGTTTCTAGACTAATTGTCTTATCCAGAGCACTGATGCACCCAATGATGAGGGATTCAGATGCAAATTATAAAAGCAATTTAGAAGCAGGAAAGTAGAACCAGCCTGTCTACTTACAACCAATAACTAATAAGTCTGCAGTTAATACATTTCTCAGGATAACTAAAGCTTCTATTTCTCCCCACTCAGTAAAAGTCACTTTTTACCTCATCAGATAAAAAAATGAAAATATTCATTTCAAGTAAATTTAAATAATGTGTCTTTCTGAAGTTTAGTTTATTCCTGGGTCAGTTTAAAAAAAAAAAAAAACTTCAGATGAACCACAAGAGGGAAATAAAAAAGAATCTAAAGGAAAAAAAATTGGTCTACTTTTTTCTCTTTTCAACGGGGTACAACAAAGATTCTTCACTCAAATGTCAGAGATCACAACTTTTCATTCAAACAGGATGATCAATCCAGTTGTCCTTTTATTGTCTTCATTGTCACTTATGTAACAGGATCTGATTTTATCATTCTGCTTTGTAATCCTTTTCCCTTAATGCTTAAGGGATAATAGATAAATTACATCTTAGCTCTGTAGCTGAGACAATATCTTTTCTCTGAGGAACTCTTTGTGCCTGGATAATATTGTATAAATATACTGCTGCAGTAATCATTGAAGGACTCTTTCGGGCTCATTTCTAACATGAATCATATTGCAATGTGCTTTGGCTGAAAAAAGTATCTTCCAGACTAAATATTTGAGAGGGATAAACAATGCCAGCCAAAAGATGGGAATCCATGATGGATTGCCAAGAGCATAAGCAGGATAAGACTGGTTGCAAGAGGCTGGATTTTCAATTGTAGAAATGTTTCAAGTCAGGCTTTAGGCCAATGGAAAGATCCTTTAATTTCCACAATGGATGATTGGTTGGAAAAACTGATGGGACTAGCGGAGATGACTAAATTGATCACCTCAATCAAAGGAAACCACTTCTGGATTTTGTGTTTGAGATGAAAGAAAAATGAAACTTTGACTTTGGGGTTTGCAGATTATATAGGTTTGTTATTATAGAAATGGGTAAAATATATTAGCATGTAAAAATTAAAAAGTTGAGACTGCAATGTTATTATCATATATTATTGCATTAAGAAGAATTGGAAGTCAATGCTTTTCTTCTTTTTCCTGCTATTTTATTTTGTCTTTTATATCTTGATAAACTTAATAAAATGTAAACATCAAAAAGTCAGGTGTTAAATCAGCTAAAGCTTTTGGGAATCAGTGTGAACTTCTCTCTAAAACTAGTTCTGGGAAGAAATCCTGCAGGGTATTTTATAAATATATATTTTATAGTGTTGGAAAAAGATATTTTTCTGTCCATGTTCTTTTGCCGTTCTGATTGGCTGTTTGCTTGTCCAAATAACTCTTCCATTGGAGCGGGAAAGGAGAGAGGGAGAGAGGAAGCAACTCAGAGAGAGAGAATAAAAAGAAAAGATTTGCATACAATGTGAATACACACACACACACACACACACACACACACATAATATACATAAAAATAATCAGAAAGTATACCAAAATGCAATACCTCTCCCCACGATGGGAAACCTACATGTCTACTCACCACAGAGTTCACATCCTAAGTATTAATTTCAAGATCTGATCTCTTCTTCTGGTTCTATATTTTCAGTGCAAACTTGGAGTCTTTCAAAACCAAAATGTCTTCAAATAAAGGGCTGTATTGTACTTATCCTTCAAAAACTCTCTGTTCTCTATAAAATAGCTTACTTAGTCTCTAATTCCATGTTCTCATTCAGTGGCCTCCCTTTTGGCATTTTAACTATGTTATCCCAAGCATTTGAAGCTGGAAGCATTGTATTCAATTTAAAGAAAACTGGCCAGATTCATGAAATTAATCTTGGCACTTTTTAACTCACTGGAGGGTCCCAGATTCCTTGTGAGTGACCCAAAAGCTGTAAAGTGTGAGGGGAAAAAGTGGTAGAAACAAGAAAAGCAACACTATTTAAAAAATCAATAAATGGTGACAGTTATTAAAAAGGGATTGGTGAAATATCTCTAGGTTCAAGTATTTATTTGCAGCTTGGATTTCAAAACTGAAGAATATTTTGTGCAGCTTAAAGAGAATGCAAGAATTAGTGTGCACCTCAATTCCAAACAATCAATATATTTATTTTGTCACATTATTCTGTAACAGGCAGGAAATTTTTCAACTTGACTTGTTTTATTTACGAACCTATTTGGAATTAATGTGATATCTAAGAATCTAAATCCTTTAGAATCTTTATAAATCATTGAAATGTGAGGTATATAAAATGAATTTCTTGTTTCTAGCTTTAAATACTTTTCTACAAAGTATGGTTTTCCACCAATTCCTTTCACCTGTGTAAAAAAGCCCATTCATTTTTTTCCCTCTTGTTTGGAATGTGATATTCTATAAACCAACTCTTATAGCAATAAAAAAAATTGACACATATCATATTTAACTCTTTTATCCTGCTTTAATTAATGTATATCCTTTCAGAACTTGGAAATAAAATTTGTTTAGGTATAATTTCAAGTGTTTCATTATTATATTATGAGCCACAGTGGCACAGTGTTTAGAGTGCAGTACTGCAGGCTACTTCTGCTGACTGCTGACTAACTGCAATTTGGCAGCTCAAATCTCACCATGATCAAGGTTGACTCAGCCTTCCATCTTTCTGAGGTGGACCCAGATTGTTGGGGGAAATAGGCTGTTTCTGTAAACCACTTAGAGAGGGCTGTAAAGCACTGTGAAGTAATATATAAGTGCTATTGCTATATTATTATTGGTGCTATTATTATGTTAATTACGTTAAATTCAATTAGCCTTACCTATCTATGCACTACATTTTCTGGGAAAAAAATTATTGATTCCCTCAAATTTATATCTGAGATTATTCTTATTCAGACTTCAGATTTTTTTTAAAAAAATCACCTTGCGATTTTTTGGCTGCCATCATGGAACATTTAGAATGAATTATGTGCAGCCTTTAAACACCAGAGCAGGGGTCCCCAATTTCCAGGTCATGGACCAGTACCAGTCCATGGCCTGCTTGGAACTGGGCCGCGCAAGCAAGCAAAGCTTTGTCTGCACGCATACGGAATGTAGGTAGCATATCCCTCCCCGCCCCAGTCCACAGAAAAATTGTTTTCTACAAAACTGGTCCCTGGTGCCAGAAAGTTTTAGGGACCAGTGGTGGGATTCAAAAATTTTTACTACTGGTTCTATGGGCGTGGTTGGTGGGCGTGGCAGGGGAAGGATGCTGTAAAATCCCCATCCCCTCCCCATCCCACTAACCTGCTTTCCAGCTCCTTTCTCCTGTGCAGGGCAACAGAAGAAGACCCAGCTGATCAGCTGGGACTCGGGAGGCAATGGGGCTAGGGCCAGTCAGAGGTGGGATTTGCCCAATCTCTGAACTGCTCAAAATTTCCACTACTGGTTCTCCAGAACTGGTCAGAACCTGCTGAATACAACTTCTGTTGGGGACCACTGTACTGGAGACAACAACATTGACAGACAACATTCAGCCTACAAGATCAAATGAATTAAGTTAAACAAATGTTAGTAAAATAAAGTATAAAAACAAAAGATAGCATAATGTTGACATGTTAATTGTTATGGGATCTTACCTCCTTGTCATGGTCAAGTCCATGCACTACCAAAAGTAGCAGAAATATGAAGGGAAAAAACTCGAAAACAAGTATAATTTGCCATTCAAATTACTGATCATGTGTTTGTAATGTAATGTTTTATGTAACATACATTGGTAAGATAACTCTAGTGATCAAGTTTGGGTTCTATCAACAAAGTACCTTCTGGAAGGATTTCTTTTAACTTTAATATGGTTCTTACTGATGATAACGCACAGGAATATTGATCAGAAGCATCACAGGGCAGCTGGAAACTATCATTTCACCTTCACCCCTGATTTTTTTTTTTTGTTCTTTGTATTTATTCTTTGAACACTGGGAAAAAAATAAAGGCCAAATTAGAAAGCAGTAGGTTTGAGATGATACTAGAACTTTGGCAGATAACAATAGTGTTCCAAACTAGCAGGCTCGTAAACCTGCAAACCTGACTGGTCCTTTACACAGCAGGCTCGTAATCCTGCATATTTGATTAGTGCGTGAACAGTGAGTCGTGATTGGTCATTTCGGACTAATCTGATAGGCTAGTTAACGGGCTGCCGCGATTGGACGCTCCAAGTGCGGCAAACTTAAACCATTGGACGCTATGACAGCAGCCAGCTCTATAAAAGGAGCTGCTGCTGTCAGGCTCTTTGCTCTGTTTTTCCTGAAGTCACAATAAAGAGTTGAAGTCACTATTCGATGTCTCATCTCCGTTATTGCGCCCACTCTCCAGAACAGAACACTGGCGACGAGGATGGGATGCAGAGACAATAGAGCTGACTGAACACTCGCAAAGCATTGGCAGAGCACGTGGCAGACATCGCGGAGATATCGGCAGAATGGCCAGCAGCACTATACCACCCGCTCCATTTGATCCAGCAAACGAAGATTGGGACTCGTATATGGACAGGTTTCAAATGTTCCTGGAAACCAACAATCTGAAGGATGCTACGCCCAGCAAGAAACGCACAGTTTTCCTAACACATTGCGGACCCGCCGTTTTCAAAATGGCTAAAGTGCTAGCAAAACTGGCTGAAGTCAAAACCATGGATTGGGACACCCCTGCTCCCATCCTCAGGGCTCATTATGCCCCAGCAGTCCCAACCCTCATCAGAAGACACGAGTTTTACCAGAGGGACCAATGGGAAAGCGAGAGCATCGGGGACTTTGTAGCTGACCTAAGGAATTTGGGTGGACTATGTGGTTTCGCAAATCTGGAAGAAGCCATGAGGGATAGGGTTGTCCTTGGTCTAAGAGATCTCACCACCCAAAGTAAGATTATGGTGAAGGGAGACATCACTCTCGCAGATGCCATAGCGGATGCTACTGCAGCAGAAGCAACCAGGAAGTCAGCAGTCCGAATGCACCGAGTGAATGGGGCCAACCACCAACTCACCAGCAACACTATAATACCCACAGAGAGACACACAACAGCCCACTATGAAGACATCGAGTCCTCATCAGAAAGTGAAGAGGAAGAAGTCAACAGACTCAGATCAGAGCGTGATCTATGAGACCAGCGAGGTCATAAAACCAATTTTAAATGCGCAGGATGCGGGGGAAACCACCCACGAGCAGACTGCAGGTTCCTAGATGCCATCTGTCGTTCCTGTGATAAAAGGGGCCACATCGCCAAAGTGTGCAGGAGCAAATGAGGATCCAGCCCCAAGAGAAACGAAAATAGCTTCCAGCAGACATCAGGCAACCACCCATCAAACAGGGACCACCCAAACCACCACTGCAGCCAGTACAACAGAAACCGAATGTTTGCTACCACTACCAGATGAGAGGAGGCACACCAGACCATCACCATTGGCCACGCTTCATCAGTGGATGCAAAAAAAATCCGGGTAAAGGTCACCATTGAAAATAAACCATGCATCATGGAAGTCGACTTCGGGTCTTCCCTATCGATGGTCTCCTGGAAAACCCTCAAGCAGCTGATCCCTGACATCTGCCGCCAGGATTTCAGCACTCAGAGACTCATATTAAAGGACTACCAAGGCAATCGAATTCCAGTTGCTGGTTCCAGCCACGTTCAGGTCTCATTTAAAGACCACACCACAACTCTACCTCTCACCATCATCGACAGAGACCAACGCAGTTTATTGGGATTGCAGTGGTTTGCTCCGTTAGGAATCGAATTGGCAGGCATCAACCAGACCGTAGGTGAAGACTGGGAGGCGGCCCTCATCTGGGACTTTCAATAAGTTTTCACCGAGCAACTAGTCAAGTACAAGGGATCCCCCATTTCATTTAATCTCTGCCCTGATATCGCACCCATTCGTTTAAAGCCACGCCAAGTTCCCTTTGCCCTCAAATCAAAAATTGACGAGCAATTGGACAAATTAATAGCACAAGGCATGTTAGAACCCATCGACCACGATGGGAGACCCCAATAGTAACCCCCATAAAACCTGACGGATCTTTGAGAATCTGTGGGGATTACAAGGCCACCCTGAATCACGCGCTTCAACAGAGCGCCTATCCAGTTCCCATGATCCAACACCTTCTTCACTCGCTTGGGAACGGAAAAGTATTTGCGAAGCTTGACCTGGCCCAAGCGTATCAGCAGCTGCCAGTAGACGCAAAGACCGCAGAAGCCCAAACCATAGTCACACACAGGGGTGCGTTCAAATGTAATAGACTCCAGTTCGGAGTAAGCGTAGCACCTGGCATTTTTCAAAGTTTGATGGAACGGTTGTTGTAGGGTATAAAGGGAGTTGTACCCTACTTCGATGATGTGTTGATAGCTGCCTCTACAAGAAGTCAGTTAAAAAAGTGCCTAAGAACTGTCCTACAAAAATTCCAGGATGCAGGACTCAAAGTCAAGAAGGAAAAGTGCCAATTATGCACTAAAAGGATTGAGTTTCTTGGCTACCTTCTTGACAAACAAGGAATTCACCCCACTGAAAAGAAATTGGCTGCTATTAAAAATGCTCCAAGACCTAGAAATAAGACAGACCTCCAAGCCTTCCTGGGTCTCATTAATTTTTATAACATCTTCCTACCCCAGAAGGTGACTATTGCTGAACCCCTGCATAGGCTCCTCTACAAGAAGGCTTCCTGGTTTTGGGGACGTCGAGAGGAGCAGGCTTTCCAGCAAGTCAAAGACCTTTTAACATCAGATGCAGTGTTAATCCAATATAACAAAACACTACCCTTGACTGTAACTTGTGGTGCCTTACCTTTCAGGGTAGGAGCCATCCTGAGCCATGTTTTACCAAACGGTACGGAGGCGCCTATCACATTCTTTTCCAGAACTTTATCTAAAACTGAAAGGAACTATAGTCAGTTAGATAAAGAAGCCCTTGCTATTGTATCCGCATTTAAAAGGTTCCACGAATACGTGTATGGAAGATCCTTTTCCATAATCACAGACCACAAGCCATTGCTCGGCATTTTGGCAGGGGATAAACCAACTCCCCACATCCTATCGCCAAGAATGACACGATGGTCAGAGTTCCTAGCCGCCTACGACTACCCGTTAAGACATCAACTGGGCAAAGCCATTCCCCATGCTGATGCCTTAAGCTGTTCGCCATTACCGGAGTTCCTAGACGACCCAGCTCCTTCCCTATCCATGCTACAAATCGAGACGCTTCCCTCACCTCCACTAACTGCACAAGATATCGAATTGGAAACAAAAAAAGACCCTTGTTTGGCGTGAGTCCTCAGCTGGGTGGAGAGGGGATGGCCGGAAATCAAACCCAACGACATGTTCAAACCGTTTAAAAACAGACAAACAGAACTCTTTGCACAAAAAGGGTGTGTGTTGTGGGGAGACCGAGTAGCCATCCCAGAAAAACTACAAAAGAAAGTACTGAAAGTGCTGCATGATGGACACCCGGGCATCATGTGAATGAAAGCACTGGCAAGGAGCTATGCCTGGTGGCCAGGTATGGACAGACAAATCGATACCTGGGTTGCCACCTGTAGCAAATGCCAAGAAACACATTCAGCTCCACCAAAAGCACCACCAACGGAATGGGAAATGCCCAGGGGTCCATGGTCCCATATCCACATTGATTTTGTGGGACCTACAAAAGGACACACTTTTCTAATAACAGTAGACGCCTACTCGAACTGGCTCGAGGTGAACAAGATGAAGACCACCACCACAGATGCAGTCATCAAAAAATTGAACAGACTATTTGCAACACACGGATTCCCAGATGTCTTGGTTTTTGACAATGGCCCGCAGTTTACCGCCTTGGCGTTTGAACAATACCTAGCGGACCGAGGGATACGTCACACCTTGACATCACCTGCTCACCTGGTGGCCAATGGTAGGGCTGAATGAATGATTCAGTTCACTAAAACAACCTTACACAAAATGGACCAAGGGAACATCCATGACAGAGTCACCAGGATGCTCCTCCTCCAACATATTACACCGAACAGCACCACAAACCAAAGCCTAGCCGAACTCCTGATGGGCAGGAAACTTAGGTCACATTTGGACCGTATACAACCTGCCTACACCCCAGAAAAGCCTCTGGGTTCCAGCAGCAGACATCGCACATTTCAGGTAGGAGACCTTGTATTCGCAAAGAACTTTACAGGTGACCCATTGTGGGTCCCTGCTAAAATAACACAAATTATGGGTCCCCATTCCTACCGATTAGAAACCACAGTTGGAAAACTGTGGAAACGCCACATAGACCAGCTGCGTTCTAGGCTAACTACTATTCCCTCCACAAACCCTGAACTCAGAACCAGAGGGGGAAGGGAAACCGAGGATTTTGAAAATGAACTAACACCTGGTCCTAGACACGCAAACCCACAGGCTGCACAATCAAGCCCAGCATATTCATCAGTTGAAGAGGAGCCATGGCAGATGATCGTCTCTCCAGGCAGCAGCAGCCCGGCGGGGTCAGTGAGTCCAGAGGATCCAGATGACAGGAGTGAAGGAAACATTGAAGGTATCCCTGAGTCACCGTCGAGGTTACCCAGCACAGAAGCCAAGTCACCTTTACAGCGGGACACGCGGGCAGTCCACCAGAGCCAGTGGCCGAACAAGAACAGGTGGAACAACGCAAATCAGGTAGACAGGTGCGAAGACCTGCCTACCTGCGTGAATACATCACCCCACCCCAGAGACAGAACCTAGAGGGGAGGGTGTTCCGAACTAGCAGGCTTATAAGCCTGCAAACCTGACTGGCCCTTTACACAGCAGGCTTGTAATCCTACATATTTGATTGGTCCGTGAACAGCGAGTCGTGGTTGGTCATTCTGGACTAATCTGATTGGCTAGTTAACGGGCTGCTGTGATTGGACGCTCCAAGCGCGGCAAACTTAAACCATTGGACGCTATGACAGCAGCCAGCTCTATAAAAGGAGCTGCTGCTGTCAGGCTCTTTGCTCTGTTTTTCCTGAAGTCACAATAAAAAGTTGAAGTCACTATTCGATGTCTCGTCTCCATTATTGCGCCCACTCTCCAGAACAGAACAAATAGCAATAGCACTTAGACTTATATATTGCTTCATAGTGCTTTAGAGCCCTCTCTAAGTGGTTTACAGAGTCAGCATATTGCCCCCAATAATCTCGGTCCTCAATTTTACTGACCTCGGAAGACTGAGTCAACCTTGAGCCAGTTAGAATCAAACTGCTGAACTGCTGGCAGCCGGCAGTACTGCATTCTAACCATAGCTCCTTGATAGCAAAAGCATTTAGACATACTGTATATTCCCCTTTACAATGCTTTGCAGCCTTCTCTAAGTAGTTTTACAGCGTCAGCATATTGCCCCCAATAATTTGGGTCCTCAATTTTATCAACCTTGGAAGAATGGAAGGCTGAGTCAACCTTGAGCCTTGAGATTTGAACTGCCAAAATGCAGGCAGCCAGCAGCCAGCAGAAGTAGCCTGCAGTACTGCACTCTAACCACTTTGCCACCATGGTCCTTTAGTCTATTCCTCAAAGGTGCTACCACCACATGCCTCCCAAATGGTGATTCAGGGATATAACCAGCATTTGCATAATCATTTTATTTTGGAAATGCTATCCTTTATTGGTATCAACTATTTTCATGTCCACCATTTATAGTAGTTTTGTTTAGTAATCGTTCAAAGTTACAAAAGCACCAGAAGAAATGACAACCCTAAATTTCAAAAAAATAATAATGGTAAGAACAAGTAATATTGTCCTTTTCCTTCATGGCTTGCTCATCTGATGGATAGTAGTATTCCATTGAATTGTGGCTTTCCTGGATTCTCTATATATGTAATCCTCAAATTATGATCACAACTGTGTCCAAAATTTCTGTTGCTAAGCAAGGCTGTTATTAAGTAAGTTTTTACATATTTTATGGCCTTTCTTGCCACAGCTGTTAAACTGAATCACTGCATTTGTTTAAGTTAGTAACATATTTGTTAAGTGAATATGGCTTCCCCACTGTCTTTGCTTGTTAGACAATTGCAAAAGTTGATCACATGACCCCAGGACACTGCAACTATCATAACTCCCTGTCAGTTGCCAAACATCCAAAATTTTGATCCTGAGACCATGAGGATTCTGCAATTGTGTGAAAAATGGTCAAGTCACTTTTTCCAGTCGTGCTGTTGTAAATTTGAACGGTCACTAAATGAATTGTTCTCACTTGGGGATAACCTCTAGTAGAAAAACAAGCTAGAATGTAATAAATCAATAAAGTAATAAGCAAACCAATCTAAATTATGCTTAAATTAAATAGAGTAAATATGATTGTGCCATTTAATAATTTTCCCATAATACTGAGTGGTGCTTTTTAATACCTATGTTTGGAGCAGGGGTGTCAAATTCAAATTCATTGAGGGCCGCATCAGGGTTGTGTTTGATCTTGGGGGGGGCAGGATGGGTACAGCCAGCTCGATGTCACACATGTCAGGGACGCCTGTGGTGGACCGAGCCCTCTGTCAGCAAAAAACGGTCTCCCAACCTCCATTTCTGACTGCAATGGCATCCTGCAACCCTCTGCCAGCAAAAGCAGAGCTCAGGAGAGCCATGTGTGGCCCTTGCAAGCTCTGGTTTTCACTGGCAAATGCCCCATGAACCAGTCCTTTGTTGTTTTGAGGGGGGCCGCAGGCCAGATCTAAGCACCCCATGTTCTGGATCCAGCCCATGGACCTTGATTTTGACACCCCTGGTTTGGAGTAACCCCATCCAAGGTTTTGGGAAGTCATCACTTGCTGTCTCCTGCAGCATCAGAAAAAAAGCCCAGGGTAAACAGAAAGAGAGAGGTGACTGCAGTATACCTATTGCCAGCGCTGATTTCAAACCAGGGAACATTTAATTAGGACTCTCCTTCCTTCCTACTTCTAGACCTATGATATTTGGCAGAAATTTGGAAGAAACATCGGAAGCCGTTCCAGAGTTTTCATGACCTTTTGTAACTATCGGCTTGCAATAAAAGATAGAACAGTCGTAGTCACACTTTTCAGGGTAACTTTAGAGATTGCTGCAGCTATCCAATTCACCAAAGATGCAATTTATAGTAGCAGAGTCTTTATAAACTCAAAACAGGCAGGGTTGAGCAGATCAGTTTTTTTAAAAAAATATTCCTTTTTATTGTCTGTGAGTTTGTTCTGGTGCATTGAATTTGTTGTGGTATTATTAATATTAATATATTAAATGTATATGCTGCCCATATTAAATTTGTGTGCTGGCCGACTTCCAGTGACTCTACTTCAGATTATTTAAAGCATTAAAAATGAACAATACAAAATACACAAAATTCACACAAAACAAAGATACAGAGATGATGTAGAAAACAAACCTGGATTGAAAAAAAGGAAAGGAAGAAAAAGGGTGGCACTCATGCTTACCAAAGACCTAGGCAAAGAGCCATATCTTCAAAACCCTGTGAAACAATAGGGTTGGTGCTGTTCAGATCTTGGGAGGTAGTTCATTCCAGATGGCATTACTACAGAAAAGGCACATGGCTGGGATCCCAATGGGTGGCATTGTTTAATTGATGCAATCTGGAGCATGCCCACCTTGCCAAATCAACTTGGCAGACAGAAACTGGTGGTCTGTTAAACAAGCAGGGCTTATTCCATGTAGAGCTTTATAAGTGGTGACCACCACCTTAAATCTTACCTGGAGGCAAAGCGGCGCCAGTGCAACTCTCAAAGCAGAGTTGTTTCATGGATATACTGAGGCACACTCATCACTGCTCACATTGCCAGGGTGTGAATGATATCTAAAGGGAACCCCATCTAGGAAAGGGTACAACTTGGGTACCAGATGAAGCTGTGTAAAGGACTTCCGGGCCACAGCTACCTCCTACTCATTGAACAGGAGTGGTAAATTGAAAAAGACCCTCCAACTGTGCACCACTCTTGAATGATGAAGTGACAAGTGATGGAGTAGCAGAGTGGCAATGATCATGGCAGTGGTAAAGGGTGAGGCAGCAGTAGCCCTCCACAACAGTCCCAGTTTCTCATGTGGCCACTTGGGAAAATTAATCACCCACCCTTGATATAAAAGATGTAGCAAATTACCCATAAGTAGTGAGTGGGTTTCTTATCTTTTAAAATTAAAATACTGCCTGCTTTTCTTGAGGTATATAGTATTTTGATCACTCTCACATACTTCAGGAAGGATAAAACAATTGTTATTTTTTGATTCCAGGTCTGCCATAGGAGCAAAAGATAAAATCAAACCTCCAAAAGTTTTTCTTTTCTCACAAGACCTCAAACCCTCTTCATCCATCACTTGAAACATTAAATATTGGAGGAACATTCCTATGATTAACAGAAAGACAACTTCATAACAAAAAGCACTTAAGGGAGCAGGAAGAAAGTCTTTTAAACCAGACTTTCCAGAAAAGTTTATCACTTCCAAAGAAGCTCTAATGGCTGGATGTTATCTTCAACATGGTCAACCTGTGAAAAAAGTCATGGCCATTTGTAGATAAGAAAAAGAGATTTGGATACCAATAGTCTAGAATGTATACATATAAGTTCCACCTTTTTCATTTGGAGTTATTGTTCAGCTTTAGCTAAATCATAGCTGTTCAGTTTCATTCTCTAATCTGTATAATGGAAATCAGAGTAACTTAATTTACAGGATTGCTGTGCATACAGATATAATTAGAAGGGTGTAAAACATTTCACAGTCTAAAGTTGCTTTGTGAATTGAAATTGGTCATTTACTTGTCTTCATGCTGATTGCTTCCTGGATCTTTTTTGGTAATTGAGAATCCGCAGACCGTCTTTTACAGCTGTTGCTGTTTTTTTTAAAAAGGTTTGCATAAAATAATGATCATTAATACCTAACTTTTAAACAGGAAGCCCAGAGGCAAAACAAGATACAGTAACATAGATTGACTTTTATTATGTAACAGCAACATAATAAATAAATTTATGAAGTCATATGGCCTTTACAAAAAGACAGAAAAGATATTGCACCAAGTTTAGGTACTGGCTATTTGGACTGAATATTTGCTGAAGAAAAGGTGGAGCACGGCACCCAAAGCTAAGCGCATTTAACTCCCTCTAATTTCAGTGGGGAAAAATTCACTTGGAGTTAGGATCTTTCTCTTGAAGTCAATGGGACACTAAGGCTGCAATCCTTTACACATATACCTGGGAGTGTCTCCCATTGAATTCAGCAACATACTTCTGAGTATATATGCCTAGCATTGTGTTGGGCAGGGCTTAACTTTGCCTAGGCAATGCCCCTGAGAGTTATCATCATTATATACATTTACAGAGTTAAGGCAAAACCAGATAACACTTTGAAAGGGACAGAAGGCTTGAGAAAGAAATATCATTTAAAAATAAGAGGGAAGGATTTCCATCTCCACTTGATAAATTTAGCTATATCTAAGGAATGCATTCAGCTGATTTTTTAAAAAGAAATAGCTACTCTCAATCATTGAATTAAAAGTAAAGTCTAAGTGTATTTTTTATAAAAAAAAAAAGAAAAAAGAAACAAGGCTGTTTTGCAGAGGTTTGCCCAAATGATTCTGTTTAACTCTGGTAAGCAATTTTTTTTAGCTTAATAAACTCTTCCTGGAACTAGAAAATCCTTTCTATAATATACAAATTCCTTTAGTGTTCAGAGAACATCCGACTCTGACCTACAGATTTTCATAGGGCATTCCTCTTCGAGTTTAACTATTTGAAGGAAAAAATATGTGTGACTCTTCCAGAAACAGAATATACAAAAATTAATGAAGTCAAAAGCTTATCAGTAACTCTTCCTTTGCCACTGAACAGCATGAATTTATGTTAACTTTTAGCACAAGGGGAACAAAGATATAATTTATATATTAATGAACATTTCTTTGGCAGCTATGTGTTAATCTCGAATGAAGTTTTGATCCAGAAACTCTTAAATTGTAAACCTGGTTGCCAGTCTTTTAAAAATGGAATAGGGGGATGGGAGAAAAGAGGCAACTATAATTATTGACTTCTCCCACAAATCCAATACGTCCAGTAAAGGAACTTGGAATGAATCTTGCAGGCAGCTTCATTCTGTAACATCAAGCATAGATATGTATTGTCTGCTTTTAAGTCTTGATTCCAAAGTCCCGTATATAAACACACAAAATTGGTTGAAATCTCAGGATGAATTCAAACAGGGTCAAAATGCCATACAATAGAATCCAGATTTCACCCATGAGAAACCAAGAAAGAAAAATCAGTCCAGAGGATGAGAAGATGGTCTTCAGAGAACAGAAGCAATGATTGGTCCACACCTAGGTGAATGTCACAAGGTGATTGATCTTACAGGGGAAAGACCAGGAAACCAGAGAACGTAGAATACTGCCATCCGCCAACCAGGTTGCCTTTCTCCAGCTTAAGGTAGACCTTGTCTTCCTTGTCTAGGTAGAGTAGCACTCCATTTGTGGCAGCTTCACGAGTGACATCTTTGTCCCCAGCGAAAGCTGAAATGACTGGTTTTCCGTTAAGCATCAAGTTCACCTGCCAAAAATAATAACAATTTAAAAATCCCGAAAAGACTCGTGTTAAGACATAGCCATCCAATGCTACTAAGGTTGATGGGAAAGGTCCATAGAAGACCAGTGCAATCTAGAGATTTATTTGCCAATTTCAACATCTTTTCAGAAGTAGAAGGAATAAACAATTGGATAAATTGAATGTAGGAGGGATGGAAGTAGAAAGACAGACTGTTTGTAGGAGTGAAAGAATATTTGATTTCCATAGCCACCCATCTCAAGAAGAACTCTGACTAAAGTATATCATAAAAACATTAAACATTAGAAAAGATATACAGCCATTAAATAAACTATTGCTATGGGTATTAATTCAGCCATGAAACAGAACGTGCTCAGGGCCGGGTCAAATAACCAGGTTTTCATGGCCTTACAAAAGGCCAAAAGGATTAAGATCAACCTAATCTGTGTAGAGAGAATGCTCCAAAGGGCAGGATCTAGGACAGAGAAGGGATATCTTTCGGTCCTCACCAGCATATTCCTCCTTCCATGTTGCTATTGTACTGTGGGTTAGCTATGATCTCATTTAGAAAAAATATAAAATTAATCTAAAAACTGACATGCTATACTTCGCTTGCCTTCCCCTACTTTTCCAATATCTCCTTTGCAGTTACTTAGACGTGCAACAGTACATTTGCAATGATTAAATTATATCTTGATATATTTATCTTCAGTGGTGGGATTCAGCCAGTTCACACCAGTTTATGAGAACTGGTTGTTAACTTTCTGAGCAGTTTGATGAACTGGTTGTTGGAAGAAATCATTAGGGCAGAGAACCAGTTGTTAAATTATTTGAATCCCACCACTGTTTGTCTTCCTATCAAGATAATTAGATTCATCTATCTCCACATGTGCATATTGTAAACTGATAGTAAATGGAAATACAATAGAGATGTGTGGACTTGAAATCCAGCAGGGTTTTTCTTAGATTCTTATGTTCAGTGTTGAAAGCTTCCCATATGATATATCATTATAGAATTAGAAGGCATACCAAATCTAAATCACCCATGCAGACATCTAAATTAAGATTCTGTGACAAATAGCTACCTACCTCTTTGAGCTTATCATGATAAAGGGAACCCACCATGTTGTCTTGATTGTTGACATGTTCCCTTTATAGATTTTTTCCTGATGTTCAACTAAAATTTGCCTTGCTGTAATTTGAACCACACATTCAAAAGAAAAATGGTATGCTCTCCTTTTAAAAGATGGTATGGTGGCCTAGATATAAGACAAAGTTCCCCAACCTTTCCGGCTTTGTGGATGGAAAGGTGATGATTCTGTGTGAATGGCCAGCATTGGGCATGTGCACTTGCCACACAAATGGAGAATGCACACACGTGCCCACCCAGGGTTGGGATTCAATTTTTTTTAACAACCGGTTCTTTGGGCGTGGCTTAGTTGGTGGGCATGGCTTGGTGGTCATGTTATTGGCTGGGTGTGGCCAACTCAATATTATTAACATCGAGGCACACATCTCCTCTCCTGGCGGCTCATGACTGTGGGGATGCTGCAACAGTCGTAAGTGTGAAAAATGGTCCTAAGTCACTTTTTTCAGTGCCATTGTAACTTTGAATGGTCCCTTCACACAAGCAAAGTATCAGCAAAGGAGGGGAGAAAAACTCCAGAGAAGTTCCTGAGACAGGATGTCTAGTTCTGCCAAGAATGTAATAAGGGTTAACGGAGAGGCAGTTTCTGTAAGCAACACCAGAATATTTCCTTCCTGCCTTCCTTACAGGATTAGGCCAGTAATTTCTTTTAACAACCGGTTCTCCTAACTGCTTAGAATGTTAACAACTGGTTCTAGTAAATAGGTGCAAACTAGTAGAATCCCACTGCTGTGCCCACCACTTCTGTGGTCTGGTTCTGAATGGCTCACAGCAACAGCCTGGAGGTTGGGGACTTCTGGGTTAAAATACTGGGCAGGTTGACCAAAAGCTTGGCAGATTGAGACCCAAATACCGCATGACGGGGTGAGCTCCCATGCTTGTTCCAGATCCTGCCAACTCAAAAGCATGCAATTGCCTGTTCTTTTCTCAAGCAGCAGCAAGGTAGAATTGGGGTGGGGAGCTGATTATGATGGGCTGAATGGCTTTCTGCCTCTTTGGAGCAGTAGTCTAAGCAACACCAGAGCTCCAGGCCTGGAGGAGCAGAAATTGTGCTCGCTGACTGACCCATAGCCACAAGGTGAGCTGCAGAACAGAGGGGTCCTCAGCTTCAAGGTTGCCTGGCACCCTGGGCAGGTCTGGGGCAAACAAGACTGTGCCAGAAATATCTCCAGGCACCCAGAGAGACAAAACTGCTGGTCCTCACTGAGTCAGCTGATCCGTGGGTCACGGTTAAGCAGCCATGAGGTAACCGGGGAAGGGAATGGCTGCCTCCTGTGCTGGCCATGCCCACGCCCTTCACTGGAGCTTATTTTGGGGGTAGGATATATATTAAGTCCACCCCAAAATAATCAGGCTAGGGCTTAGTTTTGATGTAGGTCATATTTGGGGGGGGGGAGACACACAATACATATATTTTAATTTTAAAAACCTTAAGATCACATGAAGCAGAAACTCAATACTAAAGAATCTATCGATATCTTTATTTAATCAAAAACTAGTAGTACAGTGAAAATGAATAGAAGACAATTCATAGACAAACCATATTGTAGTCCATTATTCTGCTAATAGGAAGCCACAAATTCTGGTAATTGGAAGCCATAAAGTCCCATAGTTTTGGAAGAAAAAAAAAACCCTTGCTAACCTGTGTCAGTGAGCCATAAATTGGTTTAGTATATTCTAGAAACTCAGCCAAAATAATTTGTAAAGCTTAGCCTTACTGTGTTGTGTAAGCATAGCTAGCTTACTTTCTTTTCACCAATTATATCCAAACAAATCACAACTTTAAAAAAGTTGAAATCACATAATTATGCAGGTAACTCCTGTATTTTTTTTACAGAGCTTTGTATATTACTCTTTGTTTTACTTTGGATTTTATATTTTTCATGTATTTATTAACTGTTTTTAGCTCTGTTGTACACTATCCAGAATTGCAATGGCCAGAGTTGCTTGCTTTCAGGGTATGTGGCTTCATAAATTGGAGGAAATGAAAAGAGAAGGAAGATGGCAGGGAGAAAGACAAGGGGAAGGGGAAGGGGAAGGGGAAGGGGAAGGAAAGAAAAGGAAAGGAAAGGAAAGGAAAGGAAAGGAAAGGAAAGGAAAGGAAAGGAAAGGAAAGGAAAGGAAAGGAAGATGATTGATTGAAGACAGAGAGAGAGGGAGGGAGGGAGGGAGAGATCTAACTAGATCTAACCCTGCTTAGTTTTTTAAAGTTCAGTGAAGGCCAACCAGGTACTTCAGTCTGCCAGCAATTAGTTGAATGGGGAGACTTGATGTAAATCAGTTTCTTCTGAATTACCAAAGGAAGATAAACTGAAAATATTTTAAAAATCAATTACCTTAGTGACTCTTAAACTAACTGGCCAAATACAAATTTATATCATTCCTAGAAGGTAGAGCAGCAGACATACACATACTTAACATTGAACTGGGCTCTTCCCCAACTGTTGTAGATTTGGTAAATTATCGTGCCTTGCAATACTAATTTTGCAAGCTTCTGTATTTATTTCCCAGAAATAAGTCTCACTTGGTTCAGTGGACAAACTGCCAAATAAGTGAGCAACAAGAGGAGCAGAGGAGATGACTCTTGATATAATCTTAAATTATTCCCAAATTGGAGACAAATTGTAAGCATCACTGAATTTCCATGAAATAGTGAAGTAGTAGCAAACATAATATTCTAGGGAATTGGAAAATAGCCCAGCAAGTTCAAAAGAATCATATTTAATTTCAAATGGAGGTTTTTCTTTTCATTTAAAAGGAGAAGTTTAACCAGATAGAATATAAGAGGAAGAGAGAGAAATGTAAGATGCTTCAGGGAGCTTAGAAATTATTTTAAAACAGTATAACAGGAGTTCAAATGAAATACACAATACAGACTAGAAAAGGCATAAACAATTTTGAAATGATGCCAGTAAAAAAAGGAAAGTATAAAAAGGTAAAAAAAAAAAAGCTTTATTTTACAAAGTGGAAAACTGGGGAAATAAACCATTAAACAAACTAACATAATATGCAGCATTAGTAGGATAAATAGAAAAGGAATCAGAAGAGCCAATATCCATGACATGCAAACTAATAATAACAGAATCTAAATTCATCAGGGATGAAAGATGACAATGAAGCTACATAATGAATGCCTAATTCTGTCCTGCAGAATTAGTGAAAGATACATTCATTTTTCTACTGTAGTCTTCTTTCTAATTTCCATATGTAGCACTTTAAGGTTTACCTTACTGTGGTGATAAATGATTAATTATACAATTATATAAATAATGATAAAACTCTTAAATATAAAACTCTTAAATATATTAATAAGGTTGACCCCCCTGATTTGTGCATTCTGCTATACAACAATAGCAAGAGCACTTAGACTTGTATATCACTTCATAGGACTTTACAGCACTCTCTAAGCTGTTTAGATCTGGGTCCTCTCATTCTACCAGCCTTGGAAGGATGGAAGGCTGAGTCAACCTTGAGCCAGTCAGGATTGAACTGCTGGCAGTGGGAAGAATTAGCCTACGCTACTGTATTCTAGGCTGAGCACCAAAGAATTGAGGCCTTTGAACTACAGTGCTGGAGAAGACTCCTGCAAGTCCCTTGGACTGCAAGGTGATCAAACTGATCAGTCCTAAAAGAGATCAATCCTGACTGCCAGATCCTGAAAATGAAACTCAACTACTTGGCTACTTAATGAGAAGAAGGGATTCACTGGAGAAGAGCCTAATACTGGGAATGATTGAGGGCAAAAGGGGACGACAGAGAATGAAGTGGCTGGATAGAGTCACTGAAGAAGTCAGCATCCAGAATTTCAGGCTTGACACAATGTGAGCTTAAATGGACTCTGGGGGATGGTAGAGGACAGGAAGGCCTGGAAGAATGTTGTCCATGGGGTCACAGTGGATCAGACACAACTTCGCAACTTACAATAACAACAACTGCATTCATTGCACTTAAAATCCATTACTTTGTGTTCTGCTCTGAATTGAGAGATAGCACAACAAACTTTCTGTCTAACATTATTTTCTAGACAACAAAAGAGACTAATGAGGCTACAGAAAATAGTCCACCCCTTATTAAAACCACCAAGTAACGAAAGAGGTTAAAAGTGGAGGAAAGAATGGCACATGTTTAACCTAGAATTGTCATGATGCAGAGGTGGTATTTAGCAGATTCTGACCAGTTCTGGAGAACTGGTAGTGAAAATTTTTGAGTAGTTCAGAGAATCGGCAAATACCACCTCTGCCTGGCCCCGCCCACATCTATTCTCTGCCTCCCAAATCCCAGCTGATTGGCTGGGTCTTCTTTTTTTGCCCTGCACAGGAGAATGGAGCTGGAAAGCAGGTTAGTGCGGTGGGAGGGAATGGGATTTTGCAGTATCCTTTCCCTGGAGTGGGGTGGGGATGGAGATTTCATAGTATCCTTCCCTGCCATGACCACCAAGCCACACCCACAGAACCGGTAGTAAAAAAAAATTGAATCCCACCACTGTCATGATGGTGTCAGAGAGACTAGAGCTAAATGTTGATAAGGGATGATAGGAAAAACAGAAAGGTTTTTCTCAAATATGATCAAAACGTAAGGAAGGAGCAGATCTTTTGAAAATTCAAGTTACAAATAAGGTTAAGTATCTGGGGATATATTTGACAACAAGATGTAGCACATGAAAGGAGAATAATTATATTAAACTTAAACAACAGATAACTACAGATTTGAAGAAGTGGGAAAACTTGCAATTGTCATTAATAGGGAGAATTTCAACAATTAAGATGAATATTTTCCCTAGAATTTTATTTTTGTTTCAAACAATACCAATTAGGCTTGGAAAAGACTATTTTGAAGATTTAAATAAAATTATGTTGAAGTTTATATGGCAAGGTAAAAAAGCGAGAATAAAGCTAAAGCTTTTGCAAGATACTAGAATTAGAGGAGGTTTTGGCCTGCCTAATTGGGAATTATACCATCAAGCTGCAAGTTTGATGTGGGTCAAAGAATGGATAACATTAAGGAAACATAGGTTGTTGACATTAGAAGGGCATGACTTGCTGTTGGGCTGGCATGCTTTTTTATGGTATAAGGGAACTAAAACACAGGGTTATTTTAGAAGACATTATGTACGGGAGTCTTTGTGGTTAAATTGGGAGAAGATAAAAAGACAATGTTATTTGAAAATTCCAGTTTGGTTATCGACCATTGAAGCATTTTCCTATCCTATAATCTACAAGAAGGAACAAAAAGTTAGATATGGGGAACTTTTGGATGAAAAGGGTGAACTTAAATTGATCCAAAACTTAGAGGAACAAGGTATAAGGATGAATTGGTTTTCATATGCACAAATACATTCAAGGTATTGTTGTGTCTTCGGAAATGATGCCAGGAGTCGGTGACTTAGTATCAAGCTCTTTTATTGATGTGGGAACCGAACTGGGGCTATAGAAAAAGTTCGCGGCTTTTATTCCTTTAGCCACGGCGGCCGCAGCCAATGGCACCGCTTTGAATCTCCCGCGATTCGAATAGACCAATCGCAGGAGATTCCTAGTGAACCAATCGGCGCGGCTCGCCTAACCAATCAGAGTGCCCTGCGCTTTGGCCAATCAAAGCACGGGGATCTCAAGAATACTAGTGAGGGGACAGAACACCCCTCCCCTCTTGGTTTAGTCCTTACGTCGCATAGTCCCGTAGGTAGGCGTGGCTCCGTCTTAGCCTACTGGACCTGCGCAGCTCAGTCGTAGGTTGGATCCCGGACGGTTCGGTCGGGGTCTCTGCTTCTCCGGCTGCTGTCGTGGGAACCTGCTGGTCGGTCGGGCCGGGCCGCTCTCCGTAGCTCCCTCCTGGGCTTCCCGGGTTGGTTGAGCTGCGGGTTTCGCCGCTCCCGCTCGGTCTCCCCAGGTCGGTCGAGCTGGCCTGGCTGTCTCTTCCTGGCGAGGGGTCGTGCTGGCTGCTTTCCGGTAAGTATGGTTGGTTTATTCTTCTTTGGTTTTGGTCCCCTGGGTATTCCCTCCCCCCTTGGTTTGTGTTGTGGGGGTTGGTTTTGCCTGCTTGTGCGTCGGTGGTCTCTTGGGTGGTCGTCCTCGATCTTAATTGGTCGATGTGGCGTTTCCATGCTCATCCGTCTGTTGTTTGTAGCCGGTACGAGTGTGGGCCTGTTATTTGTGTGATGACGGCCGGTACCCATAACGGGTCTCCCGTCAGGTTTTTTGCGTACACAGGGTCGCCTGGTGCGAAGGTTCGGTGTTTGCTGGTTGAGTCTGGGGGCTTCTCTGGGTTATACGTGGGGTGTAATCTGTCGAGTGGGGACCTTAATTTCCTCCCCATTAACAGTTCGGCTGGGCTCTTATTCGTTGTGGTATTTGGGGTTATGTGTTGGGTGAAGAGTAATTTATTTATTTTATCCTGGATCTCCCCGTGGTCCATTTTCCGGATGGTTTTCTTAGTGAATTGCACCATCCGTTCCACCCTACCGTTCGCCGCTGGATGCGCCGGTGCTGTCAGCTCGTGTCGGATGCCCCTTTCTGCTAGGAATTTTTCGAATTCTAGCGAGGTGAATTGGGGCCCGTTGTCGGAAATGACGACGTCTGGGAGGTCGTGCGTTGCAAAGAGTTTGCCGAGTTCCTTGATCACGGCCTCCGTGGTTGTTGTTCTCATGTTGCTTACCTCCAGCCAGTTGGAGTAAGCATCTGCTGTTATTAGGAAGGTGTGTCCTTTTGTGGGCCTGGCGAAGTCTATGTGGATCCTAGACCAAGGTCCCCTTGGGGTTTCCCACTCTGGGACGGGTGCTGTGGGTGGGCTTGGCCTAGTTTCCTGGCATCGTTGGCACCTTGCTACCCATGTCTCTATCTGTTTGTCCATCCCTGGCCACCAAGCATAACTTCTGGCCAGGGCTTTAGTCCTAATGATGCCAGGGTGCCCCTCGTGTAATAGTTCCAGAACCTTCCCTTGTAGTTTTTCTGGAATGACCACCCTATCCCCCCATAGTATGCACCCTTTTAATAACGAGAGTTCCGTTTGCCGGTTCCGGAATGTCTTGACGGACTCGTTGTTGTCCCTTTCCGGCCACCCTTTCTCTACCCAATGCAACACCCGCGCCAGACGTTTGTCTTTATTAGTCTCTCGGGAAATGTCTGACGCGGTTATGGGTAGGTTGGGTAGAGTCTCTATACTGAGGGTGGTCGTCGTGGGTGCTGGGTCGGTGTCAGGTTCTGGTAGCGGCGAGCGGCTTAAGGCGTCTGCATGGGAGATCATCTTGCCCAGTCTGTGTATGAGTCCGTAGTTATAGGCCGCCAGGAACTCGGACCACCTTGTCATTCGGGGAGACAGAATGTTCGGGGTGGCCCGGTTCCCTGCAAGGATTCCCAGCAGCGGCTTGTGGTCGGTTATGATGGTAAATGTCCGACCGTAGAGATACTCGTGGAATCTTTTTACTGCGGCAACAATAGCCAGAGCCTCTTTGTCCAGCTGGCTGTACAAGTGAGGGTCCTTGAAAAGAACGCAATGGGTGCTTCTTTTCCATCGGGGAGGGTATGGCTGAGGACAGCACCGACACCGAAGGGTGATGCGTCGCATGTGACGGCCAGAGGTAGGGTCTCGTTGTACTGTATAAGGACGGCGTCCGAAGTGAGGAGGTCCTTTGTTCTCTGGAAGGCGGCTTGCTCGCGTTTCCCCCAAGTCCAGGTCGCCGCCTTGTCCAGGAGCCTATGCAAAGGCTCCGCCGCCGTCGACTTTTGGGGCAGGAAAACATTGTAAAAGTTAAGTAGCCCCAGGAATGCCTGTAGCTCCGTCTTCGACTTGGGTGTGGGGGCTTCTTTGATGGCCTTGATTTTTTGGTTTGTGGGGTGAATGCCGTGACGGTCTAGGAGATATCCTAGGAATTCAACCCGTTCCGTGTATAATTGGCATTTCTCCCTCTTTACCTTGAGTCCGGTCTCTTTGAATTTGGTCAGGACCTCCCTTAGGCGACCCTCTAGTTCGGCTTGGTTGGTTGCCGACACTAAGACGTCGTCGAAGTAAGGTACCACCCCCTTGATGCCTTGTAATAGTCTTTCCATTAGGCTTTGGAATATTCCAGGTGCCACGCTGACTCCGAATTGGAGCCGGTTGCATTTAAATGCTCCCCGTGGGTGACTATGGTTTGCGCTTCTGCCGTTTCCTCGTCGACTGGCAACTGTTGGTATGCCTGGGTGAGGTCGAGTTTGGTGAAAACCTTGCCCCCTCCCAGTGAATGCAGTAAGTGTTGCACTACTGGGACGGGGTAGGCGCTTTGTTGCAACGCGCCATTTAGGGTGGCCTTATAGTCCCCACAGATCCTCACCGACCCATCGGGCTTGATCGGGGTGACTATGGGGGTCTCCCACCGGGCGTGGTCTATTGGTTGTAGGACCCCTTGCTTGACGAGCTTGTCAATTTGCTCGTCTATCTTGGGTTTAAGTGTGAATGGCACCCGCCTTGGTTTCAGGCATTTTGGGGGGACGTTTGGGTCTAGGCTGAATGATATAAGGGGCCCTCGGTACTTGCCTAGGTTTCCGTTGAAGACCTCTTGGAATTCCCGGGCTAGTTGTTGCTCCCAGCTGTTGTCGGTGATGTGGTCGATTCCCGTGATTGTGATGCCGAGCGGGGTGAACCATTGCAGTCCCAGTAGGCTTGGGTGGTCGCGATCAACGATTATCAGGGGGAGCCTTTCGGTGCGCCCTTTGTATGTTATGTTGAACTGTCCGGTTCTGACTACCGGGATGCGGTTTCCCTGGTAGTCTTTTACGATTAGTCTCTGGCTGTCTAGGCCTTTCCTTTGGATGGTAGGCACCAAGCGCTTTATTTCTTGCCATGCTATCATGGAGAGGTAGGACCCAGAGTCCACCTCCATTTTGCATGGCTCGCCTTCGATGCCTACCTCCACATAGACCTTCCGGGTGTCATTGGTTGTGGCGTGGCCGATGGCGACTGTCTGATGGGTCTCCTCTCTTTGCCGGGTCTCGCCGCCTCATAGGGATCGTCCGTTCCGGTCCCATCTGTTGTCAGAGGGGCAATCTCTGGTCCGGGGTGGTGTGCTCTCTCTCCTCCGTTTGCTTTGGTCCCATTGGGGTGGGCTGCGGTTCTTTTTGAGGTGGCAGACGCGGGCGATGTGTCCCTTCTTGTCACAATGCCGGCAGATCGACTAGAAAAACCAGCATTCGGACCTGGGGTGGTCGCCTCCGCAACCGGCACAGTTGGTCCTCGACTTACGACCCCGCCGGTTCCGTGGGTCGCGGCCTGCCTGGAGGCGATGAATTTCCTCCTCCTCGTTGGAAGTGCCCGATGCTGAATGGAAATTGCCCTGGTGGGTGGTCATCTCGGGTTGGGCCTCGGCCGACCTTGCAGGGTGGTTGTTCCTGCTGCGGTCCCCAGCGTTCGGTCGGCGCATGCGGTCGGCGGATGTTCGGGTCACTTCGGCGGCTGCGGCTGCGGTGAGGGTATCTGCAAGGGTGATGTTGCCCTTGGCCATCAGCCGACTCTGGAGGACGGGGTCCCACAGGCCGAGCATGATTCGGTCTCGCAGGGCGTCGTTCAGGTTGTCAAATTCGCACAGCCCCCCTAGGCGCAGTAGTTCAGCGACGAAGTCACTGAAACTCTCACCCGACCGTCGGTCCCGACGGTAGAACTCGTTGCGTCGGATTAGGATGGGCACCTCTGGAATGTAGTGCCGCCAAAGTATTGGCTCGAGGACGTCCCAGTCCATCGCGGTCACGTCGGCGGGTTTGGCAAGTGCCTTGGCCATCTTAAATACCTCGGTCCCACAGTGGGTCAGGAAGACGGCGCGCTTCATGGGGCCGGTGGCGTCCTTCAGGTTGCTGCACTCGAAGAACATGCGGAATCTGTCAGAGTACGATTCCCAGTCCTCGCTGGCGGGGTTGAAGGGTGAGGGGGGTGCGATTTTCGCCATTGTGGAGATTCATCTGGCTTCCGTCGGACACGTGCTTTGGTTCAGGATCTGGATCCCACCTTCGTCGCCAGTGTTGTGTCTTCAGAAATGATGCCAGGAGTCGGTGACTTAGTATCAAGCTCTTTTATTGATGTGGGAACCGAACTGGGGCTATAGGAAAAGTTCGCGGCTTTTATTCCTTTAGCCGCCGCGGCCGCGGCCAATGGCACCGCTTTTAATCTCCCGCGATTTGAATAGACCAATCGCGGGAGATTCCTAGCGAGCCAATCGGCGCGGCTCGCCTAACCAATCAGAGTGCCCTGCGCTTTGGCCAATCAAAGCGCAGGGATCTCAAGAATGCTAATGAGGGGACAGAACAGGTATGATGAAGATTCCAAAACGAAGGGATTTTATGATAAGCAGACTGATTTAGATAAGATCTTGATGGGTACTGATGAGAAGGTGATTAAAAAATTATATGGTTATTTACTGGGAATGAAATTAGAGGAAGAACAAGTCAAAGAAACTATGATTGTTTGGGGGAAGAATTTTAGATATGGGATTGATTTAGAGAAGTGGCAGAAATTGTGGTCTCAAAATTATAAAATGACAATGTCAACAGCATATTAAGAAAACTTGTATAAGATGTTTTACAGGTGGCACTTTCCTCCGACAAGAATAGCAAGAATGTTTAAGAACAAATCTGAAAAATGCTGGAAATGTCATCAGATACCCGGCTCGTATTACCATATGTGGTGGACTTGTGAGGATGCTAGAAAATATTGGACTATAATTCGCATGTGGTTGGAAAAAATGACAAAGAAACATATAGACTTGAAACCAGAGATCTTCTTATTGGGAATTTTACCTGATATATATAGTAAAGATTTGAAATACCTGATTGTAAATGTAGTAACAGCGGCCAGGATTTTATTTGCTAAAAATTGGAAGAATGAGAAAATACCATTACAGGAAGAAATTATTAAGAAAATATTGGAATGTGCTGAGATGAGCAGATTAACATTTGAAATTAGAGAGCAAGAGGATAAACAATTTTATGAAATTTGGGATCTTTTTTATAAATGGCTAGATGATAAAATACGATAATAGAATATTTTAGATAGTAAGAAATATCTTTATCTTGCTATTTTGCTATTATTTTGTTATTTGATATTATATTTATAAAGAGTTTTTTTAGGATTGATTTGGTATGATTATATGATTTGTTGAATAATCTGGTTAAAGTATTGTTAGCTCATAAAGCACGAATGATTAAAAGTATAGTGAAATTTTTTTTTAATTTTTTTTAGTGATTATAGGATATTTAAATTTGGATTGATAATATGAGTTGTTATGTAACATAATTGTAACTGGGACTACAGAATGAATGCACAAAAATGATGAACCAACTGACACACTGGAATGTACGTACGAGAGTTGAATGTTTTGTTTGTCTTGTTTGTTTGTAGAAAATTAATACAATTTTCTTTAAAAAAAAAAACGTAAGGAAGGGAAATTAATCAGTATACCAACTATTCAGACAAAATGGAGAAATATTAAGAGGTTACAAAGAAAAGGCAGATCTACTCAATTCTTATTGTCCCTTAAGTAGTCTTCAGCAAAATATATGCTTCCCATCTGGAAACTATGACAAGCAGGATGGAAAGACAGGAACAAAGTGCTAGGTTTTAAAAAATACAATATTTGGTCAGATTTGTTTACTTTGAATATGTTTATAGACCCAAGACCAGCTGAACTTCATACTGAAAGAACTTGATGACTTGATCTGCCAAAGCTTTGTTTCCTTTCTTCCCAGATGTGTATCTCACCTTGCTCAGGGGCAATTCACCTTGCTCAGGGGCAATTCACTACCATAAAAGAAGCAGACTATAAGACATAAAAAAGTAAAGACAAGCCAACATGAGAAATAATTGTTAGAAGAAACAGTAGATCAAAGCTAAACAAAATGTTTTATCATTTTCTTAAACTTTGAGAGAAAATGAGAGGCAACTGCATTTTCTTAAAGCTGAGAGTCGCAGAGAAGAAATCCCTTGTCTGTAAACTAAATAACCAAGTTTCTGGCAAGGATGGCATATTCAAAAAAGCCTCTCATGCTGTAACATCAAGGAGAAGCAATCCCATAAATAAACATTGTCCGAAGTCATTTAGAGCTTGAAAGGTCAACACCAGCATTTAAACTGGGCATGGTAAGTAATTAGTAGCCAGGAGACATTTTAATATAAGTATCATAGGATTCCAGTATCTTGCATCAATAAACAATCAATAGTTTTCCTGCTGCACTTCTGCACCAATTTCAATTCCCAGACATTGGTAAATTCTCATAAAATTCCCTGACAGAATATAATCAAGACATTGATAACTGTTGTTATATCCAATCAGCTCAAGAAGGACCACACTGGCATAATTAGCAGAAATTGTGCAAAAATGCTTCTCATCACAGCCATCACCTGCATATCCAGTGACAGTTGGACATCAAGAAGCATTTCCAGATGTAAGCCTGCCCCTTCTGGTGAGTGTGTGACTTTCTTCTTATCAACAGAATCTCTATCTTATCTAGGTTTAATTGCAATGTATTTATTAAGATTAGGCAGTGTTCAAGGGCTCTGATTTCTTCCATGGTTTCAAGCTTCTCTTCCTTAGCACATCTTTACAGTAAGAACTGACACTAGTGTGATACTGAACTTCCAAAGCCCAACTCTGAGGGCCTGGAAGGGTACCATAGTCAATTCTATCCAAACTATCCAAGCGAACGAATAAAGCTCAGTCTCCAGAACAAGTCATTTATAAGACACATATAAACACACATAGGGGTGGGATTCTACCGGTTTTATCCAGTTCTATAGATCCCTTTGTTAACTTTCTAAGCAGTTCCATAGTTAGAAGCAATCTCCTTTTATTTTTTTCCACCCTTATTACATTCTTGGCAGACAGCCTAGACTTCCTGTCTCCGGAGCTTGGGAGGCTTGACTTTCTTAAAGGGGAAGGGTTGTTTCAAGATTTTTACACTACTATTGGGAGGAAATACTTCCCTGGACAATCAGCAATTTGAAGAAATAACTGAATAATGAAGCAAAGCTTTTAGTGACAGGGAACCAAGATGAGTGACACTCAGCAAGGCTTCTTGGCTAGCTAGAACAATTAATATTCAAACGTGAGTTTACATACCCTTTCTGATCTAAAACTGGTTTTTGGTGAAGGTTAATTCTGTGCTTGGTAACGTTTAATCCTGTGTTTATTGATGGGATAATTTTCCCTATTCAGCTTCAACAATCAACAGTTACTGTTGTGATTTAATTATTTGTATTGTGTTTGAACTTTTTCCTGCGTCATGGTTTCTTTTTCTATCTGAGAAGAGGGTCTTCCTTCACTGCTTTATCTGGCACCGTCCTTTTGGGGTATACTTCCAAGAGGCAGGATGCAAGCTTGGCACTGATTTTTTTTTACTGCCTTTCTGGAGGGCATGTGACCTTTCCTGAAATCTGGATGATTTCCTTAGGATATCTTGTGAGGTGTGTGAGACCAGCTGGTAACTTTAAGTGGTACAAATGGATCTAAGGATTGCTTTTCCTGGGTGTGCTTTTTCTGGAGAGCTTAAATGACCTCTCTGCTGAAGGATTTCACTTTATGAGCAAGAGTTGGCTGCTTGATAGTTATCATTGCATTTTAAATATTTTCATTCCTCAAGGTGCTCTGGCACCCTGCCTGATTTGTAACTCTGGCTTGCAGGTATTTTTAATCTAATGATTGGTATTTAGGGCAGCTTTTTGCAAGCAAAGAGGTTTTTTTGTATTTTTGTACAGGTAATCCTTGACTTATAACAGTTCATTTAGTGACCATTCAAAGTTACTACAATGGTACTGAAAAAGTGACTTATGACAATTTTTCACACTTATGACCATTACAGCATCCCCACTGTCATGGGAGGCCAGGTGAGGAGGAGCGCCCCTTGACATGAGTGATGTCTAGTTGGCCATGCCCATCCAGTCACCAAGCCACACCCACCAACTAAACCATGCCCACAGAACTGGTTGTTAAAACAAACTGAATCTCACCCCTACACACACACACACACACAAATAGAAAACAACAGAATTTAGCAATCATTTAAAAAAAAAACTCCCTCGTGAATAGTATGGTATAAATATTTAAAGATTCATGTAGGTTTCTATATGAGAGCTAATTTGCAGTTTGTATAAAGCCATCCTTCATTGGCTAAAGTCAGAGAATATTAATAATTGTAAGGAATTTGCTTGCTTGCTATCGCTTTCATGTATGAAATCCTCATGTGCAAAGAACTATTTACACCTCTTAGCTGTGGCCAATAACAACACAATTTCAGGCACAGGGAGAATAGTTGGAATTGGATAGCAATTTTTTTTTGAGACTGAGGGGAAACGCGAGCATCTGTGTGATATGCTAATTGATCTTTTAAATACATATTTATTCAATCATCAGATAATCATCTGGAAAATTAACAAATCCCACTGCGTCCTACATATGTTAAAATGGCTTCTATACTGAAGATGCTGAATCCCAAATTAGATATTACATTCCATTAAGTTTCTTCATTTGAACTAGTGAAAGGATAGGAAATGCTGTGTAACCCCTTCACCCCCAGCTGATCTTCCGCTGGAAAATGCCTTTCCTGAATACTTGTTCTCTCTGCAAGGAAACATATATATCTGGATCCCATTTCTTTTCCTCTGTGGAAAAGTAGTTTCCAAAGCACAAATATCAGGAGTGGAAAGAATTAATTAGATTGGCTTACAAATTGTATATAGAAATTTCCAGTCATTCTTAAGGCTGCCATTTATTCTCCTAGCTTTCATTATAATGTAGTATAATAAGGACTGGGGAAGAGGGTTTTCAAAATCCCATTTTTTTAACAAGGATTTTAAAGAAAAAAAGAGGTTGAACTTTCATTGTCCTCTTTCAGCTGCTGTCTTTGAATTTATGCTGCAGATATCTCAGGGGTACAATGCCAGGAAATGGAGGGGCTTCCCAGGGGTTCTATTTATTTTATTTATATATTCATTTTTTTATTCCACTCATTGCTTTATTAATAACTTAAGGCAGCAATGCCCACCTAGCCAGGACCACCTAACCACACCCATCTAGCCATGCCCACAGAACCGGTAGTAAAAATATTTGCATCCCACCCCTGAGGGAAATATATGTAAATTCACAGTAAATCTCTATCTGTGTCAGTTTAAGCTCCTCCTCAACCACACATACCACCTTCTATCAATGCATGTTGCCCTTCATACTGATTCTTAATTTTAATTTCTTGGGTGAAGAGGGATATGACATTGAAGGTCACGAGTAGGTCACTGGGTTGTAGGTTTTGTTTCTTTATTGTTTCTATGAAGTGGAAAGAGTTTTGTACATGTGAGGTGATGGATTGTGTATAGGGCTGGAGTTGTTTGGCAAGAAATTTGGCAAGATTCTGTAGAGGTGAGTCTATGGAGCTTACTATGGGTCTGAGTGGTGTTCCTTCTTTGTGTATCTTGGGGAGGCCATAGAGTTTAGGGCATCTGGATGATTTTTCTCTAGGGATGATTCTTTGCTGGATTTCTTCACTGATGGGGGAGGCTTTTATTTTGGATTTGGTGGTTTTTTCCAGGTAGGTGGTGGGGTCAGTATTTAGAGGTTTGTAAGCGGGGTCTTGAAGTAGGTTGGATAGTTTGGATTGGTAGTCCAATGTGTTCATCATGACCATGGCATTGCCTTTGTCTGCTGGGAGAATGATTATGTTGTCTTTCCTCAAGTTGGTGAGTGCTTTTTGTTCTTCTCTGTGTAAGTTGCTTCTGGGTGGACTGCTGGAGCAGAGGATGTTGGTGACTTCAGGTCTGATTTTATTGGCTACATCTGGGTTAATTTTGGTTAGACTAGCTTCAACTCCGCATGTAATGTTTTTGGTGGGGATGAGTTTGGGGGCGACTGCAAAGTTGAATCCCTTGGAAAAGACATTGGTTTCTGCTCTGGTGAGGGTTCCGTCTGATAAGTTGAGTACTGTTTGTTTCATGCGTTGTTGTGGGAGGGGTTTGGGCTTCTGGTGTTTCTCTAGTCTGTGGAGTTTTCTGGTGTGTATGTCTGTCTTGTGGGAGGTTTCTGTTTCGGCTCTCCAGAGGGTTAGTTGTTTAGATTTGTCCCAGAGTGCTGGGTGGATTTTGTTGCTGAGTTCGAGGTGGAGAGAAAGTAGGTCCCTGTTGGTTTGGTCTAGTAGGAATCTTTTCCTGTGGAGTTTGTTTCTGATTAGGGCCAATTCCATTCTTTTCAGGATCCTTTTAGTGGCTGAAGTTTTGGAATGGAATTTGAGTTGAAAGCATGTGGGGATCACTTTTTTGTCTTGGCAATTGCGTAGGAATGTGAGATCACATAAGATTTTGGCTTTTCAGACTTTGAGTTTCTCGTAGGTCCTGGTCAGCTGGAAGATTTCCTCCTCATAGAGGTACAATATTTGTTTTCGTAGATTTTCACAGGTACGGATATGCAGGTCTTGTCATGTTCGGGTCTTGTAAGATTGAGAGCATCTTGGCAATGTTTCGACGAGGTCCCACTTGCCATCTTCAAGCTGGTGATTTTGGCTTTGTGCTTGTGTGATCAAAGCATGATCGGAGCTGCCGTCTCCCTATATATACTGGTGGGGAGATTGGCTGTGTTGTCATTTCTTGACTGGTTGATGGAGATTGCAGATTGGTTTTTCGTAAGAACATATGTGACTGAGGTATTTGCAGTGTGCCTATCAGCTTCCTATGTTGTAACGACCTGGGTAATTGGCTGTGTGATGACCTTCTGTGTTCTATTGTTGTGACATCCTGGGTTTTGCTCTGTAATTTCCTGAGAAGTTGGCTGTATTGCAACATCCTGAGGTTTTACAGAAGCCTGATGATGGCAGATGAGATTCTGCCGAAACGTGGCTACAACTTTAAAAGCACAACTATAATGATTGTGGGAAAATACCCGAACACAGCTGAATACCATACATGTAAGTACCTGCGAAAACCTAAGGAAAAACACACACACACACATATATTATTCATAAAACATGAATTTCTTCCTCCCGTTGCAAAGAAGAGAACCCATTCTTTTCTCAAAATTGGTTCTTATGGGCACCTGCATAATGCTTTCATAAAGGAATTCTCTATTTCCAGGCTTCATGCCTTGCTAACTTCAACTCTCACCATTTCTGAGGCATAAGCTGTAAACTCATGAGCTCAGGCAATTGCAAGAGCAGATTACAACGAAATTGCTCTCTAGCTATTGCAATAATATATTCAGTGAAATGAAGATAGGCATTATAAGCCTAGGAGAGGCATGCTCTGTTGACCATTCATTTCCCCAGATGCCATTCCACCTCCTTATCATGGCTCATCTTGGTTTTTTTTTTTTAAAAGGCAGTAGAAATATATATTGCAGAAATATAAGGAGTTTAAAAGCAAAGCCCACAACTAGTATTTAGTATGTCTTTCACTGTGATGTTTATCATCTACAATGATTCTGAAGTTGAAGTGAAAGAGGCTTTTAAACTATCATCACACAAAAAACTTCTAGTAGTCCCTCAAAGTCTAATCATTGCCTTTATAACTTTGTGGACTACACATAAGTAGCCAACAGAACAACAGAGTTGAAAGGGATCTTGGAGGTGCTCAAACAGGAAACCCTATACCATTTCAGAAAAATGCCTTCTAACCCTTACCCTAACCTACAACTTCTGGGGGCAACTAATTTTGGTCAGGGATCAAAACAAATCAACTTCACGAACATGGTATCCCTTTGTGCCTTCTAAATATACAAAAGAATGTGACATCATCTTAGAAATCATATTCTTAGATTGGAGTGGTATGGTGGCCTAGAGGTTGGGCTCTCACCTCACAATTAGGAGGCTGATTAGTGAGTTCAATCCTAGATAGAAGCAGACATTTCTCTCTCAGGGCACATTGAGAATATATCTGCTGAGCAAAACTTGGCATTGGAGACAGGAAGGGCATCTGGCCAGTAAACACTCCGCTAGCTCTATTCAGTTAGCCAGACTCCACCCCACAAGGGATTATGAGGTCATTGAAAGGAGATGATGATATGACATCATCTTAGAAAGCTATCTTCCTATTTCAAGGGAAATTATCTGAAGTCCTAATGTTATGTTCTATCATAATTTATTTGCTTAACAATAACATATCTTTGCTTAACAATTCTTTCTTGAGAATATTTATCACAGTCCAAAGACATTTCATGCAAACTTGTTATACCATCACAGTTCTGCCACAATTATTTCCTGTCCATTTCTGGCCCTCAAGTTTTGGTGCTGACCTATAAAGACTACAAGTATTTAGGACCAGTGAGACTAAAGGAATGTTCCCAACCATAGTTATCTATGCACTCAAGCACTTAAGGATTCTTCGGCAAAACTATTGGAATAACACTTGTCAGTGAAATGAGGCCAATGATCACAAAGGCAGAATTTGTTCTAAGCTATGGCATTCTAGATTACCGCTCATTCCAGGAAGTTTGTTTGACAATTTGCAGCTTTTGCAGCTAAAGATCTACTTCTTTTCCATAGCATTTCAGATTTTAACATTGCATTTTAAACTTTTAAAATCTGCATTTAAAATATGTCTTCAGCCTCGGTGGTTCAGTGGTTAGAGTGCAGTACTGCAAGCTACTTCTGCTAACTGCCAGCTGCCTATAGTTCAAATCTCACCAGGCTCAAGGTTGACTCAGCCTTCCATCCTTCTGAGGTGGGTAAAATGAGGACCCAGATTGTTGGGGGGCATATACTGACTCTGAAAACTGAAAACTGATTAGAGAGGGCTGTAAAGCACTGTAAAGTGATATATAAGTCTAAGTACTATTGCTACTGTTATTGTATTGAGGTTTTCCAAATTGTGTAAGTTATATACATTGGGGTGGCCTTTTATTATTTACATTTGTTCCTATAAACCAGTGTTTTGTAAAAATTAACATATATGGACTTCAACTCCCAAAATTTCCCAGTCCTCTTGGCCATTGTTAAGAATTATGGGAGTTTCCATAGATCTTATAGTTACCCAGGTGACTGTACAGAGCTACAAAAAGAAATAACACACTGCTATCGTAATGTAATGTTCGCTGAATTCCCAAAGGAGGCAGGAGTACACTTCAGAGGATCAAGAAAAGTGCAATTTTAGATAGTTTGTGTGGAAGAGAGAAGGTGAAGACAGCTGCTCCCTAATAGTTTGCAGAGTATATGTTTTAAAGTGCATGTAGTCTGCTTTAGTCATGGCAAAATGTCTGTCTATAGGTGAAGAACAAAAAAGGAAACTGCTTACAAGAATCTCAACAGATCTTTCTAAGTTTTTGGAGTCTGATGGCTTTAGATATAGACATTCTCTCTGGACAATGTTTTATAAAATATTTCCCCATATTTCCTGTATGTACTGCTTTTCAAGATCACGTGAAGTATTAGTTCAACTTTATAATGCCTTGTTAAGGCCACACTTAATATTACATTCAGCTTTGGTCACCATGATATAAAAGATGTTGAGACTCTAGAAAGAGTACAGTGCCAACTTAATTTTGGCTGTATTGCATTCCTGGTATTTGATGTTCTTTGATGAGTGAGTTATGAAGAAATTGTGACATGAAACTCAACTTGGTCATTTTGAACAAGCTGCCATATCTAGAATGGACATGTATGTCTGTAAACTGATTTCTGTGTTAAAAACTATTGATATTAATCTTTCTGAACAGCAGCTATCCCTATTGTTTCATTCATGTTTATATTGCATTCTTTATTATATTTTTGTAATTTACAACATGATGCTTTTAGACTAAAGCTGATATGCCATATAAATATAACAGGCAGGGAAAGAAGGAAGGAGGGAGGGAGGGAGGGAGGGGAAGAAAAGAAGGAAGGAAGGAAGGAAGGAAGGAAGGAAGGAAGGAAGGAAGGAAGGAAGGAAGGAAGGAAAGGAAGGAAGGAAGGAAGGAAGGAAGGAAGGAAGGAAGGAAGGAAGGAAGGAAGGAAGGAAGGAAGGAAGGAAGAGAAGGAAAGAGAAGGAAAGAAAGAAGGAAAGATTGAAGGAAACATTAACCACACTAACCTCAAATATTATTTCTTAATTCAACATACCTGAATTGTTTGGCTCTGGTAGACTTTAATTACATGAAAATTAAAACTGTATATTCCTTTTCTCGGTGCTACAAACACAGACTCCAATGTAAAGAAATTGCCCACATTTACTAGGATCTATAAATAAAAGAAAAGAAACCAGTAATTAATGGAAGCATTTCAAGTTCTGGAAAAAAATGAAATAATTATTTTGAATGAACCCAAGTTTAATTACAGGCTTTGCACATTGTTCATCTGACACCAAAGTGTATGCAAATAATCTAATTGTACTTCCAACATCCTCATAATAAGATGTAATGTGTGCTATTATTATCTGAATAAAACCCACTTATTTTCAATTAAAGGTATAGAAATTCCTTTGTCAAATTCTTTAACTTCTCCACATGCTTAGCTCAGACTAAGCATTACTGAAAGCAACAGGAACCTATTTCTGAGCATACTTAGAGTCATGTGACATATTTTTGTACAACTAGCTGAAAGGCTGCTCAGTTCCACTACAATTCCTGCTGGGTTGCAAGCAGGTGAGTCATCTCATGGAATTGAATTACTTAGATAGCTAAAAAAACATTTGTAGCACAAATCTTCAAGTTGTTTTGTTATTTAAGCCTCACCAAAGAAGCCGGGTAGATACAAACAGAAGCACAATGAATGTCAACTATTGAATAAACAGCTGCCCACAAACTTTTGTCACATAAGCAAGTGGATGAAGCTTTACAACTCTTCTGGATCTTCAAGATTATTTGGCCGATGAATAAGAACACTTCAGCTATTGATGGTGCAGTACCAGGCATTTGCTACATTGAATTGAATGTGCTCAGATCCAAATCCATGGTTCCCAATAAATAACGTTCCCTACAACCATGGATGGAGAACTAACCATTCAGAATATCGCAGTGCCAAGTAACAGCAACATTAGGAAGGAGGAGTATGAGAAGCTGGAGAACTATCAGGATCTGAAGGAGAAATGAGAAAGGAAATGGAATATAAAGATCAAAGTGGTCCCAGTGGTAGTATGAGCATTTGAGCTGTGACTCCTAAGATGGGAGAGAGGTTCCAACTGATCTCAAGAACCTTGGAGCGCTCTGTTCAGAACAGTGCAAAGTTAGGAACAGCTATGGTACAGAACCCTCAAACTCTAAGGCCACTGATAGAGGACTCAGCATGGAGGAAGACACATACATCTATTTTTATATGATAGAAATGATAGATAGATAGATAGATAGATAGATAGATAGATAGATAGATAGATAGATAGATAGATAGATAGATAGATAGATAGATAGATAGATAGATAGATATAGGGTTGGATGGATGGATGGATGGATGGATGGATGGATGGATGGATGGATGGATGGATATGCAGGCAGACAGATGTGTGAGAGAGAAAGAGAGACAGAGACACACAGAGAGAGAGAGAGAGAGAAAACAACTGACAAGCAAATTAGCACTGTTCATTCATGCCTTATTTCCATCTCCTTCCACATTTTTTGCATTCTTCTTTCATCATGCATATAGATCCAGGATGCACTCATGACATGGAGTTATTCCTAAGGGAGCAAATTACATATCATGAACTATATGAGCATCAATGTTCTTTTTTTTTTTTTTGAAAATTTTTTTTTATTAATTTTCTACAAACAGACAAGACAAACAAAACATCAAAACATACAACTCTCATATTTACATACAGTGTGTCAGTTGGTTCATCATTTTTGTGCATTCATTTTGTAGTCCCAGTTACAATTATGTTACATAACAACTCATATTATCAATCCAAACTTATATATCCTATAATCATTAAACAAAAAAAAAATTTTTTTTGACTATACTTTTAATCATTCATGCTTTATGAGCTAACAATACTTTAACCAAATTATTCAACTAATCATATAATCATACCAGATCAATCCTAAAAAAAAAAAACCTTTATAAATATAATATCGATTAACAAAATAATAGCAAAATAACAAGATAACTATCTAAAATATTCTATTATCGTATTTTATCATCTAGCCATTTATAAAAAAGATCCCAAATTTCATAGAATTGTTTATCCTCTTGCTCTCTGATTTCAAATGTCAATCTACTCATCTCAGCACATTCCAATATTTTCTTAATAATTTCTTCCTGTAATGGTATTTTCTCATTCTTCCAGTTTTTAGCAAATACAATCCTGGCCGCTGTTAATACATTTACAATCAGATATTTCAAATCTTTACTATATATATCAGGTAAAATTCCCAATTAGAAGATCTCTGGTTTCAAGTCTATATGTTTCTTTGTCATTTTTTCCAACCACATGCGAATTATAGTCCAATATTTTCTAGCGTCCTCACAAGTCCACCACATATGGTAATACGAGCCAGGTATCTGATGACATTTCCAACATTTTTCAGATTTATTCTTGAACATTCTTGCTATTCTTGTCGGAGGAAAATGCCACCTGTAAAACATCTTATACAAATTTTCTAGCATCAATGTTCTTATGGTTGTCCTTATCTGGAAACAGATTCTCCATTCATCTCAGTGGGAAGGATGATTATATCTTATTGTGTCATGGAAAATTTGGTGGCTTGGAGAATCCCCATTTAACTTTGAAATTTAGAAGAGTGGTGCAGTGGCCTAGAGGTGGAGCTCTCGCCTCCCAGGAGGCTGTGAGTTCGATCTTAGAAGCAGATATTTCTCTCTCTGGGCACAATGAGAATATATCCACTGAACAAAACTCTGCATTGGTGATAGGAAGAGCATTCAACCATTGAATATACTACTAGCTCCATTCAGTTGCCCAGACTCCACCTCAAAGGAATATGAGGTCATTAAACAAAGATGACAGCAAGGTTTTGGTAATGTGTTGCTTATTCTTCCTTAGAGGAGTTTCAGTCAACTTCCATTCTTCTTTCTGTCTTCCTTGGTATACCTTTTCCAATCCCTTCATTTTCACTGGAACATGTTAGCTTTGGTTGAATATGGTGATTTATAGTTTATCATTTCTCAAATGACTTGCTACTTCATATGATTTTTGCTACAATGATGATGATGATTTATTTATATATCAAACTTCTTAACTGCCCAACTCCCTCAGGAGGGGCTCTGGGAAGTGAATAATAGCTTTCTTTTTTTCTATAGCCCATGATAATATTAAAATGGAAGCTGATGCTGGATTGTAAACTGTTATGAACAGTGTTTTTAGGATCTGGAAGTTAAACTGAATAAATTCTTGACTAGCTCTAGTCTTGTGGTTTTAGACATTTTCCCTCAAAATGCTAAAAGCAATAGCACTTAGACTTATATACTGCTTTACAGTGCTTTAAGCCCTCTCTAAGCAGTTTACAGAGTCAGTCTATTGACCCCAACAATCTGGGTCCACATTTTACCCATCTCAGAAAGATGGAAGGCTGAGTCAATCTTGAGCCTGGTGAGATTTGAACTGCCAAATTGCAGGCAGTCAGCAGGCAGTAGAAATAGCTTGCAGTACTGCAGTCTAACCATTGCACCACTGCACTCTAATGTTAAATCACCTCCATTATCTTCTCTATGTAATTCTAGCACAGCAAAATATTCACCTACCTGTCCTGTTTGACTGAGAGCAAACATCTGTTGTTGCTCTGAAAGGGATTTGTATTTCCGATCATCTGTTAGCATTTGGAATCTTGACATGTTATCAGTTTTAAACAATAGTCATTCCAAAAGAAATCATTATAGAAATCAATTTGTTAGGTATTAATGATGACCATGGGTCAGTTATATAAAGTTGAATTTGGTTCAACTGGATTTCGGTGGCCATATACCAACTCTATCTATGAAAAAAATATCAACTGTTTTTATAACTCAGTTTAATTGCAATCAATTGGTTTTACTGTTCATTGCACTTACATTAGGAAAATTGAAGTATCATTTGGCATATTCCTCAGTAACACTTTTTTCATGATCTTAGGATGACTCTCTCTCTCTCTTTCTCGTCTCTGTCTCTCTGTCTCTGTCTCTCTGTCTCTCTCCCTCCCTCCCTCCTTCTCTCTTTCTCTCCCTCACCCTCCACCCCAATTCCACTACCTCTTGTCTTTTTATTTATGTTGTTGTAAACTTTCCAGAGACACTTAGCTGACATGGGTGGTAAAGGCATTCTGGCAGCTGTGTGACCCCAGTAGATGTTCTGCAATTTCCAGTACTTTTCCAAAATTGGTAGGATACTGCTTTACAGTGCTTTACAGCCCTCTCTAAGCAGTTTACAGAGTCAGTCTATTGACCCCAACAATCTGGGTCCAGTATAGTAAATAGAAGTTTGACATGTCAGCTGATTTGGTTAAATTGTTTTTGTCTCCATGCATTTGGAAGATTTGGCAGGTTAGGTTAGGAGGCAGTTTATGCCTTGCAGATAAGTTTAAACATCCATCTTCCCCTTAAACTTACTCACTTTGGAATGCAGACACCAATATTCCACACAAATTGAGAGTGGACATCAGATAGTCTGAAGTTGTACACACACAACATTTCTGTTTAGAAGACCCACATTGAGATGGGTATTTTTTAAATAGAAAGGATAATAATTCTCTTCTCAGGTCTATAATTATTTCTTAATTTTAATGCAAGAAAGCAAGGATAATTATCCTGATTTTTTCTATCAATACCAAAATTCTTGAATGAAATCTATTTTTGAGGAAAATATGTAGTTTAGTAGTATAACTACTTAGAATTCCTGTCTTCATTTCCTGAGCAATATCATTTCATTTCTCTGTCTATTCCTTACAACCTTAACATAAACCCCACCTTTCCCACTAAGCTTGTGCTTAATCTCATAATCCTTATTGCTTACAAAAATGATAGCTGAGTTCCTAAGAGAAACATGCATTTTGTTCTTTGCTACACTTGAGCCAATCTCTCCCCCCTAACTCTATTATTATTATTGTTGTTGTTGTTGTTGTTGTTGTTGTTGTTGTTAAATCGAGGGTGTTGTGTGACAGATGCTTGTCTGTTGAAATTATAAATTCCCAGAGCGCTTTAGCTTCTTCATGTTCTGTTACTTTGTCTATTCTATGGTCCTACCAGTTCTTGCTTGTAGTCAAGTTGTATGCACCGTTGTTAGTACATTGTCATGTCATTGTTAGTAATCAATATGTGTGATCTTCTTGCAGCACCTAACTAGGTGGTCCACTCTTTATTAAGCTTCTTGGCAGAGATGACATTTGCTGTATGTTGCTCAATCCTTCTCAATCCTGGCTTTGCATGCATCTTGCACAGCCAGATTTAGCCTTTCAGTCTTTTTCTTCAACTTTCCTGCCCTTATCTCTTTCCAGGTCTTGTTATCACATTTTCCTGCTATTTTTTTTTGAAATATACTGACCATATAATTGCTTTGCCATGTCTGTTTTCTATTCTTCATATGGTCTTTCATATGGGCCAGTTTGGTGTTCAGTAAGCCTTCAGGATATTCTGCCTTCAGTGCATCTTCTTCACTGTTCTTCAAATATTTTCCAATGTCCATTTTTCTTCTCCAGTTGTCTGGTGTACTTGCAACATTCCATGCCTACCTATGTTCCTTGTTAAGTAGATTCTGGCAGCATCAATGAATAGAGGAAGCACATAATTTGTTATGATTATTTGGGTGGGGCTCCCTATTCAGGACGTCTAGTTCAGTTTGAGTCAAATCCATTATTCCAACTACATATTTCATGACCGGAATTATCCAAGTATTAATTGCCTTAATAGTATTCCCACCACTGAGCTTGAACCTTTTTTTTTTTTCATTTTTCTGATGTATTTTTTACTAACCTTCTTCTAGATTTCAGTGTGCCTAATACTGACAGTTTATTATTATTGTTATTATCTGCCTGGCCAGTTTTACAATCCTCTATCCATTAACTGAGGAATGAGCCCCACTTAATTAAATCACTTTTTTAAATAAAAGTGTAGAATCCCAGGACTTTCTATATAATACAGACGAATTTATAAAAACCTGAATTATGGCTCATGCAGTTCTAATTTCTGCCACAAATTTATCAGAGAATCTAATATAATATGCCTTTTCCAGCTTCTCCTACCACTCTAGATGTATTAAGGTGCTTTGAACCTTTTAAAGTATCATTTGGCTTTTCATAATTTGTTGCCTTTAAAATTGCTTTATCATTTTATTCAGCTTTGTATGTATCTCCCTCTAACTCTGCCCTGTTATCTTTTACCAGAGGGCACTGTTCAAAATAAATGTAACGGCTGTGAAATATCCGCTTTGTATATTGTACATTTTAGTTTGCCTTTCAATTAAATTCTACACAGTCTTGAACTCTTTATTTATACATAAACAGGTCATCCTCAGAAGTTCTCAGTAAACTGATGGAATTACAGCCACCTAACATGTGCTTTGCATATAGGGCCTATTTTCTTTAGCAGCCTTTCTCAATGTGATGGCCTTGAAAGTTTCTGACTGTAACACCCATTAAACTCTGACCACTGATCAGATTACAAGGAGCTGACAAAAATGTAGCCTGACATAATCTGGAAGACAGGGGAAGAGAAAACCTTCTCTGATTATTTGCAAAGGATGGGAAAGGATTGTGTGTGTGTGTGTGTGTGTATGATCTATGAACTAGATCATCCACTGATCTGATACAGCCCATGTTTATGTATGTGTGTATGTTTCTGTCCCTGAATAAATATTACAGATAAATTTATCAATGTTCCTGTCCAAAACAGTTTCTTTAGATTATATAAAGATCACTAAAAGATTAAAATGAATAACACAAAACTGCAGATCCAGTATAAAACTAAACTTTCCAAACAGCTAGATGATGAATCATTGTTAATATTACAATAAAAACTGTATCTAATATATTGTTTAAACAATAAGGATATATTATCATAAAAGTAATGAAATGTAATATTGCATTCTCTATAACTACCATCTAAAAAGATAATACTACTGGTAACAGGAAGAATACCTTCATATCTTCTTTTGCTCTTGAGAAATTTTTTTTCTCTAAAAGTTCTACTTGGGTCGTTTTCATAAGGCAAGTTGTAATCCTTCTACTGTGCCTTGATGTCAGCAACATCATTGATCCACTTCACCCAATCTATTTGACCTCCTGCCTAAATACATTTCTTTGAGCTCAAAGGACAATAAACTCCATTCAATGGGACTTTCTTCTCAATAAACATGTATAGGATCAGAATGTACCTTAGCAATATGTTTTCAGATCAATCAGGGTAGGGATGTACTTCAGTTGTCATGACAATTCCAGAAGCAATATAGTTTGCATATAATGAGTAACATATGCTGGCTAATGTGTCCAGTAATGAATGTGAAGATCTAAATGAAACATATGAAGGCAAGAAGTGGATGGTATCTCATAAGAAAACAGGAAGTTAAAACTTTTATAAGTATATGCCTTAATTATATGCATCTCTGCTCTGCTAGCTGTGTACCACTTAAAAATGCCCCACTCTTTCTGCAAAGAGTGGGACATTTTTAAGTGGTACACAGCTAGCAGAGCAGAGATGCATATAACTAAGGCATATACTTATAAAAGTCATCTCTTATATATCTTGTATCTGAGTAGAAGTGGGAAAATACTGATCTTTTGCCTTCTTTTCCTTCCTCTGAGAAACAGGTAGCTGTCATGTGCTTCCACTATCTCCATGTGTCTTATGCTAAATGTACATCTGACTTCTGATCCTTTGAAAAGGTTAATGACAATGTGACTGGGTTGGTTACAAGATTCCTAGGACTCTAACACTCAGGAGAAATGCAGATCTGAAAGCCTATCAAAGAATATGCCTTGAAAAACAAAAAAAATAACTAGTGAGCTTAATTAAAACCGTCAGCTAATATTTGCAAGAATCAGCTGTATCTACAGCTCTATAAGCACACATAATGCATGAACAGCTGATGGTAGGATATTAGATATAGTACATGGATTTTAAACCAGAGTTGGCATGATATAACTCCAATAGGATATTAGATATAGTACACGGATTTTAAACCAGAGTTGGCATGATATAACTCCAATGCCTTTCCATCTTCTCCTTCAAAACATGGATCTTTGATAGTCCAAAAATTGCATCGTGTAAACAGCATCACTTTCAGCAGAAAAACTGAAACATTTGTTTCATTTTCCTATTGAAATAGATTGATTATATTAAGATGCATTAGATCAAAATTGGAAATGCAATATGATATTTTGGAAAGTAAAAGGAATACATTTTTCTATTTTTCCAGAAGAATTATTATTGTCTGCTTCAGGAATGGATTTGGAAGAAGGGAGGAGTGCAGAAAGTCCTTCCAAGGTTACAAAATTCTGCAGTGATGCTACTAAGGTGCAGTGAATTTTCCAAAGGACTGCCTCCATATTTTACTAGTGAGATCTGAGTCAGTTTCATTACCATATTATTTATATCCATGTCAAATGCATGCTGATTTAACTACATCAGAGTAAGCCCAGTGTAGGATGTAGGTTCTGTAGGGTGCAGAAACCTCATAAAAGATTTGAAAAATTTAAGATTGAAAAATTTGAATGATTTTGAAAACTCAGAAAAGATTTGAGCTGCTGGGAAATCTGGTTGCTAATCAACTGAAGAGCTTCTGGAGATTTTGAGGTTTTCTTTATATATCTTCACTTTATCTCTCCTCTCTCCACTTTAAAGCCTTTAACAAATTTCCAACTATTTTTTTCAGGATATAAAAGTTAAATTAAAATACCAAAATCTTATGCATTACTATTTCTAAGTAAACATTCTCAAGAATAAAGTACAAGGATGCATAAGGAAGTTGATTTTTACAGTCTTCCCTTAGTATTAACTTCTTTGAAGCATTAAATCATTCCTGTATTGTCTGGTATTACTTCATTTATTCCAGCACATCAAGAATAGTAAAATTGTTACTTATGTCATAATGTGAGACAGAATTTTTGTGTGTGAAGTCCTACCTGCCAGAACTTATTTAACCCTCCATGTGCCTTTAAATGTAAAGTGGAAATGTAGAAACTAAAATCAATAAATAATAGGAAAAAATAACTTCATTCTCAGAGAAAAGCATGTGTGAAATTGCTGTCCATATTAAGAGGAAAAAAAAAAACCTATGAACTGAACAGAGCAATTAAATGGACCAAAATCTTATGTCTCCAATTCCTAAGTTTCAGCTCACTCCTTTCAAAGGAGGATTAAAGAGTTTGCAAATCAACTCTACCTGTTGATTCCCACCTACTGTCCTTATCCTATCTCATCTCAATACTGTAAGGAGCTGCCTCCCCCTCCACTTTTAACCTAGTCCCTTTCCCAGGGATGAAATCACCTTTTTAAAAAAACTTAAACAAAACTCAGGCAAAACCAACTTCCCCATTCCAAACAAATGCTCCTTTTGTCAGTAGGAAACGATTAGATGTCTTTCTACATACAGCAAGATACCCATTTATGTTATTTTTACCTGATCAAAATAGATTATCCTGGTTTTGTTGCTCATCTCAGAAGGTTCGTGGTTGGTACTCCTGACTGCTGAGAAAGCGACCTTAGAATTAGCAGCCCGTACAGAGATCCCCAGAGGAGAAGAAGAGGATCCCTTAGAATCGGTCGCTGGGTTGGAATCGCAAACTACCAAGCATTTTCCTTCCAGTACGATGGGTTCTGTGTCATTCTGCGCCCAGACGGGGAGAGCTGAGAGAGCCAGCGTAAGGATGATGGTGAGCACCATGGACAGCGCCCTGCTTAAAGCGCCCATGTTCAGCACCAAGAGCGGTGGACAGCGAAGCCTTGCGCGGAGCGCTTCAACGTTCCTCTCCTTCCACCTCTCTCCACGCTTACACAGACCACGCCACAAAGCCAACTATAGCAGCCCTACCAGCAGCGGAGGGGGAAAAAAAATCACCACTCTTACACAGACAGAGGCTCATAGGCACACACACACCGCTTGCTACCAGCACAGCAGCAGCAGAAGCTTCTTCGGAAAATTTTCAACATTTCCAGCGGAGGTGGGGTGGGGGGGAGTCTATCTTCCCTCCTGTTTGATTTTGGAGGGAAGGATCCTTTAAAAAGCTATTGGAAATGTGCTTCCAAACACCTCCTGGACCAAATCAGCTCTTCCCGGTGCCCCTTTCTTTGCCATTGAACCCCCCCACTCCCAGAATCCAGGAGGAAAAAGCTATGGCGGGAGGGGGGGTGCAGCCCTAAGGTGAATTATTGACGAAAGAAAGCGAGAGCGAGATCAGGAAGAAATAAAAACATTTGATGTAGCAATGAGTCGTTTCATCTTGCCCCTCATTCTTGTCCTGCAGGGATTTAGCCGACACGCTCAACTATTGATAGCGGAGACTTGCCTTCCAAACTGACTCAGATACTGTGGCTGAGCTCATTTGCTTTAAAAAAGCGAAGTTCCCTCGCTCTTTACCACGATTCCCCCCAGCGTCATGGCATACAAAGGCACGCCCAGCCCTCGCTCGCTCGCTCGCTCGCTCCCGCTCGCCCTCACTCTCTCTCTCTCGCTCCAGCTCGCTCACAGTTGTCTTTAAACGGAGCATCTAGCAGCAATGCAGGAAATTGCATTCTCCGAGGCCACCATTCCAAGCATAACTTTGTCAATGGTTTTAACGCTCGTGTAAATGGTTTTTTGTTTTTGTTTTTTTGGTCCCCACCGTGTTAATTAACGGTTGGCCCGTCCGCTCGTCTTTGCAGTTTTAACTCTTGAGCAATCGTCACTCAAAACGCTTTTTGCAATGCGGTATTTAGATGACAAACCTCAACGTGATTGTGAGGAAGAAAACCCCAGTGAAATCACGAGATTTGTTTCTGAGCAGAAGTTTAAAGAATCAGGGTGCAACTTTTTTTTTTTTTTACAGATTTGAAGTTTTGAGTTTCTTTTAAAATGCTTATGAAAGTAGCAACTTGCAGAAGTGGTATTAAAGTCAAAGAAACCAACCAACAATCAAAATTGTGGATAGGCTAAACTGCATCCAGTCATTAGAGTAGAATATTTTCAATATTTTCAATACCTATGCCTTTGATTAAAAACCCTTTAATATTCATGATATGGGTAAAGGTATTTGTTAAATGCTTCCGTTTCTTGGAGAAACAAACTGAAAACTGTTTAAACTGAAAACAAAGTAATAGATTGTCCCACTTTCCTGTTGAGATTGGTGGGTTTGTATTCTAGTGCACTGCCTAGTGGTTCTTTTTGAAAATGTTTCAGTTAATTTATTTATATTGCACAACAGAAGGCAGGATACTCTGAAGAAAAATAACAATAGCAATATAATTGTGTACAATAGACTGTTTTCTCTGTCTCACCTAGGTTATTCATTCTTTGCAACTTCCTTCCAGTAAGAGACACAAATAGAGGTCATATTTGTTAAAGACTTTGTTAAAGACTTTGAATGAGGCAGCAGGTGGCATTCGTTTACTGAAACATTTATACATAAAATTCTTAAGATCCCTAAACGTATTTTGAATAATATAACAAAAAAAAAAAAACATAATACTTCAATTTTCTTCTCATACATACAATTTTAATCAAACCTTTCACTCTAAGATTTCATTATATTTCCCTTCTTTCGATAACCTATTCTTACTAATCATCAAAACTACAAAATCATTTTCCTTCTTACACAAAAAGTCCATATGGAGCCAGTAACAGTCAATAAAAGGACATTTTATATAATAGCTTAATAACAATCAGCATACATAAAACAAATCAATGATGTGCTGCCATTAGAAATCCTTGCTTCTCATTGTTATCGCTATCAGTTTTGATCATGCCAGGACTGAGTATACATTTGGAAGCCAATGATCTAATAATGTCAAGTTGAGAGTGTGTAGCTTCAAATCATATGGCAACCTGTTCTTAATTCTGTTTATTGATAAAATTCATAAAAAATTTTTAGAAGCAATGGTAATGTTTATATTGTTGCTATTATAACATTATTTCCAAACTTTTCTAAACTAGAAATGTTCAACATTCAGTAATAATTAAAGCTAGGCTGTTATTATTTAGTACTAGGCAGAAGGGCTGGATGTGAAAAACATGTTTACGAATTAAAGATTGAGATAATATTGGTTCATTACTTAAATCTCACTGTCATGGAAAACACTGTAAGTCCTGCAAGACTGACTAATAATTGTACTGTTGTGTTCCCATGATGCAAATAGAATATAGAATAACAGAGTTGGAAGGGATCTTGGAGGTCTTCTAGTCCAACCCCCTACAGGAAACCCTATACCATTTCAGACAAATGGTTATCCAATCTCTTCTTTAAAACTTCCAGCATTGGAGCATTTACAACTTCTGGAGTCTCATTGTTCCACATACTAACTGTTCTAGCTGTTAGGAATTTTCTCCTTAGCTCTAGGTTGCTTCTCTCCTTGATTAGTTTCCATCTGTTGCTTCTTGTCTTACTCTCAGGTGCTTTGGAGAATAGCTTGACTCCCTCTTCTTTGTGGCAGCCCCTGAGATATTGGAAGATTGCTATCATGTCACTCCTAGTCCTTTTTTTCATTGGACTAAACATACCCAATTCCAGCAACTGTTCTTTAGATATTTTAACCTCTAGTCCCCTAATCATCTTTGCTGTTCTTCTCTGCACCCTTTCTAGAGTCTCAACATCCTTATGTAGATCGTGGTGACCAAAACTGGATTCAGTATTCCAAGTGTGGCCTTAGCAAGGCATTATAAAGTGGTATTAACACTTCACGTGATCTTGATACTATCTCTCTGTTTATGCAGCCTAGAACTCTGTTGGCTTTTTTGGCAGCTGCAGCACACTGCTGGCTCATATTTGAATGATTATCCACTAGGAGTCCAAGATCCCTGTCACAGTAACTACTATTGAGCAAGGTATCACATGTAAGTAATCTATGTTGTCCTCAACCACCCACTGTAGCCTCTCATGGGAATTAGGAGCAGAAAGAGGATGGATAGGTATCCCCCCCCCCCCCCATTTTGTCAAAATGTTTCTCACCTGGATTGAGCCACTAGTGACTTCCATCACCCCAGAGGTGGTATTCAGCAGGTTCTGACCAGTTCTGGAGAACTGGTAGCAGAAATTTTGAGTAGTTTGGAGAACCAGAAAATACCCCCTCTGACTGGAGATTTTACAATATCCTTCCCCTGCTATGACCACCAAGCCATGACCACAGAACTGGTAGTAAAAAAAAAAAATTGAATCCAACACCGCATCACCCTATATTTAAAAATATAGCTCTATTTTGTAGTGACTTTTTTTGGCTTCTTGCTAAAATGACTGCTTCCTGTTGTTCTGGGGTATCCCTACTCATGGCCAATCATTATTCAATAGTTCACTGGAGGAAGTACCTCCTTAGGGAAAACAGCACATATGGCCAAATCAATCATGCACACAAAGCCATGTGAGGTAATCAGATAAAGATGGAGTTACTTATGTTCCTCATTTTCACAGCTGTAACCCTTAATATGTAATTCTTACATATTAGAATTTCAAATGAAATTCTGCCAAAATCTAACTTTAATAAATTAACCACTTCATGGTTTTTAAATTCACATTTTACATTTACTTTTTCCTTTATGTAAAGGATGAAATAACGTTTTTCCAGTTATGAGCCACAGATGTCCTCTACACACTCTATTAAAAGAATGACAGGCACTGAGCAAACTACACCCTGCATGTTTCTCCTATTACATTATTTACATCTGAAGACTTTCTATTTTTCAATGTCCTCACAGCATTTATGATTTTCTTTTCTTTTTTTTTTTAAAGGAGACCTAATATTTATAGTTTCATTTTTATTCTAGATTTTGGCATCTCACTATCATTCCCATATCAATCTTTGATGTGCTCATTCTAACATTTTCAAATATCACTTTCATCCCAAATAACTTTATCTCTTCTAATTTAATCTATTCAGATGGAGACTCCTTGTTTAGCCCTTTTCACCGACTATCAAAATAGCTGTATTTCTCTGCCTCTACAAGTAATAAGCATTTCTTGCTCTTTGACTACATTTTAGTGACTACAGGTAGTCTTTGAACTGCCACCATTCGTTTAGTAACTATTGAAAATTAGGATGGCACTACAGAACATCTTTCTCACACTTATAATCATAGCAGGGTCCCATGATCACGTGATCACCATTTGTGACTTTCCCAGCTGGCTTCTGACAAGCCAAGTCAATGGGGAAGTCATCAGCCATATGTTGCAGTCATAGTGATTCATTTAATGACCATGGCAAAAATGTTCAAAAAATTGAATGATATCATGAGATGCCTCACTTAAGAACTATGCTGCTTAAGAACGTTTCTAGTCTCTATTGTGGTTTTAAATTGAAGACTAGTTGTATTTTTTTTTCTCTGTAAAGAGTAACTTTCTTTTAGACTTTTTTTCTCATCCACAATATCCTTCATTCCAGCAAGAATCTTTTTTGCATCTCCTATTAGTACATATTTACCTATGTACTATCCCAAGCAATCACTGCTCTCATTGAGGGTATCTAATTCTTGCCCATTTGGAAAAGGACTGAGAATGAGCATCTTGAAATATAATCTTATCCAGACAATTAGAGCAACCCTAACCCTGACCTTCACAGGATCTGAAACTTTTGTCAAACTGAAAGCAACCTCCCAATGTCAGGATGCAACCTCCACTCCTTTTCTGTGTGTGTATGACATCACAACACAAATAGCAAAAATGTTGCTTTTTCTCCTCAGTGCTTCTAGACTCACTTGTCAGGGTTCCAAGTAACATACCCACATCATACAAAACTTCGAGACAGGTGAACTCCTCAAAGAATGGTTTTTTTAATTGGATATGTCATATTGGCACAGATTAGTGAAAACCAGTTCTGAAGGTTCCCGTGGTTTCCACCTAATTAAAAATAAAATAAAAAATCCCCTCCCCAAACAATCTGTCGTATGCAGGAGTGGGCTGCTGGGAGTTCGGGAGAGCCCCTAGCTAAAATTCTGTGCTGTTGGAGAACCCCCAAATCCCACACCTGGCTGCCCCCCCTGCTCCTCTCAGGAGTCCCAACACAGCCTGTTTTGGATGCAGGTAAGAGCAAGGTGTGAGTGGAGGCTTTGGGAGGGCAAAAAATGGGCTTCCCGGAAGTTCAGGAAGCCCAGAAATGGGTCTGTTTCTGGATTCAAGAGAGCCTCCGGAGCCCGGGTAGGCGGTTTTTGCCCTCCCAGAGGCTCAAGGAAAGCCTCCAGAGCCCAGGGAGGGAAATCCCCCCACTGCCATGATGCATGAGGCCAACTAGACCATGCCCACCATGGCCACGCCCACCCAACAACCAGGCAGAGAACCTGTTGCTAAAATTTTTGAAGCCCACCCCTGGTCACATGGTCCAATCAAGGTGCTGTCTGGTTGCCTGGTGACATCACTCATCCTTCCTCTGACCAAGTGTGAGATTGTCCTTGTTTCCCAAGAGAAAGTATTTTGTTTTGGCTACAAAACCCTAGCTATCTCTAATCCCTCCTCCCTATCCCTCAGCTGCAGTGTGGGCAGCCTTCAAGCTCCAAGATGACTTTGATCAGATCAGCTTCAGGATTCAGTGGGAATTGGGAGGCATAGGAAGCTTTTTAAAAACTATTTCTGCTTCAGTAAATGTGCCAGTGTATTATAATTACAGTGGAGTGATGTAGTTACCTCTTTGGAATTAACCTAGCAATAAAACCTTTTCAAACTGTTCATTATTCAACATGCAGTGTGATTCCTGTAGTTTGGAAAGAGTAAAGGACAAACAAAATGACTCTTCAAATAGGCATGCTCAGTATCTGCAATGCAGAATTACAGATTGGATCAGATCAGTGTTTTTCTACATGAAATGGGTATTGTGTGACTGGCTTTATTGGCTCTTAGCTCTACATTTAGGCCTGGTTTAATGTTTCAGTGCTTTTTGTCTGCTGTACATTGGCTGGTTGTTCTTGGGATGAATCAATTCAGTTTTGGAAGCAGCTGTTTTCTCTGTGGAAGTCTAATTTCTCTGACCTGTTTCTCACATTTTTCCATGTAAGGAGCTGATAAACAGGTATATTTATCTCAGTTATGAATAATGTTTTTAAAATTAAAAAAAAATAAAATTTAAAAGACTGCCAATGTGATCCATACACACACACATCCTGTTTGAACCAAAGAAGCTTTTTGGATGAGAATCTTTTTCCTCCTCCTCCTCCTCCTCCTCCTCCTCCTCCTCCTCCTCCTCTTCTCTTCCTTGGAAAAAACACTCCAGTTGCCTTTTGTACAAAGCACCTTTGAGACAATTATGACCTGGATGACTGAGACTTTAAAATTTTAAGTTAGGACTTAACTGGCCTTAAATATAGGTAGTCCTTGACTGATGACTGATAATTGAGTTTGCAATTTCGGTTGTAAATCATGAGAATCATAAAACGGGTTACCAGGTGACTTTGTCCAATTTTACAACCTTTTTTGGGATGGTTGTAAAGCAAATGCCATGGTCTTTAAGTGAACACCATGGTCATTAAGAAAGCCCATTTTTCAGTATGGGGATTTTTTGCCAGAAATTGGAAGTAAATATCTATTTCTGGCAAAAACGTCACAGATTACAGAAAAGTGACCATGGGGTGATGCAAATGGCCATAATTGCAGGTCAATTGCTCAGCATTCAAAATACAGTTGGGCAAGAGAGGCCTGGACATTGTAATGTCCAAAAGTCATCAAGCAAGGTCATAAGTCAAAGACTCTTTGAGATCTGTTTTCCTCTTATATGCTTAACTAGGTCAGGTAAACATCTCCTATATGCATTTGCCCTACACATTAACATTCTTTGTTTGGGTTATTTTGGTGAGATGGTGATAGTTTAGAATTCTATGTTAATTCATTCCACTTGGTTAACTTAATCAACCCATTGGGCAAAACCAGAAAATCATCCAAGTCAATAACCAGGTGAAATGTGTTGTGTGAATGCAGATCAAATTGATTTTAGCCCATTCTCCTTCCCCACTCTAATTATCATTCTTCTAGAGGTAGTTATTTGAAATACCTCTGTTTATTTTCAGAGTTGAAGATCAGTCCATTATAGCTATTGGATGCCATGATGGGAGGTGACTGTAGCAGATTACCAAGGACCAAGCATGATGTACAATAATGTCATTGAGAATCCTCCTTATTCCCTTGTCTTCTCTGACATGACATGACATGACATGACATCAGTTGTCCCTGCAGCACTTCTTTTATTCTCCCATCCTGGCCCACCACATTTCAAATAATTTTAAAAAATGGCCGAGATGAATTTTCATGAAAGTGTGAATTCTCTATTAATTTAACTGCTTATATACACTGTATATAACAGTCCAATTAGCTAGCACAGCCTTTTATTCTTGAACTTTAGAGATGAGATTATCATCATAAACAACATTTCTGGTTTCAAATTCACAGGATTGTGGATTTTACTATGCCCCAAGCTCTATTTTTTCAAAAGAGAAACCAATGTTATTATATTATTATATTCAAAAAGTGCATTGATTCCCTCTTAAGTGTCTTGTGTTTCAGCAATGCCATAAAATAAATTTATCCCTTGCTATAGGATGAAGAGAAAAGAAAGGTTGATTTTAAAAAAATCAGCCTATTAACTGCACCCAAACCGTGTTCTAAATGTGGCCTCCCCCAACTTTCCAAATCTTACTACAATTCTAGCTTAGGTTTTGCTTATAGTTTCCACTTCTAGAGAATAAAACAATGAATACCTATGTGCAGGATATGTAAATGCTGACCTGGAAGGCAAATAGCACTAATTTATTTTTTTATTTGATTTTTATCCTGTCTTTATTACTTTATAAGTAACCCCAATGACACAAGATTTGACAGAGCATTTAAATTAAATTTTATTTTATTTTATTTTTTTAATTTGTATTGGTTTTTAAAACAAACATAAACAAACAAAACATAAAAACATCAAGCTATCTTCCATATATATACATACAGTGTGTCAGTTGGTTTACAAATTGTTTTGTGCTTCCATTTTGTAGTCTCCAATTACAATTACATTGTATACAATCTCATATTTTCAATCAAATATTAAATACATTAATATTATTATTAATCAATCATTTGACTATACTTTTATTCATTCATGCTTTACGAAATAAACATATTTTACTTAATTTATTTTATGACAGTTCATATTATCATCCTAAATCTATCCTAGAATCATTTTATAGATATAACAAGAAAAGAATACATCTTTATATATTTAGTATTTTCTAAAAGTCTACATATTTAATTACTATATTTTATTGTCTAACCATTGATAGAATAGATCCCAAATTTTATAAAATTGTTTATTATCTTGTTCTCTAATTTCAAATGTCAATCTGCTCATTTCAGCACATTCCAATATTTTCTTAATGATTTCATCCTGTGATGGTGTTTTCTCATTTTTCCAGTTTTTAGCAAATACAATCCTAGCCGCTGTTAGTACATTTACAATCAGGTATTTCAAGTCTTTACTATATACTTCAGGTAAAATTCCCAATAAAAATATCTCTGGTTTCAAATCTATATGTTCTCTTTCTGTTCTCTTTCATTTCGGAGCTGTCCCAACTTCAGCAGCTTTAATGGCTGCCTCTTTGCCACTAGCAAAAAGAGCTTCTCCTGGATCTACCAGGGACTTTGCAGAATCCCTGGGATCAACAGGATGTGCTCTTCACTTTCAGCATTTCTTTGGGACGGTTTAGATCCAATTGGACCATCCAGGAGCAAAGATATCAGCAGCAATCTCAGACCTCCAAGATCGTATGCCGTATCGTCGCGACGCCAGCTCTGCCCTCCAAATTTTATTTTTTTAAAATTTAATTTCTACATCACCTTTCTAGTCAAATAGATACAGCTGAATGTATCTAAATGCAAGTGAGAAAAAATAAGAAATCATGTGTATAAATGCACAACTATACACCCATGCTAATTTATAGAATTGCAAAGGCAAAAGCAGATACAAAATTCAATCTCTATTTGAGGCAATGCATTTATCAGGCTTAAGAAATAACATACAAGCTTCAGACCAGAGAAGAAAAATGGTGTGAATTCAACTGCTTGATTGGAGGAATTGAATAATGATTTCAGATTAAAGAGACAACAAACTTAATCGGTTTATGTGATCCATTCTCAATTTCCCATTTTCATTTCACAAGAACCGTAAAATCAATAGACATGTGCAAATATGTTTAAATTCCTAATTATATATTTTCTTTTTGGGAGCAAGTTGCAACCAATTAAGAAACTAAATTTTACAGTTACTGTTTTCCAGTTCAATTTTTCCCTGTAGTATTTTTGTGCATAAATATCCCCAAATGGAGAAATATGCACACTGATGCAATGAGAAGCTGAATCAAATGGCAATCACATTAAACCTTTCTTAATTGCTCATCATCTTCACAGTGTTGTTTTAAAGTGTTTTTTTTTTTAAAGGTGTAATCAACCCTCTAAATGATCATCTAGCCTCATTGTGGCTCTATATTATCAAAGAATTGTGATTGAAATGTATAAAGCTTGCCTCATGGTATTACCTCACTTCTCAACTCTGTTTGCTGTAGAGAAATTTGAATAAAGCAAATATTTTTTTCTGTAGTTAATCTGGAAATAAAGACCATTGCTTTTCCATCTCTGAAGGAAGGCTAATTAACATAAGAACAGCCCTACTTGATTAGAGCAAGACTCAGGTTAGTCCATTTTATTTCTCACAGCAGCTGGAGTGATCACCAACAGGTGATAAAAATCAGTCGTGGGCTTCAAAAATGGGCTGCATATGGACTCCTGGGAGGGGCAAGGCAGGGGTGTGTGGGGACAGCCAGGAGTGGGATTTGAGGGTTCTACAAACTGCATAGAATCTTAGCTAGGGACTCTCCAAAACCCCTGCTAATCCCCAGCAGACGACCCCAATAAAAAAACCTTGTACTCTCATGTTTTCTTGCAACTGACAGAACAAAACAGGGTCTCCCCAAACCAAAGCAAAAAAAATCACTGTTCAGACTATTAGCCTCAATAGGCCTGTCCTCCATGAATTTATCCAATCCCTTTTAGAAACCATCTACACCAGAAGATTCCTGAAGCTAGACAAGTGAAAACCTCTGCCTTTTGTCCATACACAATTTTTAAGGTGGTTAAATTTCAGTGGAACATTGTGCATTTCAGTCTTAAATCTTCTCCTTTTAATGTTATTTTACAAAAACAAAAAATGATCTACGCAGAAGTGAGCTGCTGGGGGTTTGCAGGGGTTCAGGAGATTCTGTGATTCTAGCTAAGATTCTGTGCAGTTTGGAGAACCTTCAAATACCCTCAAATACTCCGCTCCCAGAAGTCCCCACGCGGCCTATTTTTGATGCAGGTAAGTGCAGGAGGCACACGGAGGCTTGGGGTGAGTGAAAAACAGGCCTCCCGGAAGGTCAGGAAGGCGAGAAATGGCCCTGTTTATAGCTTCCAGAGAGCCTCTGGAGTCCGGGGAAGCCGTTTTCACCCACCCAGAGGCTTGAAGAAAGCCTCTAGAGCCCAGAGAGGGCAAAAATGCCCCCTCTACCATGGTTCAGGAGATCAACTAGGTCACACCTACCATGACCATGCCCATCCAGCAACCGGGCAGAGAACTCTTTGCTAAAATTTTTGAAGCCCACCCCTGGATCTACCATCCTCCAAAATCAATGAGTTACTATGATGCAATGATCAGAATTTAATGCTCCAACCAAGAAGACCTTGGGTTCCAATCTCCACTTCCATAATGTCTTCTGGAGGACTTTAGGACTCTCCATAAAAGAACAAGTTGAGGACCGGGAATGGGAAAGGAGAGGAGGAATCATATAATGACTGGAGATGTTTAGAGTAATAATGTAAGTTATTCATTAACTTATTAAAGTTACAAATGTAAAAAATAGATTAAAATATAAAATGGATTTTGTTACATGTTATGTACCACCTGAGCCACTGTCTTGTCAACTGATAAAGAAGTATAATTTTAATGGCATTCCGTACCAATTTCTTAATTCTTATCTTCATTTATACACAAATAACTAATGCCTTTAAAATTGCAGGAGCGGAACTACTCTTCCATTGTCATGTGCATGGCAAGAATCCATTATATGTGGTAGGTTACAGAGTTAAATATTAAATAATATAAAATATTAAATAATATAAAATATTAAAAAATATAAAATATAAAGTAATATAAAATATAAAATAATATAAAATATAAAATAATATAAAGTATAAATGGCCCTCCACTCAAGAAAGTAGAACTCTTGGGAGAAGGAGGAGCTTCGTCGCCGGGGCTCCGAGATCACAGCTGATATCTTCGCCCCTGGTCGGTCCCAACGGACCTAAACCGTCTCGTAGTGACGGTGACAGTAAGGGGCGCATTCTGTAGATTCCGGGGACATCGCAAGTCCCTGGTCGATCAAGAAGAAGCCCTCTTGCCAACAGCGGAGAGGCAGCTATAAGGCTGCTGAAGCTGGGACAGCTCCGGAAGAACGGGATAGAAAGAAGTGTATCGGCTGATGAGGATCCTTTTTTTAGCTTGGGACTTAAGAACACCCTAATATGAGAAGAAATCTGTAAACTTATTGACAGAATTTGATTTAGCAGCATTTTTTTCTTAGTAATGTCAAAGTGAGGCTTTTCTTTTTATTTTTACTTTTTTTTTCTTTACTGAATTTCTATTGCGATCTAGCTAACCAGACTGGTTTTTTTCTTTTATATTTTTATATTTACTTGCTTTCTCTTTGCCTTTCTGACTGTTTATATTTTTTAAAATAGAGGCCCCCTTTAATATTTTTTTTTAATATACATAAATATACATACATATTTTTTTTTCTCTTTTTAGGCTTTTTTCAGGGGGGAAGAAGGGAGATTGAAGAAACTTTGTAACACTGCCAACTAGAGGCTTGAAAAATATTCTGTTTGAAGTTGAAAAACTTTTGTTTGAAAAACTTTTCTCAAGGCTACTGGAAATGATAAGATAGAGGGAAGAGTACTGGAGGATGTTTATACAGGTGCTCTTTGGAACTTCTATTATTAAATGAATATTTGAAGTTTGGCTTTGAAATTTGTGGAGAAGTCAAATAAGAGCCTTGGATAAATAAAAGGCAGTGTGTGTCCTTTTTTTTTTTTTTTAAACTCCTTATTAATTGTTTCATCCCTCCCCTCCAACCATACACTATTTTGTAATATTGATATATTTATTTTTTATCTTTTATTATATTTCATTTTTATTTTATTTTTTTTAAAGGGGAAGCCTCAGAATACCCTCTTTTTTTTGATTCTTTTCTCTTTTTTTTAGGGATGTTTGCCTTTTTGATTTCTATTTTTGACTTATTTTTGTGGCTTTTTTTCATTTTCTGAGGTTTTTCAATTGGATTAAGGTGGGAAGAATTTGAAGAACTCTCTTTTTCTTTTTTTCTTTTCCTTTTCCTTTGCTTATTATTTTTTGATATTATTGGGCTTTATTTTGCTTCTTTTTTTCTCTTCATTTTTTAATTTTTACTTTTGAATTATATTTGCGTATTTTACAATTGGATTAACGTCTTGAAGAACCTGAAGAATTTTTTCTTTCCTTCTAATTTTGGGCTTTTTACTTATTATTGGTTTTGTTTTTCGTTTTTTGTGGTGTTTTCTTTTTTTTAAATTAGATTATAATTGGCTACCTCACTAATTGGATTAAAAGACCCGGAAGACCCTGAGTTATCGAAATGAGTAAGAACATTTTATCTTCGGGCATCTCAACTTCTGCTCCTGTCTCCCCGTCATCTGGAGGACAACTCTCAACAATGGTGAAGCAAGACAAAGTGCAAGTGGATTTAATGATGCTTATGCAAGGAATACAAGATCTTAAAATGAGTATGGAACAAAGAATGTAGAGTATTGATCAAAGAATTGGAAAGATGGATGAGAAACTTGAAAATTTTCAACAAATGATGGTGAAACATGATGAGAGAATCCAAAAAATAGAAGAGAAAGACAAGCAAAGAGATGATACAATTGGGAATATCGATAACAGATTAACAATGGTCAAACAAGAAAAAAGTGGGATGTTGAAGTGGGAGATGGACAGGTCAGAATTTTATCTTAGATTCCAAAATATCGAGGAACAAAAAGGACAAACCTTGGTGGCAGTAATGATTGAAATTCTGGCTGGAGTCTTGGAAATAACAGAGGAAAAGATGACGGATGGAGTAGATGAGATATATCGAGTCTTCACAAGATATGCGACGAGGAACCAATTACCAAGAGAGATCCATGTTAGATTCACTAAAAAACTATTAAAAACCAAATATTACAAGCGGTAAGAGAGAAGGGGTTGAAATATAAAGGCAAAGAGATTTTGGTCTTAAAACAAGTACCTAGAAAAGTAAGAGAGATTAGAAGAGAGTGTCGATTTTTGACTAAAATGCTATTGAAAAAAGAGGTGAACTATAGATGGCTGATTCCAGAAGGATTAATGTTTACATGGCAAGAACAGAGGCATAGAATTGATTCAATTGTGAAAGCAGAAATGTTTTATAAGGAATTTTTCGAAAGAAGAGAAATGGAGACAGAAAAAGAAAAGATTTTAACTGAATTTGAAGAGGACTAAATGGAGATGGAAAAAGAAGAAGGCGCAATAGGTGGACAAATGGAGATCAAAGAACAATGTGAAATAAGACCCACAAGAGCTGTTAGATCTAAATATAAAGCATAATTATGGGGGAAAAAAAACTGATTTCCATGAATATAAATGGACTGAATTCAGCTATCAAAAGAAGGAAAACATTTTTTAAATTAGAGAAGCTAAAATTTGATATAATTTGCTTACAAGAAGTACACATTAAAAAACAACATGAACAATTATTGATACGACCAAAGTTAGGGAAAATATTTACTTCTCTGACTCATTGTAAGAAAAGAGGAGTGGTTTTATATGTTAAAGAAATCACTCCAGCCAAATTGATTTATACGAATGAAGACGGAAGATTATTAATAGTTGAAATAGTGAAAATAATATAAAAACACTTTTGGTTGCAATTTATGCCCCAAATGATAAACAAGAAGAATTTTATAAAAAATTACATATGAAAATAATTGAACTGGACTATATTAACATACTTATGATGGGGGACTTTAATGGAATTGTAGACAATAAACTGGACTATTCAGTAAAAACAACACAACAAAATAGGAAAACTCTCCCTAAATCCTTTTTTAAAATGACAGATGAACTAAATTTAAAAGATATATGGAGAGAAAGAAATGCTAAAACTCAACAATATACTTTTTATTCAAACAGGCATTTATCGTGGTCCAGAATAGATATGATTTGAACATCAATAGAATTATTATCTAATATTCAAGAAATAAATATTGAAACAAGTACATGGGCAGACCATAATCCAATGACAATTAAATGGAAAGGACAAAAAAGAAGATCTAGATGGACATTAAACAATACTATTCTAAAGGAAAAATATTTTACACAATGGATGGAAAAAGAATTGGCCTTCTTCTTCAATGAAAACAAAAAAGAAGGTACTTCAATACAGAATGTTTGGGATACAATGAAGGCATATGCAAGAGGATTAATGGGTAACATTAAGAAAGATTAGATTGTTGACATTAGAAGGTCATGATTTATTATTGGGTTGGCATGCTTTTTTATGGTATAAGGGAACTAAATCACAGGGTTATTTTAGAAGGCATTATATACGGGAATCATTATGGTTGAATTGGGAGAAAATTAAGAAACACTGTTATTTGAAAATTCCAGTTTGGTTATCAACTATTGAAGCTTTTTCGTATTCTATAACCTATAAGAAGGAACAAACAGTTAGATATGGGGAACTATTGGATGAAAAGGGTGAACTTAAAACGATGCAAAATTTAGAAGAACAAGGTATAAAGATGAGTTGGTTTTCATATGCGCAAATACATGCAAGGTATCTTAAAGATTCTAAAATAGAAGGATTTTATGATAAATTGACTGATTTAGATAGGATTTTGACAGGTACTGATGAAAAAGTGATTAAAAAACTATATAGTTATTTGTTGGAAATTAAATTAGAGGAAGAACAAGTTCAAGAAACAATGATTGCTTGGGGGAAAAATTTTGGATATGGGATTGATTTAGAGAAATGGCAAAAAATGTGCTCACAAAATTATAAAATGACAATGTCAACAGCATATAAAGAAAATTTGTGTAAGATGTTTTACAGGTGGCACTTTCCCCCGACAAGAATAGCAAGAATGTTCAAGAATAAATCTGAAAAGTGCTGGAAATGTCATCAGATACCTGGCTCATATTACCATATGTAGTGGACTTGTGAGGAAGCCAGGAAATATTGGACTAGAATTCGCATATGGCTGGAAAAAATGACAAAGAAACACATAGATTTGAAACCAGAGATTTTTTTATTGGGAATCGTACCTGATATATATAATAAAAATTTAAAGTATCTGATTGTAAATGTATTAACAGCAGCTAGAATTGTATTTTCTAAACATTGGAAGAGTGAGAAAATACCATTAGAGGAAGAAATTATTCAGAAAATATTGGAATGTGCTGAAATGAGTCGATTGACATTTGAAATTAGAGAACAAGAAGATAAACAATTTTATGAAGTTTGGGATCTCTTTTATCAATGGTTAGATAATACAATATAATAATAGAATATTTAGAAATTTACGAAATAATGAATATATAATTTTTCTTGGTTTTGATAATTTTTAAGAATATTTTATTAAGATAGATTTGGTATGATTCTATGATTTGTTATAAAATAATTTAACTTAATTATAGTTATCTCGCTTAAGCATGAATTAGTAAAATTATAGTCAAATGATTGTTTAACAATGATACTGGGATATTTTATCGATGATTGATAATGTGAGTTATTATGTAATATAATTATTTTGATGACTATGAAATAGATGCACAAAAGGGAGTGGTAAACCAACTGATACACTGTAAATTTATGAAGAATGATCTTTTTATGTTATGTTTTATGTCTTACATGTTTTTTGTCTGTTGTTAAAATTAATAAAACTTTTACCAAGAAAAAAAGAAAGAAAGTAGAACTCTTGAAGCACTTAGCATTTCAAAAGGACACTTTTATTGAAAGGAAGATGATAGCAAGACAAAAAAAGCAGGCTCTGACTATTCCTGTGCAATTCCATTAGATTAAAGCAGTTGGAAACCCCTCCCCTCAGTCCAGTGTTGAATAGGCCAATCCACAGATGCGAAGTTGCTTTGAGAATCACCGGCTGGAAGAAGCCGTTCTGAGGCGTCACTTGCTGGAGGCTCCAGAGCTGAGATAAACAAATGGCCCTCCCCCCTTACATTCCCAAGAAGGTAAATCAAAGTACAGGATAGATAGGCACCAGGAAAAAGGCTATAAACTAAAGAATGCACCCAGGCCCCATCACCCAGGGATCTAGGGGCCAAGGATTTTAATCAACAATATGTATTTAATGTAGTATGTATTTAATGTTGTATTTCATGCAATCAGAACAGTTCCATCTATTCATCTATTGTGGCAATAAATGTCAATCTGTGAGGCAACTCAGGAGTCCATTTATTACACTCAGGTTATCATTATTAAATCAATTTGCTGAAGACTCTGATGCTGATGGAGATCCATAGCCCCATCAGGACCTGCTGTTATTGTGCAAGTGACTACAGTTGAATTTATATAAAATTTAATCTAAAGGCGCAATAAGACAGTTATTTTATTCTTCCTTTTTGACATAATCAGCAGGCTACACCCAATAAATGCAGAGAAACCATTTCCCTAAGGTGCCTAAGCTGTATTCAGCAATTTGCCAAGATCAGGAAGGTGCCCTTTTAGTATTCACAAATTGCTATGCTAAACTTTACCTCTTATTGTTTTCAGTGATAATTTCTGTCTAATAATAGAATGATAATTTTAAGTTTATGGGATAGGAAAATAGCTAGAGACATGAATCAAGAAGAAAGTTCATTTGGTGAAATATGGTGCAAGATTTTCCAAAATGTACTAATCTTTGACAGCTATTAAATATTGGTATATTTCTGATGCTGAATATTAATAAAATGCCTGAGTTTTCCATGGTTAAAGCATTTAGCACCAAGGAAATAATATATGCATATATGAGCTTTTCATCCATATGAATAGCATTAAAGAGCTGTTAAAAAATTCAAGAATCAGGCAATTATAGCAGGCAGGCCTATTTGTGCATTATTTTCTCTCTCTCTTTGTGTTAATGTCTTTTGTTTCCACTCTTAAGAAAGCATCAGCATGAAACAGACTAGAAAGGCATGCTATTAGTTTTCTCTCTTTTTTATAGAAACTTTAGTAAAGATTACAATTTGCAACAATAAAAAATAATGCAAAGAAAAAAGAAAAAAGAATGTGCAAAAAAGAAAAAGAAAAAATAAGAATGTAGTGAAGAAAAAGAAAATAAGTATATAAAAGAGTAACTTCATCCTTCTTCACAACAAGTATAAACAATTTTAATCATTTATCATCCTGTCAAATGCAACAAATGATCTCCATTTTCTATATCTTATCTATAAAAAAATCCAGAAAGCATCATCATTTCAGTCCTGATGTCAGCCAAACTCCTTCCAGGCTTAACAGAGATAACAACACATCTATTTTAAGCTTGATCAAATAAATCAACTCGATATATTTTTCCATTCACAAAATTCTTCAAATTTAGCCTCTTTTATAGATCCAATATAGGAAAATTATCCAGCTCACACTTTTGTTCTATTATTTGTATATCCCTTTTAATTAGTAACATATCAGCTGGTGTCTTTTGTATTACCATTGTACCATCTTTTTCCATATCCTTCTTGTAACCTGTTGTTTTTAAATCCACTTTTAAATCAGTCTCAATTCATATATGATACTACTGGTTCCTCTTATACAGCAACTTTTAAATGCAGTCTGTCTCTCGAAGCAGTCTTAAAATTAATTTCTGAGCTTATTGTTCAAAAATATATTTCAATATGTCCAATTTTAAAATATTTTGCTTAATTGAGTATGTCAAGTTCGAGCGTTCTCCTCTTTTAATCTTTAAAATTGTAATGCACTTTTAAAGTCTAATCTTATTTCTTTTTTTAAATAATTCAAAACAAGTGCATTTTTTTCCATGGGAAGTATTTTTTATGGTTAATTCCCAAATTTTCTTTCAGATTTATCTGGAACCTTAGTCTATTTGTAACTATAAAATCAATCTTTTGCTCTTTATTCCAGAAAAAAAATTATAAGTTTTTGAACTTGTGCTTAAAACTTCTTTCACTAAGAATTAAAGGAAATTCACCTCTTGCTATTAAAGTTTTTCTATCCAAAGTTCCTAACAGCTGGAAACAATCAATTTCCAAAGGTGATTAGAAACAGGAATATGAAAACCCATGTCCTTTTGAAAGCATCAACCATATTTTAGTCTGTGGGTATCTCCTACATATTGCTTCACCAATGATACTTTAATCCATTGCTATCTTTTATATGATTGAACATAATCTTACAAAACATGCATTGTTGTCTGCATTCCCAAGCTATAGCTTGCAACCTGAAACTTGTTCAGAAAATAATTACTATTGAAAAAGACTGAATCTCATTTCAAAGCAAGGATGCTCAGGACCTCAGTTGTAATGTCTCTAAGGAGCTTTTTAGATAACTTCAAGGATAAAGTTCCTGGTTTAAAATTCCTGTTGCTTTGCATTTCCCTTCTAGCTGCAGAGTATTTCAGTCCCATGGACAAGAAGCAAATTGGATACCTTCAAAGTAATAAAGGTACATTGTTATGTTACTACAATAGTTTACTTACTATGTCTTCCAGGCTTTGTCTCACATTAGTAGCTTTGCTTTCTGGTTTGCTTTTCAGCATTAATACCCCTTCTAAAAGTATTCAAGGAAGCTTGTAAAATTTGTAAGTTTAAAACTTTGTTAAAACCTAACCAAAACAGGGAATAAAGTACCTCTATGTGCCTGGCTTCCCCTCCCTGGGATGGATGATGTTGAGAACAACAGGAGGTCACCACTAGAGAACTACTGTACCTGTCAACAGTGGTGTCCCCCAAGGCAGTGTTTTAGGACCTTCAGACTCTACATAAATGACCTCTGTGATCTTATTAAGAGCAACTGCGTTCTCTTCGCTGATGATGTGAAGCCATTCAATACCACAGACAATACTAGTACCCTCCAAAAAGACTTTGACTATGTATCAGAATGGTCAATCAAATGGCAACTTCAAATCTCAACAAATAAATGCTCTGTCTTACATATTGGCAAAAACAATCAGAAAATAAAATACAAGCTAAATAGTCAAGACCTTGTTGATGATCCAAACTCTGTCAGGACCTTGGAGTACTAATCTCTAATGATCTAAGTGCTAGAGCCCACTATAACTACATAGCCAAAAAAGCATTAAGAGTTGTTAATCTAATCCTATGTAGCTTCTTGTCTGGTAATATCACACTACCAACTAGAGCATACAAAACATTTGCTAGACCAATACTTGAATACAGCTCATCAGTCTGGAACCCATATCATGTATCTGATATTGACACAATTGAGAAAGTCCAGAAATATTTCACAAGAAGAGTTATCCACTCCTCTATTCATTGCAGAATACCTTATGCCACCAGACTTGAATCTCTAGACCTAGAAAACCTAGAACTACCCCACCTTCGATCCGATCTAAATATAGTATATAAAATCATACATTGCAATGTCCTACCTGCAAATGAATACTTCAGCTTCAATCATAACAATACAAGAGCACACAATAGATACAAACTCAAGGTTAACCGCACCAAACAACTTCAGCAACAGAGTGGTCAATGTCTGGAATACTCTACCTGAATCTGTGGTTTCTTCCCCAAACCCCAAAAACTTTAACCTTAGACTTTCTAATATTGACCTCACCCCCTTCCTAAAATGCCTGTAGGGGGCATGCATAAGCGCATCAATCGTGCCTGCCGTCCCTCTCCTATTGTTTCTTTTTATTTTTCTTATAAGTATACATCTCATGTATTCAAAACTATCTTTATTCTTATACCTGAATCTTGTAAACAATTGACAAATCAAATAAATAAATAAATAGATTGGGGGATGGTGCTGCATTTGAGGAGAAGGGAATGTACCAAAGTATTATGGTGATGATGGGTATGAGGAGATTGGGTGGGAGACAGGAAGTGGGTCATTATCAAAGAATGCGAATCTGATGTACTGCACCAGTTTTGTGTTCCAGCAGTCTCAATCCCAGTCTCAGCCCCTGAGCCCAATCAGCAGAACTTCAGAGAGCCTGGCTTTCTGAATACCTTATGATTCTTAACTCTTGGCAAATGTATCTTTTCTTTTATGTACACTGAGAGCATATGCACCAAAACAAATTCCTTGTAGTTCCAATCACACTTGGCCAATAAAGAATTCTATTCTATTCTATTCTATTCTATTCTATTCTATTTTATTCTATTCTGGTCTATTTCAGCTGTTGCTCCTAAAAGCCAGATGAGCCTCTATCAATTATTATTTAATTGATAATGAGGGGACTGAGCTTCTCCTTATCTTTCTGTCCAGGATTCAAATGGATTCAAATGCATCTCTGTGGCCTTCATTTCTGATCATTCCCAAATCAACATTGCTTTCCTTAAAATATGTGGAGTTGAAGTCTGGTGTTTTCCCAAGTTGGTGTATGTTGCTCTGCCATACAAAAGATATCTCATATACCCTCTCTCTATGCTTCCTTGGAATTCTGAGAGTTACAGCTCCAACACATTGTGAGGGAGTCAGCTTCAAGAAACCTAGTCCAGCAAATAGATCAACAAAGCACTCTTTTGTGTAATAAGAATAGACCAGGATTCCCCAGACTGTCAAATAGTCATAAATCATCATCATCATCTTTTAATGACCCCATAATCCTTTGTGGACTGAAGTCTGGGCAACTGCATGGAGGTAGCAGAGTGTTTAATGGCCAGATGCCCTTATTTTTTTTTGTAAATGTTTTTTTTTATTCATAAACATTTTGAATACAGTGTATTGTCAGGGCATGTCATTTGCAGAAAAACAAAGAAAGAACAAACAGAAATATTAACATATATAATAATAACAGTAATAAGAATGTAACAGAAGAGTTTTAACTAAATTTCTCTTTATATTAGCTTATTTGTAATTCTGTTGATTATATTGGCATGTTAATAATTATAAACCATCTTTATTTTTGATTCATACATAACATTAATCTTTCTTCATCTAAATTTCTACCTCTTATCTCTGCACAATATTGGAAAATGGGAACACTCCATTAGATAAGGATGCAATTCAGAAAGTATTAAACTGTGAAGAGATGGATAGGTTGATATAAAAATTGAAGGACCAAGAAGACACAGAATATTACCTAACATGGAATAGATTTTACAAGTGGTTATACAATCCTTGCTGCTGTCAATACATGCAAAACTAAATATATAGTCCCTTTATCATAACTGTTATGTTCTGTGCATGGGCGCAAAGGAGGAGACGAGCCAGTGAACAGTGAACTTCAAACTCTTTATTTACATGTGAAAACAGCTCAGCTCAATGGCTACAACGGCCCCCTTTATATAGGCAAACTCTTAACTATTTAACCAATGAAACACAGGGAGCGCTAGCTCTGTTAACCAATGGGAGAGGCTCGATAATAGCCAATCAGATTCTCCTGAATGGACCAATCCGATGTCGCTATTATCGGCCAATCAGTAGTGCAGGGCCAGAACCCTGCACTTTACTTCAAGCTTTTAATAATCTTTATTCAAGTACTTTTATTGATTCACAACACCCCTTCCCCCCGGGTTCCGTTTAAGGGGTGCGGTCACGTAGCCTTTGAGGTAGGCAGGTTGTTTTGATTGTCTATTTGATTTGCGTTGTTCTCCCGGTACTTGGCCACAGTCTTGTTGGGGTAGGACGTTATCTGGTGAAGAGGGTGCCTCCCGTTCTGTATTCAAATTTTCATTGCTGCTAATGTTCCTGGCATCTCCTCGAGGTGAGCTCACCCCCATTCCCGATCCTTCACGTGTTGCCTCTGATCGGTCATTACTTTCGCTTAAACTTTCTGCTGTTTCAAATTCAGCTTCCTCGGTATCTCCTCCCCCCTCGGTTTGGAAGTCAGGGGACTTGGAGATCCCTGACTGTAGCCTTGAACGCAGCTGATCAATATGGTGCTTCCATATTCTATCGTCGCGACATCTCACGCGGAACGATCTAGGGCCGGTTACTTGGACTACAGTTACTTGTACTATAGTTGCCTCAACCCACAACGGATCACCTGAAAAATTCCTAGCGAAAACCAAGTCACCTACCTGGAAGTTACGGCATTTCCCGCTGGAACCGTGTGGTTTTTCAGGTTCATATGATGGATGCAGACGGTTGAGGTGGGAGCGGAGCTTCCGCCCCATTAATAACTCGGCGGGAGTTTTATTGGTGAGGCTGTGCGGAGTGATATGCTGCAAAAGGAGTATCTGGTTAATCTTGTCTTCTATATCGCCATAGTCCATTTTATGCAAGGTTTTCTTGACGAATTGTACCATGCGCTCAGCCCTTCCATTGGCCGCAGGATGTGCCGGCGAAGTCAGCGCATGGCGAGTACCGCGGTCCGCCAAGTACTGTTCAAAGGACAGTGCGGTAAATTGGGGCCCGTTGTCGGATACTAAAACGTCTGGTAATCCGTGTGTTGCAAAGAGTCTGTCTAGTTTTTTGATGACTGATTCGGTTGTTGTATTCATCTCATGGATTTCAAGCCAGTTCAAGTAGGCATCCACCGTTAATAAAAATGTGTGTCCCTTGGTAGGTCCCGCAAACTCCTGATGAATACGGGACCATGATCCCCTCGGTGTTTCCCATTCAGTCGGGGTTGCTTTCGGAGGGGCGTTGCTTACTTCTTGGCATTTGTGACAAGCTTTTACCCATGTCTCAATCTGCTTGTCGATACCCAGCCACCACGCATGGCTTCGTGCGAGGGCTTTCATGCGCACGATGCCGGGGTGGCCATCGTGCAAGGTCCTTAGTATCGCTGGTCGTAACCACTCTGGGACGACAACTCTATCACCCCAGATAATGCAGCCCTTCTGGGAAAATAGTTCCGTTTGTCGATTCTTGAATGGGGCGTAGTCATCAGGTATCTGGTCCAATGGCCATCCGCGCTTGACCCAACTGAGGACTCATGCTAAAATGGGGTCGCGTTTAGTTTCCATTGCGATATCTTGGGCTGTTAATGGCGATGTTCGAAGTGTCTCGATCTGCAGTGTTGTAGCTGTCGGAGCGGGGTCATCAATGGTCTCCGGAAGTGGTGCGCAGCTCAATGCGTCGGCATGGGGAATGGCCTTCCCCAGGCGATGTTGCAACTTGTAATTATATGCCGCCAAGAATTCTGACCAGCGAGTCATTCTGGGATATAATATATAAGGTGTTGGCCTATCTCCTGCTATTATTTCCAACAAAGGTTTGTGGTCAGTCACTATAGTAAAGGCTCGGCCATACACATATTCATGAACACTCTTAACCGCAGACACAATAGCAAGGGCCTCTTTATCAATTTGACTGTAATTGCGTTCTGCTTTTGATAACATCTTTGAGAAATAGGCAACAGGGGCTTCACTACCGTTTGGCAAAACGTGGCTCAAAATGGCGCCCACTCCGAATGGTGATGCATCACATGTGATCGTTAAAGGCAAGGTCTCGTTATACTGCATCAAAACAGCATCAGAAGTCAATAAATTTTTCACATTTCGAAACGCCTGCTCCTCTCTGTGTCCCCATAGCCAGGTTGCTTTTTTGTGCAATAAACGATGTAGGGATTTGGCTATGGTTGCTTTGTGAGGCAGGAAAACATTATAAAAATTGATAAGGCCTAGAAAAGCCTGGAGGTCAGCCTTATTTCGGGGTTTTGGGACATTTTTGATTGCCCTAAGTTTGCTATCGATGGGGTGAATGCCTTGACTATCAATTAAATATCCCAAAAATTCTACACGATCCATACATAATTGACACTTGTTTTTTTTAACTTTGAGACCTGAGTCTTTAAATCTCTGGAGAACCAACCTCAGGCGTTCCTTTAGTATTTTCCAAGTCAGGGCAGCGATTAACACATCATCAAAGTATGGGACAACGCCTTTTATCCCTAGTAATAGTCTTTCCATCAAACTTTGAAAGATTCTCGGGGCTATGCTTACTCCGAACTGGAGTCGGTTACATTTAAATGCACCTCGGTGTGTAACGATCGTTTGGGCCTCTGCCGTTTTTTGGTCTACAGGCAGTTGCTGGTATGCCTGGGCTAAGTCTAGTTTAGCGAAGACTTTTCTGCCCCCCAGGGAATGGAGGAGGTGTTGCACCACCGGTACCGGGTAAGGGTTTTGTTGAAACGCGTGGTTCAGGGTGGCTCGGTAGTCCCCACAAATTCTTATCGATCCATCCAGCTTGATGGGTGTTACGATTAGGATTTCCCAGGGAGAGTGATCGGTTGGTTCTAACACACCCTGGGCTATTAATTTATCAAGCTGCTCGTCAATCTTTGGTTTAAGGGCAAATGGAACTCGACGAGGCTTAAGGCGGATGGGAGCTATTTCGGGATTGAGGTTAAATGATATCGGGGTCCCCTTGTACTCGCCTAGTTTTTCTGCAAAGACGTCCTGGAATTCGTGGACGAGTTCTTCTTCCCAGTCGCTGCTGCAGGTTCGGTGAATGCCGGCTACTTCAATTCCAAGTGGAGTGAACCATTGGAGACCTAACAAACTAGGCTAATCCCTGTCGATTACAGTCAGGGGTAGGAATGCTGTACGGTTCTTAAACGATACCCAGACTCGGCTGGATCCAACGATCAGGATTCGATTTCCTTGATAGTCTTTGAGTATGAGCCTCTGGAATCTGAGGTCTTGCCACCAGATAGTAGGGATGAGCTGCTTGAGGGTCTTCCAGGAAACCATTGAGAGGGATGATTCTGAATCGACTTCCATCAGGCAGGGCTGGTTTTTGATGGCCACTTTCACTCGGATCTTTTTGGCATCAAGAGATGAGGCATGACCGATCGTGATCGTTTGGTGAGCCTCTTCTCGCTTCGTTGGGTAGTTTAGGGTTTTGTTTCTGTAGGAGTGGTTGTTCCATTGGTGGTTCACGGGTTCTCGCTTTACGGGATGACTTCCTGTCGGTTGACGATAGTTAGCCCCCCTCGAGGGCTGGCTGGGTCCTAGCTTACTTCTACAGACCCATCCGATATGGCCTCTTTTTCCGCACACATGGCAGAGGCGTCGAGGAATTTGCATTCTGACCGGGGGTGGCTTGCTCCACACCCAGCACATTGGTGCTGCAATCTCTGGCGTTGGTCTCATTTGGACCGAAGTCGGTGGACCTCTTCTTCATCGCTTTCTGACGACGATTCGAGGTCCTCATGGTGGGCTGTTTCCAGCTGACCTTCTGACTGAGGTGAAATTCCGCGGGCGAGTTGGCGAAGTGGGGTGTGGGTGCGGCGCATTTGGGCAGCCGACTTCCTGGTTGCTTCTGCTGCAGTAGCTTCAGTGATGGCATCTTTCGCCATTAGTTTACTCTGAGTGCCTGGCGCATCTAATCCCAGAACTATTCGGTCTCTTAGGGCTTCTTCTAGGTCAGCAAACTCGCATAGGCCTCCCAGATTCCAGAGATCCGCTATGAAATCAGCAACACTTTCACCCTTCCACTGACTTCTCTGATAAAATTCATGCCTTCTTACGAGCGTTGGCACAGTCGGTGCATAGTGGGCCCTCAACAGGGGTTCGAGGACGTCCCAGTCCATAGACTTGACTTCTGCCGGTTTCGCTAGTTCCTTGGCCATCTTGAATACGGTCGGCCCACAATGAGTTAGGAATACCGCCCGTTTCTTTCCGGTAGTGGCATCCTTCAAATTGTTGGTCTCCAAAAACATCTGGAAATGATCCATATATGAGTCCCAGTCTTCTTGTGCCGGGTCGAATGGAGCGGGTGGTATGACGCTGCCGGACATTGTTCTGCCGTTGGTGCATTTCAGCCATGTGCTTGGTTATAGTTCTTCATCGTTCAGTAAGCTCTGACATCTCCACATCCCATCCTCGTCGCCAGTGTTATGATCTGTGCATGGGCGCAAAGGAGGAGACGAGCCGGTGAACAGTGAACTTCAAACCCTTTATTTACATGTGAAAACAGCTCAGCTCAATGGCCGCAACAGCCCCCTTTATATAGGCAAACTCTTAACTATTTAACCAATGAAACACGGGGAGCGCTATCTCTGTTAACCAATGGGAGAGGCTCGATAATAGCCAATCAGATTCTCCTGAACGGACCAATCCGATGTCGCTATTTTCGGCCAATCAAGCTCTTAATAATCTTTATTCAAGTACTTTTATTGATTCACCTCTGACTTTATACCTAACAATAACATTTCTGGTTTTAGATCTACACATTGCTTAATCATCTTTTCCAACCATGTATGTATTTTTGTCCAATATTTTCTTGCTTTCATATACTACATATGATAATAAGTGCCTGTGATCTGGTTACACTTCCAACATTTTGTGGACATATTACTAAACATTTTTGCCAAGACCAGATGCCCTTCCTGTTGACAATGCAGAGTTTTGTTCAGCAGATATGTTCTCATTTTTGAGAGAGAGATCTGCCTCTACCTAGGATTGAACTCACAACTTCCTGATTATGAAGCGAGAGTTACACCTCTAGGCCACCACACCACTCTACTTGTGAAATAGTCTTAAATGCTTACAGCTTAATATTTCAAAGAGGACCGGATTTACCATTAATGCTTCAGGGTTAGCTCATAGAAGATATGGCCCATGGATCATCTCTTGCATGGATAGGACTGGTGGAGGATGCTATTTCTCCTCTCCTAATCAGTAGATGCAGCTTTAATATGCTCTGGGCACGACTCAGGCATATTATAATGGTAAGCTTCTTTATAATCTTTTTTAAAAGAAAAAGATAGGAGTGCGTATAATAGATTGCACTGGAGACTGAGAATCTGATAAGAACACTGCCTTGATTACATTCCCAATGAAATGCTTGCCCCCCCCCTTTTTTTTTTTTTTTTTTCTATATAAATGAATGATTGCTTTGTGAGGCATCCTTTCTGGAAGAAAAGGCAGCAAACAATGAACAAGCAAGCCTTATATTTGTCAGAGTGATCTTTCAATTTCTCTAGATGTTGGATGTGTTGTTTTCCTTTCTCCTGCTTTTTCCCCTCTTCCCTTTCTCCCTCTTTGTTTCTCTCTGCTATTGGCATCCATTTTTAATCTGTGAGCTGTATTTTGGAGTTTCTGGTTAATCCTCAGCTGCCTCCTGAGTAGAAGAAACGCTTGCATGTCGTAGCTGAAATGACACACCTTAAACTGCAGGAAACCTTGCACGCAGCATTGATGTTTGCGACATGTGGGTTTTTTGGGAACTTCGAGGAAAGTTCATGACTGATGCTGTGTGAGCTGCATTGGTTTCACTTTTTGGAGAGGGAGTGATGAATTCTTTGGCAGGCAGGAAAAAGAGAATTTTGAGCTGAACTGTGCTATCTGGTTTTGTCTGGTTTTATGTTCTTTTGCAAATTCTTCTTGCTATAGTGCAATATGTTTATGCAAGCACATATATTTTTACTCATTTTCCCTCTTTGAGTGAAATACTGCATGACCTCTGTTGGGAAGAAAGAAGAAAACTAACACTAATGATGTTAACTAGTTGAGTAATGAAATGTTCTGCAAGTAAATCACGAAGCTCAGGAAGGGAGAGAGGGAAGGAGAGAGGGAGGGAGGGAAGAAGGAAGGAAGGAAGGCCCTATAGTAGGGGTGGGGAAGAATGGCCCTTTTATCATTTGTGGACTTCGACTCCCAGAATTCCTGCTTCCCCACTCCTGGCCTATAGCACTAGAGGATATGACGGTTATGGTATCATAGAAATAGCAGTTGCATTCAGTGTTGTTTTACACGATTCAGTTGGAAATGAAGAGAGGTTTACCATGTACAATTTAACAGGCCAAAGAAAAATAGCTTTCATCTAAATCAGCTTAACTTTGGTTAGAGGCTCTATTTAGTTCTAAGTAGAGTAATGAAACCAAGAAGGGATGTTGAAAAATGAAAAGACTTAGTGTTGGGAACATAAATGGAGGCAAGGTAATCATTGAACTGTATACTTACTTGTGAGGGATTACAAACTACAAAGGAGCATCTTATTTGCTAAATAAAATTACATGGCTCTCCTGATTCTCTAAGCAGTAGGAAATGGCTGGATATTTCAACTTGCTTCTCTAAGTAGGCTCCCCTTTACCCTTCAATAGCATTAGATGTCACTAGTGGGGAAAAACATAGAATTTGCTAAAAAAAAAAAAAAAAACCCACACACATACAAAATGGGGCTGTGCAAATATTCAGACTGGTGATTGAATTCAGGGATTTTCATCGTATCCTCACTTTAAGGCAGATTAATAAAGTGAAGCAGGAATCATTTTGAAAGGACAAATCAGATGTGAATCAATCTTAAAAGCTTTAGTGGTGCTTAGTTGATTTAGGAATTATTTCTCTTCATGTTCTGCATGTGTTACCACTAGCAAATGACATGTTGCAACTTCATTTCTTTATATGGGGAAGTTGAGATTGGTTGACTGGTGCGATCGGCTGTCTGACTTTGATATGACCTATAAGCCTATGAGATTTATCACCACATTAAACTCTGTCTATCAGAGCTCTTTTGGGGTGGCAAGTCTAATAACACTTTAGGTTTCGTTCACTTTTCTAGCTCTCACCTTCTTTAATGCGGCCAGTTAGAAGTACGCACTTTATTCTCTCTTACACTAATGAAAATTACACCTCTGTGTTGGTTTCTTTCAATACATCTGAAAATTTAATGTAGCTCTCAACATTCCAAATAGGGGTTCAGGGTTAACCCAACTATAGAATACTGCACAAGTGTGGAAACAATGTATGATTAAAATGAGGGATAAAATAGTTAGTGTAATTTAGTGAAATATTTGTTAATAAAATAAGTGAAATAAAATAAATGAGAAAATTGAATTAGGAAGGAATGGGAACATTTTAATTAGTTAATGTTTTATAAAATATAAGTGAAGGGGGAGGGAATTAATTATGGAAAGCTTATAATTTTTCCCATAGAAGTATGATATTTAATTGAAAAGTAATGTTAAAGAAGTTAAGACTTAGTAGTAGTAATAGTAATAGTAATAAGATATGGAATAGAATATAAAAATGAGCATGAACTTGAATTTGTGTCTGTACGAAGAAATGTAACTTGGGATTACACTACTTTCAAAAAAGATGTTTTATTTGTATTTTTTTTTCTTTTTTGTGAAAACTCAAATAAAATTTACAAAAAAAAAAAAAGAATTCTGCACAAGTGGAGCAGCTTCACATTATTTAATAATGAGGGCACTGGATGCTAAGCTTACACATATCAGCCGAAACTTTTACTGTGCAAAAATAAGGGTGGAATGCCAAAGTTGTAAGTGGATTTTATCTCTTTCTTTATCTTTCTGGGGTGTCATTAGGCCACCCTGCCCTCTGGCCTTACTTAACTAACATAGACTATTGCCAACTTCTGCTAATTGAGTGGTGGTCCTTTCCAAGAAGGACTGACCTTGTCAATCACTTTACCAGCCTCCATCAGAATTCCAGTGAATCTCTTCTTTTCCAAGGATCAGAGGAGGTATTCAACAGGTTCTGACCAGTTCTGCAGAACCAGTAGTGGAAATTTTGAGCAGTTCGGAGAACCGGCAAATACCACCTCTGGTTGGCCCCACTCCCATTCTATTCTCTGCCTCCTGAGTCCCAGCTGATCGGCTGGGTCTTCTTTTGTTGCCCTGCACAGGAGAACGGAGCTGGAAAGCAGATTAGTGGGTTGGGGAGGGAGTGGAATTTTGCAGTAATCTTCCACCAGGACTGGAGAGAGAATTGAGATTTTATAGTATCCTTCCTATGCCATGCCTACCAAGCCATGCCCACCAAGCCACCCAACCCAACCCCCACTAAGCCATGCCCACAGAACCAGTAGTAAAAAATAATGAATCCCACCACTGCCAAGGATGTTTTGGGTAGATGGGGAGACAAGGAGAGAAACTAGGTTAGAAATTAGGAAACTGGTTAGGGATTTGGTAGGCAGAGAATGAGGTAGAGTTAAGTGTTTGTTCCATGCTGACTAAAGCAGCTTCAAGCATTTTGAAGTTCCAACAGAAGAGAATATATGTAGCTCTGGATTTAACTGTGGAGTCCTTGATGTTCTCTAAGCTTGGTAAGGTAGTATTTATCTACTTGCAAGCTACCTAGAGTTAGTCTGATGACTGAGACAGAATGCAAAGTTGATAAATAAATAGAGTAGTTATCAGATAGGTACAGCATTATTCCCCACCCACACTAATCTTGTTGGAAATTCTTTGGTAAGAGGAAAAATTCTTTGAATTCAACAACTGATCTCCAGTTTATATCTTTTTAACCCCTAACAAACCCTGATCACCAAGTAAATATGTGTGGATGACATGTTCAGTTCTCCAGATAAAAAGTTCCAACGGTGGACCTCTGTGGTCATCTATCACCCTCCTTCTATTCCTACTGTGCTTCGGTGGCACAGTGATTAGAATTCAGTACTGCAAGCTACTTCTGTTGACTGTCGTCTGCCTGCAATTTGGCAGTTCAAATCCCACCAGGCTCAAGATTGACTCAGCCTTACATCCTTCTGAGGTTGGTAAAATGAGAACCCAGATTGTTGGGGGCAATAGGCTGACTCTGTAAGCCACTTAGAGAGGGCTGTAAAACACTCTAAAATGGTATATAAGTCTAAGTGCTATTGCTTTTGCTACTGAGAAAGTTGATGAGACCCTGATCCATCAACCCAAAATAGGGGGGACTTCAATCTCTTCAAACAAGTCTTCAGATCTCAGTTTTCCATGCTGGTTTGCCAATGACCACATTACTTTCTTCCTCAGTTAAGTCTCCATTGATCCTAGTGTCCATATGAACTTCCAATAGAGAAGTGGTTGGCCATGGATGTCTTAAAGGGATTTTGTTTCACCCCTTAGTCTATCCTCCGATCTGAGACTTCCTGGTGGTGTCCATAACTTTTCAAAATCAGCCTCTGATGCATAACAGAGTAAAGTCTTCCTCACATCAAGCTTTCATTGTCATGTCCTCATAGTTCTCTAGCAATGACAGAGTGACTTTCTGTTTATGGTTTTTTTAAATTTCCCAGTCTAGCCTATAGGGGAGGAGTACTGGCATAGTCTTCTATCCTAATACTAATCAAAAAGTGGCTAGGTACTGTTAGTTTAAAACTTTTAAATGACTAAAACTGTTTTCCTTCATTTTCTGGAAAGTAAGTAGACAGTACATATTAGTTAATGTATAATAATAGTCAATTGATCATGTCCTATTCATTTGTATCCATGGAATAAGACTGTATTCAGATGCTCTGATACTATTCTGGTCCATATTTTTTAACCATAGACCATTGAACAAAGCATGCAATAATAGTTTAATTCACACATAAGTTATGCCATAAGATATGGGTGTAAGCCAAAAGCAAACAATGAAATTATAGAAAAGCATTATATTTGAACTCTATCTAAATAACCTTAAATACTAGATTTGTTTGCTGGTGGTCGCAATATCCTGGCAATATTTTCCAGTTTTTTGTTATTTTGGATGGAGTGATTCATCGTAAACTCCCCCGTAAACTACATTCTCCATTCCTTTTTTTCTTTTATCAGTCCCTCAAATGGAAATATTTTTATAATTGTATATATTCTGAACCTATTTCAAGATGTAGGCTATTAAATATTGCATTAAAGCTGAACACAAAGTTGAAGTCTTTAATACTCTGGTGTGTTTATAAATGTGAGCCCACTCATCTGTTTTGTGTATGAAATAACATTTTACAAGATGTGCCTGCAAGATAGAAAACTGAGATATCTTTGTATCTAAATTTCTAATTAACTCTCAAACGTAATGAAGATTTGTATTGAACTTTGGTAAATGAATTTGCAAATAATCTACTCATTTTCGGCTTCTTTTAATTAGTTTGTATGAAACAGATTGTTCCTCAAAATGCATAATATTACAGCCAACAACAGTTTCACTTAGCTGTGATTTATTTACTTTTCTGTCCTTGAGGCTCAAGCATGATTACCTTAATTGAAAATTACAGCTGAATCGAAACTACTCAAACCACTTCAAGTTTCTGCTGCATTTGTTCATAGTTCATAGTTTCCTCTTACTAAATATGGCTAAATTCGACATCATATTTGTCTGTGAAACATAGCTCAATGCATTTCTCCCTGACTCCATTACCACAGTAAGAGACTATCATGTTTACCGATCAGTTCGTGAAATCCATAGAGGAAGTGGTGTTGCTATCTTTTATAAAAAGTCCTTACATCTAAAAATCATCCAACTTATCCAAGAGCTTGCTCTTCCTGAGACCATCGTCTGTGAACTGTCCTTAAATATCACATTTCGATTCTTACTATGTTATAGAGCCCCTGTTTTATGACATCGAACATGTAAACAAGCAAAATTCATTACTAACATGGGCAACATCCTGCCCACACACTTTTATCTTTCTTGGTGACTTCAATCTACCTCACATTAACTGGACCCTAAATGAAAATAAAACTGAACCCATACATGCAACCTTCTACAATGCTGTAACAAACCTGGGACTGGAACAACTAGTAACCAACAATACTAGACTTAACAACTGCCTCGATCTCATCTTCTGCAATAGTTTGAATTTAATTTATGGAATACAAATTAAAGAACCCTTTTCCAGCATGATTGACTTTTGTCTCAACATACATCCACACAAAAATCAACACAACAATGTGATCCTCAATTATAACTTCAAAAAACGCAACTATGATCTTATAGACAACGATCACTCATCCCTTGATTGGCAATCTCTATTCACTGGATGCAATACTGTTGAAGACCATATGTATCCAGGTATTCAAAACTATGTTTTTACTTATACCTATTATCTTGTAAGCAATTGACAAACCAAATAAAATAAAATAAATAAAAAAATAAAGACCTTTTTACATTTTCAGTGGGTTTCAAGCTGCTTATGGACTTCTTTGGGTTCTTTTGATGGTATTAATTCTTTTGTTCTTCCTCCTTTTGCTTTCTCTTAATGTCTCCTTTGTCACCATTGTTCCTGAACTTCATGTCTTTGTTGTTCCTTAATCAACCTGTCCATCTTTTATGATGAACAGGAGATACTCTTCTTCAAATACATTTAATAGAGGCAAAAGGCAAAATCTTACTGTAGTCTTGCTCCTGAGTAAAACTGATGTTTGCCTGCCATTATATTGTAAAATAGAATATCCTCTTTCAATAACCATATGCCAATTAAACCCAGTTCCAATGCTTTCATGTTCTGTCACGGGTATTTTAATATTAGTATTTCCTACAAATTGGTCAGTGGGAAGTAGGAAGTGTTGGTTGGATGAAACTACTGGGCTGAATTTATAAATATTTTGGGTCCCAATTGCTAGTCTTCCTATTTCAATGTTTGAGAAGGAAAAGAGAAAACCCAAATTTCTTACTTATGCTTTCCCTTGCCTGCAAATATATGTGATACTATTTTCTATTTTTAAGATCAGATGATGAAGAAACATTTATGTCTTCAAATAAATGTTCCTTTACATCATGACATTATTTTATTCTTGAAAATGAAATGATATGCCATAATTTAGATAGCCCACAAAGAAATAAATTAAATTTGAAGTATCTCTGATCTCTTTGATTGAATAAACAAGCCAACTTGATACAATTTACTAAATTCATTCAAATAATGACTGTGACTGTATGTTGACTACCAGCATCACAGACATGATTTCTAGATACATGCCTTGCAGCTGTGCTATCATAGCAAAAGTATTTATTCCAGCACTCAGTATTACAGAAATATTTGTCATGGGTGCTTGTAACTGCCTACCTACTGAAAGAATTTTCTGTAAGAATAAATGCCTCCAGATTATTGTTTGCAGAAGGAAAATATCGAATGAAATCTCCTTTAGATATCATGGTATCTTACAGTGCAGGGAGGAAGAATCATATGAAACCTGCTGTGACGGGTTTACAAAATCCATGGCTACTAAAAGGCACATATCCATTTCAACCCAGTCTTTGCAGTCTTTTTGAGATAGAATCAGAATCAGAATCAGAATACCTTTATTGTCACTATCCACGTGTACAATTTGCATCATACGCATACACAGTGAAATTAAGCGACTCGTCCTTCAGTGCAACATACACACCAGAAATATACATAAAATCTCTAAAAAAATTATGATAAAAGAATAAAAAGAATAAAAGAATAAAAGAATAAAAATACCCTACTGTGCCTGTCCCAGTAGGAATTATTGCACATGCCCGCCAACACAACAACAATAGTGATCATATTGCACAAAATTTGTTCACAATTATTTACAGTGTATCTGGCAGTATTTAAAATCAGTGCATGTGCAAATTCAAGGTAGTTATGGCTTTCGGGAAAAAACTGTTTTTAAGGCGGTTTGTCCTTGACCAGATGCTCCTGTAACGCCTCCCTGAGGGCAACAGGTCAAACAGTCCATAACCAGGATGAGAGCTGTCTTTTATGATGTTCACAGCTCTACTAAGACAGCGGGAGGAATAAATGTCCGACAGGGAGGGAAGAGGGCAGCCGATGATCTTCTGAGCTGCTTTGACTACCCTCTGTAATCTCTTCCTGTCTGCCATGGTACAGTTGCCATACCACACTGTGATGCAGTATGTCAACAGACTTTCAATGGACGCACGGTAGAAGGTAATCAGCAGGTTAGAGTCCAGATTGTGCTTCCTGAGCACCCGCAGGAAATGGAGTCTCTGCTGGGCCTTCTTAATGACCGCCGTGGTATTTTCCGTCCAAGAGATTTTATCAGCAATGATGACACCCAGAAACCGGAAGGTGTGGATCCTCTCCACCTGCTCTCCATCGATGTAAAGGGGAGCCAAATCGGTGTTATGCCTCCTAAAATCCACAATGAGTTCCTTAGTTTTCTTGGTGTTCAGAACTAAGTTGTTGTCCGAACACCAAGCTGTTAACATCAGGACCTCCTTCCTGTAAGCTGCCTCGTCTCCCTTCGAAATGAGTCCAACCACTGTGGTGTCATCAGCAAACTTCACAATGAGGTTGCTGTCGTGCCGTGGACTACAGTCGTGGGTGTAGAGGCAGTACAGGAGTGGGCTCAGCACGCAGCCCTGTGGGGAGCCAGTGCTGAGTGTACAAGTGGAAGAGAGGTGGGGGCCAAGCCTCACAGTCTGGGGCCGATCGCTTAGGAAGTCTTTTATCCAGGCACATGTAAGGGAAGGCAAACCTAATATGTCCAGTTTTTTAACCAGTATTCCTGGGATAATTGTGTTAAAGGCAGAGCTGTAGTCCACAAAGAGCATCCGGACATAGCTCTGCTGCTGCTCCAGGTGGCTCAACGCAGCGTGCAGAGCTATGGCTATAGCGTCCTCTGTAGACCGGTTTGTACGGTAGGCAAACTGATAAGGGTCGAAATCCAGGGGGAGATGATTGATGATGTGCCGGAGCACCAGCCTCTCAAAGCACTTCATAACTACAGGAGTAAGCGCCACTGGACGATAGTCATTGAGGCTGGAGATGGGGGATTTCTTCGGCACAGGGATAATTATAGCAGATTTCAGACAAGATGGTATAACTGCCTGGGCCAAGGAGAGGTTAAAGATGTCTTTGAAGATGGAAGCGAGCTGGGGAGCACATGCCTTGAGCACCTTGCCAGGAACTCCATCTGGACCGGCTGCCTTCCTGGGATTCACCGCACAGAACACCCGTCTGACGTCATCCTCCGTCACAGAATATGTACTGGGTGGAATAGTGGAGCTGGGTATAGTTGAAGGTGGGAATAGGGCTGGTACAGCTCTATGATGTTGAGGGACTTCAAAACGAGCAAAGAAGTTATTCAGCTCCTCTGCTAACGCTGCACTCAGATGTTCTGTTGTCGCATGACAGCCCCTGTAATTAGTAATGTCATGTATGCCCTTCCACACCTCCCGTGTGTTATGGCTGGACAGATGGAGCTCTATGCTCCTCCTGTGGTCTATCTTGGCTTTTATGATCCCCTTCCTCAAGTCGGCTCGAGCGGCTGTATACAGGACTCTGTCACCTGACTTGAAGGCTACATCTCGGGCTTTGAGGAGTCTGCGGACTTGAGTAGTCATCCAGGGTTTCTGGTTTGGGAAAACCCGGATGTTTTTATCTACAGTCACATTTCCGATACAGAACTTGATATAGTCCAGCACCGTACTCGTATACATTTCCAGCTCCTGATGTTGAAACGTATTCCAGTCTGTCTGCTCAAAGCAGTCTTGTAGTCTGCTGAGTGCATCCTCCGGCCAGGTCGTAATAGTCTTTATAATAGGCCTGCCCCTACATCTGAGGGGGGTATAGGCTGGGGGTAACAAGAGGGAGAGATGATCTGAAAGCCCAAGATGGGGGAGGGGTATGGCTCTGTATGCATGTTTGATGTTGGTATAAACGTGATCCAGAGTATTTCCTCCCCTCGTAGCACACTTAACATGCTGGTAGAATTTCGGGAGTACAGTTTTCAGATTGGCCTGATTAAAATCTCCTGCAATGACGTGAACACCATCGGGATGAACCCGTTGCTGTTCATTTATGGTGTTCAGCAGGAGAGAGAGTGCCTTATCCGTGTTTGCACCGGGTGGAATATACACCGCCGTGACAATCACGACAGTTAGCTCTCTCGGTAGAAAAAAAGGCCGACATCTTACAGACATATACTCAAGATCAGGGGAACAGTGATTATCTATAATTGTCCCGTTATTACACCAATACTCATGTACATACATACAGAGCCCCCCCCCTCTACTCTTACCAGAGTCCCTCGTTCTATCCCAGCGTAAAAAAGTACGACCTGCAAGCTGCATGCTAGCGTCAGGAATCCCGGGATGTAACCAAGTTTCGGTAATTACCATAACGCAGCAGTCTCGAACGTAGCGATTACCAGCGAGTTGTAAGTTCAGATAGTCCGTTTTATGCACCAGGGATCTGGCGTTGGCAAGATACAGACTCGGGAGAGGTGGCTTGTATGGATGTTTCCTCAGCCTTAGCATAACACCAGACCTACAGCCTCGCCTCTGCTTCCTCTCCCTCCTCCGTCTGCGCCGCCTCCTAGTCCCGACAACAATCCACGGAGAGCCCGCTGGTCTCGCTATCTCGTCAGGGATGTTATGTAAACGATGAAAAGCACTCGAAACAGACGTCTGGTGTCGGTTTCCTATGCCTATGATGTCCAGTCGTGAGTATAATTGGATCGTAGAGCCAAAAGTCCACAGATAAACAGAAAAAACGTATACAAACAACAAAAAAGAGCACCGAACAGGAGAGCCATAAGCCGCTGCGTCTGTGCGCGCCGCCATTTTCTCCCAAGGGAGGTAGATGAAGAAGGCTTTTATCCAAGCAAATAGATGAGTTTCAGTTTGTTCAATCTGAGCTTGCTGAAAGAGGTCAATCCAACTACTCTGGAGAAGAGGGGGAGGGCAATCTATTTACCTGAAAACAGGACAAGAAGCAATGGATGGAAACTAATTGTTAGGGATAAAATTGTTTACCCTAACTGGTTTAGGTAAATAATAATATGTTATCATAGTTTATATGTAAAGTTGTCTGCAACTTTAAATATAGGGAATGTAATTAAGGGAGTGGTTGTGAAAGCACTTTAAAAGAAGCAAGACGACAGCTTGCTCTCTCTCTGGCTTTGATGATCCCTGATTACTGCTTGGAATCAAGACTGCATTGCTCAAACGGGAGAGATAAACAAAGGACTGATTTGTAAGTGAACTGACATAGGATATTCTACACGGACTTTGCTAACTGAATATCCCTGAATGGACTGACTAAATGATACATGACTATTGGACTGTTATTTTGACTATGCTATGAACTCATAATGGAATAAACTATATTTTTGATAGCACAAGTGTATCTGTTATTTTTACTGTATGTTAATAAACATACAAGCTTCGCTCACTCATTTATCTGTGTGCCTATCTGACTAACGCTGCACATTCTGTTTAGCTTGTCTCCCTAACCCTGGTTGGGGAAACCAGGCTTAACACTAATCAAGGAGAGAACCAACCAAGAACTAAGAAGAAATTTCCTGACAGGGAGAAAAACTAACCAGTGGAATAATTTGTCTCCAGAAATTGTGGTTTTTAAGAAGAGATTAGACAGCGATTTGTCTGAAATGGTATAGGATCTCCTGCTTGCTCAGATGGTTAGACTAGAAGAAGGTCTCTTCCAAATCTGTTATTCTGTCACTTGCTTTTTGGTACTGTGCCTTTGCGCAGTAGAGATTGACTGAGAACTTGAAAGAGACGCATTTCCATCTTTTTAAAGTATACAGTGGTAAAATTATTAGAAAGACCTTCATTGGCTTCTAGCAGGTATCATAATTGCCAATTTGTAGCTTCATCAGTCTGTCTTTCAACTGAGGTTTTGAGAAAAGCTATATATGTCATGGCAGCTGTTTTATGAATAAGAACACACATATGCACAAGAATCATTTTGGATGCACATTTACATTTCTTCAAAATTCCCTTGGATGCCCAAGTTTGCCTATTTATGCATATCAAGGTACAACTGAAAATTCATCTAACCAAAACATATTGTCAAGTTACATTATAAACCCTGTAACCCCTTTTAAGATTTACTTCATTATAGTACAGGATAGCAGAAAAAGAAAAAAAAAAGATACAAAAGTAAAAAGCGGAGGAGGATTTAAAAAGAGGAAGTACAAATTATTATACAATAGATATATGGAAAGCAACACAATTTTTAACACAGCATTAAACCTGGATCATATGGAATTATATTAGTCAGCCTTCCTATTACATTTATAAAAAAAAAAAAAAAACCATTTCTAAGCACGTACCAAACATATATCATCAATCCAATATCATCAATCTGGTGTAACACTAAAATTCCACCATAAAAGAATAATTGTCTTCTGTTGTACTCTGTGCTTAGAAATCCATAATTCTTCACACAAGCTGATAAATTCCAAATCTGAGACATCTAATTCAATGTCACAGTCATAGCTTTAGTTCATTTAACTCATTTCACAACTATATTAATAAATCCATTGATATTAAACCAAAATAATATATGCCCATATCATGAATACATCTGAATATTTTTTTCTGGTTTTAATAAATTTATTTACCTTTGATTTTCATTGTATTGATTTCTAATTTTTGTTAGCAATTAGAAGTAAGATTTGCTGGTATCCTAGCACTTTGTAGACAATTTCAAACATGAATTGATGGTGCAAAATTATAAAGCAGAAACAACCTCAAAAGGAATATGATGAGAGAAAAAAAAATCTAAGAAAACAACAAGGTTGAGATTCAGCAGAAAGGAAATCCAAAATAAAACAAGACTGAAATGATTTCTGAGCCAATACATTGTACGTTGAATATATTTTCCTCCTCTACCAAATTCTTTTCCTCAGGATGCAAAATGGAGATCACCGCATGTGCTACTTTCTATCTCTATTCTTTTGAAGCTGCTTTATATAGAAGTGATAAAGCTAAAATAACAATAGGCCACACTCCATTTGAAACAATCAATGCTTAATTTTTTTTATTTTTTTATTTTATTTATTTTATTTTGTCAAGTGATTATAAGATAACAGGTATAAGTATAAACATGGTTATGAATACATGAAATGGGTACATATAAGAAAAATAAAAGAAAAATAAAAGAAACAATAGGACAGGGACGGTAGGCACGTTGGTGCGCTTATGCACGCCCCGTACAGACCTCTTAGGAAAGGGGTGAGGTCAATAGTAGACAGTCTAAGGTTAAAGTTTTTGGGGTTTGGGGAACAAACCACAGAATCAGGTAGAGTATTCCAGACATTAACCACTCTGTTTTATTTTATTTATTTTTATTATATTTGGTTTGTCAATTGCTTGCAAGATAGTAAGTATAAGTAAAAACAGTTATGAATACATGGATACATATAAGAAAAATAAATGAAACAATAGGACAGGGACGGTAGGCACATTGGTGCACTTATGCACACCCCCTACAGACCTCTTAGGAAAGGGATGAGGTCAATAGTAGAAAGATTTTGGGGTTTGGGGAAGAAACCACATAGTCAGGTAGAGTATTCCAGACATTGACCACTCTGTTGCTGAAGTCTTACTTCCTGCAATCAAGTTTGGTGTGATTAACCTTGAGTTTGTATCTATTGTGTGCTCTTGTATTGTTATGGTTGAAGCTGAAGTATTCATTGACAGGTAAGATGTTGCAATGTATGATTTTATATATTATACTTAGATCTGACCGAAGGCGGCATAGTTCTAGATTTTCTAGGTCTAGAATTTCAAGCCTGGTGGCATAAGGTATTCTGCAATGAGTACAGGAGTGGAGAACTCTTCTTGTGAAATATTTCTGAACGTTCTCAACTGTGTTAATATCAGATACATAATGTGGGTTCCAGACTGATGAGCTGTATTCAAGTATTGGTCTAGCAAATGTTTTGTATGCTCTAGTTAGTAGTGTAATATTACCAGAGAAAAAGCTACGCAAGATTAGGTTAACAACTCTTAATGCCATTTTGGCTATGTAGTTACAGTGGGCTCTAAACCTTAGATCATTAGAGATGAGTACCCCAAGGTCCTTGACAGATTTTGGATCAGCAACAAGGTCTTGACTGTTCAGCCTGTATTTTATTTTCTGATTATTATTTTTTTGCCAATATATAAGACAGAGCATCTATTTGTTGAGATTTGAAGTTGCCATTTGTTTGACCATTGTGATACATAGTCAAGGTCTTTTTGAAGGGTAGCAGTATTGTCTGTGGTGTTGAATAGCTTTACACCATCAGCGAAAAGGATGCAATTGATCTTAATATAATCACAGAGGTCATTTATGTAAAGTATGAAGAGAATTGATCCTAGAACACTGCCTTGGGGAACACTACTGTTGACAGGTATAGAATTTGATAGGACATTCCCAATTTTGACCATTTGTTGTCTGTTTTACAGGAATGCTTCTATCAGTTATGCAGGTGTCCAGAGATAACATAAGATTTTAGTTTTAGGAGTAGTTTGTTGTGTACCACTGAATCAAAGGCTTTACAGAAGTTTATGTAGATTGCGTCTATTGCTTTGCCCTGATCGAGTTGGGTAGTCCATATGTTTTTGCAGTGTCAGAGTTGCAAATTGCAGGATAGTTTTTTTCTGAAACCAAATTGTTTATTAGAGAGTAGGTTGTTTGTCTCTAAATGGAGAATAATGGATTGGTTAATAATTGATTCCATTACTTTATAGGTGACACAGCATAAAGAGATTGGTCTGTAATTCTCAACTAGGCTGGGGTCTCCCTTTTTGAAGATGGGGATGACCATGGCTTATGATCATAGTTTTGGCAAGGAGCTAGTCCTGAAAGATTTTTCAAAGATTATTCTTAGAGGTTCGGCTATGGCAGTGGATAGCTTTTTCAAGAAGTAGGCACATATTCCGTCTGGTCCAATAGATAGAGATGGTTTTAGATTGTGTGGTGCTTTTTCAACATTGTCTTCTGTAAAATTGATATTTATTAGATCATTGTAGTTGTCTGTGGTTCGACTAGGCAATACTGGGCATGATCCATTGCTGTTTACAAATACTGAGCCAAAGAATGTGTTAAAGAGGTTGGTTTTAATGGTGTCATCATTGCAGTCTTTACCATTTGGTCCTTTCAGGGATGGGATGGACCTTTGAGTCTTTTAGTTTGTTGTTTACAAAATTGTAGAAAGCGCAGGTGGAATTGGTGCATAGAAGTTTTTCCTCTTGTTGCTGAAGTCGTATTTCCTGAAATCAAGTTTGGTGCAGTTAACTTTGAGTTTGTATCTATTGTGTGCTCTTGTATTGTTATGGTTGAAGCTGAAGTATTAATTGACAGGTAGGACATTGCAATGTATAATTTTATATGCTATACTTAGATCAGACCAAGGGCGGTGTAATTCTAG